>CM056736.1:26057500-27257500 GCA_029844215.1 Przewalskia tangutica | reverse complement strand
TTTGATATTGAACTATTGTCTAATCCCCGGCAACGGCGCCAAAAACTTGATGCGCGTAATATGCACACACTTTTAAACGCAAGTGCACGTTATCGTATCAAGTAGTATAGTCTTGGATAAGACCGAATATCGTCCTCTAGGATTAGGGTCCAAGTATCAGTTATCTATTTTCTAGTATCTATTTGGTGAATTAATGATTGATTGTTTGGTTTGTAACTAAGAGTTATGAAAACTAATTAAATATAAAGATTTAATTCAGATGTGATGAGAATAGGGCTTCTATGTATCCTTACTATCCGCTTATGTTACTTACTAATGCACTAACTTATGGTGTTCTTCTTTTGGAGAAAGCAGGTTTACGAAATCGTTTTATACTCCCGTTAGGGTTATATAAACACTCAACCCCAGTATTGTTCCTTACCTAACTTTCGCTGATAAGGGTAACGCTATAGGAGGATGAAGCACAAAAACCTAGTTGACCGTCACGCACAATGCGCAAAATTAGGGTTGTTAAGCCTCTCATCAACGCTACAAATCTAATTGAGGTATTTTCATCCCCAATTCAAGACTGTCTACCCAACTTACAGCATATTCACAATCCCCTTCGTAATCGATTAGAAATCATATAGTGATAACTAGTTGTCAATTAGCTACCAAGAATTCAACTCAATTATTGGATAGATCTCTCAATAAGAATAATCACCATAAGCATGCATTAATTTATAACATAAGGTTCAAGAAATTCAACATAGAAAGCCCTATAAGAGAATTAGTTCCTAGCCATAAATATGACAAGAACTAATTCAAAGTTCATCATGCAAAAACTGAATTAAAGAAAAGAAAAAGGAAAGAAATTACTAATGTTTAGGTCTCCAATCTCCTAGCAAGAAAATCTTGAGTTGTGCAGAAAGGGCACCCTTGAAAACCGCCTAGGTTCTCCTTTTATAGGTTTAAAACGTCTCCTTCTTTTCCTGCGGGCTGGCCCAAAAATCCGTCAAAAGACCTAATTTTTACGTGCCGGCGCGCGCCACGCGAATGGGCGCGCGGCCGGAAGTCTGCAATCGCCGGGTGTTTTGGCGCCGCGGCCGATATCTGCTGTTCGAGGCGCGCGGCCAGAATCTCTGTAGCTCGCCGGATGTTTAGGCGCGCGCCCTGCATCTGGCTGCGAGCCGCGTGCCGAGTCTTCTGTCTCTCGGAATAGTGGGAGCCGCGGCCCTGATTTAGGCGCCGCGGCTCTCGATCTTCTGCACCTTCTCTGAATGATAGGCGCCAACCACCTTCGATTGCGAGGCGCGCGTGCTGGTGCAGGTTTTAGCCTTTGTTCGCCACTTTCTCTGTTTTCAGCTCTGGCATCTCCTCTTTTGCCCTCTTTTTGCTCCTTTTCCGCCATTTGGCCACTTTAACTACTTTGACTCAAAAGAAAGAAAAACTATCCTAATACGACATTTATATGTGCAAAATGGGACAAAAGACTAACTAAAACAAACTCAAAAGGTGTATATAAAATACACCGATCAGATGTCAGAGTGATACGTGATCTTGTACATCCATCTATATCAATATTCTTTCTTATTCCATGTAAATATTTCTAATGTCCACGTTTCATTATCCTCTAATGCTTGGATCTCTTATTGCATGGGTTTTCTCTAATATTCATTTTGTATTACCTCCAAGAAGGTTTTTGGCTCGGTTCTTGTGGTAATTGCTGCAAGGAATATTTGGTGTTGTGAGGAAAAATTATCACGAGATATATCGTGAGCTAAAGGATAAGGTGCACCCGATGGTTGCTGAGAATTGGGCGGACACATTGATGGACTTTGTTTCCTAAAAGTTTCAGTGATGTAGTTACGCAATCGAGTCGATTCATGCTTCTGACGTTTATCCGGACCCAATTGTTCTTCCGGGGGTATTCCGTTGGTCTAGATACCTCCCCTTTGTACTTTTTTCCATATTCTCTCTATCTAGGAAGGTATTAGTCTGGTCTAATTCAAGCTGATCCATATGTTCGGCATTTGATGTCTGTACTTTGTCAATCCGAGTTTTTCTAGTACCTACATTTTCAGTATGGTCTTCTTCGAAGTTATGTTCGTTTCTTTCTCCCTCTGTTTCGTTCGAGATCACTTCTATGATGTCGACCAAGTTACTCAATCCTACAACAAAGGAAAACTTAGCCTCGTAGAAGTCCATATTTCTTGAGACTAAATATTCATCGTTCTCTAAATCATACAATTTCTAACCCTTCTTTCCATAGGGGTATCCCAAGAAGACATACGTATGACTCCGGCTCTCAAATGTGTCCCTCATTCTTCCCTTTGTGTGTGCATAGCATAGTGACCCTATCACCCTTAAATGATCACACTGGGATGTTTTTCCGTATAAAATTTCACAGGGGGTCTTTTCATTCAAAATCGAAGATAGTGTTCTATTGGTAAAATATCCCGCAGTCAAACACATTCTCACTATAATTTGATCGGAAGATGACCCTGAAATCTCAATGCTCGCGTCACGTTAAGAATGTGACGGTGTTGTCTTTCGACTTTTCCATTCTGTTGTGGTGTCCTTGTGCAAGATGTTTGAAAAAGAATTTCATATTCGAAGAAGTAAGTCTTATTGATAAAATATCCCACAGTCAAACACATTCTCCCTATAATTTGATTGGAAGATGACCCTGAAATCTCAATATTCGTGCCACATTAAGAATGTGACGGTATTTTCTTTTGAATCTTCCATACTGTTGTGGTATCCCTGTGCAAGATGTTTGAAAAAGAATTTCATATTCGAATAGGTAAGCCTTCATACATGTGAACTCAGTTCCATTACCACTTCTAACAATTTTCACCTTCTTACCGAACTGCCTGTCCACAAACGCGAAGAAATTCTTTAAGGTTTGGGACACTTCTTTCTTATTGACTAAAAGAAAAATATACACGGATCGCGAACGATCATCCACTATAGTAAAAATAATACAAAGCACCACAAGAAGAAGGGGTTCTATACGGTCCCCATAAAACATAATAAAATCATTTTTAGAATATCCGAAGCTATATTATCACTTAAAGGAAAAAATATGTTATACCCCGTAGCTTTGACCCTGCGTATGAGAGCATACGAAAGGGAGTAAGATTTAAATTTTTTCGAAAGAATAGGTTGACGGATTGTTTCGGACGGGTTTTAGTCAACTTTGAGGCGGGTTATGACCCGGTGGATTGAGAGTTCCTAAGTGTTTCAAAGGCCTAGGGCGTAGTTCGTTGAGTCTGGTTTCCAACGCAACCAACCGTTCATCGATAGGACATCGGAGTAGGAAGTTATGGGAGTTACAAGTTCAGTGTGCAGACGGACATAAATGCGTTTCGTGCAAAACCTTGGCCGCGGCGCGGATGCGAGCATGGCGCGGAAATCGAGGGTCGCTGAATTTGCAGCGCCAGCGCTGAGACAGCAGGTCGCGGCTCGGAAGTTCGAGAAGGCGGAGGTTTCAGCCGCGAGCCGGCGGCGGGACGCCGAAGTGAAATCGCGGAAAAACTTAGGAAAATCTGATCTTTTCTTTTAAAAGGGCATGGGTGGGTGACAAGTGTCCCCCCCCCCCCCATCTGATTTTTGCATGCATTATATTGACCAAGTCTTAAAGACTTGGTCATCTTTCATCTCTCTCTTAGAAAAAGCTCTTCCTTCTCTCTAAAACTCCAAGAGATATTCTAGCCTTAGGAAAAATCTGAAAAGTAGAAGGCAAGAAGGAAGCTTGTGGCTAGCTTGTGAAGGTTGTTGTGGTGGTGTTCTTGGAATAGAAGCTAGCAAATTGTTGGATAAATTTGGCTAAAGCTCTAAGGTAATGATTCTTCCTCTATTATTAGTTTTTAGTGTTGCATGTTAAGAAGAAAGTACTTGTGGTAGTAAATAATGCTATTAGAGTCATTGCATGCAAGAAATGTGGGTTGGGTATGAAGGATTTGGCTAAAGAGATATTATGAGCATGTTGTAGCCTAAAAACTACTTTAGAATTGTTAAGTGAATTGTTGTACCTTTTGGGGCAGAATTTTACACACCTAAGTTTAGGTGTGTAATCCCCTTTGATATGTTTGGATTGTTGAGCCTTAAATGTGGCATTTGGATGTTGAATTCGGCCTTGAGAAAGGTGGCAAAGTATGTAGAAACAAAGGAAATGCTGCCCAATTTTTCCATAGAATTAGGGGCTTTGAACTTAGATTATTTCTACATTGAAATTAGAGGTTAATAAACGCACTATGGTTATTATAGGTTGACATATTACTTGCGGTAGTTGGACTTAGCAAGTGGATTGACCGAAGAGGTATGTAGAGCTTTCCTATCTCTTGAGCATGAATAGTTGTATCTATGTAGTACGGTATACGTACAAGATTTGGTAATCTACACTTGTTTTAAAGTATATGATACTTGTTTCATTTCAAAAGTATAAGTCCCTTGGATTGAGGGAAAAATGTATTTGACTAAGGAATAACGCAAATATAATGACTTTATGGAAAGTTGATTATATTAGCTTTTGAAAGGTTAACAAGGAAAGGTTTACCCTAAGTAAAACAAGTACGGGTAAAGGATTTGAAACTATGGAAGGTGAATTGATTTTTAGGCATTGATTGCCTAAGGTTTTTAAAAAGGAAATGAAGTCACTTGATTTAGAAGCCTACTATATTTCTAAAAGGAAATGTGACTTGTCTTGAAAAGAAATTGTAACTTGATACTATGGTGATTAGTATCTTGGAAATTTTCTATAAAAAAAAAAAAGTTATTTCTTAAAAGGTTAGAAGTACATGGTACTTGGGTTGAATTCCCGGATTTTCTATTAAAAGACATGTTGGAGCCTTAAGTATACTAAAATGAGAGGATATGTTAATAATGTTAATAAGAAGTTAGGGGATTTCTTAACTTGCTTATGTTATGATAAGCCGGTAGCGCTTATGTTATGATATGATAGGCCGGTAGCGCTTATGTTATGTATGATAGCCGGTTGTGCTAGGTGATATGTTCTTACGGGGTAGACCCCGGGTTATTCTTGTTATTTCCTTTTGACATACTGACACGATGGATGGTCCACGGGTATGCGTTCATTAGGATGGTTCACTACTTATTCTGTTAATTCATGTTGGCATACTGACACGTTGGGTGGCCCACGGGTATGCGGATTCTTGTTATTTCCTTTGGACATACTGACACGATGGATGGTCCACGGGTATGCGTCCATTAGGATGGTTACTACTTATTCCATGGATTTGCTACCCATGATGCGAGTGCGGCGATTGTACTCATGCGGGTCCACAGGATCCATGCGGGTGAAATAGTCTCATGCGGGTGAAATAGTCTCATGCGAGGCGGATGGCCTTATGCGGATCCACAGGATCCATGCGGGTGAAACAGTCCCAAGAGTAGGATTTCTTAATGATACTACGGGCGAGAGATCCTGTCTTGATCATGAGCCTCCTATTTTCATGCAGTATTATACTTATACTTGTTACTCCCATTGTTAGTAAGGCACAGTGCAACATAATTTGATTTTTATCTATATCTTCAGTGTATTTTGGACTTATGATATTACTACAGTATTTTCCAGTTTTACATACTTGGTACGTTGTGTACTGACCCCCTTCCTCGGGGGCTGCGTTCATGCCGCAGGTAAGGGTAAGCAGGTGGTGGATCCTCATTCTTAGGATCTTTGCTCAGGTGTCAGAAGCTTCATTACTCCGGAGGCTTGACTTGATTTTTGGTACGGTTCTCCCTGACGTGATAGGTTTTGTGTACATTCAGGGGTATGGCGGGGCCCTGTCCCGTCATGGTTGTTACAAACTCTTAGAGGCCTGTAGTCCGGTTATAAATTGGGTTATTAAGGATGTAACTGTTCAGTTCTGTTTTATTTATGTTACGGGAAGGTAGCCATTTTTGGGTTAGCCTATTTTATCTTATATGGTTCTTGTTTGTGAGTTTATTTCCGCTGGTTTTCTCTGATGTTGTATCACAAGGGTGCCCGGGGTAAGGCACCAGTCACGGATCCGAGGTCGGGTCGTGACAAAAGTGGTATCAGAGCTATTAATCCTCGGAAAGGTCTACAGGCCGTATCTAGTAGAGTCTTGATTATCGGTGTGTTGTGCACCACATCTATAATCAGGAGGCTGCAGGATATTTAGGATTGGTTTCCATTCTTCTCACTCTGAGATCGTGCGATAGAGTCGTGTTGTTAGGATCGTCTCTCCCTAACGAGTTATGTTGATTGCAGCTACGAGAAAGGCAGCAGTGACCCAGGAAGGATTATGTAGATTGTGTATCCAGGTTGGTAATATTTGTAGTATAGTTGGTATTGTGACGTACGACTATACGGATTTATGTATAAGGGTCATATATGGGCTGCCTAGAATGATTTTAGATTACCAGGAATTGGTAAAGACTAATTAGATACCGGGAAGGTATGGAGTGGTTTGATGAACTCTCATCAAGGTTGTACGTACTAATTTGAGATAATTAGGAGATGATGAGTTGTCTGAGAAGGTAATAGACCCTTAAGAAGTTTAATTAAGGGACCTAATGGGAGACTATGTTTGTAAATTAAGCTACGTGGTATGCTTAAGAGGATAGTACAGATGAGATCGGGTGGAGTAAGTGATGGAATTGTTGTAAGATTTAGTATCATGAACGAGGGATATTGAGACTATGAACATGTGATAGAATCAGTTGGTAATTACGAACGGGCACTTCTGTTAGGCCATGAACGGGAGTAAGTGGTAATGGTTCATATCTTGGGTTCGTTTTCTGTTTGACTTATGAGGAATGATTAAGCGTGTGCGATATCTTAGGGTCACAAGTGGCATAGTAAAGTTCCATTAGTGTAAAGTACGAGGAAGTACCGAGGAATATTAGATTGGCTCCAAAAGAACATTCGGACGAATGTTTCTAAGGGGGGGAGAATGTTATACCCCGTAGCTCTGACCCTGCGTATGAGAGCATACGAAAGGGAGTAAGATTTAAATTTTTTCAAAAGAATAGGTTAACGGATTGTTTCGGACGGGTTTTAGTCAACTTTGAGGCGGGTTATGACCCGGTGCATTGAGAGTTCCTAAGTGTTTCAAAGGCCTAGGGCGTAGTTCGTTGAGTCTAGTTTCCAACGCAACCAACCGTTCATCGATAGGACATCGGAGTAGGAAGTTATGGGAGTTACAAGTTCAGTGTGCAGACGGACAGAAATGCGTTTGAGCAAAACAGGCGTGGCGCCGGATGCGAGGCGGCGCGGAAATCGAGGGTCGCTGAATTTGCAGCGCCCGCGCCAGATGATAGGGCGCGCGAAGTTCGAAGAGTGCGGAGGTTTCAGCGCCGCGGCGCCGAGGCGGGAAATCTGGCGGAAAAACTTAGGAAAATCTGATCTTTTCTTTTAAAAGGGCATGGGTGGGTGACAAGTGTCCCCCCATCTGATTTTTGCATGCATTATATTGACCAAGTCTTAAAGACTTGGTCATCTTTCATCTCTCTCTTAGAAAAAGCTCCTCTTTCTCTCTTAATTATTTCAAGCTCCTCCTTTTCTCTAAAACTCCAAGAGATATTCTAGCCTTAGGAAAAATCTGAAAAGTAGAAGGCAAGAAGGAAGCTTGTGGCTAGCTTGTGAAGGTTGTTGTGGTGGTGTTCTTGGAATAGAAGCTAGCAAATTGTTGGATAAATTTGGCTAAAGCTCTAAGGTAATGATTCTTCCTCTATTATTAGTTTTTAGTGTTGCATGTTAAGAAGAAAGTACTTGTGGTAGTAAATAATGCTATTAGAGCCATTGCATGCAAGAAATGTGGGTTGGGTATGAAGGATTTGGCTAAAGAGATATTATGAGCATGTTGTAGCCTAAAAACTACTTTAGAATTGTTAAGTGAATTGTTGTACCTTTTGGGGCAGAATTTTACACACCCAAGTTTAGGTGTGTAATCCCCTTTGATATGTTTGGATTGTTGAGCCTTAAATGTGGCATTTGGATGTTGAATTCGGCCTTGAGAAAGGTGGCAAAGTATGTAGAAACAAAGGAAATGCTGCCCAATTTTTCCATAGAATTAGGGGCTTTGAACTTAGATTATTTCTACATTGAAATTAGAGGTTAATAAACGCACTATGGTTATTATAGGTTGACATATTACTTGCGGTAGTTGGACTTAGCAAGTGGATTGACCGAAGAGGTATGTAGAGCTTTCCTATCTCTTGAGCATGAATAGTTGTATCTATGTAGTACGGTATACGTACAAGATTTGGTAATCTACACTTGTTTTAAAGTATATGATACTTGTTTCATTTCAAAAGTATAAGTCCCTTGGATTGAGGGAAAAATGTATTTGACTAAGGAATAACGCAAATATAATGACTTTATGGGAAGTTGATTATATTAGCTTTTGAAAGGTTAACAAGGAAAGGTTTACCCTAAGTAAAACAAGTACGGGTAAAGGATTTGAAACTATGGAAGGTGAATTGATTTTTAGGCATTGATTGCCTAAGGTTTTTAAAAAGGAAATGAAGTCACTTGATTTAGAAGCCTACTATATTTCTAAAAGGAAATGTGACTTGTCTTGAAAAGAAATTGTAACTTGATACTATGGTGATTAGTATCTTGGAAATTTTCTATAAAAAAAAAAGTTATTTCTTAAAAGGTTAGAAGTACATGGTACTTGGGTTGAATTCCCGAATTTTCTATTAAAAGACATGTTGGTGCCTTAAGTATACTAAAATGAGAGGATATGTTAATAATGTTAATAAGAAGTTAGGAGATTTCTTAACTTGCTTATGTTATGATAAGTCGGTAGCGCTTATGTTATGATATGATAGGCCGGTAGCGCTTATGTTATGTATGATAGCCGGTTGTGCTAGGTGATATGTTCTTACGGGGTAGACCCCGGGTTATTCTTGTTATTTCCTTTTGACATACTGACACGATGGATGGTCCACGGGTATGCGTTCATTAGGATGGTTCACTACTTATTCTGTTAATTCGCTGGCATACCGACACGTTGGGTGTCCACGTATGCCGGATTCTTGTTATTTCCTTTGGACATACCGACACGATGGATGGTCCACTGTATCGTCCATTAGGATGGTTACTACTTATTCCATGGATTTGCTACCCATGATTCGAAAGCGGCGATTGTACTCACGCGGTCCACGGGATCCATGCGGGTGAAATAGTCTCACGCGAGCGCGGCGATGGTACTCACGGGTCCACAGATCCACGCGGTGAAATAGTCCCACGCGGTGAAATAGTCCCATGCAAGCGGATGGCCTTATGCGGATCCACGGGATCCATGTGGGTGAAACATCCGCGAGTAGGATTGCTTAATGATACTACGGGCAGAGATCCTGTCTTGATCATGAGCCTCCTATTTTCATGCAAGATTATACTTATACTTGTTACTCCCATTGTTAGTAAGGCATGCAACATAATTTGATTTTTATCTATATCTTCGTATTTTGGACTTATGATATTATTACGGTATTTTCGCTTTTATACTTGCACGTTGTGTCGACCTTCGCCTGGGCTGCGTTCATGCCGCAGGTAAGGGTAAGCAGGTGGTGGATCCTCATTCTTAAGATCTTTGCTCAGGTGTCAGAAACTCCATTACTCCGGAGGCTTGACTTGATTTTTGGTACGGTTCTCCCTGACGTGGTAGGTTTTGTGTACATTCAGGGGTATGGCGGGGCCCTGTCCCGTCATGGTTGTTACAAACTCTTAGAGGCCTGTAGTCCGGTTATAAATTGGGTTATTAAGGATGTAACTGTTCAGTTTTGTTTTATTTACGTTACGGGAAGGTAGCCATTTTTGGGTTAGCCTATTTTATCTTATATGGTTCTTGTTTGTGAGTTTATTTCCGCTGGTTTTCTCTGATGTTGTATCACAAGGGTGCCCGGGGTAAGGCACCAGTCACGGATCCGAGGTCGGGTCGTGACAAAATACTTCTTATTTGCTTTGATCTTTGGCATACATCATACTCTTTATCTAATCTAATACTACTCTCTTTTATGCCTAATGTTGTTATGGACTTTATTACTTATGTTGAAGGATGACCTAACCATTTTTGCCAAAGATCGAACTAATCGACTGCCTCTACCTTCATAGCTGGTATCTACAACACATTCCTAAAATAGTAAAGTCCACATCGATGCTCACACGTTTCAAGAAGATTCCTCGTAGTGAGGTCTTATATAGCACACATAATTTTATTATATTTTACATCACAATTTAAATGATCAACAAGTTGTGACATATAAATTAATTGCATCTTAAATCCGAAACGTAAAGGACATCCTTAAACCATATCCTATTATTTATCCTGATTGTTCCTTCGCTCGTGATCGTCGAGCTACTTCCATCCGGAAGCTCGACCAGACACTTAGAAATGTCACATTGATCATTTAGTTTCTCTGGATTACCTGTCACATGGTTGGTAGCTCCGAAGTCAATAATTCAATATGATTTTTCGGTGTTACCATCCATTTTGCTATTTGAGCTTATTCCTTGGGAATTCAACACGTGAATAATAGTCTTCCAGATCTCATCTCTCAAATTGTGAGGTCCTATATCGCCTGTGTTCACCGGTCCTGTCTCCGTCTGAGTTCATTCTTTAGAAACTACGGTATTAGCTCGGTAGTTGCCTCTTCCACGATCGGATCTCAGTCCACCCTATGCTATTGTTGATGTCCTCATCATCTTCCTCCAATTTTTTTGTCTCCTATTTAATTTCTCGGCCACCAATCCGGATAACTAATGATTCAAGAACACGTAACTATTTTTGTTATTGTACTAGTTTAAGAAAGATGTTATTTACAATCAACAAAACAATATATATCCTATGGAATTACATAGATTTTTTAAGAAAAAGGAAAAATGACCAACTACTGTATTTTTATATTTCACAGAATGTCTTCGATATGAATTCTTGAGAGGATAAATAGTTATTTAGAAGTACTAATTCCGAAGGCAAAATAGTTCAAGAAAAATAAGATACCGATCATCAAACGAGAGCTCTATGATGGATATCAACCTGACCAACTACTGATATTATTCTCTAGTTATTTGTAGGGTGTAAAATATTTAAGGGATTGTACGTACACAAGTACTCGAGATGCTTTGTAAAAAGACAAAAATGTTAGCTTCTTTCCAGCAAGCAGTTTTTTGTGAGTGAGTAATATATAGTACAAGTATAGCTTGTATCAGAATGTAATAAGGTGATGAAGGTGGCACGAAGCTTCCTATTTTCATATTACATTATTGTCTCTATATAAACTTCTTCTTAGGAGCATGCACTGCCCATTTCCTCATGCACAATTAATAGTTAATACCTCCAAATTAAAAGACTATAACATTTAAGTATGTTACCAATCACCAAAGAATCAATGTCATCCTCAAGCAGAATGATGAGAGATGTGAGGGTTCCGCCAGTTAGAGGAAGAATCAAGAGGTTAATATTTGCTAGTGTTTTTCGTGAAGTCATGAAGCAATGTTCGAGTAAACGCATTGGTGCTTGTAATTAGAAAATTCACCCTTCCACCCCTCTAGCTCCGTCCATAGTTGCATTACCTCACTTAACTCTCGAGCAGCTAGCTCTTTCCTACCACCAGGCCCATGTGACGTTTTTTTTTCCAACTAGTATTTGGAGCTTTTGAAATTTGGCCAAGTTGAACATACTGATAATCATTATTTCATGAGTAGATAAATGTGTTTGGAAAGTGTTAAAACAAAGAATACTTAAATAGTTATTGTGTTTGATAAAACTGTGAATGAATGCATTTTTTTTATGTGTTATTATACCTATTTACATAAAAAAGGTAGTATCTTTTTCTTCTCATAAGAAAAAAGTATAAAGGATGAATAGCGGAATGGAATGTAGAATGAGGGAGGGTGTGTTTGGTATGATGGAAAGTTTTTCCTATAAAATGTTTTCTCGGAAAACAAGTGAGTTTCTTACTTATTTTCTAGTGTTTGGTAGTAAAAAAAATATCATCTCAAGGGCATTTATATATAATCTAGCAAAACAGTATTGGAGTGGGATGAAGTGGGTGTTGTCAAAATAATCTGTATAAGTTTAAATAAAGTGTCAACACAATCTGTAAAACACTTAGTAAAAACAGATTACACAGTATAAAATAAAATATTTAAAATCAGTAAATCACAGAAACTGAAAATGAACAGAATCAGTGTTGGAAGAATAAAAATATTTTTTCTCAGAATATAATCGAGTCCACTTAGTTTAAAGTGTCCTTAAGGAAATTATTCCCCTCACAGTACTCGAGGTTGATGGAATATCCCCTCCCAGGATAGAACGATTATCTTACCAGAATAGTAGTACTTCAAATTCAGGTAGCGGCGAACCACTCAACGGATGTGTATCACACGAAATAAACAAGAAAGTTTTTGAAGAGAAGGAAAGAAAAAATTTGTTATGAATTCTGGAACAAATCAAGAATTTATAGCAGTCGGAGGTACTGATTATGAATGTCAGTCACAAGTCGCAGGTCAGGGTCGATCCGATTAAATAATTAAATAATTAAAGAAAAGATTGTCCAAAAAGATAGTCAATTAATCTTTTGACAAATCCGAATCTGAGCCGAGCGAGCGACGACAGCGCGAGAGATCCTTGCCCCCTCAATCCTTTTAGTGACTAGAGAAGGTGTAATGTAATATATACACATCTCTTTTCCTCTCTTTTTCCGATGTGGGACAAAAAGTTTAACCAAAGCAAAAGGGACCTTTTACATTCCCTTCACTTTTTATCCCATCATTTCTCATTCACCAATATCAAAACCCAACAGTGGGGATGACGGGGGGTGGGTTGGTCAAAAGGTGGGGTTGAGGGCGTTGAGTGAGGGGTGGAGATAATGAACTTGGAATGTCAATTATGTAACTTGTTTCCGAGCGAATTGCCAAAATAGCACTCTCTGAAAAAATTATTCCCAGAATACTATTCTCCCAAAATTAATTCTCATTTTACTACTAATTTTGAAGCGAATTGCCAATAAAAAATCTGCCGGGCCACGTCGACCTGACCCGACCAGAGAATAAACGGAAAAAACATATTTTAACTTTTCTAATAGAATAAATGTACAATGTAAACTTATAAATTTACATAATATTGATTAAATACTAACTAATATGTTTTTATTCATGTGGCAAAATTAGTTGTAAAATGGGAATTAATTTTGGGAGAATAGTATTCTGGGAATAATTTTTTCAGAGAGTACTATTTTGGCAATTCACTCCAAAATTGGTAGTAAAATGGGAATTAATTTTGAGAGAATAATATTATGAAAATAATTTTTTCAAAGAGTGTTATTTTGGTAATTCGGTCCTTGTTTCCCTACTTCTATTAAGGAAGTTATTTTCCTCATTTTTTGAGAAATTTATATTTCTAGAGAAAATATTTTGCCAACTAAACATGGAAAAACTGAAAAATATTTTCCTCCCTACGAAACACACCCAGAGAGTTAAATGTTTTCTTTGCAAATACTATTTCGCGATTATAAAAATACTGCTAAAATTGTAAAATAAAAAGTGTAATGTCCTAAATTTAATTTGGAATAATCAACTTACGACTTTTAAGTAATTTTGACTTGCAAGTACTTTTACTGTTCACTGAACACATAAATCAGTAAAAAAATACTTAAATTAGTCAAGCCAACATATACGCTTACCTAAACACCATGTTTATTGAGATGTTATAATCTTTCGGAGACACAAACACCAAATTCAAGTAGGAATAACAATTAGTAAATCTAAAGA
The DNA here is from genome assembly GCA_029844215.1 of Przewalskia tangutica. Lineage (NCBI taxonomy): Eukaryota > Viridiplantae > Streptophyta > Magnoliopsida > Solanales > Solanaceae > Przewalskia > Przewalskia tangutica. The sequence continues at coordinate 27,243,750 of CM056736.1, read as the reverse complement.
AAGAGTTTAAGTAAAATAAAAACATGTCGTCTATGTCTTACAAACAAAAAATATCACCTACATGACCACGGTTGGTTTCCACCAAACAACCAGATAAGCTTGAAGCAAACATGAACAAATCCTTCCCTCCCAATTTGGAAACAAGATGGAATGAGTGACAAATTAGCGTATTCCGCTACAAACAACAATAGACCATGTGTTAGTTTCATTTCTTCCTTGCGGAGATGGCTCCTTGTGGGCACCAGGTACTGTGTCTCCCACATAGTGGGTCGTTGAATCACCATGATTTACCTTCTTCATCAATCTCTGTCGGGCCGGGGATGAGGTCCTGTGAGCAAGGGATTTCACCTTTTTTGCCCCCCAACAATAGACCATGTGTTAGAATTTAAATCTCTACAACTAGAATATTACAGATTCAACTCAAACATAGAACTTACCATTTTATGGCTAAATCAACAAGTACGATTGAGCCATCAAAATCAACGGCACATGTAGTGATGTCGTGACATAGCAAAATAGATTTAGACAAATTCAACTTATTTTAAGTGAACTTGAATTTTATAAGAATTTATACACTTGGCTTTATTTGACCGGTCCAACAACTTAATTATCTCCCTCTTTTTAATACTCCAGATACCTATATTTATTGATTAATTTATGCAAATGTCCTTTTTAGGCCCCATTTAGATTTAGTCCATATATTTAAAATCTTGGTTTATATAGCCACAACAACAATATATTTAATGAAATCTCACAAGTGGGGTTTGGGAAGAGTAGAGTGTACGCAAACCCTCGGGAGATAGAGAATCTGTTTCCGATAGACCCCGACTCAGAATAAAGCAATAATAGAGCAGGTTAAATAGAAAAGAGGAGCGAAGAACAAGAGAAGTATAGTAAATAATAACATAAATCGAAGAACAAAAACTACATGAGAAATACTACAACTAATTAATAGGAAGGAAGGAGCATCAGAATAGCGTTAGACTCAAGTCAAATATTGACCCATATATGTCTCAACTTTATAGATAAAACATTAGATTGTCATGTAATATTTGTAATAACTTAAAAAATTCAACCTGTCATCTAACGTTTTCAGATAAGATTTTTAATTTGCTGAAAATGAATCTTTAATATGTTGTCTAGAAGTTCATAAGTTGCAAGAATATTAAAAAGAGAGTCATTTACTAAATAAATGTCAAAAAGGGGAAACTTGTGGTGAGTTATGCTATTTATTAGATATTTACCTGTTGTTGGTTTTTAAAATGCGAAAAAATAAAAAATGCCGTAAACGTATTCCATCTAAATTAAAATTTGATGTGATCATGTGAAGGAAGGGGTTATGAACTTTAATGATAATTGTCATTTCCACTGAAATGATTTACATTAATAATTACTTGGTGATCAGCTCGATCCTTCAAGAGGTTTTCTAAAAGGAAAAGATACGCATACCCTGAATCACATGAGGTAAAAAGAATTCTTTAATTACCTTTCGATCTTCACAATATTCTCTTATCGTGATATAGGAAGGTTTCAATAACAATAAACTGTAAGGGTTTTTGTAGAGTTCGTACATACAATGGAATTTGAAAATTTATGTTTTAAACCCGACGGGCGGTCAAACTGATGGATGATTATAAAATGAAAACACATAGAAACTATAATGCGTCGATAGAACACTTACAATTTGCAAATCTGAAATCTTCTTTTTCAAGTGTATATCGAGGGTGAGCACGCAACCGTTCCTCGATTTGCAAGTCAAGACTCCAATGTAATTACTCTTTCGGAAAGCTAGGAAATCAGGCAGAGTTTCAGCTGAGAATAATTCAAGTGAATTTGGTGTATTACAATAATGATTGAACCCTCTATTTATAGCTGCAAAAATCAGTTAGGGTTCCCAAGTGAGCCAGGCCCATAAATCGAGGCAGAGTGGGTCACTCGGACCCACTGGACATGTGGCGCCGCGACGCTCAATGGGTGGCGTCGCGGCCCTAGTCCAATTTTGCCCCGTTTCTATTTAAATTAAATACGAAATACCATCTCGATTAATTAAATAATCATTATTTATTCTAATGTCTCAATTATAAACCGGACATTTATATTCTCTCTGATTACATCCTTGAATCGACGGAACAATTGACTTAGTGTTACCCTACATGCCTTCACATATCGACACTAATATCATTAGGGTCTACACGAAACTCCTAGACGGCCCCGGAAGACGAACTCAAAATGTGAAGTATAGTTACACGAAACTTGTGAACTGAACCTCTATGTGGGAAGATAAATCCTTTCATTCACGACACACTCGATCAATCTTAGGATCTGCCAAGTGTCTATCCAAATGGCTTGATCATTATATCTCATCTATATTAGCTGACAACAAGACCATATCATAGATATGTCTACTGCGTTGGCCAACGACTTAGTCAACCTAATACCATATGAGAATCTGAGTGTTCTCTCGAAGATACATTCGAGGAATGAATCTCAATCTTGGCTCAACTACCACCTTTAATCTACGTCGCAATATATCCAATACAAGCCGCTTCTCAACCTATAAGACATTTGAGCTTAGGACAATATCAAAGTACATTACTCTGTAAACAAGGCGTGTATCGGCCTCAAGTCTAAGGACTTCTATCTCCCACACGCTGATGATACTTTATACATCTATAACAAATAGTACATCATCAGAGTATACCAATACTTTCAAAAGCATTCATGTGTCCATCACGAGTTGCCATAATTCGCAGAAAGTGAGACATACTACATCCCCAAATGATATGATGTAGACGACATGTCGACGTATCACATATCATCGATATCTCATTCTCGATGATCATTAGTCGAGGCAGTTTAAGAGTTACGTTATAATATTAATCTCTCACATTATTAATAATCACGTAACCTCTAGGGATTCATTTATAGAATATTATAGACAATCAACCAATAATTTAATAACTGGAAATACCATAATATTAATCTCCATTAATATAAATATGAATGTGTATAAAATACATTTGTCCTAATATAGATTGTCTCTAAGACATAAATATACTTTCAATCTCTCACTTGGCCTAGAGCCAATCACCAACATATCTAATACCCATATTTCAAAATGACCATTATGCTTAACCAAGCTTAATGGTTTAGTAAATGGGTCTGTTAGATTATTGTATGTGGGAACATAATCTAATAACTTTAGTCTCCATCATCTCTCTGAGTATGTGGTACTTCATTGGTACATGATTGTTTCTGTTTGTTAATATTGGTTCCTTTGCCTGTGCAATTGCATCAGTGTTGTCACAATAAATGGTTATTGGACAACTAGCACTCAGAACAACCCCTAGTTCCTTCAGGAACTCAGAAACCGCGACAACCTCTTTACCAGCTTCCGATCCAGCAATATACTCAGCTTCAGTTGTCGAATCAGCAGTTGTAGCTTGTTTGGAACTCTTCCATCCCACTGCTCTACCATTGAAAATGAACGTGTAACCAGAATGAGTTTTGAAGTCATCAACATCTGTCTGCAAGCTAGAATCAGTGTATCGAGTAACAACTAGCTTTTCGTCTCCACCATAGACCAAGAAGTAATTTTTAGTATGACTGAGATACTTAAGAATACTTTTGACTGTCTTCCAGTGTTTATCACCAGGATTCTGCTGGAACTTGCAAGTCATACTAAGTGCAAAGGCCACATTTGTCCTAGTACATGTCATGACATACATGATCGATCCTATAGCCGAAGCATATGAGACCCTCTTCATGCGCTCAAGTTCTACAGTACTAGAAGGGCAATCCTTCTTTGATAACTTGATGCCTTGACCCATTGGAAGACCGTTTTCTTAGAATTTTCCATAGAAAAACATCTAAGCACTTTTTCTATGTAGACCGACTGTGACAGCCCCAATAATCTATTAGGTCTATCTCTATAAATTCTAATTCTCAGAATGTAGCAGTCTTCACCTAAGTCCTTCATCATGAAAATATTTGACAACCACTCCTTAACTGGCTGCATGAGAGTCTTATTGTCTCTCATTATCAATATGTCATCAACATATGTAACAATGAAGACAATACCCTCATCCTTGCGTTTACTATAAACACACGGATCTTCTTTGCTCCATTTCATTAACATATATAACAATGAAGACAGTTCCCACGCGCTCAGCATCAACTCATGCTCCATTTCCAACGCACAAGTCCACCTCTCTCGGTCCAACCTTCCTGCTGGCAGCTAGCCCCTGTACATTTGAACAAATGTGTGAGCCATAAGCGGTATCTAGTACCCAGGAATGAGAATTATTTATAGATAGATTTATTTCAATTACATACATACCTTTTCCACTAGAGGCTGAAGCACCAGGTGCCTTCTCTCCTCCTGGAGCAGTGCAATATTTCTTTCAATGCCCCTTCCTATTGCAATTCGTGCACACATCCTTAGCATGGATTACCCTATTTTTCTTCTTCACCCCTCCCTTAGGCTTCATTGCTGAGGGCGCATCGATAGATTAGCCCTTCTTCTTCTGTCATTCCTTACCTTTCAGTTTGGGATGACTAGATAAGCTTACCATGAGCACAGATTTGCCCTTGGAGATTGAAGATTCAAATTTCTTTAACATATTATGCAATTCTGGCAGACTCGCTTTAGTTCCATTCATGTTGTAGTTAATGATGAAACTCTCAAACGAACGAGGAAGTGAATTTAGGATGAACGTGGAAACAACTCTACTCTACAGATCAATACCAATTGAGGCCAACCTTTTCATTAGCCCTATCATCTTCAACACGTGTTGAGACACTTGGCCCCTTTCGATCAACTTACACTTGAAAAGTTCTATTAACATCTCATATTCCAGTGTCTGGGACTGAGAGTCATAAATGCTCTTCAAATCTCCTAGCATCTCGTTAGGACCCATGTTCTCATGTTGCCTCTGCAGTTCCACTGACATGGAAGATATCATAACGCATTGTGCAGATGTGGAATCATTTAGTTGCTTTTGATAAGCAACCTTGTCAAAAGCAGCATACTGATCGGTGTAGTTTATATACACTTTTTGAGTCAGTTTTAGTTAATCTTTTGTCCCTTTTTACACATATAAGTGTCGTATTAGGATAGTTTTCCTTTCTTTTGAGTCAAAGTGGTTAAAATGGCCAAATGGCGGAAAATGAGCTAAAAGAGGGCAAAAGAGGAGATTCCAGAGCTAAAAACAGAGAAAGTGGCGAACGAGGCTGAAACCCAGACCAGCGCCGCGGCGCCTCCTGCAGTCAGAAGCAGGGCCGCGGCGCCCACTATCCAGAGAGGCTGCAGAAGACCCAGCGCCGCGGCGCCTCATGTCAGCAGGTGCAGGGGCGCTAAACATCCAAGGCTACAGTTGCGGCCGCGCGCATCTGACAAAAGACGGGCCGCGGCGCCAAATCACCCGAAGGATTGCAGAATTTCCGGCGCCGCGGCGCCGACGCGGAAAAATAAGGTTTTCAGACGGATTTTGGGCCAGGCCTGCAGGGAAAAGTTGAGGCGGTTAGGAGCCTATAAAAGGAGAACCCTAGGCAGTTTTTAAGGGTTCCCCTTCTTGCACAACACAAGGCTTTCTTGCTTGGAGATTGGAGACCATAGTTTAGTAAATTTCCTTTCCTTTTCTTGTTTTTATTTCAGTTTTATGAAGAACATGGAATTAGTTCTTGTCATGTCAATGGCTAGGAACTAATTCCTCTATAGGGCTTTCCATGTTGAATCTCTAGAAACTTATGTTATGATTTAATGCATGCTTATGGTTATTCTTCTTCTTGTTGAGATCTATCCAATAATTAAATTGAATGCTTGATAGTTAATTGACAACTAATTATCACTATATGATTTCTAATCAGACTCCGAAAGGAGGGGATTGTGAATATGCTTTAAGTTGGGTAGACATTCTTGGATTGGGGATGAAAATACCTCAATTATTTATGTAGCGTTAACGAGAGGATTAACAACCCTAATTTTACGCATTGTGCGTGACGGTTAACTAGGTTCTTAGTCTTACTCCTCCTATAGAGTCATCCTTATCACCGAAAGGTAGAAAGGAGCAATACTGGGGTTGAGTGTTTATATAACTCTAACGGGAGTATAAAACGATTTAGTGAACCTGCTTTCTCCAAAAGAAGAAGACCATAAGTTATTGCATTAATAAGTAACATAAGCGGATAGTGAGGAGACGTGGAAGCCCTATTCTCATCCTGTTGAAGTAAACTCATTAGTTAAATTAGCCTTTATAATTCGTAGTTATAAACCACAAAATCAAATATCAATTTACCAAATAGATACCAAAAGATAGATATTTGGTACTTGAACCCTAATCCTTGTGGACGATATTCGGTCTTGCTAAGACTATATTACTTGTCACGATAACGTGCACTTGCGTTTAAGTGTGTGCATCTTTTCGCGCATCAAGTTTTTGGCGCCGTTGCCGGGGATTAGGCATAGTTCAATATCAAATTTATCTATTTTTAATTTCTAATTTGGTTTTTATTCTCTGTTAATTTTTATTGTCTTTTATTTTATTTTATTCTTTTTCATTTTATGTATTTATTGTGTGAAAACAAGGGTGTCGTGATCCGTTGTTGGTTTTGATGCATCTCAGGGATCCTTTAGACATGGATTTCTACTGTCAATACGATAGAACTCCAACCATAGAGGAAGAGAGGGAGGAGTTACGAGAAGCCATACTCAGTTTCGCTAGGTATCAAGCTCAGTTCATGGACGAAACGAGATTGGCCATAAAGAAGCTAGAACTGCAAATAGGAGAACTTCGATCATTTTTAACAAATAACAACAAATTGAGGAGCACAGACCAAACCCAACTATTGAGGAATCTGGTGAGATAGTTGGTGTAGAAAAGGAAAAGATTGCAGAGATCCAATTATTTACCTTCTTGGACTCTGTGGAAATTCTTTTTCTTGCACCTATTACAGAAGAAACACCACTAACTATCACGGCTGATCCCCAATTACGAAGCCCATACCATCAAGGGTACCCCCTAGAGTTGAGAGATGTAGAGAAGTTCACGGATTCCTACATTATAGAAAGCCTAAAAGACAAGCCTGTCTTGTGTACTTGGGGGATAATTGGATTTTTAAGGCTCTTGTTTGAACAAATGGTTGTAGGGAAACAGCAATAAATCTGCGGATTGCAAGCGGTTCGCAGAAGGATCCAATGGGCACTCGTACCGGTTAATTGCGTCCGGCTAAAAGATGTTAAAGACAACGTTTGTTGGGAGGCAACCCAACGTTTTCAATTATGTTATTTTAATTTCTGTCGTTAGTTTATTTTGTCTAGGACAATCTCACGGTCTTGGGTTCTTGTGTTAGTGCTGTGATTGACAAAGTGCAATAATAAGCGAAGGCGCGGAAAAAGCGAGGATTTCGAGAAAAGTGGGTAGCGCGCCGGCCAAGCGGTCGCGCGCCAAAAGAAACGGCGAAGTTTAAGCGCCGCGGCGCCCAGGAGCAGGGCCGCGGCGCCAAAAATCCAGAAAAATGCCAAGTCTAAGGCGCCGCGGCGCAGAAAATCCCGAAGGAATGCAGAAGATTGGGCGCCGCGGCGCCAAAAGCAGGGCCGCGGCGCCGAAGCGGAAATCCAGAAACTTAAAAACGCCCAGAAATCAGATTTGCCCCAATTTCAAAACCAAAACCTAACCCTTCTTCTCCACAAAACCCACGAAAATCCACAAATTACCCACAATTCCTCCACAAATCAAACCCAACCACAACCAAAACTCTTAAATTCCTAAAAACCCTTAGCTATCTCAACCAACAAAGCTCCATTCCATAGCCTCAAATCACCATTGGAAGCAAGAACATCGTGGAGACACCATCAAAAAGGTAATCTTCACCTTTTTCTTGAAAGTTGCTAGTAGTCAAAGAAGGTAATAGTGTGGAGAAGTGTTGCATTGTGAAGTAGTTTGGGTGCAGAAAAATTGAGTGTGAAGTTTGGAGAAGGAGTAGACAAAGAGGGTGTGGGTATTGGGTAGTAGAGTTGAAGTTTGGGGGTGTTTGTCTTTTTAGCTGCTAGATTGTTGATTGTGTTGGGAAACATTTGTGCCAGTAAGTTGTAAGCTGCAGAAAGTATTGTAACCATGTCTGCCAGAAAAAGAAGAGCCTCCACATCCACCTCAGCCCCACAATACGATGAGACTAGGTTCGTTAGCCACGAAGCCTATAAAAGATACATAAAGCTTAGTACTAGACCCTTAATCCCTGAAAGGGGAATGGACTACCAGAGAGATTCGTTGGGGGAAGAGGATGTCTATGAGCCCATTCGGGCAATGATTGAGATGAGGGGGTGGAAAAGATTTGTAAACCCAGAGAAGTTAGCGCCAATGAACACAACAATGGTACGGGAATTCTATGCTAACTTTCCGGAGAGGGTAGACAACAAGTGCTTTGTGAGGGGAAGATATGTGCCTATGACAGCAACATTAATAAACATGTCTCTAAGAACAGTAGATGTTGAAGGAGGAGATGATGATTGGAACTCTTTTAGAACATGGTCTATGAACACCAACAACATCGACTGGAATAACGTTGCAGACACAATAAGCTACCCTGGGGCTGCTTTTGATATTTCGAGAAACGGGTCAAGAACCGGCGAGTGCCAATTCAACAAAGCGACAAATGGTTGGCTATATTTCGTCGTGCGCGTGATTCCATCCACGCACTTCACCGAGTGCGTAAGATAGGATTAAGCTGATATATGGAATTATGAGGGGGTTGACGATTGATGTGGGGAAAGAGATAGTGCAAAGTATTGAAGAGACCAGCAGGTTGGTGACAACAGGTGGATTGGGACATGGCTCACTTATCTCTGATTTGTGCAACATGAATGCAGTCGAAATCCTACCCACTGATACTAATGAGAGGAACCAACTGCCGGTGACATATGGGATAGTGCACTCTTTCCCAGACCCAAGCCCCCCAGCAGCTAGAAGAAGAGTACAACCACCAGCAGCAGCAGCAGCAGAGGCCGTCATGGACGAAGATGAGCCTGAAATAGAGGCTCAATATGCGGCAGGACCCAGCCACCAGCCAACCACAGAAGCAGAACCCTCAGCGCCCACGATGGAGCAACTGCTTCAGAATCAGATGAGGATGATGCAGAGTTTGGACACAGTGATACAAGGACAGCAAGAAACGCGACAGCAAATCAATGAGATGAGTTCCTTGTTCAGTCAGTGGTCCATGCATTATCCAATGCCACCACCGCCACCACCACCATTTTAACCAAAGTTTGTAAGTGTCTTATTCTTTTATTGTCTTTGAGTCTACACACATTGGGGACAATGTGTGATTTAAGTTTGGGGGGGTGTTTTATTTGTGTCTTGTTATGTTTTATTTAAGTCTTTTTATTGTTTTTATGTATTTTTGGAGCCACCAAAATTTTTTCTTTTTGAGTCATAATTGCCTGTCAAAGATCATGTATGTTGTAGTTGCTAGAAACACCTAGTGAAGTAAGGTGGAATAATGTAACGGAATTGAAGCAACTCTCTAAACACTTAGGTTAGATATGCCAAAAACTCACAAAATCTGTCTATTTGGAGTTTCTTGATTGAATTATGCATGCTAAATGATAAATACTTATGTGTTATGATTGCTTGCTATTTGAGGCGAAATAGTTAGGATGTGCATGTTAGGGAGATGACTCAGGCATTTCTTTGATAGCCAATTCTTACCATTCTTTTTCTATCCCGGACTTTAAAAATATCCCTAGTCAGCCCCATTGAGCCTAAACGTTGAAACTTCTTCTTTGACACCCTATATTCCCACAAATTGTGCCATAAGTAAAAATATGAAATAGTGGAATAAATTGTGTTAATAAAGAGACAAAAAGAGTGAATGAGCTTGTTGCACCCCAATTAAAAAGTAATAAGAAATAGGCAAAAGCCTAAGTTTGGGGGTGCTTGTAATTATTATATACTTCACTCTCCCAAAACAAAAGAGGGAAAAGATAGAATCAAAGTGAAGGAAAGAACAAAAAGAAAAGGAAAATCTTTGAAAAGCTAAAGAGCTTATGGTACACAGAATGAGCCTAAATGCCTATTTTTACCTACCTATACCTAAGCCTACATTACAACCCTTAAAGTCCTGAAGATCTCTTTTATGCATATCCAGAATTAGTGGAGAATAGCAAGTAAGCATGCCATAGGATTTTTGAATTTTAATGCATGATTTAGTATATTGACTTCCATTAAGCATGATAAATATGAGTTTGCGAAATATCTAGCTTAAAGTGTTTAGGATGCTAAAATTCCATGCTATATGTTCCTGCATATTATTCTGCTAACCTTCATGTTTTTTTTTGTTAACACTAATGCAGCAAAAGTGATCAATGTCAGTGAGTCTTTTATTTTCGTTTCTTGAGTCTTTTATTTCTTTCTTTCTATCTTTGCTCGAGGGCGAGCAAAGGTTAAGTTTGGGGGTATTTGATCGGTGTAGTTTATATACACTTTTTGAGTCAGTTTTAGTTAATCTTTTGTCCCTTTTTACACATATAAGTGTCGTATTATGATAGTTTTCCTTTCTTTTGAGTCAAAGTGGTTAAAATGGCCAAATGGCGGAAAAGGAGCTAAAAGAGGAGATTCCAGAGCTAAAAACAGAGAAAGTGGCGAACGAGGCTGAAACCCAGACCAGTGCATGGCGCGCCTCGCAAGGTGACGCGCGCCACTATCCAGAGGCCGCAGACGAAGCAGCCGCGGCGCCTATGTCGCCAGTGCGGGCGCGGCGCTAAACATCCGGAGGCTACAGTTGCAGTGCGGCCGCGCTACATGCCAGAGATCGTGCCGCGGTGCCAACTCACCCGAAGGATTGCAAAATTTCCGGCGCCGCGGCGCCTGTCTGCAGAGCCGCGGCGCCGACGCGGAAAAATAAGGTTTTCAGACGGATTTTGGGCCAGGCCTGCAGGGAAAAGTTGAGGCGGTTAGGATCCTATAAAAGGAGAACCCTAGGCAGTTTTTAAGGGTTCCCCTTCTTGCACAACACAAGGCTTTCTTGCTTGGAGATTGGAGACCATAGTTTAGTAAATTTCCTTTCCTTTTCTTGTTTTTATTTCAGTTTTATGAAGAACATGGAATTAGTTCTTGTCATGTCAATGGCTAGGAACTAATTCCTCTATAGGGCTTTCCATGTTGAATCTCTAGAAACTTATGTTATGATTTAATGCATGCTTATGGTTATTCTTCTTCTTGTTGAGATCTATCCAATAATTAAATTGAATGCTTGGTAGTTAATTGACAACTAATTATCACTATATGATTTCTAATCAGACTCCGAAAGGAGAGGATTGTGAATATGCTGTAAGTTGGGTAGACATTTTTGGATTGGAGATGAAAATACCTCAATTATTTATGTAGCGTTAACGAGAGGCTTAACAACCCTAATTTTACGCATTGTGCGTGACGGTTAACTAGGTTCTTAGTCTTAATCTTCCTATAGAGTCATCCTTATCACCGAAAGGTAGAAAGGAACAATACTGGGGTTGAGTGTTTAAATAACCCTAACGGGAGTATAAAACGATTTAGTGAACCTGCTTTCTCCAAAAGAAGAAGACCATAAGTTATTGCATTAATAAGTAACATAAGCGGATAGTGAGGAGACGTGGAAGCCCTATTCTCATCACAACTGAAGTAAACTCATTAGTTAAATTAGCCTTTATAATTCGTAGTTATAAACCACAAAATCAAATATCAATTTACCAAATAGATACCAAAAGATAGATATTTGGTACTTGAACCCTAATCCTTGTGGACGATATTCGGTCTTGCTAAGACTATATTACTTGTCACGATAACGTGCACTTGCGTTTAAGTGTGTGCATCTTTTCGCGCATCACATACTCAGCTGAGTCTTCAGTAGGCACTATGAGGAAAACCTTGTCCAAACATATTCAATGTTGGCTTGCCTTAGGACAATCCTTAGATTCCTAAGTCAATCTAGATAATTCGGTCAGGTGAGTTTGTTCATTTCAATAAGCATTTTTAGTGATAGACTCGACATTCTGAAGATCTGAAGAATTAGATAGACAGGAAAATAAAATCAAATTTTATTTCCTTATTATACACATTCATTTTAGGCTAATTTAGCATGGTCATTGGTTAATTAGCTCCCACTATTTTAGCATACTTCTATGACCCAAGGTAGAATACGGACCTAAAATCATTTTAAGTTCATAATGGGCCAAGATCCAAATCTATGTTATATCCGCGTTTTCTTTGGATGATAACTTCAATAACATATCCTATCATGCAATTTCTAAAACGCATTTAGATGGGAACCATCAACCCAATAGACATGATATAAGATGGTTTTAATTAACTACTGGGCGCCTCCTACCTAAACAGTTATAGCGATCATTATGTAAATCAATTACTGGCGCCGCCTATCCAGATATTTATAGCGGACACTATGCTAATAATTGGTAGTTGGAGGGTGCACTAAGAACATTATTAGTGCTTATGCACCGAAAACGAGCTTGGACGAAGAGGAGAAGCGACGCTTTTGGGAGGATTTGGATGAAGTGGTGGGAGGCATACCACCCACTGAAAATTTATTTGTAGGAGGGGATTTCAATGGCCATATCGGGTCACTGTCGGGGGTTATGACGACATGCATAGAGGCTTTGGTATCGGGGACAGAAACGGGGGAGGCATCCTCCTTTTGGAGTTCGCTAGAGCTAATGGGATGGTGATAGCCAATTCGAGATTCCTGAAGAAGGAGGAACACTTGGTGACTTTCCGTAGTTCGTTGGCTAAGACTCAGATATACTTTTTGCTCCTTAGGGAGATTGACGAAGGTCTTTGTAAAGACTGCAAGGTTATTCCGAATGAGGATCTTACAACCCGACATAAGCTTTTGGTGATAGATTTGGAGATCAAGTTGGAGAAAAAGAAGAGGGTGATAGATGACAGATTAAGAATCAAATGGGGGAGTTTGACCATGGCTAGTCCAATGAGATGGGGGAGAGGTTGATGACCAATGAGGCTTGGGAGAGTAGTGGAGATGCGACCGGTATGTGGGACAATATGGCCAGTTGAATTTGGGGGGTAGCTAGATAAGTATTAGGGGTCTCCCGAGGTAACAATGATGGGCATCAATGGGACTGGTGGTGGAATGGTAAAGTCCATGAAAAGGTAGAGGCGAAGAAATTAGCGTATGTGAGATTAATAAGAATCAAGGATGATGTGGAGAAGTGGACGAATAGGGAACTGTATAAGATAGCGAGAAAGGAGGCAAAACAAGCGGTTACGGCGGCGAGAACGGTGGCTTTAGAACGCATGTATGTGTATTTAAAGGAGAAATGTGGGAATAAGAAGTTGTACATACTAGACAATGTAAGGGAAAGAAGGGCTCGTGACTTGGATCACGTGAGGTTCATCAAGGACGAGGACGACAAAGTACTGGTGGAGGAAGTGCATATTAGGCGGAGGTGGCAGTCTTACTTTCATAAACTCTTGAACGAAAAAGGAGATGAAGACATTGTTCTGGGAGATCTGGAGCATTCTGGTAGGTACCAGGATTTTGGGTATTATAGGAACATTAAGGTTGAAGAGGTTAAGGGTGTTATTCGCATGATGCATAAAGGACGAGCGACCGGGCCTGATGAGATTCCAGTTGAATTTTGGAAGAGTGCAGGCAGTGCAGGTTTGAAGTGGCTGACTGGGTTGTTTAACATCATTTTTAATATGACAAGAATGCCTGAAGAATGGAGGTGGAGTACAATTATTCCCTTGTACAAAAACAAAGGTGATATCCAGAGTTGCAACAACTATAGGGGTATCAAGCTGCTGAACCACACTATGAAAGTTTGGGAAAGGGTCGTGGAGATGAGAGTGAGGAAATATGTTATACCCCGTAGTTCTGGCCATGCGTATGAGAGCGTACGAAAGGGGTTAAGACTTAAAATTTTCGAAAGATAGGTTGACGGATTGTTTCGGACGGGGTTTTAGTCAACTTTGAGGCGGTTTATGTCCAGTTACATTGAGGGTTCCTAGGTGTTTCAAAGTCCTAGTGCGTAGTTCGTTGATTCTAGTTCCCAACGCAACCAACCGTTCGTCGATAGGGTATCGGAGTAGAAAGTTATGGAAGTTACAAGTTCAGTGCGCAGTCGGACAGAAAGGTATCTCGGTCAGGGGCCACAGCGCCGCGGCGCCGGATGCAGGGCCGCGGCGCCGGATATTCTGAGGGAGCGCTGAAGTTGCAGCGCCGCGGCGCCGGAAAGCAGGGCCGCGGCGCCGGAAGTTTTGTGAGGTGGCGGAGGTTGCAGCGCCGAGGCGGAATTTCTGGCGGAAAAACTGAGGAAAATCAGATTTCTTCTTTTAAAAAGGCCATGGGAGGGTGACAAGTGTCCCCCCCCCCCCCATCTGATTTTTACATGTCCTATATATTGACCAAGTCTTGAAGACTTGGTCATCTTTCAAAGCTCTTCTCTCTCTCTAAGTTAGAAGCTCTCCTTCTCTCTAGAATTTCAAGAGGAAATCTAAGCTTGAGGATAATCTGAAAAAGTGTGGCAAGAAGGAAGCTTGTTGGCTAGCTTGTAGAAGTATTGTGGTGGTGTTTTTGGAGAGGAGGATAGCAAACTTGTTGGAATAATTTGGCTAAAGATCTAAGGTAACAATTCTTTTCTTGTAGCTAGTTTTTAGTGTTGCATGTGAAGAAGAAAGATTTTGTAGTGGTAAATATTGCCCTTAGATACATTGCATGCACGAAATATGGTTTGGATATGAAGGGGTTGGATAAGAATGATATGTAAGCATGTTGTAGCCAAAATACTACCTTAAACTTGTTAAGTTAGTTGTTGTACATTGTGGGGCAGAATTTTACATATCCAAGTTTAGGTGTGTAATCCCCTTTGAAACGTTTGGATTGTTGGGCCTTAAATGTGGCGTTTGGATGATGAATTCGGCCTTGAAAAAGGTGGCAAAGTATGTAGAAACAAAGGAAATGCTGCCCGATTTTCCATAGAATTTAGTGACTTTGAACTTGGAATATTCTACGTTGAAACTAGAGGTTAATGAACGTATTATGGTCATTATAGGTTGACATACTACGTGCGGTATTTTGGACTTAGCAAATGGATTAACCGGAGAGGTATGTGGAACTTTCTTATCTCTTGAGCATGAGTAGTTATACTATATCGTACGGTAGACGTACGTGTTTTGAATAAAGTAAATTCTTTGGTATACGTGAAGTATTTTGAAAATTGTGTAAACTGATTTGAGGTATAAGACTCTTGGTTAATAAAGAAACGAAATTGTTTATAAGGAGTTATAACGGCTTTATGGGAAGTTAGTTATAACGGTCTTATGAAAGGATAAGAATGTCTTAATTTCTAAAGCATAAAGTTAGTATAACGGCTTTATGGGGAGTTTGTTATAATAACTTTATGGAAGGTTAAAGAGTTGGTTTTCTTGAATAAGGTAAACAAAGATGAAAGAATCGAAATTAAGTAGGGCAATTTGATTTAAAGGGAATCAATTGCTTAGAGTGTAAAATGGGAATTTTTATGTGAAAAAGGGATCTTTTGAAAGAGTAGAAGTACATAGTACTTCGGGTTAATTTCTTCGGATTTGATTAAGTAATAAGAAGGTGCCTTAAGGTCAAGAATGAGATTTATTTTGTAGATTAATGGAAGTCTAAGGAAGTTATGAGTTTACTTGGACGTACCGTCAGTGATGGAGGATTCCACGGGTATACTTCCATTGTCTTAGTATGAGTTTACTTGGACGTACCGTCAGTGAGGTGGGATTCCACGGGTATGCACCTTGGACATGCTTACAATGAGGGATTCCGAGGCATGCAGTATGAGGGGTAAGAGTATAAATGAGGGGTAAATCCCCAAGACGTTATACCACCTGCTTCAGGGTAAGAGTATAAATGAGGGGTAAACCCCCAACACGTTATACCACCTATTCCGTGGATTTGCTACCCATGATGCGAGGAATACCTCATGCGAGTCTGTTGAGGTTTATGCGGGTGAAATAGTCCCATGCGGGTGAGTACAGCCTATGCGAGGAATACCTCATGCGGGTCCACATGACCCATGCGGGTGAAATAGTCCCAGGAGTAGGAGTGCTTAATGATACTGCGGGCAGGTGACCTGGCTTTGATCATGAGCTTCATATTTTCATGCAGTATGATATATACTTAATATTCTCATTGTTGGTAGGGCACAGTGTACTGTAAATTGATTATCATACATGTCTCCAGTTATTTTAGACTTATGAGGTATTTTCAGTATTTTTCCAGTTTCGCATACTGGTACTGTTATCGACCTCCTTCGGGGGGCTGCGTTCATGCCGCAGGTTGAGGTTCGTAGCTTGCTGATCCGCACTCTTAGGATCACTGTTCAGTTCTGGGAAAGCTCTATTTCTCCGGAGGCTTTGTCTTTTGGTACGGTTCCCTGAGGTTATAGACTTTTGTACATTCAGGGGGTATGGCGGGGCCCTGTCCCGCCATAGTTGTTATTCTTAGAGGTCTGTAGTCACATTTGTGGTTTGGGTTGTAAGAACAAGTTGTATTGTTATACTTTTGAGTAGGTATACTTTTATGGAAGGCAGCCTTATCGGCTTGCCAGTGATGTTTACTTTATATAGGTTATGTGTTATGTATGTTCCGCTGCTATTCTCTGATGTATACCTGACGGGGTGCCCCGGTAGGGCACTACCATGCCCCGGCCTGGTCGTGACAAAAGTGGTATCAGAGCGATTAGTCCTCGAAAGTGTCTGACGCATTGTCTAGTAGAGTCTTTATTATCGGTGTGTTGTGCACCACATCTATAATCAGGAGGATGCAGGACATTTAGGATTGGTTTCCATTCTTCTCTCCCTGAGATCGTGCAGTAGAGCTGTCCTAATAGGTTGAATCCTCACTGACCTCTTCTTATGTACCAGTTATGCCTCCACGCAAGGCAACCAGAGCCCGTGGGCAAGGCAAAGGCGATTGAGCTGCAAGTAGGACGCAGAGGGCTACGAGGGCACAGGCCCAGTCTTTACCGGAGATGATGTTTCGGGCGGCGAGTTCCACGACGTCGCCAGCCTCAGCGGAGTTCGAGGCAGCAGCAGCGGGTACTGAGACCGCGGTACATGAGCCTCCAGTTCCACAGCCAGGGGCAGAGTATAGGGATTACGGAGAGCAGATCAGGTTGTTGACTAGCATTGTGGCAGGGCAAAGACCGCCGCGAGCCGTGCTAACCCTAGAGCCGACAATTTAAGGATTCGGGACTTTCTGAGTTGTAATCCACCCGAGTTCTATGGATCGAGGTCTGAGGAGGATCCTCAGGAGTTCCTTCGGTAGGTGTAGGGGACTATGCAGGTGCTTAGGTCCTCGGAGACGGAGTCCGTTGTGTTAGCTTCTTACCGGTTGCGTGATATTGCGTTGAACTGGTTTGAGTCGTGGGTGTTGTCAAGAGGTGTGGGTGCCCCTCCAGCTATTTGGGATGAGTTCACGGAAGCCTTCCTCGGTCACTTTTTGCCTCCCGAGACGAGGAGAGCCCGCTTGGATAGGTTCTTGGCATTGAGACAGAATGGGAGGATCATCAGGGAATACAACCTGGAGTTTGATTCATTGGCCAGGTATGCGCCCACTATTATGGCGGACATGGCGGACCGAGTTCACCGCTATGTGATGGGGTTAGATCGTTACATGGTTACTGCATGTCTGGGAGTGGCTCTTCAGCCAGGTATGGATATTGTCAGGATGCAGGCGTATGCACAGGGGATTGAGGACAGGGAGAGTGAGGGCTAGCTAGGTCCAGCCCAGCCTAAGAGGGCCAGGACAACAGGGTTTCAGGATAGCTTTCAGGGTAGACCGCCTCAGCAGTAGGTTGGGTCTACATTTTCGCCGACGCAGAGTGCCCCTTCCCGGTCTTCCGGCGGGTGGTTTGACCGCCGGGGATATTCGGGAGCAGGTCAAGGCTCCAGGGCGACAGGTTCACAGGTGTCCGAAGATAGTATTCAGGGGAGGCCACCTTTGCCTCGGTGTGGTCACTGTGGTAGATCTCATTTTGGGGAGTGTCGGACTAGATCGACAGCTTGTTATGCTTGCGGCCAACAGGGCCATTTGGCGAGAGACTGTCCGACCAGAGGTGGCACTGGTGGGATGGCGCAGTCTATTGGATCAGTTGCGGGTTCTTCACCTTCAATGGCTAGGCAGGATGTTCATGCACCGGCAGGCCGCGGCAGCGGTCGTGGTAGCAGTTCTCAGTTTTAGCGGTCCCTTGACCCGCCTATGTGACGTCAGGTATATCTTTGACCCTTTAGAGATTAGAATGTATGATGGGATTGTTGTAGGGTGAAATGTCATGAATGGATAATATTAAGGTTAAGTATGTATGCTAGCAGTAGGTTGGAAGTACGATAAGAGAATCCTTTTAGGCCTCAAGGATATGTATGATGGAGCCAAGACTAGGGATGATCATTAGGAGGAGACTCGGAGCACTTTCCAGTGACGATGGGGTTGCACCAGGGATCAACTCTTAGCCCATTCCTATTTGCCTTTGTCATGGACGGACTGACGCGACAAATCCAAGGGCATGTACCATAGTGTATGTTATTCGCTGATGATATAGTCCTGATTGATGAGACTCACAGCTGAGTGAACGACAAATTGGAGGTTTGGAGACAGACTCTGGAGTCTAAAGGGTTCAAGTTGAGTTGAACAAAGACAGAATATTTGGAGTGCAAGTTCAGCAACTGGAGCGATCCTGAGACAAGTGTGGAGGTGAGGCTTGGTACTCAGGTCATTTCGAAGAAAGGAAACTTCAAATACCTAGGGTCTATTATCCAGGGGAATAGAGAGATTGATGACGATGTCATACATCGTATTAGGGCAGGGTGGATGAAATAGAGGCTCGCATCTGGAGTCCTGTGTGACAAAAAGGTGCTAACTAAACTTAAAGGCAAGTTCTATATGGCGGTGGTTAGACCAACTATGTTGTATGGGGAGAGTGTTGGCCAGCCAATACTTCACACATATAAAAGATGAGAGTTGCGGAGATGAGGATGCTGAGATGGATGTGTGGGAATACAAAGAGATATAGGATTAGGAATGATTATATCTGGGATAAAGTGAGAGTGGCCTTAGTGGAGGATAAAATGTGGGAAGCGAGGTTGAGATGGTTCGGGCATGTACAAAGGAGAGACACATATGCCCCAGTGCGGAGGTGTGAGAGGTTGACTATGGACGGGTTCAAGAGGGTAGAGGTAGGCCAAAATGATAGTGTAGTGTTATTACTGTAGGTTCGATTAGCTTGTCACACTTATAGGCGCATTATTTATCTTTAGTACTCTATAGTTTGATTCCTGCTGCTATGTGTTCTTTAGTGTAATTTAATTATCTTATTTAGTTGTGTTAGCTACTGCTTCCTGTTCTTAGAATGTGCTACCATTGCGTATTTGATTTTTACTAACTCAATGTCCACATTACTTTTAATTTCTCGTCTGAATTTGACCGTTTCTCATACTTTATTTTGCTTTGCTTGCTTTCATGATTATGCTTTGTCTTGAGCCGAGGGTCTTCGGAAACAGTCGCTCTACCTACCAATGTGGAGGTGAGGTCTGTGTACATTCTACCCTCCCCATACCCCCACATTGTAGGATTTCACTAGGTATGTTATTATTGTTGTTGTTGTTGTTGTACTATGCTAATAATTAAATGCTTGCATTTAAACACTTAGCACATTCATATATTATTCAATAATATACAATTAATTATAATCATGGGTCCATTTGTCTAAAATTTATGTCTATGCTAAACAGTCCCTAAACATTTTCTGATTTTAAAATTCTGATTTTCAGGAAATTCTGTAAACTTTCAGAATTTACAGTTTAGTCCCTCAAGAATTTAAAATTCAATTTGAACCCTATTAAATTCAGAAAATCCAATTTTAATTTTCAGAAAATATTTTCAGGTTTCAGGGACCTGTTTGAAATTTCCAGATTTAAAAAATTCAGTTTTCAGAAACTTTATTTAATTACAGAATTGCCTGAAATGACCAAATCTGTCTAATTAAAAAGTTTTAATTTTAGATTCTGAAACTTTAAAACTTCATAATCAGAATCTGAAATATAGAAAACTTCAGTTTCTGATTCCGAAAACAATATTTTTTTTTAAAAATTCATCGTCGGTGCCACGGCCGTAGTGGGTGGCGCCGCGGCGCCCGACATGCAATAGCTTAAGTTTTGAAAAATTACCGTCGGCGCCTCGAAGGCAGTAAGTACTTTTTTTTAATTTTAAGCTTTGGGATTAACAGCGTCGCGGCGCCGCCACCTAACCCTAGCAGGCGCCGCAGCGCTCCAGTGTGGAGCCGCGGTGCCTCTGCTCATAATCGCAAAATTCTGCAATTCTGAAATCCTAAAACTTGTTCTGGGTCAGATTTGTAGATTCAACCTCGTACCCTTTCACCATTAAACAACACGTTCATCGACCATGACCCAATCCCTTATCGTTCTTCGTCTCAGTGAACCATGTTCGAAAATGAACCGGTAACGCACATCAACTTAGAAGAGTTAGATCAGAATGACTTCCTCGATTACATCATTGTTCAATAGTTTCAGAGGCAATGATTATGCATTAATGAGATTTAAGGTTTTCAAGCTTCTCAACGACAAAATCTAGATTTAAATAAATCATAACTCATATTATCATTAACAAACATTATATAATCACACAAAACAGCCCAGACTCTGATACCACTGAAGAGTTTTGTCGGGTTTGTACACGCAGTGAAATTTGAAAATTTATGTTTCAAGCCTGACGGACGGTCAAACTGATGGATGATTATAAAATGAAAACACAGAGAAAATGTAATGCGTCCAAAGAACACTTACAGTTTGAAAATCTGGAATCTTCTTCTTCAAGTGTATACCGAGGGTGAGCACGCAACCATTCCTCGATTTACAAGTCAATACTCCAATATAATTACTCTATCGGAAAGCTAGGAAATCTGGCAGAGTTTCAGCAGAGAATAATTCAAGTGAATTTGGTGTATTAAAATAATGATTGAACCCTCTATTTATAGCTGCAAAAATCAGTTAGGGTTCCCAAGTGGGCCAGGCCCAGAAACCAAGGCAGAGTGGTCACATGGACCCACTGGACACGTGGCGCCGCAGCCCTAGTCCAATTTTGCCTCGTTTCCATTTTAATTAAATTTGAAATACCATCTCGATTTAATTAAATAATCATTATTTATTCTAATGTCTCGATTATAAACAGAATATGTATATTCTCTCTGATTACATCATTGAATCGACTGAATAATTGACTTAGTGTTACCCTACATGCCTTCACATATCGACACTAATAACATTAGGGTCTACACGGAACTCCTAGACAGCGCCGGAAGACGAAACATGTGAACTGAATCACTATGTGGGAAGATAAAATCCTTTCATTCACGACACACTCGATCAAGCTTAGGATCTGTCAAATGTCTATCCAAATGGCTTGATCATTATATCTCATCTATATTAACTGACAACAAGACCATATCATAGATATGTCTAATGTGTTGGCCAACGACTTAGTCAACCTAATACCATATGATAAGCTGAGTGTTCTCTCTCAAAGATACATTCGAGGAATGAATCATAATCTTGGCTCAACTACCACCTTTAATCTACGTCGCAATATACCTAATACAAGTCGCGTCTCAACTATAAGACATTTGAGCTTAGAACAGGATCAAAGTACATTACTCTGTAAACAAGGCGCGTATCGACCTCAAGTCTAAGGACTTCTATCTCCCACACGCTGATGATAATTTAGACATCTATAACATACAGTACATCAGCATGGTATACCAATACTTCCAAAAACATCCATGTGTCCATCACGAGTTTCCATAACTCGTAGCAAGTGAGACATACTACATCCTCAAAGGATATGCTGTAGACTACATGTCGACGTATCACATATCATCGATATCTCATTCTCGATGATCATTACTCGAGGAAGTTTAAGAGTTACATTATAATATTAATATCTCACATTATTAATAATCACGTAACCTATAGGGATGCATTTATAGAATATTATAGACAATTAACCAATAATTCAATAACTGTAAATGTCATAATATTAATTTCCATTAATATAAATATGAATGTGTATAAAGTACATTTGTCCTAATACAGATTGTTTCTATGACATAAATATACTTTCAATCTCCCACTTGGCCTAGAGTCAATCACCAACATATCTAATACGCATGTTTTCAAAATGACCATTATGCTTATCCAAGCTTAATGGTTTAGTAAATGGGTTTGCTAGATTATTGTCTGTGGGAACATAATCTAATCTAATATCTTCAGTCTTCATCATCTCTCTGAGTATGTGGTACTTCCTTGGTACATGATTGTTTTTGTTTGTTGATCTTGGTTCATTTGCCTGTGCAATTGCATCAGTGTTGTCACAATAAATGGTTATTGGACAACTAGCACTCGGAACAACCCCTAGTTCCTTCAGGAACTCATAAACCGCGACAACCTCTTTACCAACTTCTGATCCAGCAATGTACTCAGTTTCAGTTATCGAATCAACAATTGTAGCTTGTTTGGAATTCTTCCAGCTCACTGCTCCACCATTGAAAATGAACGTGTAACCAGACTGGGTTTTGAATTCATCAACATCTGTCTGAAAACTAGCATCAGTGTATCAAGTAACAACTAGCTTTTCGTCTCCACCATAGACTAAGAAGTAATCTTTAGTACGTCTGAGATACTTAAGAATATTTTTGACTGTCTTCCAGTGTTCATCACCAGGATTCTGCTGGAACTTGCAAGGCATACTAAGTGCAAAGGCCACATATGACCTAGTACAAGTCATGGCATACATGATTGATCCTATAGCTGAAGCATATGGGACCCTCTTCATGCGCTCAAGTTCTACATCACTAGAATGGCAATCCTTCTTAGATAACTTGATGCCTTGACCCAGGAAGACCGCATTTCTTGGAATTTTCCATAGAAAAACGTATAACCACTTTGTCTATTAGATCTATCTCTATAGATCCTAATTCTCATTATGTAGCAGGCTTCACCTAAGTCCTTCATCATGAAGGTATTGTACAACCACTCCTTAACTGGCTACATGAGAGTCTTATTATCTCTCATTATCAATATGTCATCAACATATATAACAATGAAGACAATACTCTCATCCTTGCGTTTGCTATAAACACAAGGATCTTCTTTGCTTCTTACGAAATCAAATGACTTGATATCCTTGTCAAAACAAATGTTCCAACTCCTTGAGACTTTCTTAAGCCCATAAATGGACTTCTGTAGCTTGCACACATTATTTGGTTTGGACTCGGATGAAAAACCCTCGAGTTGTTTCATATACACTTCCTCAATTAGATTACCATTGAGGAATGCAGTTTTGACGTCCATATGCCAAATGTCATAGTCATAATGTGCAGTTATCGCAAGCAAAATCCGAATAGACTTAATCTTAGCAACAGGTGAAAAGGTTTCATCATAATCGACATCAGGTCGTTGATTATAACCTTTAGACACCAGTCTAGATTTATAAGTCTGAACCTTGTCAAATGCATCAATATTCTTCTTGAAGATCCATTTGCATCCTATGGGTTTAACCCCATTTGGCAAATCAACCAAGTTCCACACTTGATTGAAGCACAAAGATTCCATTTCGGATTTCATGGTGTCTTGCCATCTCTTCGAATCAATGTCCACCATTGCTTCATTGTAGGTTATAGGTCTATCATCATTTGGAATGTCTATCTCACTATGTGTTCCACAAGTAGATTTAGTCTTTCTGGAGGACGATGAGTTCTAGTCGACCTACAGAGTTGATTATTTTGCAGTTCAGTTCTAGGTATGTATTGACTGTGAGAAGGTTCTTGTGTGTTGGTTGATCCACATGTTGACACCCAATTTTGACCCATCTTTTGGTTATTTCTTGCAATTTTAAGTGTTTTAGGACACCGCATTTTAATCAACATTTTTGACATTTTTTGTATATTTTTTACTTAATATTCTATGTTGCTTTAATTTTTGCAAATTGGCATCACGTTTTAACTTTTAATTAGGCATTAAATATTTGTTAAATATTGTATTTTATTTTTTACTGCATCGGCATTTTCATTTTAATAATTTTGTATCTTTTAAATAATTTTTCTTTTAAATAATAAATAATTTTTGTAGTTTCATCAAATCAGTCCAGTCTGAGGCCCAATTTGGATCAGTCCAATCCAACGTTTTTTTTATTTTATCTTTTTATTATTATTTCATCCCAACACTCTTTTATTTTATCTTAATCATACACCTTTTATTTCCTCCCCAAAAATAATACCCACATTTATTTCCCCCCCCCCCCCCCAAAATACCAAACTTTAACCTAAAATCTCCCTATAAATAAAACCACATCCCTTTTCATTTTTGAAGAATCAGCAGTCGCTCCATTCAATATACTCCCCCCTTTTCATTTTATTCTCTTCATCCTCTTCTCTCCACTCCAGAACACCACTGCCCATCGCCGCAATGCCCTCGCCGGAGTAACTCCACCCACATCAAAAAACACTTCAGCCGCACTTCACACTTGGAACCACACCTCGCCGCGAACCACACTCCGGCAAACCCTCATCGTCCTCGCCACTGCTCCTGTCAACCACTGGCGGCGTCGCTCCGGCGTTCGCCGTGGAAGTGACGTCGTCGCACCCCTTTTACCTTGGTTTTGGTATGGACTGATTTTTAGTATTTTTGTTATTTTATACTGTTGGTTCTGGACTGGTTTGATTTTCTGCCTTGGTAACACGCCGGAGCAAACTGTATAACTCTACCTGCGGCATGAACGCAGCCCCCCGAAGGAGGTCAGTACAACAGGTACCAACTGTTGACAATCAATTTTGACCCGTTTTTCGTATATTTGTTGCAATTTTACGTGTTTTAATACACCGCATTTTAATCATCATTTTTGCATTTTTTACATAATATTCTATGTTTATTTTTTTTTCCACAAAATGCATTGCATTTTTTTATGTTAAATTAAACATTATGTCTTTGTTAATATTATGTTTATATTATTATTACACAGTCGTTTATTTTAATAATATTTGCATCTTTTTAAATAATTAATTGGCACCGCGTTTTTACTTTTAATCAGGCGTTAAACATTTCTTAAATATTGCGTTTTAGTATTATTGCGTCGGCATTTGCATTTTAATAATCTTGAATCTTTTAAATAATTTTTCTTTTAAATAATTAACCCGCCTTTCATTTTGTCAAATCAGTCCGGTCCAAGACACAATTTGAATCAGTCCAATTCAACACTATTTTTAATTTCATCCAACACCCTTTTTAATTTTTCCCAAACACCAAACCTAGTCCCATCATATCTTTTATCATTTTCAACACACTACCCATACTTTTCTTACCTTTTGCAGCACACCAAGCCCATCCCCCTATTCCCCTACCCTATCTCTCTCATTTATTAAAATCAGCCCTCCTTAACAAGAAATCAGCCCACCTTTATCATCTCAAAACCCCTTTTCTCTCTCACACCCTCACCCCTTCAGCCGCCCCCCCTCTCTCTCTCTGAACCTCAGCCGCCCTTCCAGCCATCGACCCCAGTCGCCCTCAATAGTCAACCCTCGTCTCTCTCTCACACATACCCTAGGCGAAACACCCAACAACCACCATCTCTCTCACCACAAGCCTCACCCTTCCCTTTTCCCGTCGCCGCTGACCATCCCGTCGACAAACTACATAAGCATACACATAAAAACGTCGACCTCACCCCACACTTCACGCGAACCACCACTGTCATACAGTTCATCACCTCTCTCGTTGTCCGTGCTCAAACCACTGGCGGCGTCGCTCCGGCGACCTCGCCGTGGAAGTGACGCCTCCATCCTCGCCGTCTGGGTTTGGTTCTATTTTTAGATTTGTTGGCATATTTATTTGGACTGATTTCCATTATTTTTTTGAATCTCGCCGGAGTTTGAAGAACTCCGGTGACCCATGTTATGCTTTGTTTCGGATCTGTTGTGCACTGTGAATGGGCTGCTTTTCTGATCTGGCTGGAGCTTTAAAACTCCGGCGACCC
Organism: Przewalskia tangutica; assembly: GCA_029844215.1. Lineage (NCBI taxonomy): Eukaryota > Viridiplantae > Streptophyta > Magnoliopsida > Solanales > Solanaceae > Przewalskia > Przewalskia tangutica. Next base: position 27,217,656 of record CM056736.1, on the reverse strand, counting down.
CTGTTGGTTTAATTTTTGGTTTCTGTTGTTGGTTGTCGGACTTATTTCCCGCTTTTGGTATACTGCCGGAGTTTTGCGACCTTCTGAAAATTCCGGCGAACTTGCTGCTGTAGTTCCCACTGTTTTCGCGGATTATTTTGTTCAGTGTTTAGTTGTTTGTTGTTTACTATTCGTCGGGTCTCGGATCCGGCGAATATTGCGACCCACTGTTTTGCTTCCATTGTTGGGATCATTTTCGTTGCTATGTTGTCGTATCCACTGTCTCATGGATATTTTGTTCACTGGTTTTGCTATTGGTGTTAACTGTTTGTCGGGTTCAGATTGTTTTGATGATTTTGCTCCTTTATTTATTAAATTGTAGTTGATCAGATACTACACTGTTGGTATTAAACTGATTTTTGAACAAGATTCTACACCTGTTTGGCCAATGAAAAAGTTATCCGTCGATTTTTGAGGGCTCCACAGTTGCAAAAGACGGAAAATAAAATAAATGAAGCTTTCAGGGCGTTGATAATTTCTTCTACTTACACAGGATAACCAACATGCACTGGCGAGGCGAATTTTCGCAGCCGGACTTGTTTAGGATGTCCCACTTTATTTTATATATCTGAGCCCTCCGTGTTTAAAACTATTACTGTTTTGGCGCGAATTTGAAAGTTTTATTTATTTTATTTTTTTAACAATATTGGCCGATGAAGGAATCTCCGTCTGATTTCCAAGGCCTCCTCTGTGCAAAAGACGGATTTATTTATTTTTTGGCTTTACTTATTAAATTCCTGTCATTGCTTTAAAATTATTTATTCTTGTACTAACACTTTTAATAAGTGTTTATGCAGGTATCCGGAGATCATCTTGTGCAGAAAGCCTAAAAAAGGCTAAAAGATGTCCCGAAGTTTTATTTTTATGTCGCATTTAATTTTAGTTTTATTATTCTGTATTGCACTTTATTTTAATTATAAATTATGGAAAAAAATGCTTAGAATAGGTAGAATAAAAAGGGAAATAAATAATTAACCTAGGTTTGAACGAATAACCGCAAGTTAGCGGATCTTAAAGGGTGCCTAACCCCTTCCCTTTAGGATAATAAAGAACCCTGATTCAGAATCTCACTAATTTCGCAGACCATTAAATGGAGATTAATTGCAGTATTTTACTGCAATAAATCAAGTGTCCTAATTCACTTAACTAATTAGGTGGCGACTCCTCAAAAACAACATTATTGCTCCATCCAGGGAACTGCGCCAAAGAGCAACGTTGCGGATACCGTTCAGACCCCCGAGGTCAAAAAACGGGCGCGACAGCATGGCGACTCCGCTGGGGATATCAGGTTCTTGATCATAGCAAACACATGTTAATTAAATATTGCGCTTTATTTTGCTTTATATTTGTTGCAAATGTTTTATATTGTTTGCTTTTATTTTGTAAATGACTACTTTAATTGCTACATTATTTTACTGCTTTTCTTAAATTGTCATTCCGCTCATATTTCCTCCATTCTGGAAAATTGACACTATCACACACTACACGCGAGGTGTGTTTTGCACACCCGCAAATTTCTTTAAAATACCCAAATTTAGGAGAGTTGGCATTTTACGCGGAGAATCCGGTCCAACCGGTGGTCGCGTAGCCTTCTTGTTATACCCCGTAGTTTCAGAGTATGTATGTGAGGACGTACGTATAAATGTATAAGCCCTAATTAGGTTAAGGATGAAATTGTGAACTTCCAACGGAAAGATTCCGAACATTGTGAAGGAAATTTTACGTTTTTAATATTTTAACCAATTGCGGATTTTTTCGAGAGATGAAATATTTTGGACCAATAGGAGGGCGACATGTGTCACCCTTAGGTGGCATGTTGGACGAAAACTAGTGGGCAAGTGGCCAAGTCAAGAAGTCAAAGTCTTGCAAGATATTTTGTGGGGCAAGTGGGAGGTGCCTTGGACGTTTTTTTGGAGAAAGTGGCTAGCCACATGTCTCATTTTTGTGGTGGACATATGTCCCAAAGTTGTGGTGGACATATGTCCCAAAGTTGTGGTGGACACTTGGTTGGAAGACTCCACTCACACAAGCAACCAAATCTTCACCTTACACATGTTTGAATCTTGACCCTTGAATGTCCTATAAATACCCCCCTTAAGTGCAAGACTTCTTCATCCACTTAAACAATTTCCAAGTCTCAAAATCCCTCCCCCCTTTTAGTAGTTCTCGTCCAAAATCCTTCCCCCTTTGTTTTATTCTCTCGGCCGAAAAACCCCCCCCCCCCCCCCCCTTGGTAGAAAAATTTCTTCAAGTATTGTTACTATCCCAAAATACCTTAGCCTAAATCCCTTGTAGTATTCCAAAGTTACCTCTATACTAAGAGCAGGAAATACTACTTTATTTCCTTTAGTCACAAAACGAAACCCTAGGAAAATCTTCATAGTTGGATGAAGTATTAGGAGAAGTTGTTTAGAAACTTCTAAGGGTTTCTTGGAGCGGATTGGAGCGTACAGAATAGGAGCTAAACGTTGTTCAGGATCGACTTATAATCTTGGATAATTTTGGGCTTATCGAGGTAATAATCTTTATCCTTCTATTGTAATGGGAGATTACATATTGTAGTAGTTTAGAATTAAGTATAAGATATATAGAGGGATGTTAAAGAAGAGAATTGAACTGTAATTATATTGGGCTGTATTTACAGTAGACTTGTGTAGTTTTACGGGTAGGGAAGTGCTGCCCAATTTTCCGTAGAATAAAGAACCTTCTGCTTAGAATATTCTACAAAGTAGTCTAGACGTTGATAGACGTATTTGACTATTATAGGTTGATACTCTGCGCGCGACATATTCGACTTGGCAGGTGGATTGAGCCGATGAGGTATGTGATTCTTCCTATCCTCTTGAGCATGATATTTTTGAAATATATATATAGTATGGTAGACGTACGTGTGTTAACTAAATTTGGTTTTACTTGATGTCTTTTGACTTGAGTTTTAAATAATAAGAATCTTGAAGTATTTCAAAAGAGTTACGAATCATTTTTGAAAGAAAAGTAATACTTGGTTTTAAAAAAGCTTAAGTGTTATACTAGCTTTATGGGAAGTTAGGTATAACGACTTGAGAAAGATAAGAGGAAACGATTACTTAATTATTTATAAAAGCCTTGTAATGATTTCTGAAGGTATGGTAAGTTGGTTTGATAAGTAGACATGTTATGATGCTACGTGTGTTAGTATCTTGTGACGTTTGTGTAAAGGGGGTTTCTTTGTTGTGCTTATGTTGTTTAACGATAAGCAGTTATCTTTGATATTATATCAACACCCCACGACTTGTTATGCAGGGTTAGCGCCCCGATCGAGGAATACCTCATGCGGGTCTCGTGACCTATGCGGTGCGGGAGCTCGGGATGATCACGGGTGTATTCTGGCCGTCACGAGAATACCTCATGCGGTCGGTGACTATGCGGACTGCGGAGTCGAGATGATGTCGAGGTTAGCTACCCGATCACGAGAATACCTCATGCGGACCTAGGTGGTCTATGCGGACTGCGGGATTTCCAGGATTAGGCTCGCATAATGATACTATGGGCGATTGGCCTTGCTTCGATCATTAGCGGCCTAGAAAAGACCAGTTACGGTATATTTATTTTGCTCTTGTTTATGCTGTGGCACTATGTGCGGTTAAATTGGTTGTTCATATGTATTTGTAATTGGTTTTAAAAAGCTATTATTTCATTTCAGTACTTTACAGTTTCACATACTTGGTACTGTTATGCGACCTCCTTCGAGGGCTACGTTAAATCACGCAGGTAGAGGTACTCCTGTTGTTGATCCCCGCTCCTAGGATCACCGTTTCTTCTTTTGGGAAAGCCCCGTTTCTCCGGAGGCTTATCTTTTTGGGTATGATCTCCCTGTCATTGTAGCTTTATGTACATTCAGGATATGGCGGGGCCCTGTCCCGCCATAGTTGTTTACTTTCTTAAGTGCAGTAGTCTGTTGTAAATTTTGGGATGTAACTGTCAGATTTGATATGTATATACATGCCGAAAGGCAACTTTTTCTGGGATAGACTGTGTCTCATTTTACTCTTTATCTCATGTCTTTGTTTTTATATTCCGCTGGTTACTCTGGTGTATATCTACTTGGGTGTCCGGGTAAGGCACCAGTCACGGGCCCTGGATCGGGTCGTGACAAAAGTGGTATCAGAGCAGTTAATCCTCGGAAAGTGTCTACAGACCGTATCTAGTAGAGTCTTGATTATCGGTGTGTTGTGCACCACACCAATAATCAGGAGGCTGCAGGATATTTAGGATTGGTTTCCATTCTTCTCACTCTGAGATCGTGCCTTAGAGCTATGTTATAAGTTGGACTCTTTCTAACACATTCTTATGTACCAGCTATGCCTCCACGCAAGGCAACCCGGGCCCAGAAGGGCAAGGCAGCTGAGGGAGCTGCTAGTAGGACACAGAGGACCACGAGGGCACGAGCCCGATCCTTACGAGGTGGTGCTACTGAGGCGAGTTCCACGGCGCCAAGACCCAGCGTAGTTTAGAGCGCGGCGAGCTCACGAGACCACGATACTGCGCCTCGATCCGGCACGGAAGCGAGAGGAGATGGAATTCTGAGGAGATGGCCCGATTACTAGCGAGATCGTGGCGGACATGAGATAAGTGGATCTGGCGGTTCGATGCACCGTGGTTCACCCCGTCGGATAGCGAGGCTACGGGATTTTACGAGTTGCGGCCCACTTTGAGTTCTGGTCGAGGCACGAGGATGATCCGCGAGGAGTTCATCCAAGCGATTCTGACGGATCGTAGAGTGATCGAGCTTGAAGACCGAGTTTGTGGTCTTAGGTTCGCGTCGGTGCGTGATACCGCGATCGGCGGTTTGATTTATGAGCTGTCGGGAGAGCATGCGCCTCGGTGTATGGGGCGAGTTCTCGAGGCATTCCTTGGCCATTTCTTGCCGCCACGAGATGAGAGAAACGCGGGCAGATTTTTGATCTTTGAGACGAGAGGCGCGCGATTGGAGTACAACGTTGAGTTCGATTCGTTGGCTCGATATGTCCCTGCGTTAGTAGCAGATATGGAGGACAGAGTTCACCGCTACGTCACCGGGCTAGATGATTATTTGGCAGAGTCTTGCTCGGGTGTAGCTCTTCAGCCGGGCATGGACATTGCCCGCATGCAGGCTCATACACTTGGGTGTGAGGAGCGTAGAGGCCGGCGGGTTGACAAATATCGGCGAGAAGAAGGCGGGGCGGAAGGTCCTGGTAGCTCTCGGGGTGGGCGGTGTCGATGCAGACTAGATTTGCACCGGCCGGCTCGAGCACTCCTACACCATCTTCGGACAACGAGGTATTGGCGGTCGGGGCCCGGGACTTGGACTTCGGTAGCGAGGTGCTAACCGTCGAGACCACCCCTACCGGTGTGGCCGTCGATAGATCCCATTACGGGAGTTGTGGTACTACTCCGGGGGTTTGTTACACTTGCGGCCAGCCAGGTCACTTTGCGAGCTGTCAGAGCCGAGCGCGCGGATGGTAGAGTCGGCTACGAGATCTTTTGTCGGCTCTTCATCTCCTACAGTTACTCTCCCGGGCGCGGTACTCGTGGACCAGTCGCGGCGAAGATCGTGGCACGAGTCCTGATTCGGATGTCCTCGAGCGCGCATATGCCTGTCGGCCCGAGGACGGGAGGCATCACCGGATGTAAATCCGCAGTACCTTATCGGTTTCTTGTTGTGGCGTGTATGCCTTGATAGATCCGGGTTCTACCTTGTCATATATATATCTCCCTTATTGCTAGTAGGATAGGGATAGAGCACGAGTCCATGGACCTTTGCAGGGTAGCTACGCGATGGATGATTCGGTGGTAGGCGGCGGGTATATAGGGCTTGCCCGGTGACTATATCGATCGTCGGACCCTGGCGACTTGATAGAGTTGGATATGACCGATTTTCTTTGTGATCATGGGTATGGATTGGCTAACTTCACCTTTACGCCAATGTAGGCGTAGGGAGAGAGTGAGTGCGGTTTGATTTCTGAGGCCGGTTATTGAGTGGGAGGAACAACGTGTCGTAGAGGTAGGTTTATTTCTTACCTCGAGGCCGGGAAGATGGTGCGAAGGGATATATCTACCATCTCATTCGGGTATTTGATCTGAGGCGAGATACGGACCTCCATTCGTTCGATAGTCGAGAGAGTTCCCGGATGTGTTTCAGACGACCTCGGGTATCCTCTCACGAGAGGAGATAGAGTTTTGCATTGATATTACGCACGATGCAGGCCGATATCCATTCCGCCATACAGAATGGCACCTGCAGAGTTGAGAGATTTGAAGGACCAGCTGAGAGATTTGATGGAGAAGGGCTTCATCAGGCCTAGTGTTTCTCCACGAGGAAGCGCGGTATTGTTCGTGAAGAAGAAGGATGGGGCAGCTGCGTATGTGTGTTGATTACGAGCGGTGAACATGGTGACTATTAAGAACAGATACCCCCTCCCTAGGACTGATGATTTGTTCGACTAGTTGCAGGGTGCGAGATGTTTCTCCAAGATAGACCTGCGATCTGGTTACCATCAGGTGCGAGTTAGGGAGACGGATGTCCCTAGATGCATTCGGACCGATGCAGGCACTATGAGTTCAAGGTCATGTCTTTCGGCTTGACGATGCTCGGCGATTTATGGATTTGATGAACCGAGTGTTCAAGCCATTTTTGGATCGTTTGTGATAGTATTCATTGATGACATCTTGGTTTATTCGCTCGGAAGCGAGCATGCGAGCATTTGAGGGGCCGGTCTTGAGAGTTCTCGAGACCAGTGATTTGTATGCCAAGTTTTGAAGTGTGAGTTTTGGTTGACTTGGTGGCGTTCTTAGGAGCACATTGTGGGTAGATGGTATTGGTGGATCTGGCAAAGATCGAAGCGATCAAGACTTGGCCTAGACCTACTGCCAAGCAGTGCAGCGACTTTACGGGCCTTGCAGGGTATTATCGGAGGTTCGTAGAAAAAGTTTGCTTCTATTTCAGCACCTTTGACTAAGCTGACTCAGAAGGCAGCTAAGTTTCAGTGGACGGATGCTTGTGAGGAGGGCTTCCAGTTACTGAAGGAGAGGTTGACGACCGCCCCAGTTCTTACTCTTCCAAAGGGTCCAGACGAAAATGTGGTTTATTGTGATGCATCGGGCATCGGGCTGGGATGTGTGTTGATGCAGCAGGGCAAGGTTATAGCTTATGCATCTCGACAGCTCAAGAAGCATGAGAAGAACTACCCCACACATGACTTAGAGTTGGCAGCGGTGATTCACGCCTTGAAGATCTGGAGACATTATTTGTATGGAGTTCATGTGGATATTTACACAGACCACAAGAGCCTCCAGTATATCTTCAGTGAGAGGGAGCTGAACTTACAACAGAGACGGTGGTTAGAGCTACTCAAGGATTATGATGTCGATATCCTATACCACCCAGGGAAGGCCAATGTAGTGGCAGATGCCCTTAGTCGTAGGTCGATGGGTAGTCTATCAGAGGTGCAGCCAGAGAGGAGGGGCACGATCCGCGAGTTGCATTAGCTAGCGAGCCTTGGAGTCCGATTGATTGATTCTGATAGTAGTGGGGTTCGGGTTCGAGAGGTTGCCGAGTCTTCCATCGTCGAGGAGGTGAAGAGGCGACAGTTTGAGGATCCGAGTATGACCCGGTATCGTGATACGGCTCTTCGTGAGGGGAAGGGTCCATTCGAGGTAGCACCTGATGGGGTGCTAATATTTGAGGGCAGGTTGTGTGTTCCAGATATTGCAGGACTTCGGCAGCAGGTTCTAGGGGAAGCACACAACGCGCGTTACTCTATCCATTCGGGGTCGACAAAGATGTACCACGACCTCAGATCTGTGTATTGGTGGGATGGCCTGAAGAGGGACGTTGCAGAGTTTGTTGCTCAGTGCCCGAGTTGTCAGCAGGTCAAGGCGGAGCACCAGAGGCCTGGTGGGTTGTTGCAGGCTATAGAGATTCCGACGTGGAAGTGGAAGGTGATCAACATGGACTTTATTACAGGGTTACCTCGCATTCAGAGAAAGCATGATTCTATCTGGGTTATCGTCGACAGGATGACGAAATCCGCCCACTTTCTTCCCGTCAGGACGACTTTTTCGGCTGAGGATTATGCTAGACTTTACATCCGAGAGATCGTGAGACTGCATGGGGTCCCTATTTCTATCATATCGGACAGAGGAGCCCGGTTACGGCTAACTGGAGGTCTTTCGAAGGATTAGGGGCGAGTGAGCCTCGATCGCATTCCATCCTCGAGCAGGCGGACAGCAGAGCGTCTTATCCGGACAACGAGGATATCTTTGCGAGCCTGTGTTATTGATTTCAGGGGTAGCTGGGAGGATCATTTGCCGCTAGTGGAGTTTGCGTATAATAACAGCTACCATTCCAGTATCCAGATGGCGCCTTATGAGGCCTTATATGGGAGGAAGTGCAGGTCACCGATAGGCTGGTTCGATGTGGGCGAGGTGCAGTTAGTCAGGCCAGACTTGATACAGCTGGCGGTGGATAAGGTGAAGCTTATCCGAGGCGGTTGTTGACTCGAGTCGGCGAAGTCGTATGCGGATCATCGCCGTCGGCATCTGGAGTGTGAGGTTGATGATTGGGTTTTCCTGAAGGTGTCACCCATGAAGGGTGTGATGAGGTTTGGGAAGAAATGGAAGCTCAGCCCAAGGTACATTGGGCCTTATCAGATTGTCCGTAGGGTAGGCAAGGTTGCCTATGAGTTGGATCTGTCGTCCGATCTGGAGGCGATCATCCGGTTTCATGTTTCTATCTTTGAGAGATGTATCGGGGATCCATCTAGAGTGCACCGATTGATGATGTCCAGTGTGAGAGGGTTGTCGTATGAGAGATTCCCATAGCGATACTCGATCGTCGAGTTAGCGACTACGGACAAAGGATGTGGCTTCCGTCAAGGTCTTATGGCGGAACGAGAACAGAGAGGAGATGACGTGGGAAGCAGATGAGGACATGAGGCAGAAGTATCCTCACTTATTCCCCACACCTCCAGGTAACTCACTTTCCTACTTGATTTTAATTATCATATGTACTTAAGTGTTGTATTGTGGCCATGTGTGGCATTTGCAAACTGTTTAAGTTGTGAGGAACTATGTCGTTTCTGTTTTAATTGAATCTAGAAGGAACATTCGGGACGAATGTTTCTAAGGGGGGGAGAATGTTATACCCCGTAGTTCCAGAGTATGTATGTGAGGACGTACGTACAAATGTATAAGCCCTAATTAGGTTAAGGATGAAATTGTGAACTTCCAACGGAAAGATTTCGAACCTTGTGAAGGAAATTTTACGTTTTTAATATTTTAACCAATTGCGGATTTTTCCGAGAGATGAAATATTTTGGACCAATAGGAGGGCGACATGTGTCACCCTTAGGTGGCATGTTGGACGGAAACTAGTGGGCAAGTGGCCAAGTCAAGAAGTCAAAGTCTTGCAAGATATTTTGTGGGGCAAGTGGGAGGTGCCTTGGACGTTTTTTTGGAGAAAGTGGCTAGCCACATGTCTCATTTTTGTGGTGGACATATGTCCCAAAGTTGTGGTGGACATATGTCCCAAAGTTGTGGTGGACACTTGGTTGGAAGACTCCACTCACACAAGCAACCAAATCTTCACCTTACACATGTTTGAATCTTGACCCTTGAATGTCCTATAAATACCCCCCTTAAGTGCAAGACTTCTTCATCCACTTAAACAATTTCCAAGTCTCAAAATCCCTCCCCCCTTTTAGTAGTTCTCGTCCAAAATCCTTCCCCCTTTGTTATATTCTCTCGTCCGAAACACCCCCCCCCCCTTGGTAGAAAAATTTCTTCAAGTATTGTTACTATCCCAAAATACCTTAGCCTAAATCCCTTGTAGTATTCCAAAGTTACCTCTATACTAAGAGCCCGGAAATACTACTTTATTTCCTTTAGTCACAAAACGAAACCCTAGGAAAATCTTCATAGTTGGATGAAGTATTAGGAGAAGTTGTTTAGAAACTTCTAAGGGTTTCTTGGAGCGGATTGGAGCGTACAGAATAGGAGCTAAACGTTGTTCAGGATCGACTTATAATCTTGGATAATTTTGGGCTTATCGAGGTAATAATCTTTATCCTTCTATTGTAATGGGAGATTACATATTGTAGTAGTTTAGAATTAAGTATAAGATATATAGAGGAATGTTAAAGAAGAGAATTGAACTGTAATTACATTGGGCTGTATTTACAGTAGACTTGTGTAGTTTTACGGGTAGGGAAGTGCTGCCCAATTTTCCGTAGAATAAAGAACCTTCTGCTTAGAATATTCTACGAAGTAGTCTAGACGTTGATAGACGTATTTGACTATTATAGGTTGATACTCTGCGCGCGACATATTCGACTTGGCAGGTGGATTTAGCCGAGGAGGTATGTGATTCTTCCTATCATCTTGAGCATGATATTTTTGAAATATATATATAGTATGGTAGACGTACGTGTGTTAACTAAATTTGGTTTTACTTGATGTCTTTTGACTTGAGTTTTAAATAATAAGAATCTTGAAGTATTTCAAAAGAGTTACGAATCATTTTTGAAAGAAAAGTAATACTTGGTTTTAAAAAAGCTTAAGTGTTATACTAGCTTTATGGGAAGTTAGGTATAACGACTTGAGAAAGATAAGAGGAAACGGTTACTTAATTGTTTATAAAAGCCGTGTAATGATTTCTGAAGGTATGGTAAGTTGGTTTGATAAGTAGACATGTTATGATGCTACGTGTGTTAGTATCTTGTGACGTTTGTGTAAAGGGGGTTTCCTTGTTGTGCTTATGTTGTTTAACGATAAGCAGTTATGCTGGTATTATATCACTTACCCCCCTGACTTGTTATGCCGAGGGTTAGCCACCCCCGATGCGAGGAATACCTCATGCGGGTCTATGTGACCTATGCGGAGCTGCGGGAGCTCCAGGATGATCACTCCGGGTGTGTTACGCCGATGCGAGGAATACCTCATGCGGTCCAGGTGACTATGCGGACTGCGGGAGTCCAGGATGATGCCGAGGGTTAGCTACCCCCGATGCGAGGAATACCTCATGCGGACCTAGGTGGTCTATGCGGACTGCGGGAGTTCCAGGATTAGGCTCGCATAATGATACTATGGGTGATTGGCCTTGCTTCGATCATTAGCGGCCTAGAAAAGACCAGTTACGTTATATTTATTTTGCTCTTGTTTATGATGTGGCACTATGTGCGGTTAAATTGGTTGTTCATATGTATTTGTAATTGGTTTTAAAAATCTATGATTTCATTTGATCTTTCTGATTTCACATACTTGGTACCTGTTGGACTGACCTCCTTCGGGGGGCTGCGTTCATGCCGCAGGTAGAGGTACTCCTGTTGTTGATCCCCGCTCCTAGGATCACCGTTTCTGCTTTTGGGAAAGCCCCGTTTCTCCGGAGGCTTATCTTTTTGGGTATGATCTCCCTGTCATTGTAGCTTTATGTACATTCAGGGTATGGCGGGGCCCTGTCCCGCCATAATTGTTTACTTTCTTAGAGGTCTGTAGTCCTGTTGTAAATTTTGGGATGTAACTGTCAGACTTGATATGTATATACATGCCGAAAGACAACTTTTTCTGGGATAGACTGTTTCTCATTTTACTCTTTATCTCATGTCTTTGTTTTTATATTTTGCTGGTTACTCTGGTGTATATCTACTTGGGTGCCCGGGTAAGGCACCAGTCACGGGCCCGGGATCGGGTCGTGACACTTCTCACTCGAGTAGTCCGCTCGGGAACCTTGCGTCTAGTCAACCAAATCTTAGCAAAATTAGGATAGAGCTATACCACATTATTTTTAAGTCATGTATGCATACATCTTAGTGGATCGGACCTTGGTATCGTCTCCACAATTAGGGAATCCACCAAATTGTCGACGTGTTTCACAACCCAACGACCAATAAGCATATATGTGTAGCGTGATAATGATAGACGGATCCAATCCTGGTCATGCCACGCCGAAATTGGAAAAAGTGCACCGTCATTTGGTCGCCATTTCCAACAATGCATTGCAGTTTAACGGCTTGGACTTATTTATCATAATCTCGCATATTTGGCGTTTAGGCCGACCTCTGGCATAAGAGAGGTCCCATGCATATTAGGGCGCGTGCTTGATTTGCATGTTTTTTGTTTACTATTGTTTGTCGCTAGCAACTCTGTACATATTATTTAATGCAATAATTATCCTTTTGTGATTCCGGGCTCGAGCATTTGCATTTTTGCACTTTTGCTGTCACATTGCAATCAGGACTTCTGATGCGTAAATCACTCTTGAATAGCGCGATTTGGACTTTGTGAAGCATCAACCACCAGTCCGGTCGAACCAATCAGGGGAGTCTTTGACTATATTGTCACACCTTTGCATTTTTATTATTTTTGTCATTTTGCTACTCACCTATTTCTTATATCTTTTGCAGGAAGGTCGTCCTCGCAAACAACCGAGGGAGGTCGGAATTATGTTGACTAATAGAAGTCAGTTTATACCAGATTCAACGAGACATCGCTCTCAATTCTTCTTTACTTTGTATTTTTATTTATATTTGCAAATTCAATTAATATGTTTAGCGTTGATTGCATAATTCTTTCATATCATGCATTTTTACAGCATAATTATTCTGAACTACGCGTGTCTGATTCTCACCACACGGTGTGATACGTAGGCAACTCATTTTGGGTTCGACGCCACAAAAAAAACCAAAAAAAAAAACGCATTTCTCACTCATGCATCTCATTCATCATGTTTTCGGGCATTCATTTTATTTTGCATTCGTCCACAATGGACAATCATTTCTTTTGCACAGCTTTATATGTTATCCTTTCATTGATAAATTTTTTCCAAGCATACATTTTATAATATATTTGAACGAACTACGCGCACCTGATTCCCTCGGCGGGATACGTAGGCAACCCTATTCGGGTTCGGTACCCTTTATGCAAAAAAAAAAATGTTATTCAAAAATACAAAAACATTTTTTAAGTATTATTGTTTGACTTTGTTGATACCAATACAGTTACAAGTGTGCATTAAAAAAAGTATGGGTTGACTTTGTGGTAAACCATAAATTCTTTTGGTACCTCTTATTCACACCCGTAAATGACATTGTCTTACGTGTTTCCAAGATAAGGACGAAACCAACCTCATCGTTTCATATGCATTGTGTGGTGAATGTTTGAATAAGTTCAATTGTGTTGCATTGTGATCTAGAACTTGGCCTGAATGTTTGTTGAGGCGAAATCCTGAGTAACACTCGGTGTAGGAAATGATCGTAGGCTTTCTTTGACCCGTTTGAGCCTTTTCAGCCTACCAAATAACATTATCCATAGTACACCCCCTTTGAACCTAAAACCTTTTTTTTTTACAATTGCATATTACACCTATACCCTTTCTGAGTGCGTACGGACTATCCCTCTCTTGGCCCGACCTCCTCGAGCGCTTTAGAAATGTGCAAGTGGCTGACAAAATCATGCGTTGAAGTTTGCAAAGACAAAAATTGTCAAAGCCTCAAAAAGAAAAAAAAATAAAAGCAGAGACGACTTCACACAAAGAGGAAATCAAAAGCCCCGATAAAAAAAAGGGAATACATAACCCCGAAAAAAAATGGGACTCCAAAGGAAAGATTCAAAAGAAGTCAGTACAGAAAAACTGGGACAAAAAGAAAGCAAGTCAGCATCAAAACGCACAAATATCAAACACGGACGTAGTCCAACTCTCGAGGAAGGATTAGTCACTTTTTACCCAAATGATATCCATTCCTTTCCCCAAGCCTACATTACAAGCCTGTTTCAAGCCCTACATGATCTTATATTGAGGGTTCTCACATTAGTGGATACTTAAATGACGGTCAAGCCTATGGTATCACAATTGCATGCATTAAACATCTTTCTGAGTGTGAGAGTCTTTTCTCTAAACGTCCCAAAATTCAAATACTAGAATATATGTGAGAAATGAGACTTTCTTCAGTGAGGGCATTTGAAACGTGAGATTACGTGTAGTTCGAAACCTTGGATGCAAGCAAGTGTGTCGACACTCAGGTATGTCTGAGGTACTATCTGAAGCTGTGTGAATTACACCGGAGTCAATCTCGGTTAGACTGAAAGCAATAAACAAAACTCCTTATGCACAATACTAATTGTTGGTATCAACTGAAGTCAGAACGTAATGTTGTCTTCCATCTTTTCAAAAAAAAAACAACAAAATGCATAAAAATTCTTATTTTGCAGCACGTACTACGTCTTGACCTGATTCCCTTAGCGGGATACGTAGACGGCCACATCGGCTTCGGTCCCACATCATTTTTAAAATCACAAAAATTGTACAATCATTTGTTGCATCACGAACTACGTCTTGACCTGATTCCCTCAGCGGGATACGTAGGCGGCTACATCGGCTTCGGTCCCGCATCATTTTAAAATCATAAAAAATCGTTATTTTGCAGCATGAATTACGCTCTGACCTGATTCCCTCGGCGGGATACGTAGACAGCCACATCGGCTTCGGTCACATCGTTAGAGATATTTCTTCCTTATTTTGCACAGGACTCGATTTTGTCCATTTTAGAGTTTAACATTCTCATATATTTCGCATCCATGACTACCTACACATGACTGGGGCGTATTTTGAGGGTTGCATTCTCATCTACTCAATTGTACATTGTCCATACTCTCGCATTAGCTTTAAAAAAAAAATTGCTTACCTCATCGCCTTGATAGCGTCAAGATTCAACTTTACCCAGTTGAAAGTTCAACATCTTCATTTACCAGAAACTGGGACATTTTAAGAATTCACTGCAAGACAATGGCAATAGACGGAAAAAAAACAGGCCAAACCGGTCTGAACATGCAAGCGTCAAGGACAAAGCTACAAAGTCCACGCTAATCAACTACTCTTTTCCTAAAACTCACAAGTTTTCTTTGAGTGCAGGATCTTCATATCAGCGAAGGCAGGAGCACAACAATAAGTCCATGCGAGTTACAAACGCACAACGTCTATGCAACGACGAGCATATGCATCGCGTCTATGCAACGACGTCATTTCATATAAGCCTATGCAACAGCTTCATCCATGTTTCGTCTATGCAACGACGAACATCTGCATTGCGTCCGAAAACAACGTCATTTCACATAAGCCTATGCAATGGCTTCATCTATATTTCGTCTATGCAACGACGAACATCTGCATCACGTCTATGCAACGACGTCATTTCATTTAAGCCTATGAAACGGCTTCATTCAAGTTTCGTCTATGCAACGACGAGCATCTGCATCGCGTCTATGCAACGACGCCATTTTATTTAAGCCTATGCAACGGCTTCATCTATGTTTCGTCTATGCAACGACGAGCATCTGCATCGCGTCTATGCAACGACGTCATTTCATATAAGCCTATGCAACGGCTTCATCCATGTTTCGTCTATGCAACGACGAGCATCTGCATCGCGTCTATGCAACGACGACATTTCATATAAGCCTATGCAACGGCTTCATCTATGTTTCGTCTATGCAATGACGAACATCTGTATTGCGTCCAAAAACGACGTCATTTCATATAAGCCTATGCAATGGCTTCATCCATGTTTCGTCTATGCAACGACGAGCATCTGCATTGCGTCTATGCAACGACGCATTTCATTTAAGCCTATGCGGCTTCATTCATGTTTCGTCTATGCAACGACGAACATTTGCATCGCGTCTATGTAACGACGTCATTTCATTTAAGCCTATGCAACGGCTTCATTCATGTTTCGTCTATGCAACGACGAGCATCTGCATCGCGTCTATGCAACGATGCCATTTTATTTAAGCCTATGCAACGGCTTCATCCATGTTTCGTCTATGCAACGACGAGCATCTGCATCGCGTCTATGCAACGACGTCATTTCATATAAGTCTATGCAACGGCTTCATCCATGTTTCGTCTATGCAACGACGAGCATCTGCATCACGTCTATGCAACGACGTCATTTCATTTAAGCCTATGCAACGGCTTCATCCATGTTTCGTCTATGCAACGACGAGCATCTGCATCACGTCTATGCAACGACGCATTTCATATAAGCCTATGCAACGGCTTCATCCATGTTTCATCTATGTAACGACGAGCATCTGCATTGCGTCCGAAAACGACGCCATTTCATATAAGTCTATGCAACGGCTTCATCCATGTTTCGTCTATGCAACGACGAGCATCTGCATAGCGTCTATGCAACGACGCATTTCATTTAAGCATATGCAACGGCTTCATTCATGTTTTGTCTATGCAACGACGAACATTTGCATCGCATCTATGCAACGACGCCATTTCATTTAAGCATATGCAACGGCTTCATTCATGTTTCGTCTATGCAAAGACGAGAATTTGCATCGCGTCTATGCAACGACACCATTTCATTTAAGCCTATGCAACGACTTCATTCATGTTTCGTCTATGCAACGACGAGCATCTGCATCGCGTCTATGCAACGACGTCATTTCATTTAAGCCTATGCAGCGGCTTCATCCATGTTTCGTCTATGCAACGACGAGCATCTGCATCGCGTCTATGCAACGACGTCATTTCATATAAGCCTATGCAACGACTTCATCCATGTTTCGTCTATGCAACGACGAGCATCTGCATCACGTCTATGCAACGACGTAATTTCATCAAAGCCTATGCAACGGCTTCATCCATGTTTCGTCTATGCAACGACGAACATCTGCATCGCGTCTATGCAACGACGTCATCTCATATAAGCCTATGCAACGGCTTCATCCATGCTTCGTCTATGCAACGACGAGCATCTGCATCGCGTCTATGCAATGACGTCATCAACATCTACAAACACCATGTCTTTTCCAACACCACATCACCTGCAACCCAGTGTCAATCATACTTCGACACTGGGACATTTTTAAATCAACGTCAGTTTTGCTTTTTATTTTCGCATCACAACGACCCGGTGTCATCATGACTTGACACTGGGACAATTTTGGGTCAGCATCATCCCTATTTTTGAATTTATAGTTTATAAAACAGGACAAAATTGGCTACAAGTCAACATCTTTGTCCGAAGACTCTTCCATCATCTCCGTACAAAGAGGGCATCTTTGTTGTGATCAATTTTGACCCGTTTTCGTATATTTGTTGCAATTTTACGTGTTTTAAGACACCGCATTTTAATCATCATTTTTACATTTTTTACATAATATTCTATGTTTATTTTTTTTCACAAAATGCATTGCATCTTTTTATGTTAAATTAAACATTATGTCTTTGTTAATATTATGTTTATATTATTATTACACAGTCGTTTATTTTAATAATATTTGCATCTTCTTAAATAATTAATTGACACCGCGTTTTTACTTTTAATCAGGCGTTAAACATTTCTTAAATATTGCGTTTTAGTATTATTGCATCGGCATTTGCATTTTAATAATCTTGCATCTTTTAAAGAATTTTTCTTTTAAATAATTAATCCGCCTTGCATTTTGTCAAACCAGTCTGGTCCAAGACACAATTTGAATCAGTCCAATTCAACACTATTTTTAATTTCATCCAACACCCTTTTTAATTTTTCCCAAACACCAAACCTAGTCTCATCATATCTTTTATCATTTTCAACACACTACTCATACTTTTCTTACCTTTTGCAGCACACCAAGCCCATCCCCCTATTCCCCTACCATATCTCTCTCATTTATTAAAATCAGCCCTCCTTAACAAAAAATCAGCCCACATTTATCATCTCAAAACCCCTTTTCTCTCTCACACCCTCACCCTTCACCCTCTCTCTCTCAACCTCACCGCCGCTTCCACCATCGACCCGATCGCCTCAATGATCAACCCTCGTCTCTCTCTCTCACATACCCTAGGCGAAACACCCCACAACCACCATCTCTCTCACCACAAGCCTCACCCTTCCCTTTTCCCGTCGCCGCTGACCATCCCGTCGACAAACTACATAAGCATACACATACAAACGTCGACCTCACCCACACTCCACGCGAACCACCTCTGTCATACAGTCCATCGCCTCTCTCGCTGTCCGTGCTCAAACCACTGGCGGCGTCGCTCCGAGGACCTCGTCGTGGAAGTGATGCCGCCATCCTCGCCGCCTGGGTTTGGTTCTATTTTTAGATTTGTTGGCATATTTATTTGGACTGATTTCCTTTATTTTTTTGAATCTCGCCGGAGTTTGAAGAACTCCGTCGACCCATGTTATGCTTTGTTTCGGATCTGTTGTGCCTTCGTGAATGGATCGCTTTTACGATCGGGGAGCTTTAAAACTCCGCGACTTCGCTGGTTTAATTTTTGGTTTCGTTGTTGGTTGTCGGATGATTTCCATTTGGTATCTTCACGAGTTTTGCGACCTTACGAAAATTCCGAACTTCTTTGTTGTAGTTCCCATCGTTTTAGATTATTTTGTTCATCGCTTAGTTTGTTTGTTGTTTACTGTTCGTCGGGTCTCGGATCCGGCGAATATTGCGACCCACTGTTTTTCTTCCATTGTTGGGATCATTTTCGTTGCTATGTTGTCGTATCAACTGTCTCATGGATATTTTGTTCACTGGTTTTGCTATTGGTGTTAACTGTTTGTCGGTTTCAGATTGTTTTGACGATTTTGCTCCTTTATTTATTAAACTGTAGTTGATCAGATACTACACTGTTGGTATTAAACTGATTTTTGAACACGATGCTACACCTGTTTGGCCAATGAAAAAGTTATTCGTCGATTATTGAGGCCTCCACAGTTGCAAAGACGGAAAATAAAATAAATGAAGCTTTCAGGGCGTTGATGATTTCTTCTACTTACACAGGATAACCAACATGCACTGGCGAGGCGAATTTTCGCAGCCGGACTTGTTTAGGATGTCCCACTTTATTTTATATATCTGAGCCCTCCGTCTTTAAAACTATTACTGTTTTGGCGCGGATTTGAAGGTTTTATTTATTTTATTATTTTTTAACAATATTGGCCGATGAAGGAATCTCCGTCTGATTTCCAAGGCCTCCTCTGTGCAAAAGACGGATTTATTTATTTTTTGGTTTTACTTATTAAATTCCTGTCATTGCTTTAAAATTATTTATTCTAGTACTAATACTTTTACTAAGTGTTTATGCAGGTACCCGGAGATCATCTTGTGCAGAAAGCCTAAAAAAGGCTAAAAGATGTCCCGGAGTTTTATTTTTATGTCGCATTTAATTTTAGTTTTATTATTTTGTATTGCACTTTATTTTAATTATAAATTATGAAAAAAAATGCTTAGAATAAGTAGAATAAAAAGGGCAATAAATAATTAACCTAGGTTTGAACGAATAACCGCAAGTTAGCGGATCTTAAAGGGTGTCTAACCCCTTCCCTTTAGGATAATAAAGAATCCTGATTCAGAATCTCACTAATTTCGCAGACCATTAAATGGAGATTAATTGCAGTATTTTACTGCAATAAATCAAGTGACCTAATTCACTTAACTAATTAGGTGGCGACTCCTCAAAAACAACATTATTGCTCCATCCAGGGAACCGCGCCAAAGAGCAATGTTGCGGATACCGTTCAGACCGCCGAGGTCAAAAAACGGGCGTGACACCAACAGTATTGTAATGAAATCATATAGTCTAAAATAAAGCTGGAGACAGGTATGATGACCAAAATAACAGTACACTGTGCCTTACTAATAATGAGAGTAAACAAGAGTATACTTTACTGCATAAAAATAGGAGGCTCATGATCAAATTAGGGCCACCCACCCGTAGTATCATTAAGCAATCCTACTCCTGGGACTATTTCACTCGCATAGGTCCGGTGGACCCGCAATGAGGTCATCCGCCTCGCATGAGACTATTTCACCCGCATAGGCCCGGTGGACCCGCAATGAGTACAAACGCCGCACTCGCATCATAGGTAGCAAATCCATGGAATAAGTAGTAACCCGGGGGTTTACCCCGCAAGAATAAAATAACCTAGCACAACCGGCTATCATACATAACATAAGCACCACCGGCTTATCATACATAACATAAGCACCACCGGCTTATCACACATAACATAAGCACCACCGGCTTATCATAAATATCATAAGAAAGTTAAGAAATCCCCTAACTTCTTATTAGTCTTAATTAACATGCACTCTCATTTTATTTTACTTAAGGCACTAACATGTCATTAAAAATCCGGGAATTAAACCCAAAGTACTATGTACCTTATCCTTTCAAAATGACACTTTCTCGTATAAAATCCACAAGATACTAACACCGGTAGTATCAAAGCTTGTCTACATTTCAAAACAAGTTACTACACCTTTAGAAATTCATTAGCTTTGACATTAAGTAACTTCTACATTCACAACCTAGGCAACTCATGCCTATAAATCAAGTAGACACTCTCTTAACCTTACATAAAGCCGTTATAACTAACTTTCCATAAAACCGTTATAACTCTTTATGTTTTAGACAATTACATTCTTTTTTAAACCAAGAGACTTATACTTTTAAAACCAAGTATCATATACTTTCAAATCAAGTTTCATAACTTTCAGAATACTTCAAGTCTCTTAACTTTAGAAATCAAGTTTCTTAACTTTAGAATAGTTCAAGTAATCAATACTTTCCAAACCAAGTATTCTATACATTTCCAAGTCAAGAAATCTTTGTTTACCTTTTTAGAATAAACCATTCTTTTAACTTCCCATAAAGTTGTTATAACCAACTTCCCATAAAGTCGTTATACTAACTTTATGCTTTAGAAACTAAGACATCTTTAACCTTTAAAACAAGTGAGTTAATTCTCCAACTCAACCAACTTAGACATTCTTAACAAGTCAAGGATACCAAATGAAATTAAATTCATTTAAATTTCGTACGTCCACCGTACTATACATTTATAGCTACTCATGCTCAAGAGATAAGAAAAGTGCCACATACCTCTTCGAATTAAACCACTTGCCAAGTTGAATACGTCGCACGTAGAATGTCAACCTATAATGACCATAATACGTCCATCAACTACTAGCTTTCAACGTAGAATATTCCTAAGTATAATGACTCTTAATTCTACGGAAAATCGGGCAGCACTTCCTTTGTTTCTACGTACTTTTCCACCTTTTTCAAGGCCCGAATTCAATAACCAAACATGCCACATTTAAGGCTCAACAATGTATTTAACAAAAGGGGATTACACGCCGCACAGGACGTGTAAAATTCTTCCCCACAATTAATATCCAAATACTCCAACATTTCAATGCATTATCGGCTACAATGCAACAACAATGTCAATTTCCTTTCAATTCCTTTTTCAATCCAAGTTGTTATTCTAATATGTTATATACCCTATAACAATTATAACAACTACTATTCCTTTCTTTCTTAACATGCGACGATTGTAACCATCGACCAAATTGATTACAACATAAATGGCTAACTTGCCCATTTTCGGTTTTTAACATGTCGACATGATCCAAATCTTTTCAAACTTCATAATATATATCACATGCTCATTTAAGAACTACTAAACATGTAATATTCAATCACATTAAGAAGATGAAGATTTTTACCTCAATAAGCCCTAATAATATCCAAGCGTAAAAGTCGATCCTTAGCAACTTTTAGCTCCTCTTCTTACGTTCCAATCCTCTCCAAGCACTCCTTAGAAGCTCATGATCAACTTCTCTTCAATTTTCAACTTCAAAGTTGAAGAACACCTTAGGTTTTCACCTTGCGACTAACGTGAAAACGTAGATTTTCTGGGATTTTTCTATTGAGATATCATTGCAATATCCTTAGGAACCTTGGGTTGAAATATTGTGAATTATGATCCAAAATTGCAATTTTTTTTTTGTGGGATATGGGCTATAGCCGAGAGCCCTCTAAAGAACAAGAAAGTTTTCTTGATTTTTTTCTAAGTCTTGAATTGTCTTGCTACTAGTAGTAGTAGTATATATAATTAAATCAAGGGCTAGGATTAATCCAAATGGAAGGTCAAGATGTGGTCAATTATATCAAGCTCAATTGACTCTTTGACTTGGTCCATTTTTCTCAAGCCAAAATGGCTATTATTTATTCATCAAATTCGCCCAAGATGACCATGTGGAGGGTGATACATGTCGCCCTCCCATTGGTCCATAATATTCTGTTTCCCGAAATTTTCATAATTGGTCAAAATATCGATAACCTTGTGGGCCCCACAAAAACGTAAAATTTCTCGAGTGGGTCCCACGTATCCAACTCTGAAAATAAAATTCCATAATTCTGATAAACTCTTAAAAGTCTTAAATAACAAATTTGAGAACCCAATTCTCCTTAACGAACATTTTTCCTTCCCGGGGTTCGGAAGATTTTCCTTAGAATTTACAACTCTTTCTTTCGTTCAAATTTTTAAGTCTAGTGTTCTCCCGTCTATTCTCATATACATGTCCTGGAATTTCGGGGTGTAACATTCTCCCCTCCTTAGAAACATTCGTCCCCGAATGTTCCTAAGAGGTTCCATCTAACGGATATTGGCATAGTCCCTTGACTACACCCAACATAATCACACTTGCCACACATGGACACATAACAATACTTATGCTAAAACGTCAACCTGAAATCCAAGTGTCGACGTCGGTTATCTGCATAAAGCTTCTATCGACTCTGAGCTTGCTAATAATCTTTCATGGATAAGCTTCGCCTTATCCACAACCCGCTGAATCAAGTCTGGGCTAATTAACGGAACCCTGCCTACGTCGAACCAACCAATCGGCGATCTACACTTCCTTTCATACAAAGCCTCATACAGGGCCATCTGAATACTGGAAGGGTATCTGTTATCGTACGTAACTCAACAAGAAGCAAATAATCCTCCCAGCTATCTCTGAAATCAAGAACACAGGCCCGCAACCTATCCTCAAGTGCCTGGATAGTACGATCCGTCTGTCCGTCGGTCTGAGGTGAAATGCAACACCAAACTCACGTGTCCTAATCCTTCGGAAAACCTCGAGTTAGCCAGAACCGAGCTCATCTGTCTGACATCATAATGTAGGAACTCCGTGCAGTCTCACAATCCTTCTGCTATATAATCTAGCATAATCCTCAGCCGAGTAAGTGGTCCTGACCAGAAGAACATGGGTTGGTTTCGTCAGCCTGTTTACTATGACCCTCAGGGAGTCGCACTTCCTCTAAGTACAATGCAACCCTGTCACAAAATCCATATTAATCACCTCCCATTTCTAAGTCGGGATCTCAATCGCCTGCAGTAGCCTACTGGGCTTCTGGTGTTCTACCTTGACCTGCTACTAATTCGGACACTAAGCAACAAACTCTGCTACGTCCCTCTTCAGGCCATCTTACCAATACATATATCTGAGGTCATGATACATCTTAGTCGACCCCGAACCAATATAGCAATAAGCATTGCGTGCCTCCCCTAAAACCTGCTGACAAGTCCTGCAGCATCGGGCACACACAATCTATCCTCATATCACAGCACCCCATTCGGTGTTACTCAAATAGGCCCTTCTCCTCTCGGAGAGTCGTATCTCAATTCCACATTAGAACTGGATCCTTATATTGTCGCCTCTTCACCTCCTCAACGAGGGAAGGCTCGACAACCTCTCGAATCTGAGCTCCACTATCATGCTCCCGTAGCTGCCGGGAAATATAGGTTGTTACCTTATCATGTTGCATCCGCACACAACCCAGCCAAACACTCAAAGTGTTACCATAATAACCTAACCCTCTAGTCCCTCAGGCCTCAGGAGGGGTTAGAACTGTAGTCGTAGTCAACTTATCTTTCAGTAACTAGAAGCCTTTCTCATACTTCCGAAATAGTCGGGCATATAATCTCAATTGTGATTCTTGATTCCAATTCTCTGTTGCAACCAGACTTGGTCGCTATACTTAGATTCAATTCCTTTGCTTGCCTCATGGCTAAGACTTCGTGCCAATCACAATTTAGGGGGAGATTTCCTTACTCTCGTCAAGTAGTAATCCTATTTTTCTCTCTCAGCTCATAGAGCTTATAGTCAGGTGTTCAACCTCAATTCATGGTATTACATAATCCAATGGCTTGCCAAGATTTCTTATCGTTCGAGTGTCTACTCGTCTTACCTTTACTTTTCATTTCAAGTTGCCCTGGGGTCTCTTACCTCCCCGTATATATACGGTCTGGCCCGTCATTACAGACTTGCCACTTTTCGTCGAGGTGTTCCTAACTGCCCATCATTTTTAATGGTCTTTACACTAGTCTGGGTAATTATGCCATGGGAAACCTTCATAACTGTAATTGTATTCTCCTTATTATTCTGGTCATAACCCTTCATCATATAATTACTAACCCAACATATTTCTACCTCGCTCCTGGGTCATACATTTCCATTTATGTTTATTACCAGCATTTATATCCTTAAGACACATCCTCGACCATTTCCTAATGTCGTTCTCAATTACCCCAACACAATACTTTTCCCACGGTTATCTAAAATTGTAACCTATAGTATGACGAAACGGAAGACTTTACCAGTCTCATATCCATCGCCTAATAATATGGGTACGCATAACCCTCAATAATACGTAAAACTATCCTTTTATGTAGGGGAGAGAGCTTATCTCCCTTTCACAATCTTTCCTTGAAGTTACAACCCTAATCACAGGGTCCTCTTGCGGTCCTACAAATATCTAATCATCAAGCACCGCCTTAAAAATCGTGTAGATTTTCAAAACCTACCAAAGATATCTTCGGTTTTCCGCAGGCAACACTCGTACTTATCTTATTCTTGCCTTGCGCATTTTCCTGGAATCATTCGGGAAGTCGTGGCCCTGACCGCTACACTAAAACAACTCCAAGTACCTCCAAGGGCACTTAACATGAACTTTTTCAATGACCGTACATTTCTATTTCTATCTCTAAACTCTTCAAATTCAACTATTCCATACTTTCTACATCCATTTACCCCAATGAACAAGTCACACAGACTGACCAATTAATGATGCCAAAGAAGGAAGGATAATTCACTTGTTACAATCGCTTCCCTTCCTCTCCTCTCGATAAGCAAACTGGAAAAGCGGAATCGAACCAACCTCTCTCTGTAGTCACCATTGGCTTACAAGAAGCCAACGAGTCCATACCCATAATGACCTCAAAGTCTGACTTGTCCATCTCTACCAGGTCTGCTAGGGTCTGACGACTTTATCATCACCGGGAAATTTTCATATACCCGCCCAGCTACCACCCAATCACTCACGGTGTAGCTTCCTTGAAAGGTTCTTATGGATTCAGGTTCTATTCTTTAACACTTGGTTGCTCTCTTTCTTACTGGTTGTACTTTTCCCGTACTTACAAACTTATACTAGTATACGTACATAACTTCCATACTAATTCTGGCCTCCAATCTTTGGAGTTACAACATCGAACAATTTAAGGCCATTTCCGGCTCTCATAACCTGGTTCCGGTGGAATGCGTCCACGAACCCGTAAAATGATTAACTAGACTTAGGCCTTGCATCCTCGTGACCCTGTCACGTAGCGAGACTACTACCAACTGATCCCAATCCATTTTAGGTTATGGGGCGACCCGTAATAGGTCCACAACCCAACTCGGCATCGCACTTAACTCTTGTCCTTAGTCTGAATTAAATCTTATTGCCCGAGAAGGCCTTATATACCTAAGGTCTCGGCGGTTATCACTGTTCTAATGCTCACAATTTCCATGCCCCAAGCCTACATTATCCTTCCCCGCATACGGGTAAGATAGCTTTTCATAAGCTCTTAATCGTGTTGTCTTAATCATAACAACCATTACTTACTCCATACGGATCTCATCCGTATAATTTTTCTTAAGCATACTACATAGCTTAATCTATTAACATAGTCTTCCATAAAGTCCCTTAATCATAACTTCTTAAGGGTTCATTACCTTCTCAGACAGCTCATCATCTCCTAATTTTTCAAATTAGCACGTAAAACTTTGATGAGAATTCATTAAACTGTTCCATACACTTCCGGTATCTATTTATTCCTTGCCAATTCTTGGTAATCTAAAATCATTCTAGGCAACACTCGTCTGACCCTCATACATAAATCCGTATAGCCGTATGTCATAATACCAACTACACAACAATTATTACCAACCTGGATATGCAATCCACATAATCCTTCCTGGGTCACTGCTGCCTTTCTCATAGCTGCAATCAACATAACTCGTTAGGGAGGGACGACCCTAACAACACAGCTCTATCGCACGATCTCAGAGTGAGAAGAATGGAAACAAATCCTAAATGTCCTGCAGCCTCCTGGTTATAGATGTGGTGCACAACACACCGATAACCAAGACTCTACTAGACACGATCTGTAGACACTTTCTGATGACTAACTGCTCTGATACCACTTTTGTCACGACCCGGGCCGGGCGCGACGGCGGGCACCACCGCTACGGTATCGTAGAATAGCAACGGAACATACATAAACTCATAAAATACTAGACAGTAAATATCAACAGGCTAGCCGATAAGGCCACCTTCCGAAAAATATACATTTTTGTTCTTACAACCCAATCCACAAGATATGACTACAGACCTCTAAGAATTTTTATATAACAACTGTGATGGGACAGGGCCCCGCCATACCCCTGAATGTACAACAACCGACAATATCAGGGATCTGGACCAAAGATAAGCCTCCGGAGTAATGGAGCTTCTCAACAGCTAAACGGTGATCCTAAGAGTGGGGATCAGCAACCTGTATAACTCTACATGCGGCATGAACGCAGCCCCCCGAAGGAGGTCAGTACAACATGTACTAAGTATGTAAAACTGAAAGTACTGTAATGAAATCATATAGTCTAAAATAAAGCAGGAGACAAGTATGATGACCAAAATAACAGTACAATGTGTCTTACTAATAATGAGAGTAAACAAGAGTATACTTTACTGCATAAAAATAGGAGGCTCATGATCAAATTAGGGCCACCCACCCGTAGTATCATTAAGCAATCCTACTCCTGAGACTATTTCACCCGCATAGGTCCGGTGGACCCGCAATGAGGTCATCCGCCTCGCATATGACTATTTCACCCGCATAGGCCCGGTGGACCCGCAATGAGTACAAACGCTGCACTCGCATCATGGGTAGCAAATCCTTGGAATAAGTAGTAACCCGGGGGTTTACCCCGCAAGAATAACATAACCTAGCACAACCAGCTATCATACATAGCATAAGCACCACCGACTTATCATACATAACATAAGCACCACCGGTTTATCACACATAACATAAGCACCACCGGCTTATCATAAATATCATAAGCAAGTTAAGAAATCCCCTAACTTCTTATTAGTCTTAATTAACATGCACTTTCATTTTATTTTACTTAAGGCACTAACATGTCATTAAAAATCCGGGAATTAAACCCAAAGTACTATGTACCTTATCCTTTCAAAATGACTCTTTCTCCTATAAAATCCCCAAGATACTAATACCCGTAGTATCAAGGCTTGTCTACATTTCAAAACAAGTTACTACACCTTTAGAAATTCATTTCAAGGCTTTGACATTAAGTAACTTCTACATTCACAACCTAGGCAACTCATGCCTATAAATCAAGTAGACACTCTCTTAACCTTACATAAAGTCGTTATAACTAACTTTCCATAAAGCCGTTATAACTCCTATGTTTTAGACAATTACATTCTTTTTGAAACCAAGAGACTTGTACTTTTAAAACCAAGTATCATATACTTTCAAATCAAGTTTCATAACTTTCAGAATACTTCAAGTCTCTTAACTTTAGAAATCAAGTTTCTTAACTTTAGAATAGTTCAAGTAATCAATACTTTCCAAACCAAGTATTCTATACATTTCCAAGTCAAGAAATCTTTGTTTACCTTTTTAGAATAAACTATTCTTTTAACTTCCCATAAAGTTGTTATAACCAACTTCTCATAAAGTCGTTATACTAACTTTATGCTTTAGAAACTAAGACATCTTTAACCTTTAAAACAAGTGAGTTAATTCTCTAACTCAACCAACTTGGACATTCTTAACAAGTCAAGGATACCAAATGAAATTAAATTCATTTAAATCTCGTACGTCCACCGTACTATACATTTATAGCTACTCATGCTAAAGAGATAAGAAAAGTGTCACATACCTCTTCGACTTAAACCACTTGCCAAGTTGAATAAGCCGCACGTAGAATGTCAACATATAATGACCATAATACGTCCATCAACTACTAGCTTTCAACGTAGAATATTCCTAAGTATAATGACTCTTAATTCTACGGAAAATCGGGCAACACTTTCTTTGTTTCTACGTACCTTTCCACCTTTTTCAAGGCCCGAATTCAATAACCAAACATGCCACATTTAAGGCTCAAAAATGTAGTTAACTAAAGGGGATTACACGCCACATAGGACGTGTAAAATTCTGCCCCACAATTAATATCCAAATAGTCCAACATTTCAATGCCATTATCGGCTACAATGCAACAACAATGTCAATTTCCTTTCAATTCCTTTTTCAATCCAAGTTTTTATTCTAATATGTTATATACCCTATAACAATTATAACAACTACAATTCCTTTCTTTCTTAACATGCGACGATTGTAACTATCGACCAAATTGATTACAACATAAATGGCTAACTTGCCCATTTTCGGTTTTTAACATGTCGACATGATCCAAATCTTTTCAAACTTCATAATATATATCACATGCTCATTTAAGAACTTCTAAACATGTAATCTTCAATCACATTAAGAAGATGAAGATTTTTACCTCAATAAGCCCTAATAATATCCAAGCGTAAAAGTCGATCCTTAGCAACTTTTAGCTCCTCTTCTTACGTTCCAATCCGCTCCAAGCACTCCTTAGAAGCTCATGACCAACTTCTCTTCAAAAACGTAAAATTTCTCGAGTGGTCCCACGTATCCAACTCTGAAAATAAAATTCCATAATTCCGATAAACTCTTAAAAGTCTTAGATAACAAATTTGAGAACCCAATTCTCCTTAACGAACAATTTTCCTTCCCGGGGTTCGGAAGATTTTCCTTAGAATTTACAACTCTTTCTTTCGTTCAAATTTTTAAGTCTAGTGTTATCCCGTCTATTCTCATATACATGTCCTGGAATTTTGGGGTGTAACAGAATTGTTCTGCCTTGTTTTTTTTCGAATTGCTCATGATATTACCGTATACTATACTGATGCTTATTGTCTATGGTCGCTACTTATGGATGCCTACAATTGCTATTTACTGTTGTCGATTCGTTGCACCTTAAGTTAAGAGCAATGTTGTCCTGTTTTACTAATTTAACTGAGGTGCAGTGCTTGATAAAAATGATTATCACGTTGATGCAAACAATTATTCTAATGTTGACCTGATATCTGCCCCACTTTGAGTTGAATCATTATGGCATTATACTGCTATTTTGTTACTGCCACTACAAATTTGAGAAAGAACAATTGATACACTGTTGGTTACTGATTTTGAACAGATACTACACATTGACCGATGAAGGAATCTCCGTCTGATTTCCAAGGCCTCCCATGTACAAAAGACGGGTTTATTTTTTGCTTTACTTATTAATTTTCGTCCTTGCTTTAGAAATATTCATTTTATTACTGACACTTTTACTAAGTGTTTATACAGGTACCCGGAGATGCATCTTGTGCAGAATGACTAAAAAATGGCTAAAAAGATGTCCCGGAGTCTTATTTTATGTCGTTGCATTTAATTCTAGTTTCATTATTATGTATTTCATTTTATGTTAATTGTAAATTATAAAACAAATGCTTAGAATAGGTATATTAAAAAGTCAATATATAATTAACCTAGGTTTGATCGGATAGCCGCAAGTTAGTGGATCTTAAAGGATGTCTAACCCCTTCCCTTTAAGATAATAAAGAACCCTGATCCAGAATTTCATTAATTTCGCAGACCTTTAAATGGAGATCAATTGCAGTATTTTTATTGCAATAGTTCAAGTGTCCTAATTCACTTTAATAATTAGGTGGCGACTCCTCAAAACAAGCATTTTTGCTCCATCCAGGGAACTGCGCCAAAGAGCAACGTTGCGGATACCGTTCATACCCCGAGGTCAAAAACGGGCGCGACAGCATGGCGACTCCACTGGGGATATCAGGTTCTTAACCACAGCAAACACATGTTAATTAAACATTGCGCTTTATACTTCTTTTGTTGTAAATATTTTAAATTGTTTGCTTTTAATTTCGTAATTAACTGCTTTAACTGCTAGTCTCTTTTACTGTTTTCCTTAAATTGACATTTCGTTCATATTTTTTCCCTTACGGAAATTTACACTATCACACACTACACGCGAGGTGCGCTTTGTGCATCAGTAATTTCTCTCATAAAACCCAAATTTAAGAGAGTTGGCAATATACGTGGAGTGTCCGGTCCAACCGGTGGCCGCGTAGCCTTCTCACTCGAGTGTCCGCTCGGGAACCTTGCGTCTAGTAAGTCAAATCTTAGAAAACTTAAGATAGAGCTATATCACCCTTATTTTTAAGTCATGCATGCATTTACCTTAGGTGGGTCGGTTCTTGGTATCGTCTCCGCAATTAAGAAATCTACCAAAACTAGTCGACGGGTTTCACAACTCAAAGACCAATCCGCATATTATGTGTAGCGTGATAATGATAGACGGATCCAAGCTTAATCATGACATGCCGAAATTGGAAAAAGTGCGTCGTCATTTGGTCGGTATTTCCAACAAAACATTGCAGTTTAACGGCTTGGACCTATTTATCATAATCTCGCATATCTGGCGTTTAGGCCCACCTCTGGAATAAGAGAGGTCCCAAGCATATTAGGGTGCGCGCTTGATTTTCATGTTTTTTGTTTACTATTATTTGTCGCTAGCAACTCTGTACATATTACTTAAAACAATAATTACCCTTTTCAATTCTGTACATATCCTGTCATATTCTTGCAACTCCGGATACGAGCATTTGCACTTTGCACTTTTGCTGTCACATTGCAATCAGGACTTC
Source organism: Przewalskia tangutica (assembly GCA_029844215.1). Taxonomy (NCBI): domain Eukaryota; kingdom Viridiplantae; phylum Streptophyta; class Magnoliopsida; order Solanales; family Solanaceae; genus Przewalskia; species Przewalskia tangutica. Next base: position 27,186,650 of record CM056736.1, on the reverse strand, counting down.
TACTGCGTAAATCGCTCTTGAATAGCGCGACTTGGACCTTGTGAAGAGTTAACCTCCAGTCCAGTCGAATCAATCAGGGGAGTCTCTGACTATATTGTCACACCTTACATTGTATTATTTTGGTGACTTTCCTACTCTCACCCATTTGTCATGTTTTTGCAGGAAGACCGTCCTCGCAAACAGTTGAGGGCGATCGTAAAAAAAAACAACAAAAAAAATCAAAACACAGAATGACTGGGAGTTATGTTGGTTGAAAGAAGTCAGCCAATACCAGATTCAATGAGCCAGCACTTTGAAGTTTTTCTATACCTTTGTAATTTTATACATATTTGCAAATTCAATTAATATGCTTAGCTTTAATTACATAATACATTCATATCATACATTGGATAACATATCATTCCGAACTACGCGTGTCCGATTCTCACCACACGGTGTGATACGTAGGCAACCCATCTTGGGTTCGACACCACATAAAAAAATAAAAAAATATTATGATAATAATAAAAGGGAGCACATATTAGGATCACCCATGCATTTCATTTATTCTATTACATACATTCATTTTATCACATACGTTCGTTTTTTCATTATATTCATCTTATCACATGCATTCATTTTTATTGCATTCTTTCTACTTTGCATTCGTCTCATAATAGACAATCATTTGTTTTGCACATCTTTTAGTCTTGCTATCCTTTCATTGATAAATTCTTTTTCAAGCATACATTTTTATAACATATCTGAATGAACTACGCGCACCTGATCCCCTCGGCGGGATACGTAGGCAGCCATATTCGTGTTCGGTACCATTTATTCAAAAAATAATAAAAATAATATTTTATTCAAAAAGTATAAAAAAAATATTTATTCAAAAAATACAAAAAAAATGTGTTATTCAAAAATATAAAACATTTTTTAAGTATCATTGTTTGACTTGGTTGATACCAACACATTTAGGATTGCGCATAGAAAAAAAAACAAGTAATAATCAGTATGGGTTGACTTTGTGGTAAATCATAGATTTTTTTGGTACCTCTTATTCACACCCGTAAATGACATTGTCTTGCATGTTTCCAAGATAAGAATGAAACCAACCTCATCGTTACATATGCATTGTGTGGTGAGTTTTTGAATAAGTTCAATTGCATTGCATTATGATCTAGAACTTGGCATGAATGTTTGTTGATGCGAAATCCTGAGTAACACTCGGTATGAAAAATGATTGTACGCTTTCTTTTACCCGTTTGAGCCTTTTTCAGCCTACCAAATAGCATTATCCGTAGTACGCCCCCTTTGAGCCTAAAGTTTATTCTTTTGACAACCACATATTAAGCCAATACTTTTTCTGAGTGCATATGCACTATCCCTCTATTGGCCCGACCTCCTTGAGCGCTTTGAAAATGTGCAAGTGGCTGACAAAAATTCTAGTTGAAATTTTTAAAGACAAAAGTTGTCAAAGTCCCAAAAAAACACAATAGACGACTTCACAAAAAGAAGCAATCAAAAGCCCCGACATTATAAAAAAATGATGAATGAAATGAGAGGAAGGATTAGTCATTTTTTACGCTCCAAACGAAAGATTCAAAAAATGATGACTAATTCATGCACACATCCTTAGCCGGGATTACATTCTTATTCTTCTTCTCCACTTCTCCCTTGGGCTTCATTGCTGAGGGCGCAACGATAGCTGTGCCATTCTTCTTCTGCCATTCCTTACCTTTCAGTTTGGGATGACTAGAGGAGCTTACCATGAGCACAACTTTGCCCTTGGAAATTGTAGATTCAAAAGTCTTTAACATATTATGCAATTTTGGCAGACTCGCTTTAGTTCTATTCTTGTTGTAGTTAATGATGAAACTGTTATACCCCGTATTTCCAGAATATGTACGCAGGGACGTACGTAGGAAATTTCGAACTTGAGAATAGGCTTGGCCGAATTATTTTTGTACACAACACGATTAAGTCGTTTTTAGTAAACGCTTTCTGACTTTCGTAGGGAATTTCCGCTATGTCATTTTTAATGTTTGCGGATTTTTACGAGAGACGAAACATTTTTGACCAAAGGGAGGTGACACTTGTCACCTCATTGGACTGATAAGAGGAGGCTTGGCCTCGCCGATTGGTTCATGGTTTTGTGCCTTGTTTTGGCCTTGTTTGTGGCTTGTTTTGTGCCATGTTTTGTGGAGTAGGGTTAGGTGCACTTGGCTTGATCTTGGCCTTACACTTGCCTTGCACTTGGCTAGATCTTGGCCATTGGTTGGCCTTTGGTTTTGCTATAAATACCCCCTTATGTTGATGAACTCTTCATCCACAAATGAAACCTTCAAGCCTAAAATCCCTCCTCTTGTGTTGTGTTCGCCCAACACCCCTCCCTTTGAGTGGCCTTGTGGCGAGAGCCTCCCCTCCCTTTGTGGTGCCTTGGCGTGGGTACCCCTAGCCTAGTTGTTTTCGTATAATACCCCTTGTTGTGGTATAGAAATACTCTCCTAGTATTGTTATAATGTCCAAATACCTTGGCCCAAATACCTTGTAGTATTCCCAAGGTTACACTTATACAAAAGCCCAGAAAATACGATTATACTTCCTTTAGCCACAAACCGAAACCACAAGGAAAACCTCCATAGTTAGTTGGAGTACTATGTAGAAGTTGGTTAGAACTTCTAAGGGTTGTTTGGAGCGGGTTGGAGCACCGGAGTAGAGCGAAACTTTGCTAAGGATCGACATTAAACTCGGATAATTATGGGCTTATCGAGGTAAATATCTTGTCCTCTATTGTAATTGGAAATTACATGTTGTTAGAATATATAGTTGAAGTATACTATATATAGGCAACGTGGTTAGTTGGCAATGTCTTTTGACTTAAGCCCAAGAATCTGATCGTATTCAGACATGAGACTTGTGTAGTAATCTTGTGGAGTAGAATTGTACCGTTCGGGTTAGATGTATAACCCCGGTTGGCTTGGTAGCGGCCCGTTAGAGGAGGAGATTTACGCTATTGCGGGGAGTCTTTGCCGAATTTTTACGTAGAATGTTCTACGATAAGATCTTGATGTTAATAAGCGCCGTGTGGCCTTATAGGTTGAAGTACTACGTGTGGCGCGTTCTACTTGGCTTAGGAGTAGCCGGCGGTTGGAAGTACTTGAGCGTTTTGCTATTAGTCGATACTCGTCGCGAGGTATGTGAACCTCTTCCTATCTCTTCTAGCATGATATGTGTGAACTATGTAGTACGGTGAGCGTACGTGTACTAAATGTATTTGATTGGTGTAAAACATAAAGTGTTATAACGGCTTTATGGGAAGTTGGTTATAACGGCTTTATGTTGGTAAGAAAATACATGTGGTTTTTAAAAGGTAATCGATTTGAACTATAAGCGGCTTGTTATGTGTTAATAAATAACTTGAAGTATTTCAAAAGAGTTTTGAATCATTTTGAAAGAAGAAGTAATACTTGGTTTTTGAAAACTTAAGAGTTATACTAGCTTTATGGGGAGTTAGGTATAACGGCTTAAGAATGTTTTACTGATTTCGGAAATCAGAATGTGTATCGACAAACCACAGCAGCGTTAATAAAGGGAAATGTTTTGATTAATTAAGTATTAATAAAACCAGTAGCAACTTCCATCTGCATAGAAGCTAAGATGAGACAAAATGATATTTCCTAGATCATGGTTCTTTGTAATAAGATTGTTATAAACAAGAATATCCTACTCACATATAAGACTTATGTTTCTCAGTTGTTTAAAAGAAATTATATTCTTAAATGAATAAGGCTATGAACACGAAACCTTTCTAAAATAAGAAACGTGAACATTTGAAATTAGGCAAACTTGGACGTTTGGAAAATAATGTTGTTACTTGATTTTACAAAGGTAAGAGTTTTGGTTTTCTTAAAAGGACAGTCACTCTATTTTATACCACGGGTATTGTGTGACTTATGTGAAAGAAACAGATCTTTTAAAGATTTAATGTGTGAAGTACTTTGGGGTTAGATACCCGAACTTGTTAGTAGAAAGCACCTTGTGTGAATAACTTGATTGTATTGGTTTGTGATAGCCTTGTAATACTTTCTTTCTGATTTGAGAAGTAAACATGTTAGGATGCTACGTGTGTTAGTATCTTGTGATGTTAGTGTAAAGGGTTTTCCTCGATCGCGCTTTAAAGTTGTTTGACTATCACCGTTATGTTGGTATTGTACCACTCACCTTGACTTGTGTCCGGAGGTTGCGCCTCGATGCGGGGTAGACTCGGTGATGCAGGACCATGATTCGAGGATACCTCATGCGGGTCGGGGATCCATGCGGAACTACGGAGTTCCGTGTTAGTGTCGCGGCCTTTATGGTCACGCGGTCTTTGTGGCTATGCGGATCGCGAGTCTAGGGCGATGCCGGAGTAGCTACCCTCGATGCGGGGTTATACCTCATGCGGGCCTATGAGGTTGGCCTATGCGGAGTCGCGGAGAGTTCGGGGCTAGACGCGCACATTTGATCTGCGGGCAGTGACGGCTTTTATCATGTGGCCTGCAGACAGATATCATGACACGCTTTATGACCTTGTTGATGCGTAGGTGTTAGTAGTCGGCTATGCCTTCGCATTACCTGCATCGCTTTATTAGGACACAGTGGGACACGGTGTTCATGTGTATTCCTTGGTGCTTGTATCTGCCGCGGTGAGGAAGGTATTCCACGCACGATTGATGTTGTGGCGTGAGACCCATAGTTACATTTGAGTGATGACTTTGAGGCGTGAGTCCACGACTTGACATATTTGCTTACTTATTGTGAACTGGAGTTTGGTTATCATACATGTCTCCTGCTTTATAGACTATTATGATTTCATTTACAGTATTTTCAGTTTCACATACTTGGTACCTGTTGTACTGACCTCCTTCGGGGGGCTGCGTTCATGCCGCAGGTAAAGGTACACCAGTCATTGATCCTCGCTCTTAGGGTCACAGTTCAGCGTGTGGGAAAGCTCCGTTTCTCCGGAGGCTTATCAGTGGTATAGTCCCCGGTTGTTGTAGGTGTTTACATTCAGGGGTATGGCGGGGCCCTGTCCCGCCATTGTTGTCGTATCATTTCTTAGAAGTGCAGTAATCTTGTGGCGTGGTTTGTAAAAAGATTAAACTGTTCATGTTGGAAAAAGTTGTTATTTATATATATGCCGGCGGCAAGTTTCACAAGATTATTGTTTTATACTTCTTGTTATTTCATGTTATTGTTTATATTCGTGATTACTCGATGTTGTATCACTAGGGTGCGGGGTAAGGCACGATCACGGGCGGGTTGGGTCGTGACAAAAAGTGGTATCGAGCGATTAATCCTCGGAAAGTGTCTGACCGTATCCGATGGAAGTCTTGATTATCGGTGTGTTGTGCACCACGCCAATAATCGTGAGGCTATAGGATATTTAGGATTGGTTTCTATTCTTCTCATTACGAGATCGTGCCTTAGAGTTTGTGTTGTAAGTTGGACCTCCGACGCATTTCTTCCCGCCGCTATGCCTCGCGTAGGCAACCCGGCCGGGAGGGCAAGCGGCCAGGAGGCGAGTAGAGTTCGAGAGGGTTACGTGGGCACAGCCCAATCATTACCTAGGTAATGCTTCATTCGAGGATTTCTGCGACGTCACTAGCCCGATAAAGTTTAGCACGGCGCGGCGATTCCTCTGCGGCCATGATATTTGAACGCCCGGTTCCACGACCGAGCAGAGAATATAGATTGCAAAGAGGCAACCTTGTTACTAGCTATGGATTTGGCTACGGAGTATACCGATGTCTGCGAGTCTTGATAAATATCAACGAGAGGTTGTGCAAAGTAGTTCTTGATTAGGCTTGAGCATGGCACGTATGCGGGCTTATGCACATCGGTAGAAACATGTAGATCGACGGGTTAACAAAGGGCGAGAAGAGGCGAGCAAGAGGTCCTTTGGTAACTTTCGAGGCGAGTCGCCTCGCGGCAGAATTAGATTATGCACCTCGCCCGGTGCAGTGGTCTTCCACGGAGTTCGGGGCGTTCGGTATGCAGGAGTTGGTCGAACTCCGTGACTTCCGTTCACGGTGTGTGTGAGCGTCGTCGGGAATGTCATTTTTAGTTGGTACTTGTTGTACTATGACCGTCGTGGTGCAGTGTCGAAAAGTGTCCTTGTAGGAGGACTTAGCCTTCAGGATCGGTGGGTAGTGTGTCATCTCCCTCAGCTATGCGCCCTACGGGGCAGGTTTGATTAGAACGACTAAGGGGAGTGAAGCAGTAGATATAGATATATCTCTAACCCTCTAGAGTTCAGTATGTGTGATAAGATGGGTATATCATAAGTGCTATGTTTTGATAGCAGTATGTTAATATTGTGATTAGAAATCTTGGTTAGTTAACCAAGTAAGATTTGGGGGATAGAGAAGGTGTGAGCCTTAGAGTTTTATACGTAGAGACCTTAGAGGTAAGGCCATCTCGAGTAAAGGTGTAGTGTTATGTTGATCCTTATCGGAGTGCATAGTGCACGTGAGCTATGTTTGGGATAGGTCCCTAAGTAGTGTGAAATGAAAGGGGGTAGTTGAGCTAAGAAGACCGCTAGGTTTTCGAAACGTGATTGGTGAGATTGTTAGGATCGGGAGCTAGTATTGTGCGGCGTTGCGGGTCGGGTTGAGGCCACGATTGCGGGTCAACCCGCGGCATGTATGGCGGTGGGGTCAGGTTTTGGTGGTCCCGCTTGTGTTAGGGTTGTGAGGTGTTAGGCCCAAGTTTAGTTAACCAGTCTGAGTTCGTGGATGCGTTCGACCGGTGGTCGGGCGATGGGGCAGCCCATCGTGTTCTTCGATCGATCGCTTTACTCGGTGTGTTGAGTTATCCGAAGGTTGTAAGGCTGCACGGGGTGCCTACCTTCACCTTATGACAGACAGTGGAGCCCAGGTTACGGCTATTGTTGTTCCTGGAAGTTTTACCAAGCATGTGTTAAGAACTCAGGTGAGTCTCGAATCGCATTCGCCTCGGGCGGTGTTTGGATTTCGAGGATAGTTGTAGGATTGTTGTCTCTGTGGAGGTAGTGTTTAAGCTACCATTTCGGTGTTCGGATGTCACCTTTTGAAGCCTTGTAGGGCGGAAGTGTAAAGTTCTTGGTCGATTGGTCCGATGTTGGCAAGGTTCGAACGGTTGGTTCAGCTTGTTCCACAGACTATGGATAGTGAAGCTTGTCTAGAAGAAGTTACGGCGGCTCGGAGAATCGTGCGGATAATCGGCAACGACGCTTAGAGTTGAGGTTGACGGTCGGTCTTGAAAGTACCACGGTTAGGGTGTGACGAGTTTTGAAAGCAGAGGAAACTTAGCCCGAGTTACTTTGGGCTTTTTGAGTTCATGTGAAGGATAGGCCAGGTTGCCTATATGTTAGCATTTGCCGTCCGACTTAGGAGGCAGTACGTCCGGTCTTTCGTATTGTTATATTCGGGAAAGTATCGGAGAGCCATCCAGAGTGTTCCCAATTAATGATGACCACGTTAGAGATAGTAACCCCGAGTTTTGGAAACTGAAGCAGTATCAGAATGTGGTAAGAGTTCGAGTGTACGACATCCTCAGGGATCGCAAGCAGCCCGGTACCATTTGTTGGGTCGTCGGAGCAAGGCTCGCGACAAAGTGACAAAAGTGGTACCATTTGTTGGGTCGCCTGAGAAGGTTAATGCCTCAGGCAAAGTGACAAAGCGGTATCTACGACGAGTAAAGAGAGAAGCGAGCATGTATGGCGAGCATAGATGTGATCATTTCTTTTGTAAAGAGAAGGTGCGAAGGAAGTATATTTTAGACCGGTGAGAAGTGTTTTGTGGTGATGATTAGAGGTGTTTCCTCGTGGACTTGGATGTAAGCATTTTTGCGCAAGTTGTTTCTGTGGCCAGGTGTGGCAGGATTGATTCTCGTAAGTATAGTAGTGAAGACTATCTTTGGCGCACGCTTGTTTGAGACTTAGAAGGAACATTCGGGACGAATGTTTCTAAGGAGAGGAGAATGTTATACCCGTATTTCGAATATGCGAGGGACGTCGTGAATTTCGAACTTGAGAATAGGCTTGGCCGAATTATTTTTGTACACAACACCCGATTAGAGTCGTTTTTCGGCGAAACGTTTTCACAGCTTTCGTAGGGGAATTTTCGGCTATGTCATTTTTAATTTTTGCGGATTTTTCCGAGAGACGAAACATTTTTGGACCAACGGGAGGGTGACACTTGTCACCTCGTTGGACTGATAAGAGGAGGCTTGGCCTTGGCGATTGGTTCATGGTTTTGTGCCTTGTTTTGGCCTTGTTTTGTGGCTTGTTTTGTGCCATGTTTTGTGGAGTAGGGGTTAGGGTGCACTTGGCTTGATCTTGGCCTTACACTTGCCTTGCACTTGGCTAGATCTTGGCCATTGGTTGGCCTTTGGTTTTGCTATAAATACCCCTTATGTTGATGAACTCTTCATCCACAAATGAAACCTTCCAAGCCTAAAATCCCTCCCTCCTCTTGTGTTGTGTTCGTCCAACACCCACTCCCCTTTGAGTGGCCTTGTGGCGAGAGCCTCCCACTCATGTGGTGCCTTGGCGAGTGGGTACCCCACTGCCTAGTTGTTTTCGTATAATACCCTTGTTGTGGTATAGAAATACTCTCTAGTATTGTTATAATGTCCAAATACCTTGGCCCAAATACCTTGTAGTATTCCCAAGGTTACACTTATACAAAAGCCAGAAAATACGATTATACTTCCTTTAGCCACAAAACCGAAACCACAAGGAAAACCTCCATAGTTAGTTGGAGTACTATGTAGAAGTTGGTTAGAACTTCTAAGGGTTGTTTGGAGCGGGTTGGAGCACCGGAGTAGGAGCGAAACTTTGCTAAGGATCGACATTAAACTCGGATAATTATGGGCTTATCGAGGTAAATATCTTGTCCTCTATTGTAATTGGAAATTACATGTTGTAGAATATATAGTTGAAGTATACTATATATAGAACGAACGTGGTTAGTTGGCAATGTCTTTTGACTTAAGCTGAAGAATCCGAATCAGACGTATTCTGATGGACTTGTGTAGTAATCTTGTGGAGTAGAATTGTACCCGTTCGGGTTAGATGTATAACCCCACTGGTTGGCTTGGTAGCGGCCCAGTTAGAGGAGATTTCTGTTTGTTGCGGGGAGAGTCTTTGCCGAATTTTACGTAGAATGTTCTACGATAAGATCTTGATGTTAATAAGCGCGCGTGGCCTTATAGGTTGAAGTACTACGTGTGGCGCGTTACTACTTGGCTTAGGAGTAGTAAGCGGTTGGAAGTACTTGGGCGTTTTGCTATTAGGCGATACTCGTCGCGAGGTATGTGAACCTCTTCCTATCTCTTCTAGCATGATATGTGTGAACTATGTAGTGCGGTGACGTCATATGTACTAAATGTATTTGATTGGTGTAAAACATAAAGTGTTATAACGGCTTTATGGGAAGTTGGTTATAACGGCTTTATGTTGGTAAGAAAATACATGTGGTTTTAAAAGGTAATGATTTGAACTATAAGCGGCTTGTTATGTGTTAATAAAGAACTTGAAGTATTTCAAAAGAGTTTTGAATCATTTTGAAAGAAGAAGTAATACTTGGTTTTGAAAATTTAAGAGTTATACTAGCTTTATGGGAGTTAGGTATAACGGCTTAAGAATGTTTCTTGATTTCGAAATCGTAATGTGTATCGACAAACCACGAAGCGTTAATAAAGGGAAATGTTTTGATTAATTAAGTATTAATAAAACCAAGTAGCAACTTTAAATCCGCATAGAAGCTAAGATGAGACAAAATGATATTTCTAGATCATGGTTCTTTGTAATAAGATTGTTATAAACAAGAATATCCTACTCACATATAAGACTTATGTTTCTCAGTTGTTTAAAAGAAATTATATTCTTAAATGAATAAGGCTATGAACCACGAAACCTTTCTAAAATAAGAAACGTGAACATTTGAAATTAGGCAAACTTGGGCGTTTGGAAAATAATGTTGTTACTTGATTTTACAAAGGTAAGAGTTTTAGTTTTCTTAAAAGGGCGATCCTCTATTTTATACCACGGGTATTGTGTGACTTATGTGAAAGAAACAGATCTTTTAAAGATTTAATGTGTGAAGTACTTTGGGGTTAGATACGAACTTGTTAGTAAAGCACCTTGTGTGAATAACTTGATTGTAGTGGTTTGTGATAGCCTTGTAATACTTTCTTGCTGATTTGAGAAGTAAACATGTTAGGATGCTACGTGTGTTAGTATCTTGTGATGTTAGTGTAAAGGGGTTTTCACCTCGACTGCGCTTAAAGTTGTTTGACTATCGATCGTTATGTTGGTATTGTACCACTGCTTGACTTGTGTCGGAGGTTAAGGCGCCTCCGTCGGGGTAGACTCGAGCGATGCAGGACCGTGATTCGAGGATACCTCATGCGGGTCGAGGATCCATGCGGAACTACGGAGTTCGTGTTAGTGTGCGGCCTTTATGGTCATGCGGTCTTTGTGGCCATGCGGATCGCGAGTCGGGGCGATGCGGGAGTAGCTACCCTCGATGCGGGGTTATACCTCATGCGGGCCTATGAGGTTGGCCTATGCGAGTCTGCGGAGAGTTCGGGGCTAGACGCGCACATTTGATCTGCGAGCGAGTGACGGCTTTTATCATGTGACGTGCAGACAGATATCATGACACGATTTATGACCTTGTTGATGCGTAGGTGTTAGTAGTCGGCTATGCCTTCGTGCCTACTGTCTTGTTTTATTAGGACACGGTGGGACACGGTGTTCATGTGTATTCTTTGGAGCTTGTATCTGTAGCGGTGAGGAAGGTATTCCACGGGCACGATTGATGTTGTGGGCGTGAGACCCATAGTTACATTTGAGTGATGACTTTGAGGCGTGAGTCACGACTTGACATATTTGCTTACTTATTGTGATCGTAGTTTGGTTATCATACATGTCTCTGCTTTATAGACTATTATGATTTCATTTCTGATATTTTGATTTCACATACTTGGTACTGTTATCGACCTCGCCCGGTGCGTTCAATCTGCGCAGTAAGGTACACGATCATTGATCCTCGCTCTTAGGGTCACGATTCGGCGTGTGGGAAAGCTCCGTTTCTCGGAGGCTTATCGATGGTATAGTCCCTGTTGTTGTAGGTGTTTACATTCGGGTATGGCGGGGCCACTGTCCGCCATTGTTGTCGTATCATTTCTTAGAAGTGCAGTAATCTTGTTGTGGCGGGGTTTGTAAAAGGATTAAACTGCTCATGTTGGAAAAAGTTGTTATTTATATATATGCCGGAAGCAAGTTTTCACAAGATTATTGTTTTATACTTCTTGTTATTTCATGTTATTGTTTATATTCGATTACTCGATGTTGTATCACTAGGGTGCCCGGTAAGGCACGATCACGGGCCGGTTCGTCGTGACAAAAGTGGTATCGAGCGATTAATCCTCGGAAAGTGTCTCTGAGCCGTATCGATGGAAGTCTTGATTATCGGTGTGTTGTGCACCACGCCAATAATCGTGAGGCTATAGGATATTTAGGATTGGTTTCTATTCTTCTCATTCCGAGATCGTGCCTTAGAGTCATGTTGTAAGTTGGACCTCCGACGCATTTCTTCCCTTACCGCTATGCCTCGCGTAGGCAACCGGGCCGGGAGGCAAGGCGGCCGAGGCTGCGAGTAGAGTTGAGAGGGTTACGTGGGCACAGCCCAATCATTACCTAGGTAATGCTTCATTCGAGATTTCTGCGGCGTCGCTAGCCCGATAAAGTTTAGCACGGCGGCGGTTCTCTGCGGCCATGATATTTGAACCTTGGTTCCACGACCGAGCGAGAATATAGATTGCAAAGAGGCAACCTTGTTACTAGCTATGGATTTGGCTACGAGAGTATACCGATGTACCGCGAGTCTTGATAAATATCAACGAGAGGTTGTGCAAGAGTAGTTCTTGATTAGGCTTGAGCATGGCACGTATGCGGGCTTATGCACACGTCGGTAGAAACATAGATCGACGGGTTAACAAAGGGCGAGAAGAGGCGAGCGGCAGGTCCTTTGGTAACTTTCGAGGCGAGTCGCCTCGCGGCCAATTAGATTATGCACCTCGCGGTCAGAGTGGTCTTCCACGGAGTTCTGGACGTTCGGGTTATGAAGGAGTTGGTGAACTCGGGACTTCCGTTCACGCGATGTGACGTCGTCCCGGGGAATGTCGTTTTTTAGTTGGTACTTGTTGTACCTATGACCGTCAGGGTCTGGTGTCGAAAAGTGTCCTTGTAGGAGGACTTAGCCTTCAGGATCGGTGGGTAGTGTGTCATCTCCTCGCCATATCGCCTACAGGCGAGTTTGATTAGAACGACTAAGGGGAGTGAAGCAGTAGATATAGATATATCTCTAACCCTCTAGAGTTCAGTATGTGTGATAATATGGGTATATCATAAGTGCTATGTTTTGATAGCAGTATGTTAATATTGTGATTAGAAATCTTGGTTAGTTAACAAGTAAGATTTGGGGATAGAGAAGGTGTGAGCCTTAGAGTTTTATACGTAGAGACCTTAGAGGTAAGGCCATCTCGAGTAAAGGTGTAGTGTTATGTTGATCCTTATCGGAGTGCATAGTGCACGTGAGCTATGTTTGGGATAGGTCCTAAGTAGTGTGAAATGAAAGGGGTAGTTGAGCTAAGAAGACGCTAGGTTTTCAAACGTGATTAGTGAGATTGTTCGGATCGGGAGCTAGTATTGTGCGCGTTGCGGGTCGGGTTGAGGCCACGATTGCGGGTCAACCGCGGCATGTATGGCGGTGGGGTCAGGTTTTGGTGGTCCCGCCTTGTGTTAGGGTTGTGAGGTGTTAGGCCCAGTTTAGTTAACCAACGTGCGAGTTCGTGGATGCGTTCGACCGGTGGTCGGGCGATGGGGCAGCCCATCGTGTTCTTGATCGGGATCGCTTTACTCGGTGTGTTGAGTTATCCGAAAGGTTGTAAGGCTGCAGGTGCCTACCTTCACCTTATATGTGACAGTGGAGCCAGTTACGGCTATTGTTGTTCTGGAAGTTTTACCAAGCATGTGTTAAGAACTCGGTGAGTCTCGAATCGCATTCGCCACCGGGCGGTGTTTGGATTTCGAGGATAGTTGTAGGATTGTTGTCTCTGTGGAGGTAGTGTTTAAGCTACCATTTCGGTGTTCGGATGTCACCTTTTGAAGCCTTATAGGGCGGAAGTGTAAAGTTCTTGGCCGATTGGTCCGATGTTGGCAAGGTTCGAACAGTTGGTTCAGCTTGTTCGGCGGACTATGGATAGTGAAGCTTGTCTAGAAGAAGTTACGGCGGCTCGGAGGAATCGTGCGGATAATCGGCGGCTTAGAGTTGAGTTGACGGTCGGTCTTGAAAGTACCACCCGGTTAGGGTGTGACGAGTTTTGGAAAGCAGAGGAAACTTAGCCCGAGTTACTTTGGGCTTTTGAGTTCATGTGAAGGATAGGCGGATTGCCTATATGTTAGCATTTGCCGTCCGACTTAGGAGGCGACGTCCGGTCTTTCGTATTGTTATATTCGGAAAGTATCGGAGAGCCATCAGTGTTCCCAATTAATGATGACCACGTTAGAGATAGTAACCCGAGTTTTGGAAAGCGACGATGTCGTAATGTGGTAAGAGTTCGGTGTCACGACATCCTCGGGGATCGCGGCCGGTACCATTTGTTAGTCGTCGGGCAAGGCTCGCGACAAAGTGACAAAAGTGGTACCATTTGTTGGGTCGCTTTGAGAAGGTTAATGCCTCGAGCAAAGTGACAAAGCGGTATACGACGAGTAAAGAGAGAAGCGAGCATGTATGGCGGCATAGATGTGATCATTTCTTTTGTAAAGAGAAGGTGCGAAGGAAGTATATTTTAGACCCGGTGAGAAGTGTTTTGTGGTGATGATTAGAGGTGTTTCCTCGTGGACTTGGATGTAAGCATTTTTGCGCAAGTTGTTTCGTGGCGGTGTGGCGGGATTGATTCTCGTAAGTATAGTAGTGAAGACTATCTTGGCGCGTTGTTTTGAGACTTAGAAGGAACATTCGGGACGAATGTTTCTAAGGAAGGAGAATGTTATACCGTATTTCGAATATGTACGCAGGGGCGTCGTAGGAAATTCGAACTTGAGAATAGGCTTGGCGAATTATTTTGTACCTGACACCCGATTAGAGTCGTTTTTAGTAAACGTTTTCCACGACTTTCGTAGGGAATTTTCGGCTATGTCATTTTTAATTTTTGCGGATTTTTCCGAGAGGCGAAACATTTTTGGACCAACGGAGGGTGACACTTGTCACCTCGTTGGACTGATAAAGAGGAGGCTTGGCCTTGGCGATTGGTTCATGGTTTTGTGCCTTGTTTTGGCCTTGTTTGTGGCTTGTTTTGTGCCATGTTTTGTGGAGTAGGGTTAGGGTGCACTTGGCTTGATCTTGGCCTTACACTTGCCTTGCACTTGGCTAGATCTTGGCCATTGGTTGGCCTTTGGTTTTGCTATAAATACCCCTTATGTTGATGAACTCTTCATCCACAAATGAAACCTTCAAGCCTAAAATCCCTCCCTCCTCTTGTGTTGTGTTCGTCAACACCCACTCCCTTTGAGTGGCCTTGTGGCCGAGAGCCTCCCCCTCCCCTTTGTGGTGCCTTGGCGTGGTACCCCTAGCCTAGTTGTTTCGTATAATACCCTTGTTGTGGTATAGAAATACTCTCTAGTATTGTTATAATGTCCAAATACCTTGGCCCAAATACCTTGTAGTATTCCCAAGGTTACACTTATACAAAAGCCCAGAAAATACGATTATACTTCCTTTAGCCACAAAAACCGAAACCCTAAGGAAAACCTCCATAGTTAGTTGGAGTACTATGTAGAAGTTGGTTAGAACTTCTAAGGGTTGTTTGGAGCGGGTTGGAGCACCCGGAGTAGGAGCGAAACTTTGCTAAGGATCGACATTAAACTCGGATAATTATGGGCTTATCGAGGTAAATATCTTGTCCCTCTATTGTAATTGGAAATTACATGTTGTTAGAATATATAGTTGAAGTATACTATATATAGAACTGAACGTGGTTAGTTGGCAATGTCTTTTGACTTAAGCTCAAGAATGAATCGAATCATTCTGATGAGACTTGTGTAGTAGTACTGTGGAGTAGAATTGTACCCGTTCGGGTTAGATGTATAACCCCCCCCCCCCCCTGGTTGGCTTGGTAGCCGGCCCCGTTAGAGGAGGAGATTTACGCTGTTGCGGGGGGGGGAGGTGCTGCCGAATTTTCTGTAGAATGTTCTACGATAAGATCTTGATGTTAATAAGCGCCTTGTGGCCTTATAGGTTGAAGTACTACGTGTGGCGCGTTACTTGGCTTAAGGAGTAGCCGACGGTTGGAAGTACTTGGGCGTTTTGCTATTAGTCGATACTCGTCGCGAGGTATGTGAACCTCTTCCTATCTCTTCTAGCATGATATGTGTGAACTATGTAGTACGGTGACGCGTCATGTACTAAATGTATTTGATTGGTGTAAAACATAAAGTGTTATAACGGCTTTATGGGAAGTTGGTTATAACGGCTTTATGTTGGTAAGAAAATACATGTGGTTTTAAAAGGTAATCGATTTGAACTATAACCGGCTTGTTATGTGTTAATAAAGAACTTGAAGTATTTCAAAAGAGTTTTGAATCATTTTGAAAGAAGAAGTAATACTTGGTTTTGAAAACTTAAGAGTTATACTAGCTTTATGGGAGTTAGGTATAACGGCTTAAGAATGTTTTCTTGATTTGAAATCGTAATGTGTATCGACAAACCACGAGCGTTAATAAAGGGAAATGTTTTGATTAATTAAGTATTAATAAAACCGGAGTAACTTCCATCTGCATGAAGCTAAGATGAGACAAAATGATATTTCCTAGATCATGGTTCTTTGTAATAAGATTGTTATAAACAAGAATATCCTACTCACATATAAGACTTATGTTTCTCAGTTGTTTAAAAGAAATTATATTCTTAAATGAATAAGGCTATGAACCACGAAACCTTTCTAAAATAAGAAACGTGAACATTTGAAATTAGGCAAACTTGGGCGTTTGGAAAATAATGTTGTTACTTGATTTTACAAAGGTAAGAGTTTTGGTTTTCTTAAAAGGATATCCTCTATTTTATACCACGGGTATTGTGTGACTTATGTGAAAGAAACAGATCTTTTAAAGATTTAATGTGTGAAGTACTTTGGGGTTAGATACGAACTTGTTAGTAAAGCACCTTGTGTGAATAACTTGATTGTATTGGTTTGTGATAGCCTTGTAATACTTTCTTGCTGATTTGAGAAGTAAACATGTTAGGATGCTACGTGTGTTAGTATCTTGTGATGTTAGTGTAAAGGGGTTTTCCTCGATTGCGCTTTAAAGTTGTTTGACTATCAGTAGTTATGTTGGTATTGTACTCACCTTGACTTGTGTCCGGAGGTTGTCGCCTCCGACGCGGGTAGACTCAGCGATGCAGGACCATGATTCGAGGATACCTCATGCGGGTCCGGGGATCCATGCGGAACTACGGAGTTCGTGTTAGTGTGCGGCCTTTATGGTCACGCGGTCTTTGTGGCCGTGCGGATCGCGAGTCGGGACGATGCCGGGGAGTAGCTACCCTCGATGCGGGGTTATACCTCATGCGGGCCTATGAGGTTGGCCTATGCGGAGCTGCGGAGAGTTCCAGGGCTAGACGCGCACATTTGATACTGCGGGCGAGTGACCAGCTTTTATCATGTGATGTTCTAGACAGATATCATGACACAGTTTATGACCTTGTTGGTACTGTGGGTGTTAGTAGTCGGCTATGCCTTCGTACTTACCCTGTACTGTTTTATTAGGACACAGGTGGGACCTGGTGTTCATGTGTATTCCTTGGTGCTTGTATCTGCCGGTGAGGAAGGTATTCCACGCACGATTGATGTTGTGGCGTGAGACCCATAGTTACATTTGAGTGATGACTTTGAGGCGTGAGTCACGACTTGACATATTTGCTACTTATCATGAACGTAGTTTGGTTATCATACATGTCTCCGCTTTATAGACTATTATGATTTCATTTCTGATATTTTCGATTCACATACTTGGTACTGTTATCGACCTCGCCCGGCTGCGTTAAATCTGCAGTAAAATACACGATCATTGATCCTCGCTCTTAGGGTCACAGTTCAGCGTGTGGGAAAGCTCCGTTTCTCCGGAGGCTTATCAGTGGTATAGTCCCCTGTTGTTGTAGGTGTTTACATTCAGGGGTATGGCGGGGCCCTGTCCCGCCATTGTTGTCGTATCATTTCTTAGAGTGTAATCTTGTTGTGGGCAGGGTTTGTAAAAAGGATTAAACTGTTCATGTTGGAAAAAGTTGTTATTTATATATATGCCGAAGGGCAAGTTTTCACAAGATTATTGTTTTATACTTCTTGTTATTTCATGTTATTGTTTATATTCCGCTGATTACTCTGATGTTGTATCACTAGGGTGCCCGGGGTAAGGCACCAGTCACGGGCCCGGGTTCGGGTCGTGACAGAAACGCTCAAGTGAATGAGGAAGTGAATTTAGAATGAGCGTGGAAACAACTCTACTCTACAGATCAATACCAATTGAGGCCAACATTTCAATTAGCCCTATCATCTTCAGCACGTGTTGAGACACTTGGCCCCCTCGATCGACTTACACTTGAAAAGTTCTATTAACAGCACATATTCCAGTGTCTGGGACTGAGAGTCATAGAGGCTCTTCAAATGTCCTAGCATCTCGTTAGGACCCATCTTCTTATGTTGCCTCTGCAGTTCCACTGACATGGAAGATAGCATAACGCATTGTGCAGATGTGGCATCATCTAGATGCTTTTGATAAGCAACCTTGTCAAAAGCAGCATACTCAGGTGAGTCTTCAGCAGACACTATGAGGAAAACCTTGTCCAATACATATTCAATTTTTTGTTGCCTTAGGACAATCCTTAGATTCCTAATCCAATCTAGATAATTCGGTCCGGTGAATTTTTTCATTTCAATAATCACCTTTAGCGATAGACTCGACATTCTGAAGAATTAGATAGACAGGAAAATACAATCAAAATTTATTTCCCTATTATACACATTCATTTTAGGCTAATTTAACATGACCTTTTGTTTAACTAGCTCCCACTATTTTAGCATACTTCTACGACCCCAAGGTAGAATAAGGACCTAAAATCATTTTAAGGTCATAATGGGCCAAGATCCAAACCTATGTTATATCCGTGTTTGCTTTGGCTGATAACTTCAATAGCACATCCTATCATGAAATTTCTAAAACGAATTTAGATGGGAAACTATCAACCCAATAGGAATGATATAAGATGGTTTTAATCAACTACTGGGCGCCTCCTACCCAGACAGTTATAGCGGTCATTATGTAAATCAATTATTGGGAGCCGCTTACCCAGATATTTATAGCGGACACTATGCTAGTAATCAAATGCTAACATTTAAACACTTAGCACATTCGTATATTATTCAATAATATACAATTAATGATAATCATGGTTCTATTTGTCTAAACTCTAAAATCTATGTCTATGCCAAACAGTCCCTAAACATTTTCTAATTTTAAAATTCTGATTTTCAAGAAATTCTGTTAACTTTTAGAATTTACAGTTTAGTTCCTCAAGAATTTAAAATTCAATTTGAACCCTATTAAATTCAGAAAATTCAATTTAAATTTTCAAAAAATATTTTCAGGTTTCAGGGACCTGTTTGCAATTTCCAAATTTTAAAAAAATCAGTTTTAAGAAACTTATATAATTACAGAATTTCCCGATTTCAGAAACAATAATTTCTTTTTTAGGGTTCACCGTTGGCGCCGCGACCGTAATGGGTGACGCCGCGGCGCCCGACAGGAAGTAGCTTAAGTTTCGAAAAATTACCGTCGGCACCTCGGAGGCAGTAAGTAATTTTTTATTTTATTTTAAGTTTTGGGTTAAACAGCGCCGCGGCGCCGCCACCTAACCCGACAGGCGCCGTGGTGCCTCTGCCCAGAATCGCAAAATACTTCAATTCTGAAATCCTAAAACTCGTTCAGGGTCAGATTTGTAGATTCAACCTCGTACCCCTTCACCATTAAACAACACGTTCATCGACCATCACCCAATCCCTTCTCATTCTTCGTCTCAGTGCAACATGTTTGAAAACGAATCGATAACGCACATCAACTTAGAAGAGTTAGATCGGAATTTCCTCGATTACATCATTCTTCAATAGTTTCAGAGACAAGGAATATGCGTTCATGAGATTTAAGGTTTTCAAGCTTCTCAACGACAATATTTAGATTTAAAAAAATCCTAACCCATATTATCATTAACAAACATTATATAATCACACAAAACAGCCCAGGCTCTGATACCACTGTAGGGTTTTGGTGGGTTCGTACACGCATCAGAATTTGAAAATTTATGTTTCAAACACGACGGGCGGTCAAACTGATGGATGATTATATAATGAAACCACATAGAATATGTAATGCGTCGATAGAACACTTACAGTTTGCAAATCTGGAATCTTCTTCTTCAAGTGTATACAGAGGGTGAGCAGGCAACAGTTCCTCGATTTGCAAGTCAAGACACCAATGTAATTACTCTTTCAGAAAGTTAGAAAATCCGGCAGAGTTTCAGCAGAGAATAATTCCAGTGAATTTGGTGTATTAAAATAATTATTGAATCCTCTATTTATACATGTAAAAATCAGCTAGGGTTCCCAAGTGGGTCAGGAACAGAAATTGAGGAAGAGTGGGTCACTCGGACCCACTAGACAAGTGGCGCCGCGACGCTCAATGGGTGGCGCCGCGGCACTGAGGCGCCGCGACCCTTGGTCCTTTGAGCCGTGACCCTAGTCCAATTTTGCCTCGTTTCTATTTTAATTAAATCCAAAATACCATATCGATTTAATTAAATAATCATTATTTATTTTAATGTCTCGATTATAAACTGAACATTTATATTCTCTCTGATTACATCCTTGAATCGACGGAACAATTGACTTAGTGTTACCCTACAGGCCTTCACATATCGACACTAATAACATTAGGGTCTACACGGAACTCCTAGACGGCGCCGGAAGACGAACTCAATATGTGAAGTATAGTTACACGAAACCTGTGAACTGAACCTCTATGTGGGAAGATAAAATTATTTCATTCACGACACACTCGGTCAAGCTTAGGATCTTCCAAATGTCTATCCAAATGGCTTGATCATTATATCTCATCTATATTAGCTGACTGATCGGTGTATTTTATATACACCTTTTGAGTCATTTTTAGTTAGTCTTTTACTTCTTTTTGTATAAATTTGTGTCGTGTTAGGATATATTTTCTTTCTTTTGAGTCACAGTGGTTTAAAGTGGTACATCTGTGAAAAGGAGTGAAACGAAGGCAGATACAGAGGGTCCAGAGCACAAAGAGCTGAAAAGTTGTCAAATCGGGCGCAGAACAGGGCAGCGCCGTGGCGCCAACCAACCAGGACCGGCGGATCCACGGCGCCCAAGAAGCAGACCAGCCGCAGATGTTTCGGCGCCACGACGCCGGTTGCAGGGCCGTGGCGCCGACGCGGGAAATTTGACAAATCCGAATAGGACTGGGCCAAAACCAAAGAGGAAAAGGTTTTACACATTTTTTGGGATATAAATAGGGCCTTTTAGATCAGTTTTGGTGGTTGCATACCTTATCATTCATCATAGCATTACTTCAAGATTGGAGACTCAATTTTGAGTAATTTTCTTGTTCTTTACTTTATTTATTTCTAGTATATGTTGGATATTATTTTAGTTCTTAGCATGTCTATGGCTAGGAACTAACTTAATTTAGGGTTTTCCATGTCGAATCGCTTGAACCTCGTTCCTATGAATTAATGCATGTTTTGGTTTCTTCTTATTGTTGAGGTTTATTCAATAATTGATCACTAGTTATCATCACTTATATGAGTTCTAATTGATATCCGAAAAGGGAGATTATGAATATGCTATAGTTGAATAAACATAGGTTTAAATCGTGGACGAAAGTACCCCGATACTTGTGTAGCTTAATAGGTTATTGCTCTTAATCCTCATTTGTTGTCAATCTTGTCATCGAATGATAGAAGGGTTATCCATTGGAGTTGAGTGTTTATATTACCTTATCAGGAGTATAAAACGGCTTAGTTAACCTGTTATCTCAACATAGAAGAAGAACCTTAATTGTTGCATTAACGATTAAAAGCGAGCGGATAGTTGAGGAGATTTGAAAGTCCTATTTCCACCATATCTGAAGTAAAGTAAAGTAATTTAGTTAGCGTCTATAAACATAGATATAAACAAACCATCAACTCATCGATCACCAAATAGATACCATAGAATATTAGTTGGAAATTGAGCACTAATCCCTGAGGACGATAACTCGGTCTTCTAGACTATATTACTTGTAACGATACGTGCACTTGTGTTTAGCGTGTGTATAAATCGCACATCAAGTTTTTGGCGTCGTTGCCGGGGATTGGCGTAGTTCAATATCAATCTTTCTATTCTTAATTTCTAAGTTGGTTTTTATTTTTCTTTTATTTTATTTTATAATGGAACCGTGCGCCGTGATCCGTTTGTTGATTTTGATCTGTGTCAGGTCTCTAGTTTATGCGAAAAAGAAGAGGGGAAGACACACTTGTTCCCTTCAACCCTGAGATCGAAAAGACTTGCAAAAAAAACAGGCAAAACACGCGGATTATCAGATTGATAGACATGGGGGATAGACAGAATAATAATGTGATGAATGAAGAGATGGGTGAACATCAACCCAACCAAGGAATGCCCCCGGGGTTGCAGAATGACGTAGAGGAAAGGGTCCAGGTACAAGCTGAGAGGAGTTTGGGAGATTATGTGCTACCAAGAGTGAATGGAGCACAAACATGCATAAGGCTCCCAGCAATAGGAGCAAACAATTTCGAGATAAAGCATGCGATCCTGAGTATGGTGCAAAATACAGTTCAATTTGTAGGGTTTCCATCTGAAGACCCTCATATGCACATAGCAAATTTGTTGGAGCTGTGTGCCACGTTCAAATATAATGGTTCTCGACGACGCTATCCGGTTGAGGCTTTTCCTTCTCACTCGTGGAAAGAGCAAAAGTTTGGTTGAATTCGCCATTTAATTCTATATTTACATGGCGAGATCCGCACGGTTCCTGACAAAGTTCTTTCCACCGTCCAAAGCAACCAAGTTGAGAGGAGAGCTGAACAATTTCTACCAGACTGATGGGGAGTCACTTTATGAGGCTTGGGAGAGATTTAAAGATCTGCAGAGAAAGTGTCCGCATCATGGCATTGAACTGTGGAATTTGGTCAATATCTTCTATAATGGGCTAAGTGGGACAACAAGAACCATCATTGATGCAGCTGCAGGTGGAACCTTCATGAAGAAGACAGCACATGAGGCCCATGATTTTCTAGAGGACATGGCCACTAATAACCATGTGCCAGATGATAGAGGGGTAAGTGGAAGGAGAGCTATAGACGTTCATGAGATCGATGCCATTACAGTGTTGAATGCACAGGTTGCTCTCTTGACCAAGCAACTTCAACAGAACACAGTGTCAGTGAATACAGTTCAGACGCCAATGAATTGTGAGATGTGTGGGGGTCCTCATACTTTTGATAGGTGCCCATCAGCAGACCCCAACAACATCCCTATTGAGCAAGCAGAATGTCAGGCAGTGGGGAATTACCAAAGGCCCCAGAACAACCCCTATTCAAATACATACAATCCAGGGTGGAGGAATCACCCTAACTTTCATGGAGGGGTGATCAAGGGCAACAGAATCAGTTCAGAGGCCAATACCAGAATCAACAACCATTTAACCAGGCGTTATCTTTCCAACAGTTCAGTACAACTGCTCCACAAGAGAAGCCAGACGAATTGCGAGCAGCCTTGTTGACACTTACGAATTCACAAACCCAGTTCATGGCAGAGACAAGGTCTTCTATAAGGAACTTGAAAACTCAGGTGGAACAGCTGGCAAATATGGCAAATAACAAGCCGCAGGGCACTCTTCCTAGTAATACAGAGATGAATCCCATAGAGCAGTGTCAGGCAGTACAGTTGAGAAGTGGGAAGTAGTTGGAACAGCCCATAGCCCAACCTGTGGTAACGCAGAGTTGGCGATGGTTGATACTGAAGAAGGAGGGTTACTGATGACCGCCCTATCTTAGATAAGGGTCCACCAGTTCCAGTAAGGGGGTACGTAGAGAAGATCCCTTACCCTCAGAGATTGCAGAGGAAAGCAGTTGATAAGCAATACTCAAGTTCTTCGAGGTATTTTAAAAGCTGCACATTAACATCCCCTTCATTGAGGCATTGGAGCAAATGCCTACCTACTTCAAATTTATGAAAGAGATCCTTGAGAAGAAGAGGAATCTAGTGGAGTATGAGACCATAGCACTAACTGAGGAGTGTAGTGTCATATTGCAGAAGAAGTTGCCCCCAAAGTTGAAAGATCCGGGGAGTTTCACCCTACCTTGCATGATAGGGAATGTAACTTGTAACAGGGCACTATGTGATCTAGGGGCTAGCATAAACTTATTGCCCCTATCCGTGTTCAAGAATCTAGGTTTGGTAGTGATCAAGCCAACTACAGTGAATCTGCAGCTAGCGGACAGATTAGTGGTGCATCCTTTAGGCATCATTGAATATGTGCTCGTCAAAGTGGGGAAGTTCTTCTTCCCAGCAGACTTCCTCATCCTTGACATGGAGGAAGATGATGAAATCCCTATCATCTTTGGAAGACCATTCTTGGCCACTAGAAGGGCCTTGATAGATGTGGAAAAGGGCAAGCTGAAACTCAGAGTTGAGGATGAGGAGATGGTGTTCAAGGTGTTTAAACACACCGTCGAACCGCCAGTCATAAGCAAGTGTTGTGCAGTCAGCACTGTGAGCTCATCAGCTGAGCCAGAAAGGGCAAAAACCAAGGTGAGCAGTCCGCCAGTGCAGGTATGTAATTCTAACCCTCCCCTTGAGAAAAAGGAGAAAAAGAAAAATAGAAGGCGGAAAAGAAAGATGATTATGAAATGGGTAGGCTGTGGGTCTAAATTACCCCAAACTTCTCGATAAGAAACATGTGTCCGGCTACAAGACGTTAAAGACAGCGCTACTTGGGAGGCAACCCAAGGTTTTTAAATTTATGTGATTTAGTTTTAGTTAGAACAGTCTCACGGAAGGTATTATTTGCATGTTGTGATGACAGGTACAGGGCAAAAAATATGGAGGACGAAAAAATGCGAGAGGGGAAGAAATCGGCTCGGCGGCACGGCGCCCATCAAAGCGCCATGGCGCCGAAAAATCAGAATGCCGCAAGAAGTTTGGAGCCACGGCGCCAATCTCAGAGCGCCATGGCACCGAAAGTCCAGAGGCTCTCTGAAGTTTGGGCGCCACGGCGCCAAATCAGAGCGCCACGACGCCGGAAGTCCAGAAAGCTGCGAAAGTTTGGGCGCCACAGGGCCGGTCTGAGGGCCGTGGCGCCGCGACGGAAAAATTGAAACATAAAATCCCTAATTCGATTTCCCCTCTCCAAATCAAAACCCAAAACCTTTCCTTTTCTCCAAAACCCACGAAATCAGCCTCCATTACTCGAAATCTTCCACAAACCAAACCAAATCACAACCAAATCCCTTAAATTCCTTGCACCTTTAACCATTTCAAACAACAACCCTCATTCCATTGCTTCAATTCATCACGAGGAACAAGAAAATTTTGAAGAACACCTTCCAAGGTAACTTTCATCATTTTTTTTTGAAATTTTCAAAGCAATTAGGGGAGGTAGTTCATAAGTTTGGGGGTGTGATTTATTGGTGTATATTGTGGGTTGTGTTGAAGTTTGGTGTTGGCAAATTTCGCGGTGGGGTTGTACGTAGAGCTGTGGGGTGTTGTACTTGTGATTGGGTGAAGTTTGGAGGTTGAATTGTGTTGTATTTTGCTGATTCTGTTGTGTTGTTGATTGGTGTAGTTGATAGTTGTTTGGAAATCACATTAAAACAGAGGAAACGTTGCCAAAATTATCTAAAATGTATGTTAGAAAGAGGAGAGCTTCCACATCCACCTTCGTTTTTCAATATGATACTACTAGGTTTGTCAGTCAAAAAGCAGAAGACAAATATTACAAACTTAGTACTAGACCATTGATACCTGAGCGAGGGATGGAGTCTCAAAGGGAGCCATTTGAGGATGACGATGTCTATGAGCCTATTCGGGCAATGATAGAGGCACGTAGGTGGAAGAGATTTGTTATTCCGGAGAGAATAGTACCACAGAACACTGAAATGGTAAAAGAATTCTATGTTAACTTTCCGGAATGGGTAAATGGTAGATGTTTTGTGAGAGGACAGTATGTGTCTGTGACGGCTGAGGCGGTGAATGAGCTATTGAGAACAACTGATATTGAAGACAGAGGCGATGGCCGAAGCTATTTCAGAACTTGGTCTAGAGATGTCAGCAACATCGATTGGGATACCGTCACACGCACATTATGCTACCCTGAGGCTGAGTATGATATTGCACGAAATGGATCAAGAGGACTGAGCAGATGTCAGTTCAACAAAACAGTCAAGGGTTGGTTATACTTCGTCAGTGCCCGCCTGATTCCATGGACGCACTTCACCAGAGTGCCAGCAGATAGAATAAAGATGGTATATGGGATTATGGCAGGGAAGACGATAGATGTTGGGAAGGAGATATTGAAAAGCATCACAGAAACCAGTAGGTTGGTCACTACAGGTGGGTTGGGACATGTATCACTTATTTGCAATTTATGTTCTAGACATGGATTCCCAACCTTAGCCACGGATACATATGAAAAGGGTCAACCCCCTGTGACATATGGGATAGTGCATGCCTTCCCAGAATCAGTCCCTCCAGCAGCAGCAAGAAGGAGACCAGCAGCAGCAGAGGCTGCCATGGATGAGGATGAGCCGGAGACAGAGGCTCAGTATGAGGCAGGTAGCAGCCACCAGCAGCCCTTGGAATTGGAACCTCCAGTTTCTATGATGGAGCAATTGCTCATAAACCAGCAGCGGATGATGCAGAGCTTGGACACAGTGATACAAGATCAACAGGATATGAGGCAGGACCAACAACAATTGTACCAAAGAGTTGACGACTTGAGCTCCAGGTTCAATCAATGGAGCATGCATTATCCGCCGCCACCGCCACCATTTTAAACCACAAGTCTGTAAGTTGTCCCGTCTTTCTTTTATTTTTGAGTCTTGCACACATTAGGGACAATGTGTGATTTAAGTTTTGGGGAGTTCTTAGTTTATTTTTGATGTATTTTTAAGTCTTTTTGTTGTTATTTCTATGTTTATTTGAGTCTAAGTTTTTTTTAATATGATCATGCATGTTGTAGTTACTTGAAACGCCTAGTGAAGTAAAGTGGAATAATGTAATGGAATTAGAATCAACCATCTGAACACTTAGGTTAGATATTCCAAGAATTCATGAAATCAAACTATTTGGGGTATCTTGCTTGATTTATGCATTGTTAGTGATTAAACCTATGTGTCTGCTTGCTTTCTATTTGAGGCGAAATAGTTAGGATATACATGTTAGGAAGATGACTCATGCATTTCTTTGTTTGCCCTTTCTTACCATTCTTTGTCTATCCCTGACATTAAAATTGTACCCCTAATCAGCCCCATTGAGCCTAAAAATAAGATATTTTTTTGACACCCTATAATGTCATACTTGTGTCATAAGTAAAGAAAAATTGAGATTGTTGAAATATAAAGTGTTGAAAAAGAGACAAAAGAAAGTGAATAATTTTGTTGCACCCCAATGAAAAATAATAAATAGGCAAAAGCCTAAGTTTGGGGGTGCCTACTATTTATCATGCACCTTATTCTCTCAAAACAAAAGAGGGGAGAGATAGGTATGAGATTAAAAAGAGAATCAAAAGAAAAGGGAAGAATTAAAAGCAAGAAGAGCTTATGGTACGTAAGTTGAGTCTAAATGCCTATTTTTACCTACCCCTGTCTAAGCCTACATTACAACCCTGAAAAGTCCTGAAGATCTCTAATATGTGTATCAATGATTAGTGAAGAATAGCAAGTAAACATGTCATATGATTTTGAAATAGACATGCATAGTTAGGTATTTTTATATCCATTGAGCATGATTGAATTAAATTTGCGAAATATCTGACTTGAGTGTTTAGAATGCTAAAAATCCATGCTATATGTTCCTGCATATTATTCTACTAACCTTCATGTGTTTCTAAGTAACTATTGTGCAGCAAAGTGATCAGTGTCTTTGAGTCAGTCTATTTTCCTTTCTTCGTGTCCTTATTCTTATCATTTTTATCTTTACCCGAGGGCGAGCAAAGGTTAAGTTTGGGGGTGTTTGATCGGTGTATTTTATATACACATTTTGAGTCATTTTTAGTTAGTATTTTGCTTCTTTTTGTATAAATTTGTGTCGTGTTAGGATAGATTTTCTTTCTTTTGAGTCACAGTGGTTTAAAGTGACACATCGGTGAAAAGGAGCGAAAAGAAGGCAGAAACAGAGGGTCCAGAGAACAAAGAGCTGAAAAGTTGGAAAACCGGGCACAGAACAGGGCGGCGCCGTGGCGCCAACCAACCAGACTATGAGCCACGGCGCCAAGAAGCGCACCAGCCAGAAGTTTTCAGCCACGGCGCCGGTTGCAGGGCCATGGCGCCGACGCGGGAAATTTGACAAATCCAAATAAGACTGAGCCAAGACCAAAGAGGAAAAGGTTTTACACGTTTTTGGGAATATAAATAGGGCCTTTTAGGTCAGTTTTGGTGGTTGCACACCTTATCATTCATCATAGCATTACTTCAAGATTGGAGACTCAGATTTGAGAAATTTTCTTGTTCTTTACTTTATTTCTTTCTAGTATATGTTGGATATTATTTTAGTTCTTAGAATGTCTATGGCTAGGAACTAACTTAATTTAGGGTTTTTCATGTCGAATCGCTTGAACTTCGTTCTTATGAATTAATGCATGTTTTGGTTTCTTCTTATTATTGTTGAGGTTTATTCAATAATTGCTTTGATTGCTTGATAATTAATTGATCACTAGTTATCATCACTTATATGAGTTCTAATTGAAATCCGAAAGGGGATTGTGAATATGCTATAGTTGAATACATATAGGTTTAAATCGTGGACCAAAGTACCCCGATACTTGTGTAACTTAATAGGTTATTGCTCTTAATCCTCTTTTGTAGTAAATCTTGTCATCGAAATATAGAAGGGTTCTCCATTGGGGTTGAGTGTTTATATTACCTTAACAGGAGTATAAAACGGCTTAGTTAACATGTTATCTCAACATAGAAGAAGAACCTTAATTGTTGCATTAACGATTAAAAGCGAGCGGATAGTTGAGGAGAATTGGAAGCCATATTTTCACCATATCTGAAGTAAAGTAAAGTAAAGTAATTTAGTTAGCGTCTATAAACATAGATATAAACAAACCATCAACTCATCGATCACCAAATAGATACCATAGAATAGCAGTTGGTAATTGAGCATTAATCCCTGAGGACGATAACTCGGTCTTCTAGACTATATTACTTATAACGATACGTGCACTTGCGTTTAGCGTGTGTATAAATCGCACATCACTGACAACAAGACCATATCATAGATATGTCTAGTGTGTTGGCCAACGACTTACAGATTCATTTTCTGTGGTTTCCCTGATTAAACTAGAGGTTACCAAGGAACTATGCATAGCACTGAATAGGGAGCCGCCGAATACACCAGCTACGCCTAACATGTGAAATGGTCATAAGGATGTGTCAACCTAATACCATATGAGAATCTGAGTGTTCTCTCGAAGATACATTCAAGGAATGAATCCTAATCTTGGCTCAACTACCACCTTTAATCTACGTCGCAATATACCCAATACAAGCCGCGTCTCAACCTATAAGGAATTTGAGCTTAGGACAGGATCAAGGTACATTACTCCGTAAACAAGGCGCGTATCGACCTCAAGTCTAAGGACTTCTATCTCCCACACGCTGATGATACTTTATACATCTATAACAAACAGTACATCAGCAGGGTATACCAATACTTTCAAAAGCATACATGTGTCCATCACGAGTTGTCATAACTCGTAGCAGGTGAGACATACTACATCCCCAAAAGATATGATGCAGACCACATGTCGACATATCACATATAATCGATATCCCATTCACGATGATCATTAGTCGAGGCAGTTTAAGAGTTATATTATAATATTAATCTCTCACGTTATTAATAACCACGTAACCTTTAGGGATGCATTTATAGAATATTATAGACAATCAATCAATAATTCAATAACTGCAAATGTCATAATACAGATTGTCTCTTGGACATAAATATACTTTCAAATAAAATGTGATTTTGAACTAAGAAAATTTAGTTCTCTTATTTTCTTCCTTATAATGTGATCTGCTATTTTTTTTCCTTCAGGTAGGGAACAAATTTTTGGACTCGTTAAACGTTAACCTTTTTCATTTCAAAACCCTTATGGACATGATCTGGAATTAAGAAGTCCAAAAAAAAATGATGCATAAAGATATGAACTTGAAATTTTCTTAAATATACAAAATAGAGTACGTTAATGATACTTGGTGGAGGACTAAACTAACATTTATGAAGAGAGAAAAAAAACTTATTTAGTTTGAATGAATTGTCAAACTAACTGGGCCTAGCTTAGACATTCTTTTCATTTTTATTTTTTTGAAAAAACAATATAGATATTAATTAAATAATAATACCCGGAAGATTAAAATACCTATATTTAACACATTATGCGAACCGATAAAGACATATATTTAATTAAATATCATATAATTATGCCGGTAATGGAAGGAAAATTTTAATCATTCAAATAACGTTAGAGACAAATTTGATCCAACACTTAAACGGCATTTTTGAGCCATCTATAATAAGTTGAGGATTTTTTTACCCTTTTTCATTTAAAATGACATGATTGTATAAAAAATAATTGCATTGATGGTAAAGAAACAAAATGCAGAATGTGAATGGAAAGGAAATAAATCTTCGTGTGAATTGTGACAACAGACAGAAAAAAGGCTAGGCCAATCCATGGTTAGGGTAGCGTGCCTTCTTTTATTTTAAAGGCATATAGTGAGTTCTCGCTTTTATCAACCAGCACCGCGGTGCCATATTTCCAGTAGCTGCCAGCGATTCCAGGCCAATTAGCACCGCGGTTCTTGTCAGCAGCACCGCGGTGCCAACGCGTATTTTCAGATTTTCTGGGCCGAATTTGACAAGGGTAAAAGGGTCCGAAGCAAGGTTCACCAGAAATCCTTTTTCGTTTATTGGGAGACTGAATGAAAAAGGCTTTGTTTCTCAGATATAAATACCTTAAACCCTGTCATATTCTGGATCATACTTTGGATAGGAGAACGACGACTACAAGCTACACAATTGGAGACTCTTGTTCAAGTTCTTTTCTTTCCTTTATTTTAATTTCAGTTTATGTTGGATTGTCCGGTAGGAATAATAAAAAGAAAAGTCCAGGTTGATTGGTGAGCCTAGTGATAGGAGACTATCTAGCTTGGTTCGGAGAGCACTTGTTGGGTTAACTATTTTTTTGTTGTTAAATGTTACGGCCTAAATGTTGAACTCACACTATAATAAGAGGTAAAATTTGATTGGCAGCGTGTTCAATCAAACGGGTAAATTAGTTCTTGACATTACAATGTTTAGGAGCTAATCTCTTTAGTAGGGTTTTTCGTCGAATCTTCTTAAAACTCTTTCATATAGTTAATGCATAGTTATTGATTTCTTCTTCAGCATATTAAGATCTATTCAATTTTGTTTTGATTGCTTGATAATTAACTGACCATTAATTGTCAAAAGTCTGAAAGGTGAGATTTGAATATGTTGTAATATCTAGACATAGGTTAAACTCGTGGACGAAAGTACCTCAATACTTATGTAGTATTTAAGGTTATTGTTCTTAATCCTTCTGGGTGGTAAAATCTATCATAGAAATATAGAAGGTTTCTGCACAAGGTTGAACTCTTGTATGTCCTAACCGGAATATAATGACAGATTAGTTAACCTGCTATCTTAATAAGAAGAAGAATCGTTAGCATTGCATTAACACGTGAAAGAGTGGATAGTCGAGGAGATTGGAAGCCCTATTTCCATCATAACTATTTTAAATCCCAAAGTATTATCATCTTTAGTTTATTTTCTGCACTTAGTTTTAATTCTTAGTTATAATTCTCAAACTAAAGAATGTTAACCAAATAGATACCATAGAATAGATAACCGGTACTTGACAAACCAGTCTCTGTGGACGATAACTCGGTCTTACAGATCTTTATTACTTGAACGATACGTACACTTGCGTAAGCACTTAGAAATATCGCAACAAGTTTTTGGCGCCGTTGTCGGGAACTGACGTACTATCAATATCGAATTATCTATTCTTATTTCTAATTTGGTTTTTTTTATTTTTTATTTTAGAACATTTTTGCTTTGATTTTTTTGCTTGTTTTTGATCGATTTCAGGAACTTAGTTTATAAGAAGTATGAGAGTAGCAGAAACTCCTATCCCTCTGAACCGTGATATTGAAAGATTGTGCATACAGAACAGGAAAGACAAGAGAATTGATGATTCTCTAGCAATGGAAAATCAGCCAAACAACAACGTGGGGAATGATGAGCTACCGGCTGTGATGATACAAGTCCCGCATCCTGCAGAGAAGAACTCAGGGGACTATGTGATGCCGACAATTACAGGGGTGCAGACTTGCATCAGGCTTCCAACTGTGGAGGCCAATAATTTTGAAATCAAACCAGCAATCTTGCACATGGTTCAAGGCTCAGTTCAGTTTGGGGGATTACCGTCTGAAGATCCCCATATGCATCTAGCAAACTTCCTGGAGCTGTGTACAACTTTTAAATACAATGGTGTTACTGATGATGTCATTCGGTTGAGACTCTTCCCATTCTCACTCAGGTTTTCTTGCCAAATTCTTCCCTCCATCCAAAGCAGCAAGACTCAGAGGAGAATTGAATAACTTTTATCAACTGGAGGGAGAGTCATTGTATGATGCATGGGAGCGGTTCAAAAATTTACAGAGGAAGTGTCCGCATCATGGGATTGAGAAGTGGATGTTGGTCCACATATTCTACAATGGATTGTGTGGTACTACTCGTACCATTATTGATGCTGCAACAGGGGGAACGTTCATGAGGAAGAGTGCCAATGAGGCACATAATTTGCTAGAGGACCTGGCCACAAACAACCATCAGGGGGCCGATGAAAGAGCTACAAATAGCAGAAAAGTGGTTGGGGTTCATGAGTTGGATGCCATCACTGCATTGACTTCCCAGGTTGCCACTTTGACAAAGTAGTTGTAGCAAAGCACCATGTCCGTTAAAGCTGTGCAGACACCAATAAGTTGTGAGAGGTGCACAACAGTAGATCCAAACAATGTGCCTATGGAGCAGGTTCAGGCAGTTGGAAATTTTCAGAGGCCCTACAACAATGCATTCTCCAACACATATAATCAGGGGTGGAGAAATCATCTAAATTTTTCATGGAGGAATGACCAAGGGCAGCAATCTCAGTTTCAGGGCCCAAATCAGAACCAACAGCCACAGAATCAAGCCTCTTCCTCTCAACAGTTCAGCACACCATATCCACAAGAAAAGCCAGATGAAGTGAGAACATCTCAGTTAACCTTGGCTAACTCCCAGACACAATTAATGACAGATACCAAGCAATTTATGACAGAAAAAAGATCTTCTATTAGGTACTTGGAGACTCTGATGGGGAAGTTGGCAGGGAAGTTGAATGACAGACCTCAGGGGACTCTCCCTAGTAATACAGTGATGAACCCACAGAAGCAGTGTCAGGCAATCAGCCTGAGAAATGGTAAACAGTTAGAGCATGTTGCATCTCAACCAGTGGTTGAAAAGGAGAATGAAGTGGAGGAGATAATTGATGCAGAGAAAGAGGGGGTTACTGATGAACGCCCTATTTTAGAGAAGGCTCCACCAGCATTTATGAGGGAATATATAGACAAAATTCCATACTCTCAAAGACTTGTGAAGAAATATCTTGACAAGCAGTTTTCCAAGTTTTTGGAGGTCTTCAAAAAGCTGCACATCAATATTCCGTTCATTGAAGCCTTGACGCAAATGCCAGCATATGTGAAGTTTATGAAAGATATCCTTTTTAAAAAGAGGAAATTGACAGACTATGAGACAGTGGTGCTGACAGAGGAGTGTAGTGCGATCTTATAGAAGAAACTTCCCCCTAAGTTGAGAGACCCATGGAGTTTCACCTTACCTTGTACTATAGGAAAGTTGACATGTAAGTGGCTGTTGTGTGATTTAGGGGAAAGTATCAATCTTATGCCCCTTTTTGTGTTTAAAGGACTTGATTTGGGGGAAGCAAAGCCAACCACAGTCAATTTGCAGCTAGCTGATCGTTCTATCGTACATCCCTATGGAATAATTGAATACGTATTGGTGAAAGTGGGCAAATTTATCTTACCTGTTGATTTCTTCATTCTTGATATGGAGGAAGATGATAATATGCCAACGATCCTTGGGAGACCATTCCTAGCTACAGGGAGAGCCCTTATTGATGTTGAAAAGGGAGAGTTAAAGCTCAGAGTCCAAGGTGAGGAAATAGTATTCAAAGTTTGCAGACCACCCTTGAGCCACAAGTCTGTCACACCCCGAACCCCGGGCCCGTGACTGGTGCCCTACCTGGGCACCCTTCTACCTTAACAATACAAGTAAACTGCGGAAATTAAATAACACCTCATTTTTTTTTCTTTTAAAGCAACCGTACGTGCAAGGACAAAGCCGACAAGGCTGCCATATATACATAAACAAAAGACACTACACCGCATACGCAGTCAATCCCACATATGAATACGGACCTGCAGGAGTTAAATCGAAATATGGACGGACAAGGCCCCGTACCCAAAAGCTGTATAAAGCACATCTTGAAGGATATATACCAAAAGATAAACTCACGGGACAGAGGAGCTATCCAAAACCACGAGCAGATCCTACACTGCCGATCACCAAACAGCGTACTATCATGCGGCGTGAACGCGGCCGAAGGAGGTCGATGCGAAGAATGTACCAAGTATGTGAGCGATGAAATGCTGTAATAAAATCATAACGATCTAAACAAAGCAGAGACATGTATGATAGCCAACCTACGATACATAACACATAAGCGGATCATATCAAGTCGTGACGCAGCCTCAAAGTCACTACTCAAATATAACTATGGGTCTCACGCCCATAATATCAATCATGCGTGGAATCCTTCCTCACCTTGGCGATCCATGATGTAATAACACCAATAAGGATACATGAACACCAAGTCCCCACGTGTCCTAAATACCACGTGGTCATGCCCTAATCCCACCTCGTAAGCGTGACCATAGGGTAATACAAACAAATCGGGGACATATATGATAATCAAATTACAACACATTGTGCCTTACTAACAAATGAGAGTAAGCGAGTATCCTTACAATATAAAATAGAAGCTCATGATCAAAACAGACCATCCGCTGCGGTATCATTTAATCATCCTACTCCGGGACTATTTCACGCGTAGGCGCGTGGACGCGTGAGGTATTCCTCGCATGGGACTATTTCACCGCATAAGCCCTTACGGACTCGCGTGACGTATTCCTCGCGTAAATTTGGACCGCCGCATGGGACTATTTCACCCGCATAAGTCCTTACGGACCCGCATGAGGTATTCCTCGCATCGTGGGTAGCAAATCCACGGAATATCCAAATGCCACAAACCCGGGGAATAACCCCGAAACGACTGATATACCAATAGCACTCAACCGGCTATTTCCAGCACACATAGGCAATTCTCAACTAAACAGGCCAAAGCACTTATCAAGGCACCATGGAATAATTCTCATTTAACAAGCCAAAGTACTTATCAGGGCACAAATAGAATAATTCTCATTTAACAAGCCAAAGTACTTATCAGGGCGCACTTAGACTAATTCTCAATTAATCAAGCCAAAGTACTTATCAAGGCACACATAGAATAATTCTCATTTAACAAGCCAAAGTACTTATCAGGGCACAAATAGAATAAT
Organism: Przewalskia tangutica; assembly: GCA_029844215.1. Classification (NCBI taxonomy): domain Eukaryota; kingdom Viridiplantae; phylum Streptophyta; class Magnoliopsida; order Solanales; family Solanaceae; genus Przewalskia; species Przewalskia tangutica. The sequence goes on along the minus strand of CM056736.1, from coordinate 27,151,509 downwards.
TCTCATTTAACAAGCCAAAGTACTTATCAGGGCACAAATAGAATAATTATCATTTAACAAGCCAAAGTACTTATCAGGGCGCAAATAGAATAATTCTCATTTAACAAGCCAAAGTACTTATCAGGGCACAAATAGAATAATTCTCATTTAACAAGCCAAAGTACTTATCAGGGCACAAATAGAATAATTCTCATTTAACAAGCCAAAGTACTTATCAGGGCGCAAATAGAATAATTCTCATTTAACAAGCCAAAATACTTATCAAGGCGCACTTAGACTAATTCTCAATTAATCAAGCCAAAGTACTAATCAAGGCATCACATATAATTATTCTCAATTAACAAGCCAAAGTACTACGTACGTACATTCTTTTCAAAAGACTCCTTTTTATATAAAACCCCAAGATACTAACACCCGTAGTATCAAGGCATGTCTATTTTTCAAAGTAAGTTACTACACGTTTAGAAAACTCATTTCAAGGCTTGAAATCAAGTAACTTCAAATTTTCACAATCTAGGCAACTTATGCCCTTTAATCAAAATAGACAACTTTCTAAACCTTCCATAAAGCCGTTATAACCAACTTCCCATAAAGTCGTTATAACCCTTTATGGTTTTTAGACAATTTCATTCCTTTTATAACCAAGAGACTTATACTTTTAAAACCAAGTATCACATACTTACAAATCAAGTTCTTAACTTTCAAAATACTTCAAGTCTCTTAACATTTAGAAAACAAGTTTCTTCTACCTTTAAACCTCAAGTAACTCACACCTTTAAAACAAGTTACTTCTCTTAAATCATGTCACTTCTCTCTCTTAAAACAATTAAGTAAATCACTCCTTTAACTCCCTAAAGTCATTACAACAACCCTTAGGTTTTGGAACTAAGGCACTAGCCAAAAGGTTTGGAAACCACTTCTTTTCAAGACTCATGTACTTTAAGTAAAATACTTTCACTTTTAAGAATCCAAACTTCACTAAGGAAATGGATTATACAACTTACAATTTACACATCAAAGTACAATCGAAGTTCATAGAACATATTCTATATTAGGCAATCCAAGTACAACCAAGGAATGGATCATTTGAGAGTAGAACTTACTTTCTTTATCTTAAGGAATCATGCTAGAAGAGAGATAGTTCACATACCTTTTCGCTAATGTCCACAAGCTGCGAATACGCCGTACGTAGAAGTGTCAACCTATAATGGTCACAACAAGACTATCAACTTCTAGTCTCAACGTAGAATAATACTAAGTATACGGTCGCTAATTCTACGGAAAATCGGGCAACACTTCCTTTGTTTCTACTCACTTTGCCACCTTTTTCAAGGTCGCATACAATAACCAACACGCCACATTTAAGGCTCCAAACAACAACCAAACAAAGGGGATTACACGCCTTACAATACGTGTAAAATTCCGCCCCACAATTCATACCAAATAGTTAAAAACTCCAAGCCATTCTCGGCCAACTACATACTAACAATTCAAAGTCTTTTCCAATCCTTTTCCAAATTCCAAGTTCTTAGGTCAACATGTTATTTAGTCATAAACAACTTCAACAACTACAATTTCCTTCTTTATTCAACATGCGACAACTTAAACTAATAATCAACTTGAATTCCAATCTTAAAGCTAAACATGCTAGTTTTCGGATTAGGGTTCCAATAGTCCATAAACATATCAAACTTCATACTATATAACACATGCTTGCTAAAATCCATAGCTACAACAATAAGTAAGTCTTAACTACTAAAACGACAAAATTTATACCTTTCCAAGCCCTTAAAATTTCCAAGATCCAAAGTCGCGCCTTAGAAATTCTTAGCTCCTTTCCTTAAGTTCCAATCCGCTCCAAGCACTCCTTAGAGGCCTATGAAGAACCCATCTTCAAGTTCCAACTTCAAAGTTGAAGAACTCCTTTAGTTTCACTTGCGACTAACGTGAAAACTCCGTTTTCCAAATCTTTCTATTGAGATAACCTTATAATACCCTTAGGGACATTGGGTTAAAGTCTTGTGGCTAATGGATCAAAACTACAAAAATTTTGTCTTTGAAAGTTCCTTTGTGAGCACCTAAGCTAGCAAAATGTTTTCTTGAAAAATTTCTCTAAGTATAGAACTTGTCTTGCACTAGTGTAGGATATATACTACAAAGGAGGGCTTAGATTAATACACTTGTGGGCTAGGATGAAGGATCATTAATTAAAAAGCCAAGTGGACAAGTTGACTTGGTCAACAATATCAAGCTTTGAAGACTTGATCTTCCTTGATGGTAAATGCCCATTCTACCCCTTGCATTTTCGTCCAAGACCACATGAGGGAGTGCCACGTGTCGCCCTCTCATTCGTCCATAAAATTCCGTAACCCTCGTGGGCCCCACAAAAATGTAAAATTCCTCGGGTGGGCCCCACGTGACCAAATCCGTAAAAATAAAATTTCCATAAGGTTAAGAGTTCCATTCTCTTCAAATAATGCATTTGGAGAATCCAATTCTCAACAACGAACATTTTTCCTTTCCGACGTTCGGAAGATTTTCCGTCGGAAAAACAATTCTTCCTTTCGTACTAATTTCCAAGTCTTGTTTCCTTTCGTACATTTTCTTTTACATGTCCTGGACTTACGGGGTGTAACATTCTTCCCCCCTTAGAAACATTCGTCCCCGAATGTTCTTAGTCGGTTGTCAAGCTAAACAAACTCCGGCATAATCTATATACTATGCCTAACAGTTAATACATGCACAAGACCAACGATGCCACACATGGACACCACAACATACGTGAACATAATAATGGACCTTCCGTCCGTGGTCCCTTCTCACAAAACTCGAAGGTTACTGTCTTCCCAAACACGGGATCCTTAGAGGTTCCTTTCTTTCCTTACTTATCATACTTCTCGTACTTTCAAACTCATCTAGTACACGTACAAAATTTCAAATTTTGTTTCTGTTCCCCAATCCTTGGAGTTACTAACCAACTTGGCCATATTGTTACTTACATTCCCGTTAAGGCTCTTCTCGGTCCTTACGACCTAGTTCCGGTGGAACGCATCTACAAACTCGTACCACAATTAACTAAACTTGGGCCTTGCATCCTCGGGACCCTATCACATAACAGGACCATTTCTAACTGTCATCACCCCATTCCATACTATCGGCTGACCCGAAATGAGTCCATAACCTGACTCATCGTCACACTTAACTCCTCATTCTTAGTCTGAAATAAATCTCACTCTTATCTCAAGGTACTTCTTACCGTATCCCCTATTTACTAGAGGTTCGTCACATAAGCCAAAGTATTTCTACTGTACAATCTTCCCTATCGGTCTTACACTTATATGGGGTAATTACAACTTGTGAACTCTACACAACTATAGTCTCAGTTCACTTATCATTCTTGTCAACTTTCATACCTTTTCACTTTACTAATCAAAGTATCCCTACCTCTGGGGTACTATCACTTTACAACTCTAGCAACAAAGGGAAAACATATATGCTAGGGCGAAATCTGAATCTATCAATGCACGCATGATTCAAAAGAATCGAGATATACCTGTAACCCCGTGCGATGTCGCCTCCTAATCACCCGATGAGTCACGTCATTTCGCGGTTGAAGGACCGCGAACTATAAACTCCACTCGACCTCTACCACGGTGGTGACATCCCGAACACCTGCCCGGGGCGCAATTTGTGGAGAAAGGGAACCAACTCTGCCCCATAGGTGAGCCACCTCACGGTGCTCTTCTAAAAGGACATACCCTCGAATATGGCCGGACGGCCACAATAAAAACAAAGACCGTGCCATAACGGCATTTCCCGAATAGCGCTTACCACATCCAAACACCGAGGAATAGGTGGCCTTGATCGAGAAAATCCTCGGCTCACGAGAACCTCGACCGGAGCTTGGACCGGCTCTAAATACCTTGTGGGTCGATCTTCCACCAGTGAGCTGCGGGGTATGTCTTTGGGTAGGGGGACGAATATCTCACTCATTTCTTGAGCGGCTCGTCCAAAACTCACCGGAATAACCAACCGGTCTAGCCTCTTCTGCTGATCCCGCGTTGGCCTCTGCTCTCTGTACACTGTCATCGGACGAATAACCTCTCTTGATGAAAGCGTAGCACCGCTTATCTTGGTCAATAACATAATGGCTTCGCCATGACCCTAAAGTCTTCCTAATCGAAATCAGAGGCTCTGTCGGGCCTCAAACTCGCGAAGAAGAACTCGCCGACTGCGGAATAACATCTGGTATACCCTAGGCACAAGCCCTATCAACCCTCTGAGTCTGACTAGTAGCTCCTGCTACTCATTTGCCCTTCAGTGCGTTGTTGCCCTCGAGGCATAATCGTAACACAACAATACGTCGAGAGGAATTATCTTACTAACACACTACATGGCACGATCTTAGAGTGAGAAGAATAGAAACCAACTCCTAAATGTCTGTAGCCTCTGTTTATGGGTGTGGCGCGCACACACCGATAATCAAGACTCTACTAGACACGGTCGTAAACATTCCAGAACCATCGCTCTCGATACCACTCTGTCACACCCCGAACCGGGCCGTGGTGGTGCCCTACACAGGCACCTTCTACCTTAACAATACAAGTAAAGCTGCGGAAATTAAATAACACCTCATTTTTATTTTTTTAAAGCAACCATGCGTGCAGGCAAAGCGAGCAAAGGCGCCATATATACATAAACAAAAGACACTACACCGCATACGAGTCCAATCCAGCATATGAATCTGGACCTCTAGGAGTTAAATCGAAATATGACGACAAGGCCCCGTAGCACCCAAACGCATAAAGCACATGCATCAAGGATATATACCAAAAGATAAACTCACGGACAGAGGAGCTATCCAAAACCCCGAGCGGATCCTACTGCCGATCACCAAACAACGTACCTATACTGCGGCGTGACGGCCGAAAGGAGGTCGATGCGAAGAATGTACCAAGTATGTGAGCGATGAAATGCGTAATAAAATCATAACGATCTAAACAAAGCAGAGACATGTATGATAGCCAACCTACGATACATAACACATAAGCGATCATATCAAGTCGGGGGCGAGCCTCAAAGTCACTACTCAAATATAACTATGGGTCTCACGCCCATAATATCAATCATGCCCGTGGAATCCTTCCTCACTGCCGGCAGTCCATGATGTAATAACACCAATAAGGATACATGAACACTAAGTCCCCCCCTGTGTCCTAAATACCACGTGGTCTCATGCCCCGGAATCCCACCTCGTAAAAGCATGACCATAGGGTAATACAAACAAATCCGGGGACATATATGATAATCAAATTACAACACATTGTGCCTTACTAACAAATGAGAGTAAACAGTAGTATCCTTACAATATAAAATAGGAAGCTCATGATCAAAACAGGACCATCCGCCTGCAGTATCATTTAACCATCCTACTCCTGGGACTATTTCACCCGCATAGGCCGCGTGGACCCGCGTGAGGTATTCCTCGCATGGGACTATTTCACCCGCATAAGCCCTTACGGACTCGCATGACGTATTCCTCGCATAAATTTGGACGCCCGCGTGGGACTATTTCACCGCGTAAGTCTTACGGACCGCGTGAGGTATTCCTCGCGTCGTGGGTAGCAAATCCACGGAATATCCAAATGCCACAAACCCAGAATAACCGAACGATCGATATACCAATAGCACTCAACCGCTATTTCCGGCACATAGGCAATTCTCAACTAAACAGGCCAAAGCACTTATCAAGGCACCATGGAATAATTCTCATTTAACAAGCCAAAGTACTTATCAGGGCACAAATAGAATAATTCTCATTTAACAAGCCAAAGTACTTATCAGGGCGCACTTAGACTAATTCTCAATTAATCAAGCCAAAGTACTTATCAAGGCACACATAGAATAATTCTCATTTAACAAGCCAAAGTACTTATCAGGGCACAAATAGAATAATTCTCATTTAACAAGCCAAAGTACTTATCAGGGCACAAATAGAATAATTATCATTTAATAAGCCAAAGTACTTATCAGGGCGCAAATAGAATAATTCTCATTTAACAAGCCAAAGTACTTATCAGGGCACAAATAGAATAATTCTCATTTAACAAGCCAAAGTACTTATCAGGGCACAAATAGAATAATTCTCATTTAACAAGCCAAAGTACTTATCAGGGCGCAAATAGAATAATTCTCATTTAACAAGCCAAAGTACTTATCAAGGCGCACTTAGACTAATTTTCAATTAATCAAGCCAAAGTACTAATCAAGGCATCACATAGAATTATTCTCAATTAACAAGCCAAAGTACTACGTACGTACATTCTTTTCAAAAGACTCCTTTTTATATAAAACCCCAAGATACTAACACCCGTAGTATCAAGGCATGTCTATTTTTCAAAGTAAGTTACTACACGTTTAGAAAACTCATTTCAAGGCTTGAAATCAAGTAACTTCAAATTTTCACAATCTAGGCAACTTATGCCCTTTAATCAAAATAGACAACTTTCTAAACCTTCCATAAAGCCGTTATAACCAACTTCCCATAAAGCCGTTATAACCCTTTATGGTTTTTAGACAATTTCATTCCTTTTATAACCAAGAGACTTATACTTTTAAAACCAAGTATCACATACTTACAAATCAAGTTCTTAACTTTCAAAATACTTCAAGTCTCTTAACATTTAGAAAACAAGTTTCTTCTACCTTTAAACCTCAAGTAACTCACACCTTTAAAACAAGTTACTTCTCTTAAATCATGTCACTTCTCCTCTCTTAAAACAATTAAGTAAATCACTCCTTTAACTCCCCTAAAGTCATTACAACAACCCTTAGGTTTTGGAACTAAGGCACTAGCCAAAGGTTTGAAACCACTTCTTTTTCAAGACTCCATGTACTTTAAGTAAAATACTTTCACTTTTAAGAATCCAAACTTCACTAAGGAAATGGATTATACAACTTACAATTTACACATCAAAGTACAATCAGGGAAGTTCATAGAACATATTCTATATTAGGCAATCCAAGTACAACCAAGGAATGGATCATTTGAGGAGTAGAACTTACTTTCTTTATCTTAAGGAATCATGCTAGAAGAGGAGATAGTTCACATACCTTTTCGGCTAATGTCCACAAGCTAAGCCGAATACGCCGTACGTAGAAGTGTCAACCTATAATGGTCACAACAAGACTATCAACTTCTAGTCTCAACGTAGAATAATACTAAGTATACGGTCGCTAATTCTACGGAAAATCGGGCAACACTTCCTTTGTTTCTACTCACTTTGCCACCTTTTTCAAGGTCGCATACAATAACCAACACGCCACATTTAAGGCTCCAAACAACAACCAAACAAAGGGGATTACACGCCTTACAATACGTGTAAAATTCCGCCCCACAATTCATACCAAATAGTTAAAAACTCCAAGCCATTCTCGGCCAACTACATACTAACAATTCAAAGTCTTTTCCAATCCTTTTCCAAATTCCAAGTTCTTAGGTCAACATGTTATTTAGTCATAAACAACTTCAACAACTACAATTTCCTTCTTTATTCAACATGCGACAACTTAAACTAATAATCAACTTGAATTCCAATCTTAAAGCTAAACATGCTAGTTTTCGGATTAGGGTTCCAATAGTCCATAAACATATCAAACTTCATACTATATAACACATGCTTGCTAAAATCCATAGCTACAACAATAAGTAAGTCTTAACTACTAAAACGACAAAATTTATACCTTTCCAAGCCCTTAAAATTTCCAAGATCCAAAGTCGCGCCTTAGAAATTCTTAGCTCTTTTCCTTAAGTTCCAATCCGCTCCAAGCACTCCTTAGAGGCCTATGAAGAACCCATCTTCAAGTTCCAACTTCAAAGTTGAAGAACTCCTTTAGTTTCCGCCTTGCGACTAACGTGAAAACTCCGTTTTTCCGAAATCTTTCTATTGAGATAACCTTATAATACCCTTAGGGACATTGGGTTAAAGTCTTGTGGCTAATGGATCAAAACTACAAAAATTTTGTCTTTGAAAGTTCCTTTGGCCGAGAGCACCTAAGCTAGCAAAATGTTTTCTTGAAAAATTTCTCTAAGTATAGAACTTGTCTTGCACTAGTGTAGGATATATACTACAAAGGAGAGCTTAGATTAATACACTTGTGGGCTAGGATGAAGGATCATTAATTAAAAAGCCAAGTGGACAAGTTGACTTGGTGTGATATCAATATCGCTTTGAAGACTTGATCTTCCTTGATGGTAAATGACCATTCTACCCCTTGCATTTTCGTCCAAGACCACATGAGGGAGTGCCACGTGTCGCCCTCTCATTCGTCCATAAAATTCCGTAACCCTCGTGGGCCCCACAAAAATGTAAAATTCCTCGGGTGGGCCCCACGTGACCAAATCCGTAAAAATAAAATTTCCATAAGGTTAAGAGTTCCATACTCTTCAAATAATGCATTTGGAGAATCCAATTCTCAACAACGAACATTTTTCCTTTCCGACGTTCGGAAGATTTTCCGTCGGAAAAACAATTCTTCCTTTCGTACTAATTTCCAAGTCTTGTTTCCTTTCGTACATTTTCTTTTACATGTCTTGGACTTACGGGGTGTAACAAAGTCAATGATAGATGTTTTGCTATTGGGATAGTTGACAAGGTTGTCCCTGATAAAAGCGTCACAAGTACTGATGTTCGTGAGGTACCATTAAAGCAGCGTGAAGAACTTGATGGTAAGACTTCTGAACTCAGTCTAGTGAAAAAAAAAAAACAGAGGAAGATGGTATTGAAATGGATATGCGGAAGGGATAATCTACCCCTTGATTGAGTAAGAAAAATGCTCCGGCTAAAAGACGTTAAAGACAACGCTACTTGGGAGGCAACCCAATGTTTTAACTATGTTATTTAAATTATGTTTGTTTTATTTTATCTTGAACAGTCTCACGGTCTTGTATGTTTGGTGTCTTTTTGGATGGCAGGTGGACTAGGGACTAATTCTGAGAGGCAAGGGATTAAAAATGATAAACATTGGAGAAATTGAATTTTAAGGAATTAGCACCGCGGTGCAGGTTTGAAGGACCGCGGTGCCACTCTAGCAGAAATTCCCAGTAATTTATCGATGAATTAGCACCGCGGTCCAGGTTGGATGCACCGCGGTGAAATATTTCTAGTGAGTTCGTTATTTGAAAGAGGGAATTAGCACCGTGGTGCAGGTTTGAAGGACCGCGGTTCCTCTTTGGCAAAAAGTCCCAGTGATTATTCAATGAATTAGCACCGCGGTGCGAGTCCCAGAAACCGCGGTCCCTACGCATTTTCAGAATAAAAATCCCTAGCCTCCTTTTTTATTGCCCTCATTCCAAATTCACCCCCCCCCCCCCCCTCTCTAAAAACCTCTCTTCTTCTCCAAAGAACTTCGAAACCCTTTCAAAAAAATCAATCTCCCATACCCCATTACACTACAAATCTACCAATCTCTCATATACCACCATCAAGTCATCAATTGGGTCAAGACATTTGTGAAGAAAAACTTGTCCAAAAGGTAAAATTCAACAACTTTTCCTTGAAAATTTCGTGGCTTGTGGTTGTTGGGTGTTGTAGTTGGAGTTGTTACTGACCATTATTGTCAAGTGCTGTGTGGGTTGTGTGTTGAATTTTTGGTGGGTGTATTGTTGGTTGTTGTTGATTGCGTTGATTGTGTGTTGAATTTTTGTGGGTGTATTGTTGGTTGTTGTTTGTGGGTGTGTAGTTGGAGTTGTCATCACTTGGTTACTAAGTGTTGGTGAAGAATCATCTGAAAAACAGAGGAAGTTCTGTTCAAATTTTTCCAACCATACCTAAAAAAATGGATCTAAAAAGAACAAGCAATAGGACCTCTTCTTCTAAATCAGCAGCCCCTGATTATGACACTGCAAGCTTTGCCAACAAGACAACCCAAGATCGCTATGAAAAATTAAGCGGTCACCCCTTAATTCCAGATAGAGGCATGGAATTCAGATGGCAACCCTACAATGATGCCTATGAGCCGATTAGAGAAATGGTTGTCAACAGAAACTTGGAAGAATTTGTTTTCCACTTCCCAACATCCCAATGATATGTGAATTCTACACCAACTTTTCGGAGCGGGTGGAGAATAGGTGCTTTGTTCGAGGAAGGTGGGTGTCTGTCGCAATAGAGAACATAAATGCAGTCTGTAGTGTTCCTAATGAAATGATTGAAGATGATGAGGAAGAAGACCAATATACCACTTGGAGCCGAGCTAACAGAATTGATTGGGTTGAGGTGGCAGAAACTTTGAGTGCTCGAGGGGAAAGAGTGGCATATAGTATTTATAATGAGCCACGATGGATGTTTCGTGCTCAATTCAATAAGGTAGCTCGAGCATGGATATACTTTCTGAGTGCCAGAATGATACCCTCTATGCATTTGTCCAAAGTAATAACGGACCGACTCAAGTTGGTATATGCCTTAATGAGAGGGTTCACTATAGATGTGGGTAGGGCGATTCTGGAAAGCATTGAGTTCACTTGTCGACTCACGACTACAGCTGGACTGGGACATGGGTCATTGATCACCAAGTTATGTGCTGAATATGGAGTGTCATTCAATGCTAATGATGTGATGGGACGGACACAGAATGCCATCACCCGAGTGATGGTAATTGGCTACCCAGACCCAGTGCCAGTGGCCCATGCTCAAGTGCCAGATGCCGAAGACGGCGTCCAACGCCCACTTAGACGCCGCCAGTGAGTCCAAGAGGAAGAACCTGAGGAAGGTGCCTACTATGAGCCTGGAGAGAGTAGTCATCCACCTCATTTGATGATTGATCCACCAATGTCACAATTGGATCAGCTGCTTCATAATCAATAACAAATGATGCAGAATCAGCACACGAGGCAAGGGGCGAGTACATCATCGGACTCAGCGGGGCGTGGCGAGCACGATGTCAATGGGAGCAACAGAGGTACAATTATGAGTACCAGCGCACCAATGAATTCAATTCCATGTTCAACCAGCTGTCACTACAAGTCCCACTGTCTGAGCCTCATTTTGGAGCACCGACACAATATCCACCTTTCGAGCCACAAAATCCACCTCCCAGACCTCCGTTATGACCGATGTGTTATGTAAGTAAGTTGTCCCTTTATTTTTAGTCTTCACACATTGGGGACAATGTGTCAATTAAGTTTGGGGAGTCTTACTTTGTTTTATTGTTTGTTTTGAGTCTTTTTGTTTGTTTTATGCGTTTTTGTGAGTAATTTTTTTTTATGGATCATGTATGTTGTAGTTGCTAAAGATACTGAGTGGATTAGTTGGGATAATGTAATGGAATTGAAAGCTAAAATATGTGTGCTTAAGTTAGATATGCCAAAAATTCATGACCTCTGATTATTTGGGATATTTGTGCTTAACTTATGTGTTGTCAATTATGGAAAGAAAGGTTGAAAATGTCTAGAAAAATTTGTTTGCTTGTTATTTGAGACGAAATAGTTAAGATGTACATATTTAGGGAGATGATTCAGGCATTTCTTTGTTAGTCCTTCTGACCATTCATTACCTACTCTGACATACATTGTATCACTAGTCAGCCATTTGAGCCAAAAACAATATCTTTGTTTGACACCCTATGATTCTTTTGTCGTGCCATAAGTAATAATGGAAAAATATTGGAATGAGAAGTGTTGAAAAAGAAATAAAAAGAGAGTTAAAATTTTGATGCACCCCAATGAAAAATATGCAAAAGCCTAAGTTTGAGGGTGCTTGTTATTTATAATATATCTCATTCTCTCAAAAGAAAAAGGGGAAAATAGGTATGAGATTATAAAGAAAATCAGAAAGAAGGAAAAGGGAGTTGAAGTAAAAAATGCTTATGGTACGTAATTTGAGCTTAAATGTCTACTTTTACCTACCCATGTCTAAGTCTACATTACAACTCTTGAAAGTCTTGATGATCTCTAATGTGTATGTCTATAATTAGTGGAGAATAGCAAGTAAACAGGTCTATAGAATTTTGGAAAAGATGGAATGAAATTGACATGCATAAGTTAGGTGTTTGTATTTCCAGTGATCATGACATAATTGAATTTGTGAAATATCTAACTTAAAATTCTAGATTGCTAAATATTCATGTTATGTTTGTTCTAACATATTATCCTAGTTTTCATCCATGATTTTAAGGAAGCATTGCTATCACTACTTGATCCACTTCATTGAGTCTTTTATTTGTTTTTGTTTTTGTTTAGTGTTTTACTCGAGGGCGAGTAAAGTGTAAGTTTGGGGGTGTTTGTTGAGTGTATTTTATACACTCTTTCGAGTCCTTTTTAGTTAAGTATTTTCCCTTTTTCGTTGTGTTTAGTATAATATTAGGTTGTTTTTCTTTCTTTTGAGTCACATCGGTCCTAAAGGAGGAAATACATAATTGAGGATGAAATAAGCTTAATTGAGATGAAAATTGCACAAGCACAGCCCAAAGAATGAAGCCTAAGAAGTGTCAAGAAGAATAGAGGAAATCTGGCAATTCCGGATGAAAAGCAAAGGGGCACCGCGGTTCTTGGTCAACCATCACCGCGGTGCCATATTTCCAGTAGCTGCCAGCGATTCCACGCCAATTAGCACCGCGGTGCCGACGCGTATTTTCAGATTTTCTGGGCTGAATTTGAAAAGGGTAAAAGGGTCCGAAGTAAGGTTTTTCTCAGATATAATTACCCTAAACCCTGTCATATTCTGGATCATACTTTGGATAGGAGAACTACGGCTACAAGCTACACAATTGGAGACTCTTGTTCAAGTTCTTTTCTTTCCTTTATTTTAATTTCAGTTTATGTTGGATTGTAAATTAGTTCTTGACATGACAATGTTTAGGAGCTAATCTCTTTAGTAGGATTTTCCTTCGATTCCTCTTGAAACTCTTTCATATAGTTAATGCATAGTTATTGATTTCTTCTTCGGCATATTAAGATCTATTCAATATTATTTTGATTGCTTGATAATTAACTGACCATTAATTGTCATCACTTATATGATTTCGAATCAAAAGTCTGAAAGGTGATATTTGAATATGTTGTAATTGTCTAGACATAGGTTAAAATCGTGGATGAAAAGTACTCCGATACTTGTGTAGTATTTAAGGTTATTGTTCTTAATCCTTCTGGGTTGTAAAATCTATCATAGAAATATAGAAGGTTTCTGCACAAGGTTGAGCTCTTGTATGTCATAACCGGAATATAATGACAGATTAGTTAACCTGCTATCTTAATAAGAAGAAGAACAATTAGCATTGCATTAACACGTGAAAGAGTGGATAGTTGAGGAGATTGGAAGCCCTATTTCCATCATAATTGTTTTAAATTCCCAAAGTATTATCATGTTTAGTTTATTTTCTGCACTTAGTTTTAATTCTTAGTTATAATTCTCAAACTAAAGAACGTTAACCAAATAGATACCATAAAATAGATAACCGGTACTTGATAAACCAGTTTATGTGGACAATAACTCGGTCTTACAGATCTTTATTACTTGAACGATACGTACACTTGCGTAAGCACTTAGAAATATCACAACACTTTCACCTGTTGACAATTCGGATACTTTGCTACAAAGTCTGCCACATTCCTCTTCATATCATTCCACTAATAAATTTCTTTAAGATCATGATACATCTTGGTAGAACCAGAGTGAATAGAATACCTATAATTATATGTTTCTGTCATGATTCGCTCCTTGAGTCCATCCACATTTGGAACACATAATCTGCCTCAGTACCTCAAAGTACCATCATCTCTCCCTTGTTCAAAAGTCACAGTCTTATGCTTATAAATCCCCTCTTTCAACAGTAACAAATAGGAATCACTAAACTGTTTCTCCTTCACCTCGGCTACTAAGGAGGATTTGGACTTGGTCTAAACAACAACAACAACACCATCTTCGGAGTCCATGAATCGAACTCCTAGACTGGCTAATCGATGAATCTCCTTCGTCATGATTTTCTTACCTTCCTCAACATAAGCTAAACTTCCCATGGATCACCGACTAAGAGCATTGGATAACACATTCGCTTTCCTTAGATAATAGAGAACATCTACGTTATAATCCTTTATCAATTCGAGTCATCTCCTCAGCCTGGGATTCAACTCCCAGTGCTTGAAAATGTACAGAAGTCTCATGTGATCTGTGAAAATATCAACGTGAATTTCATACAAATAGTGATGCCATAATCTTAAGTGCAAAAATCATGGCTTCCAGTTCTAGATCATGAGTCGGATAATTCTTTTTATGAGGTTTAAGTTGTCTGGATGCATAAGCTATAACCTTATAATGCTTTATTAAAACACACTCAAGACCAACTTCTGAAGCATTACAATATACAACGAACCCCTCGGTCCCCTCCGACAAAGTTAATATTGGAGCGGAAGTCAGTTTCATCTTCGATTCTTTGAAACTATGCTCACATACATCTGACCACTGAAATTTGAATTTCGTCTGAGTTAATCTAGTTAATGGAGCTGCAATGGAGGAAAAACACTCTACGAATCGTCTATAATATCCTGCCAGACCCAAGAAACTCTGAATATCTAAAACAAATGTGGGTTTAGGCCAATTCTTAACAGCATCAATTTTCTGAATGTCAACCTGGACGCCCTCGCCTGAAAACACATGGCCTAAGAATGCCACTGACTTTAGCCAAATTCACACTTGGAAAATTTCACATAAAATAGTGTGGTCCTAAAGTGTCCGCATTATAATTCTGAGATGTTCCACATGATCAGCCTCACTACGGCAATAGACTAAGATGTCGTCAATAAAGAAAATAAATAAAAGATCAAGATAAGGCTTGAAAATCATGTTCATAAGATCTATAAAAGCAGTTGGGGCATTCGTCAATTCGAATGACATGACACAAAATTCAAAATGGCCATAACGAGTTCTGAAGACGATTTTTGGAATATCAACTTCCTTAACCTTAAGATGATAGCACCCTGATCTAAGGTCAATCTTGGAATAACACTGAGCACCCTAGAGTTTATCGAATAAATCATCGATTCTGGGAGGAGGATATTTGTTCTTAATGGTAACGTTATTCAACTGTCGATAGTCAATCCACAAACGCAGAGACTCATCTTTATTTTGAACAAATAGAATAGATGCACCCTGTGGTGAGACATTTGGTCTAATAAATCCCTTATGAATGAGATCTTCTAACTAGGCCTTTAGCCCTCTTAACTCTGCTAGAGTCATTTTTATGGTAGAATAGATATCGACTTTGTGTCGGGAAGTAGATCGATTCTAAATTCAATCTCTCTATTGGGAGGAACTCCGGGAAGATCTTTAGGAAAGATTTCTAGAAACTCATTGACAACTGGCAGTGACTGGAGAGTTTGGATTTGGGTATCTGTATCTCTAACCTTAACTAGATGGTAAATATACCCATTGGATATCATCTTTCTAGCCTTAATATAGGAAATAAATCTACCCATGGGTGCTACTGAATCACACTTCCACTCTATGACTGGCTCACCTAGAAATTCAAACTTTACAATTTTGGTTCTACAACCCACTCTGGCATAACATGACGACAACCAATCCATACCCCTGATTACATCGAAGTCTACCATTTCTAACTCTACTAAATCAGCTATGGTAATGCAGTGATAGATTTTAACTAGACAACCATTATATACCCTCTTATCTATAACTGACTCACCAACTGGGGTGGATACTTTGAAGGATTAATGCAACTTTTCTGGTTATATCTCAAATTTATTAGCAACAAAAAGGGTTACATATGACAGAGTAGATCTAGGATCCATAAGGGCATAAACATTGAAAGTGAAAACGGCTAATATACATGTGACCACATCTGCACGGGTCTTTGTATCTGACGACCTAATAATGCATACAAATGGTTTGAACTTCCGCCTGTATTACCAGACTTAGCTGGACCATACTAATTGGGCTTCAGAATTATGAGGGACTTTAGAATTTGCATATTGGGCCACATTATCTCCTATACCATGCCTCATGTAAGTCTCGCTAAAAATGACCTCGTTGGACACACCTAAAATAGACATCCATACTCAAGAGACACTCATTTGGGTGACTCTTACCACACTTAGCACAAAATGGGTTACTGGAAGAACTTTGACCCACATTGTCTTGTGATTGGGAGCCTGATGCTCTAAAGTTCTGCTTCGTGTTATTATTCCTGAACTTAAGGGTTGGGGCACTGGATAAATATGGAGAAGGTTCGAATGACCTATTCTTTAAGTACTATCTGTCTCCACCTCCCCTATAACTGAAGTGGCCTGAAGACTTGTCTCTCTTATTAAACTCTCTGTCTTTCTCTTTCTGCAAGGCTTCTTCTTCCTTCAACCTGCTCTCATTACCCTATATGAAAGCAACCATCTTTGTAATAGTTATCTCTCTGTTTTGAGTTGTGATATTAGTTGCATCATATAAATGGGGATCAAGACCATACACGAAATATCTAACTCTAGCCATCATGCATAGAACCATATGGGGTGCATACTTTTCCAAAGAGACAAACTAAAGGTAGTACTCATGCATACTCATGCCGTTTTGCTTAATCGTTTCAAATTCCATAGCCTTTTTCCTCTCTAACCTCTATTGTCATAAAGTGCTCAATGAAGGCATCTGCAAATGCATCCCAAGTTGGTGGAGGTGCATCTTCCCCGTGGAACTGCTCTCATGACTCATACCAGAGGTTGGCAACATCCTACAAGTGATAAGCTCCAAACTTTGTTGCCTCTACCTCATTAACATGCATAACACAAAAGATTTTCTGAAGCCCATCAATGAAATTCTAAGGATCCTCAGTCTTACTTGACTCTGTGAACACTGGAGGGTCCATATGAAGAAACTCAGGAGTCCAAAAACTGGATGACTCTCCATTAGTTCCCATACTTAGAGTTATTTCTTGTCGGTGGGATTGAGCAGCCACAAGCTAGGTAAGCAGCTGAATGGCTCCCCTAACATCTGAATCAGAAGAACTAAGCAGCGGAATTGGGATCTCTGCAGGCCCTGTGGTATTGGGTGAGGGCACTATACCCGAATTGTCTCCTTAAGACAGAGAATCCTCTTTACGAGCAGCATTAGTAGCCATCTTTTTGCTAGTAGCCAATTTCATCTTCGCAAGAACTTTTCTGAAATACATAATATGCATGAGTTAGAATGATATCCTAAAAGTATTGCTCTAACTGCACGATCTAGATTATGAAAGAAATGAGACAATCCTAGATGTCTTGGTGGTCAACTATTTATATGTGTGGGGCCCTTACACACATAAAAGTGACCCCACTAGACACATTTTTATAGACTCTTTAAGACACTTGAACCTAGTGCTCTGATACAAAGCTTTGCCACGCCCTAAATCATGGCCTGGACAAAACATGGCACTCGATGCCTTGTTGCATGTGACCGAGAGAACCACATGGCTTGCATGTTAACATGGGCATCAAAAATGCTAAAGATATGAGTTAAAACATTTAAAATATGGTATTGAAATAATAGTCCAAAATATAATAGCGGAATCAGTTGAGAAAATCATGATAAGTCTAAATATATTGCAGACATGACTGACAAGACATGATACTGGACTAGTCTATGAAACCTCTATAACTTTAGTCTGCAAAACTGTTTACCAGTATAAGGCCCTAGCATACTTATGCTAATAAAATATAATCATAAAATAACTAGTCTGGCACCCCGAATAAGATGGAGCTCACCGAAATAGCTGATACTGAAGAAGTCTGTAACATCGCGGAATTTTAGGCAATGATTTGATCACCTAAATAAATGAAGTAGACTCGAGCATTAGGAATATTTTGGTCATATTTACGTATGCTAATAAATATATTAGTATACAAAAAGATAAAACTCCGAGATAATTTTAGACGTAACAAGTGTGACGTCGAGAGTTAGTAATAAATTTGGTGTGTGCCTAAAGAGGTTATGGACTAGTCTCACATTAGAAAATAAGAACATTGAGTATATGAAGGATTTATAAGTCGTGGAGATTTGAGTGAATTAAGATTGATTAATTATGTGTAGGGTTGATAAATTATACGGAGGTGGGTCATTTGGTTAATGAAGTGGCGTGAATGTAGTGTGCATGTGGCTTATGTTAAGGCCTCTCCCACCGCCAAGAAATGGCTAGTGGGAGACCAAATGATAAGGAATCAGCCCACTCATTTTCTTTGAGATTATCTCTACTGGAGTGCTCGTTTTTTGGACTTCCTTATATCGGCTACTAACTTTGGTAACCTAAGGTCATTTTGGTTTTTATATATTGGTGTGGACAAGATTATGAGAATATTTCCTATGGAGGTTGGTAGTAGCGGAGGTGAAATTAGCTTTCATATATTTGATATATGGACCAACTGAGAATGTGGAAATGAAAGAAGATCTCGTTATGGATATGGAGATTTTACTGTTGCACAAATGGAAGTAGATTTAGATCTCTCAAATCATACAAATGATGCAATACAAGGCAAGGGGCTTGTTCTGTAGTAAGTGAGGTATGTTAAGGCAAATTATTTCTTTCTTTTGGCATGTTTCATGTAACGAAACATAACTCCTAGTAGTTAAGGAATGTTCATTTTATTGATTTCTATATTGAAAGCATGTCTAAATATGTTTCTAAGTCCTTATTAAGGTATACAACATTTTGTTTGATCTTTACAGTGTTAGCCAAAGGGGCAAGGATATTATTGTCATCGAATAAATTCATGAAATGTTTTACTGTCATTCATGCATTTTCATTTGCATTGCATTCATATATTACTCTGAACCACTTGTATTATGTACACCACTATATGGTAAATATTATATATATGTAGGGGATATAGGGAAAATGAAAAGGTCTTATATACGTACACCACCTGCAGCTGGTACAGAGTATCACAAAAGAGCACTTATAGGCCAAAATGCAGCATTTGTGGCTCATATGATATAACCGGATGTATGTGTGGCTATTATGGGTAGGATTCCTTTATGGATGTTAGTATACCGCATTTTCATCATGCATACATTAATTAACCATTATAAGATATGATGCCCACAGAGGCTCTTATGGAAAGGGAGATGCATGTGTGGCCAATATTATACCACATTCGCATTGCATAACATGTAGGGATATGTATTAGGGTCTCTGAGGTATTTACTACTGGTCAGTTGTTTCTACTTCGGATATTGTTATAATCATGTTGTGCTATTATTCACGTCTGACATACTTTGTACATCAGTCGTACTGGCGTCCCTTTTGTCGGGGGACGTTGTATTTCATGCTCGTAGGTTCACGTAGATAGGACGATGATCCACGTTAGTAGGTTGTTGACTCAGCGGATTTTGGAGCACTCCCTTTATTTCAGACTATCAGTCTAATTTTGGTACGGTGCATTTTTTGTTGTATATATGGGCATGGTGGGGCCCTATCCTGACCTTTTGATGTTATATACAATTTAAATGCTTGTAGATGGTCTCTTGTGGGTGTAGTAGACTTGTATGACTTTGTCGGTCTTGCTACGGGTATGTATATATATAAGTTGGTTTCCTGGATACAAATTTTACATAAGTTTTCTTCCAGCTTAGTCCGTATTTAATTACGATTAGATGTTAAATGTATGAATGGTGGTACTCGGTGGGTGGGATATGAGTGCCTATCGCGGCCTCTCAGTTTGGATCGTGACAAACTTGATATCAGAGCATGTCTATCCTAGGGAGTCTACAAGTCGTGTCTAGTATAGTCTGGTTTATGGGTATGTTGTGCACCATACTTATAAGTGGGAGACTGCCTGATATTTAGGGATGGTTTTTATTCTTTCATCTCATAAATCGTGCAGTAAAGCTGAGTCATAAGTATTTCACTCTTAATTCATCTTGTGGTTACGATTGCAGCGATGCCTACAGCAAGGAAGAAGTTTTATAGTGTGAGGGTGTTAAATACGGTCATGAAAAAAAGGTGGTTGTATTCACTGGCTACGTGACGGTGATTAGATATGTCACCCCAACATTCGATAACGACTGTTTCTAAGGGGAGAATGATGTAACATCCCAGAATTTTGGGCAATGATTTGAGCACCTAAACAAATGAAGTAGACTCGAGCATTAGGAAAATTTTGGTCATATTTACGTATGCTAATAAAGATATTAGTATACAAAAAGATAAAACTCCGAGATAATTTTAGACGTAACAAGTGAGACGTCGAGAGTTAGTAATAAATTTGGTGTGTGCCTAAAGAGGTTATGGACTAGTCTCACATTAGAAAATAAGGACATTGAGTATATGAAGGATTTATAAGTCGTGGAGATTTGAGTGAATTAAGATTGATTAATTATGTGTAGGGTTGATAAATTATACGGAGGTGGGTCATTTGGTTAATGAAGTGGCGTGAATGTAGTGTGCATGTGGCTTATGTTAAGGCCTCTCCCACCGCCAAGAAATGGCTAGTGGGAGACCAAATGATAAGGAATCAGCCCACTCATTTTCTTTGAGATTATCTCTACTGGAGTTCTCGTTTTTGGAATTCCTTATATCGGCTATTAACTTTGGTAACCTATGATCCTTTTGATTTTATATATTGGCGTGGATAAGATTGTGAGAATATTTATTATGAAGGTTGGTGGTAGCAGAGGTGAAATTAGCTTTCATATATTTAATATATGGACCAACTGAGAATGTGGAAATGAAGGGAGATCTCGTTACGGATATGGAGATTTTACTGTTGCATAAATGGAAGTAGATTTAGATCTTTCAAATCGTACAAATGATGCAATACAAGGCAAAGGGCTTGTTCTATTAGTAAGTGAGGTATGTTAAGGCAAATTATTTCTTTATTTTGGCATGTTCCATGTAACGAAACGTAACTGTGCTATTTCTCCATAATTTATTCTACTCCTAGTAGCTAAGGAATGTTCATATTATTGATTCCTATATTGAAAGCATGTCTAAATATATTCCTAAGTCTTTATTGAGACATACATAAAAGATATTGATATTTACAGTGTTAGCCAAAGGGGCAAGGATATTATTGTCATCCGATAAATTCATGAAATATTTTACTGTCATTCATACATTTTCATTTGAATTGCATTCATATATTACCATGAACCACTTGTGATATGCACACCACTATATGGTAAATATTATATATATATATATATATATATATATATATATATATATATATATATATATATATATATATATATATAGGGGATATGTTGAAAATGGAAAGGTCTTATATACGCACACCACCTGCAGCTGGTACAGACTATCACAAAAGAGCCCTAAGAGGCCAAAATGCAGCATGTGTGGCTCATATGATATAACTGGATGCTTGTGTGGACATTAGTATACCGCATTTGCATCATGCATACATTCATTAACCATTATAAGATATGATGCCCACAGAGGATGTTATGAAAAGGGAGATGCATGTGTGGCAAATATTATACTGCATTCGCATTGCATAACATGTAGGCATATGTATTAGGGTCTCTGAGGTATTTACTACTGGTCAGCTATTTCTGTTTCAGATATTGGTATATTCATGTTGTGTTATTATTCATGCATAACATACTCAGTACATCAGTCGTACTGACATTCCTTTTGTCGGGGACGCTGCGTTTTATGCCTGCAGGTTCACGTAGACATGACGACGATCCACGTTAGTAGGTTTTTTACTAATCTTTAGAGGCTTGTAGATGGTGTCATGTGGGTGTAGTAGACTTGTATGGCATTGTCAGCCTTGGTATGAGTATGTATATATATAAGTTGGTTTTCTGGATACAAATTTCACATAAGTTTTCTTCCGACTTAGTTCGAATTTAATTACGATTAGTTGTTAAATGTACGAATGGCGATACCCAACGGGTGAGATCCGGGTGCCCGTCGTGGCCCCCCGGTTTGAGTCGTGACAAAGTCCTACTAAACAAATCCATCTCCCTGAAACTCAGCACCAATACCGTGAAGTGCAGGCCTCATGCAAAAGGGCATTAGTACATTTGAATTGTATCGTATGTAAAGCAACTCTCAAAAACATGTACTTGCAAATAGTTGGCTTGAAAGCCCATAAATTACATGAAATAATTGAAATCATAACTTGTAAATTTATAATTTAACATGTGAAGAAATACATAGTATAACTCGTCTAAATTATGAGAAACATGTATGACTTCATAAAATTGAGTGATAATAATCATAACTTATATTTAAGAAACTCATGAAAATCAAGACATGAGTTCATGGATTACTGACGGGTTCATAACAGTCACAATATCATATCATGAATGTAAATAATAAAGTCAAGACATAACATGGAATATAATTATGCATGTATAGAAGGATTATCATGAACTTGAATAAAACCTTATGTTATGGAAATTCATGGTTTCATGGATATTGTGGTGTGGGGAAGAACAATGATATTTCCACACGTAGATAGAAGCTCTACATACCTGAATCGCTCCAAAACTTGTCTTTAAAATCTAGACTTGGAAGAAGGAACCCAAAAGCTTGAACTTTAATTCCTTGAGTTGAGTTTTCTTGAAAATCCTAGGTTAGAAATAGTGAATTTCGCTTAGAAATTGATAGTAATTTATTTAATCGCATGGAAATACATAGAAATGACGTATCTTAGTGCAGGAGATGGTTGGGAAGAGAGAACTTTCATTCTAGGGTTTGGGAATTGTGAAATCTGATTTTGAGAATGAAGTCCCGAATTTATACTATTTTCTGTCAAAAGAAATCAACGGTTGGTTCGACGATCCATTGAACTTTTTATGGTTTGAGTCTGGGCCATCGATATTTTGATGGTCTAGATTGACGGTCTATCAATAATTGTACGATCCCTCGAATTGGACCGTACTGTTATTTTTGAGAAATTTCAAAGGGTTGTAAAACTGGAGTTCTGGGATGGTGGGTGGAGATTAACGGGTCGTCAATAATTTGACGGTCCATAGAATTTACGATCTAGTCATCAATTTTAAAAGTGAAATTGATTGTTCGTTTGACGGGTCATAAAACATTTTACGGTCTGTATAATTTACAGTGTGGCCGTTAATTTCAAAAGTGAAATTGACATTCATTTGACATTTTACGATCCGTATAATCTTCCATCAAATTCCATCTGTAGAACTGAACCTGGTTTTTCAACTTAAACTCCCCATTTGGGTTTCCTACACTCATGGATTATGAATAAGACTTAGTTTGAAGGTATGAGGTGTTACATCAATTGTCCTATAGACTAACACAACAAATGGGAGAAAAACTTTAGGATCCCATTAAGCATAGATACACCAGGGATATCAACCCTTGAGGTCAATCATTTTTTCAACTGACACAGAAATGCTCAAATCGATAAGTTGAGATTCATAAAGGTTAATCATCCTCTAGACTAGCACAACTTGTCCGGACAAGCAGAAACACAAATGAGTTTAAGTCATGGCAATCATGGATTATAAGCCTAAATTGGTCTCAAAACATCTTCTCATTAATGGAGATATCATGAATCAATTTAAAAACCATGTTCGAATTATTTATCGAATTCAAGTTCAAGTTAATAACTCATTCACATGACTAAACAAGCCTTAGAGACCAAATCTTTTGAAAAAAAAGTTCGTTCATCCCATTATAGAGAAAATCTTGGGTATGTTCGTAGAATACAATACATACATATATATATAGACATACAATACATACAAAGGTTTAATGGGGGCTTGACCCTACACGCGCATTACACCAAGTTCAAAATCATCGTCCATCGTTGAAAAGTATGTTAAAAAAAGAGGCATACCTCATTTCCCCCTAAAAACACTACAAAACCAAATTCCCCCGCATTCAACAATCGTCCTAAAGTTGATTTGGATGATAAAAATTAGAACTTTAATCTAAACCAATGAATTCCCACCCTTTTTGAAAGCTAGGCTTTTATGTGAAAATTGTGTTCGTGCTACCTCATGAACCACCCCTGGATTCAAAAGCATTTCAAATGATATATGAACCCAAAACTAACACTATATTGATATATGAATCGAGGAAACATAACTCATAATGATTTCCTGATGATTCTTCTCTTCCAACAACAACATACCCAGTGAAATCCAACAACGTGGGTTTGTGAGGGTAGAGCGTATGCAGACCTTACATCTACCTTGGTAGGTAGAGCAGCCGTTTCTAGGAGACCCTCAGCTCAAGACAAAGCATAATCATAAGTAAAGTAAGAGAAACGGTCAGACTCAGAGAATAAATTAAAGCAGTATGATCATGCTGATAATAAAATTGAATACGCCGTGGTAGCGCATTCTGACAAAAGGAAGTAGTATCTAACGCAGATAAACAAAGTACACTAAAGAACACATAGCAACAAAAATCAAACTACATGGGACCATAAAGTAATATTGCGCCTATAAGTGTGATAGGCTAATCGGGCCTACAGTAATAACACTACAACTATCATTTTGTAAGCGTAAGTAGGAATACGCTGGACTACCTACTACCCTTATACCCTAATTTGTGTCCTCTATACCCTTATCTAAGGTTATATCTTCAGTAAGTTGCACATATGTCATATCTCATCTAATCATCCATCCTCAATACTTTTTTTATATACCTCTACCCCTCATGAACCCGTCCATAGTCAACCTCTCACACCTCCATACTGGGATATATGTGTCTCTCCTATGCACATGCCTGAACCATCTAAACCCGCCTCCCGCATCTTATCCTCACCGAGGTCACTCGTACTCTATCTCGGATATCATCATTTCCAATCTTATCTCACCTTGTATGCCCACACATCTATCTCAACATTCTTATTTCTGTAACTTTTATCTTTTGGATATGCGAAGTCTTGACTAGCCAACACTCCACCCCATACAATATAGTCGGTCCAACCACCATCCTGTAAAACATGCCTTTAAGTTTTGATAGCACATTTTTATCGCGTAAGACTCCAGATATGAGTCTCCATTTCATTCACCCTACCCCAATATGATATGTGACATCGTCATCAATCTCTTTATTCCCTTGGATAATAGACCTGAGGTACTTGAAGCTTCCTTTCTTTGGAATGACTTAAGAACCAAACCTTACCTCCACGCATATCTCAGGGTCACTCCCGCTAAACTCGTACTCCAAATATTATATCTTGGTCCTACTCAATCTGAACCCTTTAGATTCTAGAGTCTGTCTCCAAACCTCCAGTTTGGCGTTCACTCCACTACGAGTCTCATCAATCAGGACTATGCATCTGTGAATAACATATACCATGGCACCTCTCCTTGAATTTTTCGCGTCGGTTCGTCCATCACCAAGGCAAATAGGAATGGGCTAATAGCTGATCCCTAGTACAACCTCATCATCACTGGAAAGTGCTACGAGTCTCATCATACTGTCCATACCCTAGTCTTGGCTCCATCATACATATCATTGATCGCTCTAGTGTACGCCACATGTATAACTCTAACCTCCAAACATCTTCATAGAACCTCCCTAGGGACTTTGTCGTATGCCTTCTCGAGGTCGGTAAAAATCATATGCAAGTGTCTTTTCCTCTCCCTATATTGCTCCATCAACCTCCTAATAAGATGAATGGATTCAGTATTCGAATGCCTCGACATGAATCCAAACTAGTTTTCAGAAATAGACACGTCTCTCCTCAGCCTCATCTCCACGACCCTTTTTCAAACTTTCATAGTGTGACTCGGCAGCTTGATACCTCTATAGTTGTTGCAACTCTGGATATCACCTTTGTTTTTGTATCATTCTTAAATCGATTTTCTCTTAATATATGAAATGGATGATGAGTCTAGTGCTAATGTTGTTAATTTGACATAATAATCATAGAATTTGAATAGGAGCTCGGATGATTTGAGGAAGCACTATCGTGTTTTCTTTCCAAAACATTGGTCAATAACTCAGTGGAAAAACATTTCTGAACTTGGGTATTTAAAAAAATTATTTTCCAAATCTCTTGTTTCTCATCAAAACCAAGGAAGAAAACGTGCAAGTAGGGGACATAGCAGTAACAATATACACAGATTTAATGTGTGGCCCTAAACCACGCATGAACCTACTCAACTTATATTTTTTAGTCGGAATCATATACATTGCATACCTTGCCATCGAGTAAATGTTAGACTATACTCACGAGTAGACATAGTGTCCTACTAAATTTTCTGAAAATTAGTAGCCCGAGCAAACCGCTCCTAGTAAGACAAAAACCTCTCCATGAAAGCCTTCTCGAAGGCAGCCCAAGGAGCAGCTGGAGTATTGGTACCCCACTCACTTTCCCATAACTCGAACCAAGCATCAGCAGCATCTTTCAATTGATATGATGTGAATTCGACAGCTTCAGAACCATAGGCACTCATATCCTTGAGATCATTATATTTGTATCCATTAAGAACTAGAGATCATCCTCTGCACGCTAACCATATAAATTGGGTGGATTCAGTCCCAAAAAGTGCTTATGTATTCCTCCAGCCACTAGTTCTGGATCTGCACCCACACACTGATGTTGGGATGCCACAAGAGTCTTAAGCTTCTGGATTTTGCATAGACCCAATATCAGCCACACCTGCATCAGGGGAAGCTGAAATAGGTGGAGCTTTTGGTGGCACTCAGTTTCTATTACAGTTCTCAATCCCAACATTGGCCTCAGTAGTGGCACAGTTAGTGATCCTAGCAAGTACATTGTCTTCTGGTTCTTAACTGCACACTTTTACATTCTTGGCGAATTTATATTATGTGTTGGTTTTGTATTGTAAATGGCTTCTTAGACTGGGTAGAGTCTTTGAAGAAGTTAGGCTACATTTGGAGCATGTCATAGAAAGGGGGATAGGTGTTGTAGTAGGTCGGATCTAGATATTGTCGTTAACAAAATATGTCAATTGATGCACTCTCCAAGTCAAAATATTCCAACATCAACTAGTCTCTTTCCAAGCCTTTAGTGATTCTGATTAGGCTGATTCTCTAGATGATCACAAATCGATCGGTGGTTATGATATTTGTTTGGGAATGTGTTGGTTTCGTGGTCCTCTAAGAAACAATGTATAGTAGCACGCTCTTCCACCGAGTCTTAAGTATAAGGCCCTAGCCGATGCCGCATATGAATTTACTTGGCTTCAATCTCTATTGTTTGAACTTGGTAACCATCGGCAACCTTACAGTTCTTTGGTGTAACAACCTAGGGGCTGCTTACTTATCCCTCAATCCTATGTTTCATACTCGAACCAAGCATGTGGAGATCGACTTTCATCTCATCCAAGACAAAGTAGCACGAAAGGATCTTTTTATACAATTTCTCTCGACAAAGGACCAACTTGCTAACATTCTCGCCAAGCTTCTAGCTACTGCCATATTCGAGTTTCTTAGCTCCAAGTTGAACGTTTATTTGTCACCTGCATCTTGCAATGGGAGTATTAGACATTATCTTCATGTGCGAGTCAAATTCCTATAGGACACAGATAGCCAGCCGACTTACGTGTAGCTAGAAATCCTAGTTACGATATATATCGATCGAGCACATTATAATAAAAAGCATCGATTGCTCTTCAGCTATATCCTTCTTTGTATTCTAATACAACGGATAACAAAAAAAATCTAATTTTATTTTATTTATTCAAAAATAATATTACTGTGAGTAAAATATTTGGTAACAAGGAAATGGGAATGTAACAACAACAACAGAGATGTTAGAAATCTGGAAATGAACAAATAAGATAGCTTGCTGAGTCGATTGATATTCAATTTTTCCTTAAGATAATATTGTTCTGTATATTCCTTTCAACGGTGTAATGACAACTTATCTCCCAAGATAAAACAGCAATCAAACAAATGAGCAAAAGAGACTCAAATGTTCGCTTAGGAAGAAAGATCTTTGAGTGTTTGGAGATTGCAAGAGAGGAAGACAATTTATGAAATTGTTACGTGTAGTGTATTTTGCAAATGAGCCCAAGGCTCCATTTTATAGTGTGGAGAAAATGACATTTCACATGACTAAGTAATGGTCATTAAAGATCATGTAATAGCCTTGATTGTGGAGTTACAATTCAGCCAAATAATGGAGAATTAAAGCTCAAAAATCAGCCCAAAAATCAGATTTAATGTCTTCTCCAACGCAGAAGCGTCCACGTAGCGGCCTGCGGTAGAAACTTGAAGAGTTTCGAGTGTCGTCGTGCATGGATCGACGTTAAAGCGCATGACCGCCGAGGCTCTGCGGCGTTTTTCCAGACTCGTTTCAGCTTTTACACATTGTACACGTCTTCCTTCATTTACCAACCTGAAACCATTGTCATTTGGCCAATAACCATCTATTATCTTACGTCTCAAACAATTCGTATACGTATCAATATCTCTTCCATTAAGGAAATTACGATCTTTGATACTTTATGTGCACGTGTGTAGAAACAATGTTTCCGACGTGCAGGACCCCAATTATTCGAATCATAATTAATAGATTTAACTTTATTTCGCGTTTAATAAACAAATTTCCAATAATTACTACTATATTTAAGTGTCAATATGGGGCTTTTGTCGTCCTCACGTCATTTTCTGAGCAATGAGGCTGCTACATGTCACAATGGGCACCATAGAAATTTCAACATTTGTGCTAACACGTGGCTGCATGTTACTATTGGCTTTTCCCCCTCCTCTCAGATCAGTTTTGTACTTTGTTCACCCGCATGGGTGTAGCTCAGTTGGTTTCAGGGTGGCAGATTCTTTCGAAAGCGAGTTCAGCGGCCGCATGATGTGGGAGTTCATTTCTCCTTTGTGAGGGATGACTCCTTGTGAGCAGATCGTGCTCCCACCTAGTGGGCGAAAGATTGATTCCTCCACCAATCTCTATCGGGTCGGAGGGGTGGGGGTCTTGTGGGCGAGGGATTTCGCCTTTTTTCTCCCAAGTTTTGTACTTTGTTCAATTTCTTAAGATTACTGTTGCTTGAGCCTTTACTATTGAAGTACAGTATACTTAAGGATTTGTTTTTTCTTGCCCCTTATTTGGTTACATTCGATATTATTCGATACTAGGTGTTTGGCAATAAAAATCAAAAGAAAATTTACTTTTTTTGAAATTTTAAAGTTAAAGTTGCGTTTGATCATAATTTTTAGAAATAACATTTTGTTGTTAAAATATACTTTTTCAACAAGGATTTACTTGTGAAAAAATGAAAACAAGATTTTGTTTTTTTTTTTCAAATTTCATTCAAATTGTATTTGAAATTTTCATGCTCAAACACTGATTTTTGTAAAAAGTGAAAAAAAATCTGAAAAAAATGAATAATTCTTATGGTCAAATGACAAATAAAAAGAAGTGTTCGGTATGAAAGGAAAATATTTTATAATTTTTTCATGTCTTATTGGTTAAAAAATTTGCAAAGTATTTTCTCTTGATTTTTTTTTTAAATATAAGAAAGATATCTTTTTTAATAGAAGTAGAAAAATAAGTTTCATAAATGAAATTTTAAGTTAGTTCTCTCCTTCTCACCCTCCCAGCCCCCTCCCCTTAGACCATCCTACCTCTCTACTGTTACACCCCGTAATTTTAGGGTATTTAATTGAGAACATGTTTATGGAAATAAGATTTGAATGTTGGAAGGAAAGTATATTTACATACATTTTCTATACGGAATAATTTTGGATACAACAAATGTGACGACGAAAATTAATACTAGTGTTTGCATTCTTTCCAATAGGTTATGAACTTAGTGTTGAATTATTAAGTCTTGGTATTGAAAATGTTGAGGCCATAGAAAATTGGAAGAATTTGGCTAAGTGTGGGAGATATTTTTGTGAAGAGAAAGACAAGTGGACAAGTGAGTCTACTTGGGTCCCCCTCACTTTTTGCAATGGGTAAGGAGTTCTAATTTTATTTTTTTCATTTAGAGATGACTTTTTTGTAAGGGATATTAGTAATTTTAGTCAAGTATTTTAAAAATAATTATCCGTTTAATCGCAATTATTTATAATCATCACCGATATATATTTAGTGTACAATATTTACACATATATTATAGGTATTATGAAGTAATAATTATATTGTTAAATTTATAAAATTTAAAGATTATAAATTTTTTGTTAGAACTTTGTTGGACTGCTGTGTAATATAAAAATTCAAAAGAAAGAGTTATTAGGTTATATTATATTTATATGAAGTAATATCATGTTATGATTGAATAATAAATTAAAGTACAAACATAATATTAATCATAGTAAACTAAATGAAGTGTGTAGAATATTAATTATATGTTATTAGTTTAATATATCAATAACAATAACATATTCAATAAAATTTTATAAAGTTGGGTCTTAGGAGCGTAAAGAGTACTCAGACCTTACATCTACTTTTGATATAAACATGAATACAAATGTTATACCCTCATTTTCTTTTTTGTTTTCCATCTGGTGTTCGGTATCTTCATTGAAGCTCGATTAAATTTGAAGCGCGCGTTGCAAAGTCAATTTGGGGGCGGCGCTCCTAATACAAGTTTTTTCAATATCAGGATTCGATCCCCAAGACCTCTGATTAAAAATGAAGGAACTACAACCATCCAACACAACCTGTTGGTTTTGTTTGCAACAAATTTTGATTTGCGGAAAATAAATTACAACCACATAAAATATGAATGAAACATGAATATTTTATTGATAAAGAATACGGATATAATTCTATTTATTCTCTTGATTCTTCTCTCTGAATTTTTTCAATGATTCGAGGGTTGTTAGTAGTGTGTTTCTCGAACTAGGGTGATATAGACCTCCTTGAAATTTCTTAAAGTGTTTGATTATCAAGAAGAGTCCGACCACATCTTGATCTCTTTGTGATTATTCCATGAGTTTATGAAACTTTCGAGTTGCCTCTTCAAGGGAATATGTATCCCTTTAAATAGGTGTAAGCTAGGGTTTAGGGTAGAGTAGCATCCACAAAATCCTACCTTAGAGTTTAAAGATGAATTGAACTCGTCTTGTAGAGTCCCACAAAATTTCTATGTCTACAAATGCCCCCTACTTCAAGGCTTGTCGGGGTATATGCTTGCAAAATTTGAAGACGAGGCTTGAAGTATTCATAAAAAATGGAGCTTTCATCTTTCATTGCGTATTTGATTTATGAGAGATGAGATGAAGGACAAACTTGGTCCCACTGGGTGTGCCAATTTATTTGCAACAAAACTCAAAGACAAGACTTGAAGTATCTTTGTGGCTTCAGATTTTGCAGATTTGATTTGTGAGAAAAGAGATGAAGGGCAAAAATGATCCCACTGGGCATGCCAATTTATTTGCAATAAATTTTGAAGTGATGAAATAAATTGCAACCACATAAAAAATGAAGAAACATAAATATTTTATTGATAGAATGCAGGTACAATTCTGTTATTCTCTTGATTCGTCTCTCCTAATATTTCTGTATGATTCGAGGATCGTTAGTATCGTGTTTCTCGAACTAGGATGAAGTAGGCCTCCTTGGGATTTATCTCTATGAAAGGATTTTGAGGATCTTCTTGGAGTATTTGATTATCAAGAAGAGCCTAGCCACATATTGATCTATTTGTGCTTATTCCATGAGTTTTTGGAACTTTCTAGATGTCTTTTAAGGGAATATGTGCCTATTTTTATAGGCGTGACCTAGGGTTTAGGTAGAGTAGGCTCCAAAAACCATAACACTAGATCTTAAAATTTGAAGATGAATTGGACTCATCTGGTAGAGTCCTGCGAATTTTCGATGTCTACAAATGCCCCCCACTTCAAGACTTGTCGATCGTAGACTTGTTGAAACTCAAAGACGAGACTTGAAGTATCTTTGCGGCTTCAGATTTTACAAATTTGATTCGTGAGAGAAGAGATGCATGGAAGAACTGGTCCCACCGGGTGTGTCAATTTGTTTACAATAAATTTTGATTTGCGGAAAATAAATTACAACCACAAACAAAATATAAAGAAACGTGAATATTTTATTGATAAATAATGTGGGTACAATTCTGTTTATTCTTTTGATTCTTCTCTCAGAATTTTCTCAATGATTCGAGGGTTGTTAGTAGTGTGTTTCTCGAACTAGAGTGATATAGGCCTCCTTGAAATTTCTTAAAGTATTTGATTATCAAGAAGAGTCCGACCACATCTTGAGCTTTTTGTGAAGAGATGCATGGAAGAACTGGTCCCACCGGGTGTGCCGATTTGTTTATAATAAATTTTGATTTGCGGAAAATAAATTGCAATCACAAACAAAATATAAAGAAACGTGAATATTTTATTGATAAAGAATGTGGGTACAATTCTGTTTATTCTTTTGATTTTTCTCTCCGAATTTTCTCAATGATTCGAGGTCGTTAGTAGTGTGTTTCTCGAACTAGGGTGATATAGGCCTCCTTGGAATTTCTTAAAGTATTTGATTATCAAGAAGAGTCCGACCACATCTTGAGCTTTTTGTGATTATTCCATGAGTTTATGGAACTTTTGAGATGCATCTTCAAGGGAATATGTATCCGTTTATATAGACGTAAGTTAGGATTTAAGATAGAGTAGCCTTCAAGAAATCATATCTTAGAGTTTGAAGATGAATGAACTCATATCGTAGAGTCCCACGAAATTTTGATGTCTACACATTTATACCCTCACTTGATGCTTCGAATATAGTGTTCTCTTGCACATTGTCCTTGTGCTTCCAATGTTGCCCATGGTTTTGAAGTTGATGATGTGTTTATTTCTGTTGGATGAAATAGACTTGTATGCTTTTACCTAATCTTATCCTTCATATTTTGACTAAAGATGAGGAATGAATTTTCTTGATTTTGGAATATATTCATCTACAAAGTTCTACAATTAAATTAATTTATGACAAAGACATGTTAGAAAACTTGGAGTAAGACTACATTAAAGAAATTGTGATTTTGCATAGGAAGTTAGAAGACAACTCTCTCCCCCTCCCCATCCAAACCTATTAAAGAGGGAAAACAACACAAACCACTTGGGGGAATAAGAGTTCAATTCTTATCATTTCATCCACTAATCTTAGAAAAATATTAGAGAGAGGGAACCTAAAAGACTGGTATTAAGAATGGTTTCATGAGAGGGTTCCTACGTACTACCAGAAAATTTGTAAGTTTACTTGGAACTAAGATTATATCTAGAAAATGCAAAAACTTTTTTTGGCATGTAAAGAATGATTATGCAATCCCTTAGTCACAGCGTTGAAGTATATGGATATATAAAAGTAAAAACTAAAAAATAAAAAGTGGTAATGGAAGGCATAATTTGCTCAAGGATACTTTCTCGATTAAGTTGACTTATAGAACTTGGTATAAAACAATTAACTTGTTATAAACATTAAATTTACACGAATAGACTCTTTCCCTTCCATAATTAG
The DNA here is from genome assembly GCA_029844215.1 of Przewalskia tangutica. Taxonomy (NCBI): domain Eukaryota; kingdom Viridiplantae; phylum Streptophyta; class Magnoliopsida; order Solanales; family Solanaceae; genus Przewalskia; species Przewalskia tangutica. Next base: position 27,118,139 of record CM056736.1, on the reverse strand, counting down.
TGTCCTTTTGGCCATTTTATTTTGATTCAAACGAAGTATTTTCTTATATAATTGAGAAGATATTATTTATTTATTTTACGTTGACCTCTGTTTAGATAAATGACATTTTATGTAATTGACAGGCTATATTAATTTGGTACCTTTAATTAAAGAAATATCTATTTTCTAAAATAAAATATTTTATTTAAGGAGTGTGCTAAACATATTTGTGTTAAGGGTGTGCTAAAGACGTTATTACGCAGTGGAATGTAGGGCTGTCCAGTGGGGTGGGGCGTACCGACCTCGACCCGACCCGACCCCACCCCCGACCCCGCCCCGACTCCACCCTTACTGTAGCGGTAGCGGTATACCGGTATACGGTACCGGTAATGGTACGGGGTCGACAATTTTTGTCGACACCGACCCCGCCTCCCACCCCGACCCCCACCCCTCCCCCTCCCGTTTCTAGTTGTTGCCAACGGCTTTGATGAAAATTAAGTCGTTGGACAACGACCCTTTTCTCCTTTCCCCCTCTCCCTACCCCTTAATATTTATTTTTAACCCTTAAGTTATTATATTTACACTTTAACTCAATTTTTTCAACTATAAATACTTCATTTTCTCTTCATTCTTTCTTACAAATCTCCTATAATCTATTATCTTTCTAAAAATCTCTCAATCTATCTCTCATTACGTTTACATTGTCTACTAAATATTCAATTTTATTTATTCATTCGGGACTCGGGAGTGAAGTTGGCAACTAGCTTGGGGATCATCCATCGAGCAAAGTTTCAATTTTCAACATCTCGATTACACGTTGACGTTACGTCGACGTTTGGTACATTCGTTCATTTATTAAATTATTATTGTTTCTTTATTTTAATTAGCGCACTTAGTTTCATTATATTTAACTATTTATTAGTATAAATTAAAATGAAAGGTGTTCGAGGTATGTTGAGTAAAGTTATTTCTGGTTCTGGTAGGGGTGACAAGGGCAAAAGTCCTTCTTCTAGTCATCCTATTCCTCCTATACAAGATGATTTTATTGATACTCAGTTTTTTCCTAAAGTACCAGTAGATTTAGACGATGAGCTATTTTCTGAAAATCCACAAGAATTTAATTTAGAAGAACAACTAGATGACACACCAACTAATCTAGATGACACGCCAACTAATGCACCTCAAACTGAAACGCCTCCTACTCCCCCTAGTATGAGACGAGACCCACCTGAACGAAAATTAAAATCACATGTATGGTTTTTTTGATAGAGACGTACAAAATTAATTTGTTACATGCAAAATTTGTAAAATTGTTTATACATTTAAAATGGAAAAAGGTCAGAGCGGAACAGGAGGTTTAACTACGCATTTAAGTATCAAACACAAAGCTAGGTGGGAAAAATATAAGGCTCAAGTGAAGGGTGAGTCAACAATGCCCTCTCAGTCGGGACAAGCTTCACATCTTGTCGCGCAGTCTGGTCAAATTGACCTATGGCGGCGATTGTAGGCCCTAAATACGATAAAATGAAAGATAGGGAAGAATTATCAAAATTAGTTGCAGTGGAGGGTTTACCTTTTTCATTTCCTGATTCTCCTGGTTTTATTCATTATATAAGATCAATGTACATTCTGTTTATAACGACTTTCCTAGATCAACTGTTAAGAGATATGTTTTTAAATTTGCACACGAATATCAATAATATTTACGTTATTATTTATATCATTACCCTGGAAAAATATCTATCACATCTGATATAGGCCGTAGTACTAACGATCATGATTATTTAACTGTAACATGTCATTGGATAAATGATCTATGCAAACACATATTTTAGCATATAGATATATTGATGAAAGGCACACTGATATTTATATTCAAGAAAATATTTATTCTGTTTGCGTTTATTATGGCATAAGTGATAAAGTCATGACTATTACATTAGATAACGCTTCTTCTAATATTTATGCTGTTAGAAGATTAAAAATTGTCTTAACTCCATCTTTTTCAGATAATTTTCATATAAAATGTGCATGTCATATTTATAACTTAGTTGTAAAGGATGATATAAAACTTTTCGAAGGCATTCTTGAAAAAAATTCAATTTGCTATAAACTACATTTTTAAAAATAATAGAATACAATGACTAAAAGAATATAAAAAAACTTGTCACGATTGTGGTCTTCCTTACAGAAAAGTTCTCGAAGAAGTTTGCACTAGATGGAATTCTTTATACAACCAACTACGTGTTGCTTATGAGTATAGACAACCTATAACCCAATTTTTTAACGTCTGTAATCGAAATCCCAGTGATATGCTTATAGATTCCGATTGGGATACAATTTTAGAATTTAATGTATTTTTAGAGAAATTTTATATAGCTACTAAAGAATTTTCCGAGATTTATTATCCTACTATTTCATTAATGTTATTTTATATAGTTCTAATATTTATATTACTTAGTGAATATATGAAAAAATCGGCTTATAAGGAACATATTAAAAAAATGTTTAAAAAAATAAAAAAATATTTTATTCCTATTCCCCCAATATTTTTGATTAGTGCTGTATTAAATCTGTCTATTAAAACAGACGGTTGTAAAAATATTGTTGATATTGTTTACGATTGCATAGATACACTTCCACCTCCAACTCCTAAAAATTCAAATGACCCACCACCTGTTGAAATAAGTAGAGAAGAAGTGATGTCTAACATTCAAGATGAATGTAAAAAAGTATATACACATTACCAACGAGAAAGTGCTAGCAATCAACCGGCTTTCATGTCATCTTCTTCAACACAACCTCAAAAACGACATGCTGTTTCTGCGGCTAGTATTCAAAGTCTCAGACAGAGAATGTTTACTGGTACCGTTTCTAACCAAATTAGCGAGTTTGATGTTTTTGTTTTGTAGGGTGTTGTACCGTTCGATACAATTGAAAATGAAGAGGGACGTGAAGACTTGCTAAAATATTAGAGAGATAATGAGAAGAATTTTCCAACACTAGCAAAGATGGCCCGAGATGTGTTGAACATTCAAGCGTCATCAACAGCGTACAAAAACGCATTTTCTGCGGGAAGATTTCAAATAGGGGAGCACATACATTCATTGGCAGGAGACTCATTAGAAATTACAGTTCTATCCAGAGATTGGATTCGTGCGGAGCGTAGGAGGTGCGGCCAACCGGAGAACGATGAAGAAGAAGACTACAACTACAACGAAATCTTATCCGACGGATGTGCAAGCGACGTTGTCCAATTTGACCAAGATATACCAATTCCAACCGAAGAACCACAAGACATTATAAAGAAACTAGAAAATCTGTTTCTTAAAATGTAATTCTTAGTTGTAATTTTACTATGTTATTTATTTGCAACTTTCAATATCACTAAGTTGCAATTTTGAAATTGTATTACAAAAAAAAAATACTTCTAGTTGAATAATATAAGAGGCACAAAAACAGTCTTGTGATGTTTTTATTAAACTATTTTGTTGTGTATGTGTGTTATTTATTTATTTAATTTAAAGATAAATACAAAAATGACCCACCCGACCTCACCCCGACCCCAAACCCCGACCCCCTCTGGATCGGGACGGAGTGACGACACACCCCGCCATCTCCGCCAGCCCCCGACCACCCCGACCCGACCCCGCCCCGTTGGACAGCCATAGTGAAATGAGTGGTTGTACTTGTCATCATAACCATATATATATCAACCATTATCTAGGGCTTTATACTTTCTTCATTTTCATGGAGTATAGCTATAGCACAAGCCGGCCCCCGTCCTATGAATCTCTAAGATATTAAACAAACATAAATTGGGAAAGTAAATTAAAACATAATGAAAAATCCCAAACAAATAAATTAACTGAATATCAACTAAAAAAAGGCAAGTTTGATAAAGAAAATTTTGAAAGTTCATGGAGGCCAACTATGATAATTAATACCAACAATGATTACAAATCATAACATATTTTTAAAAATTAAACTAAATTATTTGATTTTTTTTAATTATAGCTAAATTAGCGGTTTGAGTTTGTCGTGGACCCCATGATTAGAGTGGTACGAGCTGGCAAACCAAGTCATAGACAGTCTGTTGCTTACCCCCCCACCCCCCACCACCTCTACACAACATATACATATACACTCACCATCATCATTTCCTCCACAACTTCATACCCACTTGTCAAAATCCCTTCTTAAACTTCATTTCTCAATTCCCTTCTGTATTTTTGTGTTTTTGGGCTCACCGGAAAATCAAGAAAATGGCCGAACAAACCAAGAAATCAGCTTCTGAGACTACTCAAGAGGTTGTCGTATCTGATGTCCCCGTGCCGGAAAAGGAATCCACCCCTCAACCTGAACCGGTACCTGTCCCTGAGACGCCGGATAAATTTGTTGCTCTGGTGCCGGAGGAAACTGAAGCTCAAACTGATAAGGAAAAAACTCCAGTTACTGAATCTGCTTCGTTTAAGAAATAGAGCAACAAAGTTGAAGAACTCCCAAATCCTGAGCAAAAGGCTTTAGAGGAGTTGAAACAGTTGGTTCAAGATGCTCTGAACAAACATGAATTCACTGCTCCGCCGCCACCACCGCCGGCCAAGGAGGAGGAGAAGAAATTAGAGGCTGGGACAGCAGAACCCTCTGTTGCAGAGGAGGAGAAAAAGGAAGAATCTGCTGCTGTTGAAACCACCATCGCTGCTGTCCCGGCTGACACACTGGCAACGGCGGAGCCGGTGAAGGAAGAACCACCAGCTCCAGTGGCGGTGGAAAAAAAGGAAGAAGAGAAGAAGGAAACTCCACCACCAGCTCCGGCGGCAGCAGAGCCATCGGAGCCGTCCGAGAAAGTGACCGAAAAGGTTGCAGCAGTGGAAGATGACGGTGCTAAAACCGTTGAAGAAATCAAGGAGACAATTGTCGAAGTGACAGCCGCCGCTGCACCACCAGCACCGGTGGAGGAGGAAGCAAAGGAAGATGACCCACCACCACCACCAGAAGAAGTTTCCATATGGGGAATTCCCTTATTGGCTGATGAGAGAAGTGACGTCATCCTTCTCAAATTCCTCCGAGCCAGAGATTTCAAGGTGAAGGATGCTTTCGCCATGCTGAAGAGTGTTGTGGCATGGCGAAAGGAGTTCAATATTGATGAACTATTGGAAGAAGATCTGTCAGGACTAGGACTGGAGAAAGTTGTGTACAATCATGGGGTGGATAAGGAAGGACATCCTGTCTGTTACAATGCATTTGGGGCATTCCAGGACAATGAATTGTACCAGAATACTTTTTCTGACAAGGAGAAGATGAACAAGTTCCTCAGATGGCGTATTCAGTTCATGGAGAAATCAATCAGGAATCTTGATTTTAGCCCTGATGGCATATGCACTTTTGTTCAGGTTATTGATCTCAAGAATTCACCTGGCCTTTACCTTTTCAAGAAAGAGCTTCGCCAGGCCACCAACCGTGCCCTTCAGTTACTCCAGGACAACTACCCTGAATTTGTTGCCAAACAGGTATACTCCTTTCTCCAAATTTACTGTTTCTAACCTGTTTTCATATCTATTTATTGATACTTATGCTGGGATTTTCGTTCTAGTTTTGATTGTTTGTGTAAAGTAGTCTTTTGTGACATTTCTGGTAAATAGTGGTTAGAAGACGGTCCATCCTAACCCCAAAAGGGGAAAAGGGGGCAATCTTTAGTTTATTTTTTTCCTTTTTCAATGCTGAACCGCTATACGTTGGTATTTAACTGGATTTTTGGTTTTGATGGTAATGAAGGTGTTCATCAACGTGCCATGGTGGTATCCAGCTTACTACAGGATGATCAATGCACTTTTCACTACCAGGACCAAGAGCAAGTTTGTCTTTGCTGGTGCTTCAAGATCTGCTGAGACTCTCTTCAAGTCAGTACTCTTTAACTTCTTTTCTTTCTATTCCTCCTATATTGAGTGTTGATCTTCAACCTGTATTGACCTGACTTCTGCAAATATTGATCTGTGTGTTGGATGTTTTGATTAAAAAAATTCAGATACATTGTCCCTGAGCAAGTGCCAGTTCAATATGGTGGACTTAGCAGGGAGGGTGAACAGGAATTCACCATTGCTGACCCTGCCACTGAGGATACCGTTAAGCCTGCCACCAAACACACCATTGAATTTCCAGTTACTGAGGTATACTAACTATAATTAGATTTAGATATATTGAGTTATTTGAAGTTATTTAGAGATTACTTTGATTCTAAAACAAAAAAGAGCTTTAAGTCAGTATCTTGGGGCGCTGAACTGATTGACAGTTGCAACTATTTTGTAACTTCTCTTTTGTTTCAATTCTGTGTATTTATGGTGATGATTTTGGAATTGCAGAAGACTAATTTGGTCTGGGAAGCTAGAGTAGTAGGGTGGGATGTGTCCTATGGAGCTGAATATGTTCCAAGTGCTGAAGGTGGATACACAATCATTATAGAGAAATCAAGAAAGATTGCAGCAGCAGATGAAACAGTGATCACCAACAACTACAAGGCAACAGAAGCAGGCAAGGTGGTGCTTACATTTGACAACCAAACATCTAATAAGAGGAAGAACCTTGTCTACAGATCCAAGACCAAGCCCTCTGATTAAGACAAACATAATATTATATGAATCTGTTGGTGAGGGCTTTCAAGATCAAACCACATAGAAATTCCAGTGGAAAATAAGGAGGGTTCTTTCTTTTGTTCTTTCATAGTTTTTTAAAATTCTATTTCACTTGTTGATATTAGATTTTTAATTTCGAGTGTGGGATATTTATTTAATATTTGTTGGCATTTATTTTATGGAACATTTTGGTTGTGGATTGTTTTCTGCTATATATGTGGAGGAAACAACTAGGGGGGGGGGGGGGTTTGCAATGGTGGGATGGAGAGGAACAAACTGTGGAAAATGGATAGAGATTCTGGTTGTAATGTGTTGGTTGGAATGTGGACAGAAACTTTGGTTACTAGCTGCTGTTGATACATTAATATTTGTATAAATCTCTGGTGTTATTGTCCTTACTGTTCTTTTTCTGCGTGTGTGCATGTTAGTGTTAATTAATGCCTCCCCACATTCCTTTTGTCACTTTGCTCATAAGAATTTTGTTCCTTTTTCTGTCTTTTATGTGAATGATTGTTCCATTATGTGATATTTTACTATATTTGAAATATCATACAAACTTGGAAGTTCGATTTTGTAGTGTTGTTTTCAGTTGCATTTGGAATAGTGTTTTTCACTATTTCTTAAATAAGTTTCGTTTTTTGTCATAAATAAATCCAAATACACCTTTTTAAATAAGGACACTTGGTGATTGGTATTAGCATTAATTTGTGTAAATTTAACGTGAAGCTACAAGTTAGAACTTGGAGTATGTGGCTTAAACACGGGGACCTATCATTTCAATAAATAGTACTTCCTCAGTTTTGATAAACTGATTTGTTTGGCTTGATTCGAAGCAAGACGGTTAAACTAATTAATGTATAAATTTAAATTTAATTTTTTTAATTTTTTTAAAATAAAATTTATATTATTGCGTTTCGGAGGCTATGAAACAGTAAATAAATTTGAATGTCAATTTTGTTTTCGAACAGAAACCTTTGAAGAGTAAAAAACAGCGGAAATTAAATGACACAAATGTTTTAAATTTTTATAAGTTATATTTTAATAGTCAATGACCAAAAATATTGTATATATTATATACAATTGAATAAATTTCTTCTTTTACAATATTACAAAAATACAACAAAAAAGAATTAAAAAATGGCGACGTCGCGGATGACTTCTGCTTGAAAAATCTACCTAAATAGACATAGACAACATGTCATTAAAATAGCTTCAACACAGAACAAATCTAGAATCTAAACAACAATTATAATGTTGGATAAAATTTTGTCGACACGCTCAGGCAACACTTGTGATCCAAACTTCTGAGATGAATTTTCGAGAGCTCTCTTGGTATTTTTGATTTCTGATTCTGGATATCGATTCACCGAAGCAGTCTCTCTATTTATAGTAGAGAGTTTTCCTTGAAAAGTTCATCGATTTGTTGTGAAAGTTGAGGGAAATGTGGCAGTGGTATGTTTGTTGGAGAAGATCATGGAGCAAAATCCTCTAACTTCTTAGATTTGTTCCTCAAGCATATCAACGACTTTGACTTGTTCTTCCACGTTTTTCATCAGCTCTTATTCACCATGTCAAGTCATTTTTACTTCGTGGTAATATTTCCACGAATATTGCTTCATTTCGTGAAGTAAGACAAAACTATTTTTCATAAAATGTTGGTCCGAATGTTGTGACATTTGTTCCAACATTTCCTAAATTCAAATCATTACTAAAAACGATATGTTGGGTAAAATGTCACAACACCAAACCCAACATTAACATTCTCCCCATTTTTGTCTTTCTTCATAAATCCCATTATAATATGTGCAAATGACTTAAGGCACTGTCATAGATGTTGGGATGTTGTCCCAACATCTATGGTTATAGTTATGCTCCCCCTTAACCTGTGATGACATACAAACAAAATATATGTATACCAGTATATATCAAGACATAATATTAAAGACAATATTAACACATACATAAATATACACAGATCATCCAATATACAAAAGAAATATCCAAATGTCAATTTTAAACCAATGTCTCAACATCCAATCATCCAGTTAACAATCTAGTTAATTAAAGCAGTCAAATAGGAACATTGTTCAGCAAAGCAACTCAGTCAGATAGCAAATCAGCAGCAAATCAGTAGCAAATCAGCTCCTCTAGCTTATCATGCATCAGTAATAGCTTCCAGCCGCTTTCTACTTTTGCATAACAGCTTCTGCTTCAGCCATGAGTCTTAACCTTTTCAGCAACACTTTCCTCCCAACATCCTCTTCTCTCTGCACAACAACAGCAACATCTTCTTCAGCAGCAGCAACATCAGAACTTTCAGCCATTTGCTCTCCCTGCACAGAATCGCCTCCCTTTTTTGGGAAGAAAATAACACTAAGAATTTGTTCCTGGCCTGAACTAATGCATCCCTGGCAGTATAAATCTCTGAAATTTATTGGTTGATTTTGGAAATTTGACCAATTAACCATTTTATTGTCGGAGGTGACTGTCTAGAACTAGTGTTGCCCTAAATAAAATATGTGTAACATTTTTGACAACATTCTCACCGCCAACTTCTTTTTTCTAAGGACGATCAATGACACTTTCTTTGCTTTTAAAGATTTCTTTGTTCACTGAATATACCTCAGGTGATTTTCCTAAAATATCCTCTCTTCTAGGATCAAAGCCTTGGGCAGTAAGAATTTGATAGATCAGATAGGAAAAGGAAAGGATTAAGGTTGACTCTTTCATAGCCAAATTGGCTACTTGATAGAATCATTCTTCCTAAGTCAACTTTAGTCTTTTTCTAATTTTGTATAATAGTGAGGCTTGATCAGTTGTTACAATTGACTCATTTAGTAAAACGAGTTGCTTTTCAAGATTTCTTTGTTCACTGAATATACCTCGGGTGATTTCCCTAAAATATCCTCTGTTCTAAGATCAAAGCCTTGGGTAGTAAGAATATGATAGATTAGAGAGGGAAAGGGAAGGATTAAGGTTGACTCTTTCACAGCCAAATTGGCTACTTGATAGAAAATCATTCTTCCTAAGTCAACTTTAATCTTTTCTAATTTTGTATAACAGTGAGGCTTGATCAGTTGTTACAATTGACTCATTAGTTTCGAAGCAGTGCATCGAGAGGTCCATTTCTTCACTATACCTCCAGTGAGGTATTTGATTATCTCGTCTCTGTTTTCTATATCCCTTTCTGTAGTGCTACTTTCAACTTCAGGCTCAGTTCTCAAACACTGATTAATAATTAGGGGATTAAAGTGATAAATTTTATTATAGAGGTATACCTTCCCAACTTTCTTTGAGGAGGCATTGTCTATATCAGAATTCAAATTTGTGTAAAATAACCTAATTACTTCATCAATGAATGGTTCTTTATCAGTTACAATTTTTAGAAGCTTATGACCATTATTGAGGAACTCAACCAAACCATATTTCGAACATGAGGCTATTGTCACGCCCTTTTTCGACCGCGACATTTTTATGGAAACTCCTGCTTAAATAAAAAGGTTAGAAAATAAATAGAAGTGCAAAAGTGTTTAAAAAGGTGCAAAAATGTTAAAGAGGTGCTAAAAGTGCTAAATGCTAAAGTTTAAAAGTAAAAGGTGCTAAGTGCTAAAGGGTTCGCGGAGTCGCCACCTAATTAATTTGGGTGAATTAGGACACCTAAATGTTAACTAGTTTAAAGTAAACATTAACTCCATTTTTATGGTCTGCTAAACTTAATGAGATTCTGGGTAAGAGCTCCTTATTATCCTAAAGGGAAGGGGTTAGGCACCCTAAAGGATCCGCTAACTTGCGGTTGTCCGTTCAAACCTAGGGATTATTAGGAAATGGTTTGTCCAAGCCGTCCAAATGCTTTTGTTGGAAATGGCGACCAAATGACGGTGCACTTTTTCCAATTTCAGCATGTCATGATTAGGTTTGGATTTGTCTATCATTTCCACGCTACACATAATATGCTTGTTGGTCGTTGGGTTGAGAAACCTGTCGACAAGTTTGGTGTTTTCCTAATTGTGGTGTCGATACCAAGGACCGACCCACCTAAGGTAAATGCATGCATGCCTTACAATAAAGGGTGGTATAGCTCTATCCTGAGTTTCTAAGATTTGGCTTTACTTGACGCAAGGTTCCCGAGCGGACAACTCGAGTGAGAAGGCTATGCGGCCACCGGTTAGACCGGACACTCCACGTATATTACCAACTCTCCTAAATTTGGGTTTTGAAGAAACAATTTTGCTGATGCACCAAGCGCACCTCGCATATAGTGTGTGATAGTGTGAATTTTCCAGAGTGAAAGAAATATGAGCGGAATGCCAGTTTAAGAAAAGCAGTAAAGCACATAGCAATTAAAACAAATACAACAAAATACAGCATAAAAATTAAATGCAAAATAATGGCCAAATAATAACCCTAGGTCTGTTGTGGTTAAGAACCTTAAATCCCCAGCAGAGTCGCCATTTCTGTCACGCCCTTTTTCGACCGCGATATTTTTATGGAAACTCCTGCTTAAATAAAAAGGTTAGAAAATAAATAGAAGTGCTAAAGTGTTTAAAAAGGTGCAAAAATGTTAAAGAGGTGCTAAAAGTGCTAAATGCTAAAGTTTAAAAGTAAAAGGTGCTAAGTGCTAAAGGGTTCGCGGAGTCGCCACCTAATTAATTTGGGTGAATTAGGACACCTAAATGTTAACTAGTTTAAAGTAAACATTAACTTCATTTTTATGGTCTGCTAAACTTAATGGGATTCTGGGTAAGGGCTCCTTATTATCCTAAAGGGAAGGGGTTAGGCACCCTAAATAATCCGCTAACTTGCGGTTGTCCGTTCAAACCTAGGGATTATTATGCTAAGAGTGTAATACATGTTTTAAAAGTATAAAATTATAATACTTATTTAGAATATAAAGTTAACTTTGGAAAAAAATGCATTCGTAACGTATTAGATAAGATACATGTGTTGTAATAATGCAAAATCTTATTATGACGAAATGTGTACTTATAAAATAAGATGTAGAATATCTATTATGCAAAGACTAACAAAATAATTTTTAATTATGAATGTTAGTAAGGGTTTATGAAGAAATTAATTTTTTATGCTAAGGATTTGATAGCGAGTGACACTTTAGCTACATGAATATTTAATGTCATTTTAGTATGGCTTAGGCAATGCATAACTAGTCATAAAAATAATTAATTTAAGGAGAGTGAATTTCTAGCGTCAAACTATTTTCTAATGACAACCCAAAGTTTAACTATTCTAAGTGTACTACTAGTAATGTAATGTTAGACAAATAATTACAACAAATAAATGGGGTGAGGATATGAATTAATAAGGACTCGAAGAAATTGCGAAGTCATTTCGCCTATGGCTTGGAGTTAATGATGCGGAGAGGATGAAGCACATAAGATGCGGGCCTTCATTTGTTGTAGCTTGTAATGAGTCTCGACGTGAGACTCTTCATTTCGCTCCGATGCATTTCATGTAAAACAAAGGAAAGGAAAGGATTAGTATGTAATCTAAACCTTATCATAATAAGCATTGACACATAAGTTAAACATATAGTTCGCTTTATTTCAGCCATTAAAGGGATTAAACTGGCCCAAACCATACTAAAAAAGGATATGCATGGGGATGAAAGACTGTATCGGCCCAGTGTTGGGCCTGCTAACAAACATTATGCAATAAAGCAAAGCAGGGCCAAGAATTATTCAAATCACCTTGGACTTTAGTTACAAGCAACAGTGGGCAAATTCCAATTTTCTTTCATTCTTATTTACACATGGGACAGATGCGGATTTTTCATTTAAATCAACTGAGAAGCCTGAATTTGGGATTTGGAACTACAGCTAGGGAACTGAAATACTGCATGCTAGGTCGCACAGGAAAAAGATTGATTCCTGCTATATTATTGTCACTCAAGTTCATTTAAGCTCAAGAAAATTATCCAGTGGACTAATTTTAGTTTTTGTTCCAAGCAGCGGGGAAATTTCCTTTGATCTATAGTCAATTTTAGAGGATGGACTCAACAACCTTTCAACACATTGCTGTAACAAACCAAATGACTTAACATGTAGTCCCATATTGTAAACGGACAATCAATTAAGAAGGCATATTTCAAAGTATAAAGATGAATCGATAGCTATTCAAGATAGTATTGAAGGGCACCTGAGTTGTTCTCGACCAGTTTAAAATTTACAGACATGATACACTCAATAGCATTCTCCGGACATCGAACCGAGGCAGCGTATCAAGTCGTCGATCCACTCGGAGTTGCGATCGCGATGCGATTAAGGTTTTTACTGATTTTCTATGCTTCCCGACTTCTTCTTTTTCGCAAATCTGCTGGGTTCTCCTCCTTTTTCTTCCTTTTTTTTCTATTGCATGTGCGAATCGCCTATTTATATAGTCCCGATGTTCAGTTATTCTCGCTTTTTTCTGCTACTGTTCTTACTTGTTTTGTTTTGTCATTTCCTGATGCTCCCCCCTTTTCTTGAATGTATAAATCGTTTGATTTATATAGTCACCATTTAGGGTTTCAATTTAGGTAAGTATTTATGATTTTTAGGGCTGTTGTAAGGGTGATTTTCGAACTGATTTTGTGCGATTTTCCGTTTATAAGGATGCGATTTTTTGTGATATTTGGGTCTTGATTCGGTTCCATTTCTATGGTAAGTACAGGGGTGTTGATATGGTAGTGGATTCGTGGGGTGATTCGCCGGATTCTCCGGCGAGAATCCCGGCATGGGCGATGGGAGTGCGAGGGAGAGGTGCGGCGATTGCTAGGGTTCTTGCCATTAGGTTAAGGTATTTCTTAAGGGCTGTTGGGGCGATGGGAAGGTAAAGGGCTGCTGGGGCGTGTGGGTAGAGTATAGGGTAGAGGGGTTTGTGGGGGTTTTTTAGGTCTGTGGATTGCGGACGAAAAGGGACTAATAGAGGGGGTTGGGCCCGCGGGTATTGGGCATCTTTGGGTCGTGAAGTGCGTTTTATGGGTATTAGTTTAAAGTGTTAGTTTTAGGAATTAGTTTTAGGTATTAGGTATTTAATTAGTGGTAAGTTATTTAAATTGTGATTAGATTATTTAGGTGCTTCATTAGTCTGAGTTTTAAAATTATTACAATAATAAATGCGAGTGTGCTATTTAATTAGTGCTTGATATTTATAATGCGATGCCGTTATTGAAACTTATTTATTATGCGTATTCTGCGAAGCTAAATTAAAAATTGAATTATTTAAATGTTACATGCAGATATGACATTTAAGGACTGCTTAAAGTTTTTCTTATAAATGCGACGCTATTAATTTAAATTACGAATTATGAAATTGCCTTTCTATTAATAAATGCGAATATTTTATTTAACACGACGTCATTGTCAAATTATTTATTTTATGTATTTATTTATTTATCGTTTAAGAATTATGACATGGCTTAAAGTTAATAAGTACGGGCGCGAGATTCTAAGTGCTTAATTTTCTACGTGAGACGCGGTGCCATTATTAAATTGCTTATTTGTGCATGCATTAATGCTTTATTGTTGAATTTTATTATTTAAAAATTATTAAAAATTATTGTGAAAATTTAATGTAATTTTGTAGTTAATGACTGGACGGGAGGGTCAAAATTGGGTGTCAACAACTTGTCCCTCTTTGTATGGAGATGATGTAAGAATCTTCGGACAAAGACGTTGACTCATAGCCTATTTTGTCTCGATCCTCAGAATTGTAAAAATATTGGGCAATTAAGACAAGGCTGACGCGGACTTAAAACTGTCCCAGTGTCGAGTTATGACGACACTGGGCTACCATGGCCAAACACCAAGGCGGGCTAATGCGGACTCAAAATTTATCCCAGTGTCGAGTTATGACGACACTGGGCTACCATGGTCAACACACCAAGGTGGGCTAACGCGGACTCAAATTTTGTCCCAGTGTCGAGTTATGACGACACTGGGCTATGGTGCTAAAAATAAAAATAACTGGCTTGAACCTGGGGTGTACCGCTATCGACTTATGGTGCTGGGTGTATGGTGATGTGGGATGAGTGGACCGACGCTTGAGGCCGCTTCTGCCATTTGTTGGGATGGTTGGCCCCCCAACAAATTGCCCCGATTCGCTGTAAGAGAAAATCCACGTTGTGTTTTTGCTCCTGCATGCTAAGACTTAAACAAACGGTTAATGCATAACTGTTAAGGCAAAATGATGATGCATAATTTTAAAAACAATGTAACTGTGAGTAGAAAATGTTATCCTGAAAAAATGTGATGTCTGTTGTGTTGATGCGATGCTGCAAATGCTGTGATTTTCGTCCTTGCACAGACGCGTTGCGATTGTGAATGTGGATATGTTGTCCTTGCTGCAACTGCCCCTGTAGACTAAAGCTCAAAAAGAGTTAGTGCATAACTGCTAAGACAGAATAATAAAGCATGAATAAGAAATGCAATTTTGAGAGTATAGAAATCGTCCTTGCGTAGATGTGATATGTTGATGATGTCGTTTTGGACGTGGCGTCGTTTTTTGACACATGGCGTCATGGCGTCGTTTTCAGACTTGTTGTGCTATAACGTCGTTGTCTGGACGTATTGCTGCTGGCGTCGTTTTCGGACTTGTTGTGCTGATAACGTCGTTGCCTGGACGTGTTGCTGCTGGTGTCGTTTTCGGACTTGGCGTCATTTTTGGACTTGGCGTCGTTTTTGGACTTGTTGCGGCCGATAACGCCGTCGTTCGGACGTGTTCTTCCGGGCGCGTCGTTTTCGGACTTGGCGTCGTTTTGGACTTGGCGCCGTTTTGGACTTGGCGTCGTTTTGGACTTGTTATCGATAACGCCGCGTTACTGGACGTGTTGTTGCTGGTGTCATTTTCGGACTTGGCGTCGTTTTTGGACTTGGCGTCGTTTTTGGACTTGGCGTCGTTTTTGGACTTGTTGCGGCCGATAACGCCGCGTTGCGAATGTGTCGTTGGCGTCGCTGCCGGATTTGGCGTCGCTTTCGACTTGGCGCCGTTTTGGACTTGTTGTCCGATAACGCCGTTGTTCGGACGATGTTCTTCTTGGCGTCGTTTTCGGACTTGACATCATTTTTGGACTTGTTGTGCTGATAACGTCGTTGCCTGGACGTGTTGTTGCTGGTGTCGTTGCGTAGACGTAATGCTGATGACGTCATTGCCTGGATGTGTTGATGATGCTCCTGTAGAATAAATGCTCCTGCAAGCTAAGTTTGAGAAAAATTAGTGTATACCTGTTAAAACAAAATGATAAATATTTGAGAAATGCAATTTTGTGGGTAGAGATGTCGTTCCTGATACGCCGGATGAATACTGAGATGTTGTCCTTGCACGGACATGCTAAACGTTGCAACTGACGAATTGCCATGATGCCTTTGTTGTGTGCGTGGGTTGCAAATTTGACTTTATGCCCGAGCTGATGCTCTAGACTTTGTTGCGGAATTTTGAATTCGATCGCTGATTGTCGATGCCCTCTCTCGCTTCACATGGATTTTGAACTTTGGATTGTTGTCATATCCTCCGCCTCACGCTTCTTCTCGCTTTTGTCAGATTTTTCTGCCGCTAATATGAAGAACTTTTGTCAGATCTTCGCTAATACGGACTGCGCCAAAGAAAATTTTGTGAGTTTGGGGTTGATTCGCGTTGACCTTATAGTTTTGACTCTTGATGCTCGGATGTCCGCCTTGTTTGGACTCATAACCCCGCTCGTTTCCTACCTTGTCCCGCCTCAATATTCAAAGGGCGTTTGGCCTAAAGTGGGTCTCAATGGGGTTGTTTTGTATATTATGTGTATTTTCGTTATTTTCAAAATAAGGGAAGGTTTCCTAAAGGTGTGACCGAAGCCTATTTAGGCCGCCTACGTATCCCCATGAGGGAATCAGGTCATGACGTAGTTCATTACAAGCGAAATTGGGTAAAAATTTCTAGAGTTGAGACCGAAGCCGAAACGGCCGCCTACGTAGACACCAAGGGAATCAGGTCAAACGTAGTTCCATTTTATTACAGATAAAGGGCAAAAATATATTAAACTAACTATTTCAGGACTCGGCGGGCCAAGGCAGGGGCATGCGTCCAATTCTTCTTGCTTTGTGTCTTCAATGGCTGAGTCTTCAGCAGGATCATCTCTTGCAGCACACGACTAGACGAATGACTTATTCAATGGTTAAACAATCTCCGGCAAGGAGCACCTCCTTTTCTCTGGCGGTTGGTCGATGACTCAACTTTCTTCCCTTTTCGGACTGGCGTAATAGTCTCTTCCAGACTGTCTTCTTTATCTTTAGCTATCATGCTTACATGAGCATCTTCATAACCGGGAAGAAAGTTATTGTTTACCTTGAGAGGAACATCTTTCAGCTGAATGACTCCCTCTTCGATTAACTCCTCTATTTTGTCCTTGAGTGTATAGCAATTTTCGATGTCGTGTCCTTCGGCACCGGAGTGGTATGCACAATGTTTGGTTTTATCGTGCCCTCGGAAAGTAGGCCTGGGGGTATTTTTGGAAATTGGTTGGAGTATTCCTGCGGCTTTCAGCTTCTCATACACTTGGGTGATGGGTTCGGCTAAAGATGTATAGGTTCTGGTTGGCTTTCTCAAAGATCTACGCGGGTTTGGATCCGCTTGAGGCGGGTTCGTGATTGTGGTGAGTATTTTGGGTATCTTTGGTTGGGTATGGTAAACAGATACGGGCGCAATGCTGATAATAAGACTGTGGATTTTGAGTGTTTTGGTTATGGTAAGAAGGCGGTGGGCTTTGATACACTGGAAGATGTTCTGGCCTATGCTCCTGAATGACCATGATAGAGGGTGATGCATCTCTTCTCCTCTGTGAGGTACCTCCGATGGAATTTGATCGCATCGCTCGCTAGTTGCTTGTAGGTCGCCGTTTGTAATCCCGTCGTCTTAATGCCTTCTTCCACGAAGTCACCCATTCTACGACTTCGCAAAACTTCGCCAATTACACCGATCATCCTTTCATAATACGCCGCGCCCTTTAACGATCGCACGAAGGTGGTCATTTCGCTCTCTGCCATTGGAGGTTGGACCTTTGCTGCTTCTGACCGCCACCTCAGGGCGTATTCCCTGAAAGTCTCTGTGGATTTCTTTTCAAGTTTCATAAGATAAAATCTATTCGGGACAGTGTCAGTGTTGAATCTGAATCTATCCATGAAATCTTGTGCCATGGCATTCCAACCGTCCCATTTTCGAGGGTCTTGGCATGTGTACCACCCGGCCTCGCCATAGACTCCTGATGAATAGTTTCATGATGATTGCTTGATTTTTCCCAACTCCAATCAATTTATCGCAATATGACCTTAGATGAGCTCGAGGATTCCCCTTTCCATCGAACATGTCAAATTTGGGCACCTTGTACCCCACAGGTAATTCAACGTCGGGGTGCATGCATAAGTTTTCATATTCCAAACCTTCCTCCCCCTTGTTCATCTGAATGCTTTTGAATGCCTCTTTCAAGCTGCGGATTTCTTTTACCACATTTTCATCAGCTCTAGCTCGAGTCTGCCGTTCCATTTCCTTGTATTGATCCGTCTCTTGAGAGGATGCATGCACAATAAATGGTTGGCTTTCGGTCGGATGTGCTAATCCCCCATATTATTTGTTAGGACTAGTGATGTGTGTCATCTGCTCGTATTGGGTGGCTTGGCAATTTGGGTTGAGTGGGGAGATATAAGTAGGTGGAGGTTGAGATGTGTATGTAGTGAACGGATCATTTTGGAGGTCGGTTTGCAAATTGACCGGGCGAATGACGTTTTGGTGTGAGCTGGTATGTTGCGGCCTTTGCGGGGAGCTTTGGGGAAGTGGAGGCTCAAGGGCTTGTGACACGATTGCATTTGTCCTTTGCTCTGGGAGTGGTGCATTCAAGATAATAGACAGGTTTGTGATATTTCAGAGCCTTTCTATTTCGGCTTGCATGACTTCCATTTGCTGCAATAGTTTGGCGAGGTGTTGATCATTGGTGTTTCTCCTTTCTAAGGCCTCTGCATCCTCTACAGGAACGGAGACGAGTCCTAAGCTGTTTCGTTCTGGTGCCTCTGAGTTAGTCATTTATGATCGTGCTTCTACCAGTCAACGCGAATCAACCTTTTGGGGATAAGCTAGGCAAAATAACCCTCTAACAAATGAAGCACACCAAGTTAGTATAATATGCAAATAGTTGCAGGCAATATATAATAATAAGCAAATTGCAAATCAAGCGCGTGCTCTAATATGTTTGGGACCTCTTTTATGCCAGAGGGAGGCCTAAACGTCACATATGCGAGGTTATGATAGATTTGTCCAAGCCGTCCAAATGCTTTTGTTGGAAATGGCGACCAAATGACGGTGCACTTTTTCCAATTTCAGCATGTCATGATTAGATTTGGATTTGTCTATCATTTCCACGCTACACATAATATGCTTGTTGGTCGTTGGGTTGAGAAACCTGTCGACAAGTTTGGTGTTTTTCTAATTGTGGTGTCAATACCAAGGACCGACCCACCTAAGGTAAATGCATGCATGCCTTACAATAAAGGGTGGTATAGCTCTATCCTGAGTTTCTAAGATTTGACTTTACTTGACGCAAGGTTCCCGAGCGGACAACTCGAGTGAGAAGGCTATGCGGCCACCGGTTAGACCGGACACTCCACGTATATTACCAACTCTCCTAAATTTGGGTTTTGAAGAAACAATTTTGCTGATGCACCAAGCGCACCTCGCATATAGTGTGTGATAGTGTGAATTTTCCAGAGTGGAAGAAATATGAGCGGAATGCCAGTTTAAGAAAAGCAAGATAAAGCAATTAAAACAAATACAACAAAATACAGCATAAAAATTAAATGCAAAATAATGGCCAAATAATAACCCTAGGTCTGTTGTGGTTAAGAACCTTAAATCCCCAGCAGAGTCGCCATTTATGTCACGCCCTTTTTCGACCGCGACATTTTTATGGAAACTCCTGCTTAAATAAAAAGGTTAGAAAATAAATAGAAGTGCTAAAGTGTTTAAAAAGGTGAAAAAATGTTAAAGAGGTGCTAAAAGTGCTAAATGCTAAAGTTTAAAAGTAAAAGGTGCTAAGTGCTAAAGGGTTCGCGGAGTCGCCACCTAATTAATTTGGGTGAATTAGGACACCTAAATGTTAACTAGTTTAAAGTAAACATTAACTTCATTTTTATGGTCTGCTAAACTTAATGAGATTCTGGGTAAGGGCTCCTTATTATCCTAAAGGGAAGGGGTTAGGCACCCTAAATAATCCGCTAACTTGCGGTTGTCCGTTCAAACCTAGGGATTATTATGCTAAGAGTGTAATACATGTTTTAAAAGTATAAAATTATAAGACTTATTTAGAATATAAAGTTAACTTTAGAAAAAAAATGCATTCGTAACGTATTAGATAAGATACATGTGTTGTAATAATGCAAAATCTTATTATGACGAAATGTGTACTTATAAGTTATAAAACAAGATGTAGAATATCTATTATGCAAAGACTAACAAAATATTTTTTAATTATGAATGTTAGTAAGGGTTTATGAATAAATTAATTTTTTATGCTAAGGATTTGATAGCGAGTGACACTTTAGCTACGTGAATATTTAATGTCATTTTAGTATGGCTTAGGCAATGCATAACTAGTCATAAAAATAATTAATTTAAGGAGAGTGAATTTCTAGCGTCAAACTATTTTCTAATGACAACCCAAAGTTTAACTATTCTAAGTGTACTACTAGTAATGTAATGTTAGACAAATAATTACAACAAATAAATGGGGTGAGAATATGAATTAATATGGACTCGAAGAAATGGCGAAGTCATTTCGCCTATGGCTTGGAGTTAATGATGCGGAGAGGATGTAGCACATAAGATGCGGGTCTTCATTTGTTGTAGCTTGTAATGAGTCTCGCCGTGAGACTCTTCATTTCGCTCCGATGCATTTCATGTAAAACAAAGGAAAGTAAAGGATTAGTATGTAATCTAAACCTTATCATAATAAGCATTGACACATAAGTTAAACATATAGTTAGCTTTATTTCAGCCATTAAAAGGATTAAACTGACCCAAACCATACTAAAAAAGGATATGCATGGGGATGAAAGACTGTATCGGCCCAGTGTTGGGCCTGCTAACAAACAATATGCAATAAAGCAAAGCAAGACCAAGAATTATTCAAATCACCTTGGACTTTAGTTACAAGCAACAGTGGGCAAATTGCAATTTTCTTTCATTCTTATTTACACATGGGACAGATGCGGATTTTTCATTTAAATTAACTGAGAAGCCTGAATTTGGGATTTGGAACTACAGCTAGGGAACTGAAATACTGCATGCTAGGTCGCACAGGGGAAAGATTGATTCTTACTATATTATTGTCACTCAAGTTCATTTAAGCTCAAGAAAATTATCCAGGGGACTAATTTTAGTTTTTGTTCCAAGCAGCGGGGAGATTTCCTTTGATCTATAGTCAATTTTAGAGGATGGACTCAACAACCTTTCGACACATTGCTGTAACAAAGCAAATGACTTAACATGTAGTCCCATGTAAACGGACAATCAATTAAGAAGGCATATTTCAAAGTATAAAGATGAACCGATAGATATTCAAGATAGTATTGAAGGGCACCTGAGTTGTTCTCGACCAGTTTAAAACTTACAGACATGAAACACTCAATAGCCTTCTCCGGACAGCGAACCGAGGCAACATATCAAGTCGTCGATCCACTCGGAGTTGCGATCGCGATGCGATTAAGGTTTTTACTGATTTTTTATGCTTCCCGACTTCTTCTTTTTCACGAATCTGTTGGGTTCTCCTCCTTTTTCTTCCTTTTTTTTTCTATTGCATGTGCGAATCGCCTATTTATATAGTCCCGATGTTCAGCTATTCTCGCTTTTGTCTGCTACTGTTCTTACTTGTTTTGTTTTTGTCATTTCCTGATGCTCCCCCCTCTTCTTGAATGTATAAATCGTTCGATTTATATAGTCACCATTTAGGATTTCAATTTAGGTAAGTATTTATGATTTTTAGGGCTGTTGTAAGGGTGATTTTCGAACTGATTTTGTGCGATTTTCCGTTTATAAGGATGCGATTTTTTGTGTTATTTGGGTCTTGATTCGGTTCCATTCCTATGGTAAGTACAGGGGTGTTGATATGGTAGTGGATTCGTGGGGTGATTCGCCGGATTCTCCGGCGAGAATCCCGGCATGGGCGATGGGAGTGCGAGGGAGAGGTGCGGCGATTGCTAGGGTTCTTGCCATTAAGTTAAGGTATTTCTTAAGGGTTGTTGGGGCGATGGGAAGGTAAATGGCTGCTGGGGCGTGTGGGCTGAGTATAGGGTAGAGGGGTTTGTGGGGTTTTTTAGGTCTGTGGATTGCGGACGAGAAGGGACTAATAGAGGGGGTTGGGCCCGCGGGTATTGGGCCTGTGCTGGGTCGTGGGCTGCGTTTTATGGGTATTAGTTTAAAGTGTTAGTTTTAGGAATTAGTTTTAGGTATTAGGTATTTAATTAGTGGTAAGTTATTTAAATTGTGATTAGATTATTTAGGTGCTTCATTAGTCTGAGTTTTAAAATTATTACAATAATAAATGCGAGTGTGCTATTTAATTAGTGTTTGATATTTATAATGCGATGCCATTATTGAAACTTATTTATTATGCGTATTCTGCGAAGCTAAATTAAAAATTGAATTATTTAAATGCTACATGCAGATATGACATTTAAGGACTGCTTAAAGTTTTTCTTATAAATGCGACGCTATTAATTTAAATTACGAATTATGAAATTGCCTTGCTATTAATAAATGCGAATATTTTATTTAACACGACGTCATTGTCAAATTATTTATTTTATGTATTTATTTATTTATCGTTTAAGAATTATGACAAGGCTTAAAGTTAATAAGTACGGGCGCGAGACTCTAAGTGCTTAATTTTCTACGTGAGACGCGGTGCCATTATTAAATTGCTTATTTGTGCATGCATTAATGCTTTATTGTTGAATTTTATTATTTAAAAATTATTAAAAATTATTGTGAAAATTTAATGTAATTTTTTAGTTAATGACTGGACGGGAGGGTCAAAATTGAGTGTCAACAACTTGTCCCTCTTTGTATGAAGATGAAAGTGAAGACTCCATCGGTTAGGTAGGGGATTTACCGAGGTGATGTGATTTTTCCTTCACATTTTTTTTTAATTTTACTTTTAGGAAATATAAGAATGGTAAAAAAAAAACAAATGAGATGAATAAATATACTTGGCAAGACTTTCAAAATACTATCTATTCCTAATTTTAGGTTTTTAATGTCTATTAAAAATTTTGTACCTAAAATTTTGGGATAGAACAATAAGCATCTTATTTGGAATTTAATTTTATCCTTTAAAATTTGAATTCCAATTAAAACATGACATAAAAATAGGGAAGAACAATGTTGGCAACATTTTGGATGACACAAGTATTTTGATCTCACAAGAATTTTTTATTTTGGCAACAAATCAAGACACGTTTTACACGCACTCTATGAGTTTAATCACTAGACCAATGTAACATTTTCCCACTGTGTTCTTGGTCTAATCACAAAGCATATGTAAAAGAAATTTTCGTGCCATAAGAATACTTTTATGGTATTCCTAAATTTCTTTTAAAGCACTTGATACTCCTATAGAATAGGAACAGTATCATTTCTTAGGCTTTGCCCATTTTTCACAGTTGCCAACTATTTATAAATGATTTGCTTTATTATGATACTTTTTTTATGATATATAATATCATCGCAGATAACGATATCACTTTGAAACCCATTTCTTCTCGGAGGATCAAGCTCGTGTACCCAAAAGTTATGCATCATACAGTAACAATAACCAGTCAGTGATATATTATAGGTAAATGTCACCCGAAATGTTAGAGAATGTTTCAGCCGGCATTCACAAAAAATGTCTTTTTAGAGATTACAAAGACCAAGAGATTTCTTCAAACTTGAAAATCTCTCATGGTCTAAAGCTTTTGTAAAAATATCATCTAGTTGATGAGTAGTATCAACATGTTCAATTTTGAATAGTTGTTTTAAACTAAATCTCTGTTGAGTGTATTTTGGTACACTCTTTTGAGACATTTTAGTTAGTATTTTACTCTTTTCGTTTGTGTATAGTATAGTATTAGGGTTGTTTTTCTTTCTTTTGAGTCACATCGGTTCCAAAGGAGAAAATACAAAATTGTGGATGAAATGAACTCAATGAAGGTGAAATTTGCACAAGCATAGCCCAAGGAATGAAGCCTAAAATATCCCAAGAAGAATAAAAGAAATCAGGTGAAATCCAGACGAAAACATGTCAAGGGCCGCGGCGCAAGGCAAGGAAGGGACGTAGCGTTGATGAGCCGCGGCTGAAGGAATTAGGGCCGCGGCGTAAAAATTCCAGAGAGCAAGAAAAATATTCACCGTGCCAAGAGCCGCGGCGCCTGGACGAAGGGCCGCAGCGTCGCAGAAGCAGAATGCTCTAGTGATTTTTGCCGATTAAGGGTCGCGGCGCCTGGACTAAAGGCCACGGCTCCGACGCGTATTTTCCAGATTTTCTGGGCAGAATTGGAAAGGATTTTTATGGTCCGAAAGACAAATTTTCTCAAGTATAAAATCCCTAAACCCTGCTCATATTAGATATCATATACTATAATCACAAAATCATACTTTGGAGAGGAGAACAGCGGTTACAAGCTACACAATTAGAGACTTTTGTTCAAGTTCTTTCTCTTTTCTTTACTTTAATTCAGTTTATGTTGGATTGTAATTTAGTTCTTAGCATGACAATATTTAGGAGCTAATTACTTTATTAGGGTTTTCCGTCGAATCACTTGAAACTCTTTCATATAGTTAATGCATTATTGGTGATTTCTTCTTCAGGCATATTAAGATCTATTCAATAATAGTTTTGATTGCTTGATAATAAACTGATCACTAATTGTCATCACATATATGATTTTCGAATCGAAATTCTGAAAGGTGAGATTTGAATATGTTGTAGTTGAATAGACATAGGTTAAAGTCGTGGACGAAAGTACCCCGATACTTGTGTAGTGTTTAGGGTTATTATTCTTATTCCTCATGTGTGGTAAAATCTATCATAAAAATATAGAAGGTTTCTGCACATGATTGAGCTCTTGTATGTCCTAACCGGAATATAATGACAGATTAGTTAACCTGCTATCTTAATACGAAGAAGAATCATTAGCATTGCATTAACGCGTGAAAGAGTGGATAGTTGAGGAGATTGGAAGCCCTGTCTCCATCATAACTGTTTTAAATCCCAAAGTATTTTCAACATCAGTTTAATTTCTGCACTTTATTTTAATTTGTAGTTGTAATTGTCAAACAAAATAACGTTAACCAAATAGAAACCATAAAATAGATAATCGGTACTTGATAACCAGCCTCTGTGGATAATATTCGGTCTTACAGACTATATTACATGAAGCGCTACGTACACTTGCGTAAGCACTTGGAAATATTCTAACAAGGTTTTGGCGCCGTTGCCGGGGACTGGCGTACTTTCAATATCGATTTATCTATTCTTATTTCTAATTTAGTTTTTATTTTCAGTTTTTTAAATTTTGTTTTAGTGTTGTTTGCCGTGATCTGTTTGCTGTTTTTTTATTAGTCTCACGAACTTAGTTTATGCGAAGTAGGAGAGGAGCATAAACTCCTATTCCTATGAACCCTGAGATTGAAAGATTATGCAGGCAGAACAGAAAGAGAAAAGAGCAGTTGATTCCTTAGCAATGAGAGATCAGCGAAACAACAATGAGGGGAATGATGAGTTACCGGCTTTGATGAGACAAGTCCCGCATCCTGCAGAAAGGAGCTTAGAGGACTATGTGTTGCCTACTATTACAGGGGTGCAGATTTGCATCAGGCTTCCAGCTGTTGATGCCAATAATTTTGAAATCAAACCAACGATCTTGCACATGGTCCAAGGTTCACCCGATTTGGGGATTACCGATGTAAGATCCCACTTGCATCTTGCAAATTTCCTGAAGTTGTGTGCAACGTTTAAATACAATGGTGTTACTGATGATTCCATTCAGTTGAGGCTCTTCCCATTCTCACTTAGGGAGAGAGCAAAGTGTTGGTTGAATTCATTACAGGCGAACTCCATCACTACATGACAAGACTTAGCCCAGAAGTTCCTTGCCAAGTTCTTCCCTCCATCCAAAGCAGCAAAGCTCAGAAGAGAGCTTAATAATTACTATCAGATGGATGGAGAGTCACTCTACGATGCATGGGAGCGTTTCAACGATCTGCAGAGAAAGTGTCCTCATCATGGGATTGAGAAGTAGATGTTAGTCCACATAATCTACAATGGGCTGTGTGGTACAACTCGTACCATTATTGATGTTGCAGCAGGAGGAATGTTCATGAAAAAGAGTGTCAATGAGACACATGATTTGCTAGAAGACATGGCCACAAACAACCATCAGGGGGCCGATTAGATAGCAGTGAATGGTAGGAAAATAGTTGGGATTCATGAGCTAGATGCTATCAATGCATTGACTGCGCAGATGGCCACTTTAACAAAGCAGATGCAGCAGAATACCATGTCCGTCAAATCTGTCCAGACACCTGCGAGTTGTGAAATTTATGGAGGTCCTCATACTTTTGATAGGTGTACATCTGTGCACCCAAATAATGTGTCTATGGAGCAGGTTCATGCGGTGGTAAATTTTCAGAGGCCCTACAACAATGCATTCTCCAACACATATAATCCGGGGTGGAGAAATCACCCAAATTTTTCATGGAAGAATGACCAGGGCAACAACCACAGTTTCAAGCCTCATCTTCACAACAGTTCAGCCAACCAACACCACAAGAGAAACTAGATAACTTGGAAGCAACACTGTTAGCCATGGCCAAACCCAGAACCAATTCATGGCAGAGACCCAATCTTCACTTTCGACCCTGACCAACTCCCAGAATCAGTTCATAATGGAAACAAGATCATCGATTAAAAATTTGGAAGTTCAAATGGGACAGCTGACATTATACACTGAACAAAAGAGAGCAAGATAATCTCCCCAGTAATACAGTGATGAACCCAAGAGAGCAATTCCAAGCAGTTAGCTTGAGAAGTGGGAAGCAGTTAGAGCAGGTGGGATCTCAACTAGTGAGGGAGAAGGAGAATGAGGTAAAGAAGACAACTGAGAGAGAAAATGAGGGGGTTACTGATGACCGTCCTATTTTGGAGAAGGCTCCGCCCGCAGTTAGGAGGGAATCCACAGACAAAATCCCTTACCCTCAAAGGTTGCAGAAGAAGTCCTTAGATAAGCAGTTTTCAAATTTTTTGAAGGTATTTAAAAAACTGCACATTACCCTTCCCTTCATTGAAGCATTGGAGCAAATGCCAGCATATGTAAAGTTTATGAAAGACATACTGTTTAAGAAGAGAAAGCTGGCAGAATATGAGACAATGGTGCTCACTGAAGAATGTAGTGCTATTTTGCAGAAGAAGCTCCCACCAAAGTTGAGAGATCCGGGGAGTTTCACCTTACCTTGCACTATAGGGAATGTGACATGTAAAAGGGCTTTGTGTGACTTAGGGGCTAGTATCAACTTGATCCATCTCTCTGTGTTAAAAAGACTTGGGTTGGGAGAAGCAAATCCAACCACAGTCAACTTGCGGTTAGCTGATCGCTCAGTCGTGCATCTCAAAGGTATAATTGAAAATGTGTTAGTGAAAGTGGGAAAATTCATATTCCTTGCTGATATCCTCATTCTTGATATGGAGGAAGATGAAAATATACCTATTATCCTTGGGAGACCATTCCTAGCGACAGGGAGAACTCTTATTGATGTTGAAAAGGGAGAATTGAAGCTCCGAGTCCAAGATGAGGAGATGACTTTCACTATTTTCAAACCTTCAACTGATCCACAATTAAATAATAAATGCTTTGCTGTTGGTGTAATTGATAAAAAAACTCCTCATGAAATTTCCAAGGGTATTGATGCCCTTGATGGTAAGAAGTTTGGACTTGTGAATGATGTTGTGGAATAAAGTCCACTGAACTCAACCCTGTGAAAAAGAAGAGGGGGAAAAAGTGAATGATGCTGAAATAGATATGTGGAGGGGATAATCTACCCCCTTGAGTGAACAGGTATTTGCGTCCGGCTAAAAGACGTTAAAGACAACGTTACTTGGGAGGCAACCCAATGTTTTAATTATGTTATTTCAATTTTCATTTAAGTTTGTTTTAATTTTGTCTTGAACAGTCTCAAGATCTGGTATGTTTAGTGTTTGTGGATGACAGATAAAGAGCAGGGACTAACTCCGAGGAGAAAAAAGACGAAAAATGCTGAAAACTGGAAAAATTGAAAATTCAAAGAATTAGAGCCGCAGCGCCTGTTGAGAGAGCCGCGGCGCAAGAGAGGAAGTAGCCTCAGTGAATTATGCCAGGCAATTAGGGCCGCGACGCACGTTCCAAGGTCCGCATCTCCTCCTTCGGCTTTGTGTACAATGATTTTTCCATCAACCCAGACCTCCGTTGTGACCGTTGTGTTGTGTCTGTAAGTGTTCATTTATTTTTGGTCTTTACACATTGGGGACAATGTGTCAATCAAGTTTTGGGGGATCCTACTATGTTTTTTTGTTTTGTTTTGAGTCTATTTATTTTCTTTTTGTTTGTTTATGTGTTCGTGAGTCATAATTTGTTTTATGGATCATGTAGGTTGTAGTTGCTAAAGATATTGAGTGGATAAAGTGGGATAATGAAATAGAATTAAAAGCGACAATCTGTGTGCTTAAGTTAGATATGCCAAAAATTCATGCAATCTAATTCTTTGGGATATTTGTGTTTATCCTATGTGTGTCAGTTATGGAAAGAAAAGTAGAAAAATGTCTAGAAAATCGGTTTGCTTGTTATTTGAGGCGAAATAGTTAAGATGCACATGTTTAGGAAGAAGATTCAGGCATTTCTTTGATAGCCCTTCTGACCATTCATTACCTACCCTGACATAAAATGTATCACTAGTCAGCCCCTTTGAGCCTAAATTATATCTTTCTTTGACACCCTATGATTCTCTGTTTGTGTCATAAGTGATAATTGAAAGTGAGCGGGACGAAAAGTGTTGAAGAAGGACCACAAAGAGAATTGAAAATTTTGATGCACCCCAATAAAAAATATGCAAAAAAGTAAGTTTTGGGGGTGCTTGATAATTATAATACATCTCATTCTCTCAAAAGAAAAATAGGGGAGAAAAATGAGTATGTGATTGAAAAGAAAGTCAAAAAGAAGGACAAAAAGTTGAATGAAAAATGCTTATGGTACGTAATTTGAGCCTAAATGTCCACTTTTACCTACCCTGCCTAAGGATACATTACAACCCTTGAAAGTCCTGAAGATCCTTTAATGTGTATATCTATGATTAGTGGAGAATAACAAGTAAACAGATCTATAACATTTTGGAAAAGATGGAATGAAATTGACATGCATAGGTTAGGTGTTTATGTTTCCATTAATTATGATCTAAGTGAATCTGCGAAATATCTAACTTGAAATTCTAGATTGTTATATATTCATGCTATAAGTTATAACATATTATCCCATATTTCATCCATGATTGTTGAAGAAGCATTGCTACAACTACTTGATCCAGTTCATAGAGTCATTGTTTTTGTTTTGTTTTTGTTTTTTTGTTTAGTGCTTTACTCGAGGGCGAGTAAAGTGTAAGTTTGGGAGTGTTTGTTGAGTGTATTTTGGTACACTCTTTTGAGTCATTTTTAGTTAGTATTTTACTTTTTTCGTTTGTGTTTAGTATAGTATTAGAATTGTTTTTCTTTCTTTTGAGTCACAGCGGTTCCAAAGGAGGAAATACAGAATTGGGGATGAAATGAGCTCAATGAAGATGAAATTTGCACAAGCACAACCCAAGGAATGAAGCCTAAATGTCCCAAGAAGAATAGAATAAATCAGGTGAAATCTGGACGAAAACAGGTCAAGGGCCGCGACGCAAGGCAAGGAAAGGCCATGGCGCTGATGAGCCGCGACTGAAGGAATTAGGGCCGCGGCGCAAGGCAAGGAAAGGCCGCGGCGCTGATGAGCCGCAGCTGAAGGAATTAGGGCCGCGGCGTGAAAATTCCAGAGAGCAAGAAAACTATTCACCAGGCCAAGAGCCGCGGCGCCTGGACGAAGGGCTGCGGCGCCACAGAAGCAGAATGCTCCCGTGATTTTTGCCGATTAAGGGTCGCGGCTCCGACGCGTATTTTCCAGATTTCCTGGGCCGAATTGGAGAGGATTTTTATGCCCCGAAAGACAACGTTTCTCAAGTATAATATCCATAAACCCTGCTCATATTAGATAACATATACCATAATCACAAAATCATACTTTGGAGAGGAGAACGTCGGCTACAAGCTACACAATTGGAGGCTTTTGTTCAAGTTCTTTATCTTTTCTTTACTTTAATTCAGTTTATGTTGGATTGTAATTTAGTTCTTAGCATGACAATGTTTAGGAGCTAATTACTTTATTAGGATTTTTTGTCGAATCACTTGAAACTCTTTCATATAGTTAATGCATTATTGGTGATTTCTTTTTCAGGCATATTAAGATCTATTCAATAATTATTTTGATTCCTTGATAATTAACTGATCACTAATTGTCATCACATATATGATTTCGAATCAAAATTCGGAAAGGTGAGATTTGAATATGATGTAGTTGAACAAACATAGGTTAAAATCGTAGACGAAAGTACCCCGATACTTGTGTAGTATTTAGGGTTATTGTTCTTAATTCTCTCGTGTGGTAAAATCTATCATAGGAATATAGAAGGTTTCTGCACATGATTGAGCTCTTGTATGTCCTAACCGGAATATAATGACAGATTAGTTAACCTGCTATCTTAATACGAAGAAGAATCATTAGCATTGCATTAACGCGTGAAAGAGTGGATAGTTGAGGAGATTGAAAGCCTTATCTCCATCGTAACTGTTTTAATCCCAAAGTATTTTCAACATTAATTTAATTTCTGCACTTTATTTTAATTCGTAGTTGTAATTGTCAAACAAAATAACGTTAACCAAATAGATACCATAGAATAGATAATCGGTACTTGATAACCAGTCTCTGTGAACGATATTCGGTATTACAGACTATATTACTTGAAGCGATACGTACACTTGCGTAAGCACTTGGAAATATCCTAACAATCTCTCAAAAAATGATGCCTAATATCAATATATTTTGTACGTGAGTGTTGATCTGGATTTTTGGAAATATTTATTGCACTCAGATTATCACAATACAAAACTAAAATGTTACTAGTAAAACCATAGTCGTCTAACATATGTCGTAGCCATATTAATTGAGAGCAACAACTTCCAGCTGCTACCTATTCAGATTCAGCAATTGAAAGTGAGATACAATTTTGTTTACGACTATACCATGAAACAAGGTTATTGCCAAGATAAAAATATCCTTCACTTGTACTCTTTCTATCATCCACAACACCAGCCCAATCCGAGTCACTATACCCTATTAAATTAGGATTAGTATCTTTGGAATACCAAATTTCCAAATCACGTGTGCCGGCAACATATCTAATGATACATTTCACGACATTTAAGTGGAAAATTTTGGGACATGCATGGAATCGAGAACAAACACAAACACTAAACATTATATCAGGATGACTAACAATAAGATATAGAAAGCTACCTATCATAGATCGATACAAAGTTGGGTCGACATTTTCACCAATATTATCCTTACATATCTTTTGCGACGATCCCATTGGAGTTTTCATCTGCTTAGCATTTTCCAATCCAAATCTTTTATCTAGATTCTTGGAATATTTACTCTGGGAGATGAAAATTTCATCTTCACTTTGCTTAATCTGCAAGCCTAAGGAAAAAGTTAGTTTTTCAATCATGCTCATCTCAAATATCGATGACATTGCTTCAACAAATTTCTTTAGGTAAGGCTCTGAGGTCGAACAAAAAATTATGTCATCTACATAGATTTGAGCAATAATAATATCTACACCGTGACGTTTAATGAATAAAGTACGATCAACTTCACCACAGTTAAAATCATATTTAAGAAGAAAGTTAGTTAGACGGTCATACCATGCTCGAGGGGTTTGCTTCAATCCATAAAATGCCTTTTTGAGTTTGTAGACATAGTGTGGGTGGTGAGGATCTTCAAATCCTTTTGGTTGTTAAACATACACCTCCTTATCAATATAACCATTCAAGAAATCACCTTTTAAATCCATATGATGTAGCTAATTTTCAGACAACAAGCAATACAAGTAGAAGTCTAATTGACTCAATTCTAGCTACATGTGCGAAGGTTTCGTCAAAATCAATCCTTTTGACCTGAGTATAGCCTTGAGCAACTAGACGAGCTTTGTTTCTCACAATAGTTCCCGATTCATTTAATTTATTTTTAAAAATTCATTTAGTTCCAATTACATTGGTATTATATGGGCATGGAACTAAATCCTAGACTTTCTTTCGAGAAAATTGTTCAAGTTCTTCTTGCATTGCTTAAATCCAACTGTTATCATTGAGTGCTTCTGAAACATTTTTAGGTTCTAAAGTAGATATAAAGCAATAAAGACTAACCTCTTGGTATATGGTAGACATGCACACATACCTTACCATGTCTCTGTAATTGAGTAGTTATTTTCCTCTTGTTCTAATTCCCTCAAAAACTCCCCCTATCACTTGGCCCGTTGAATGATTCTTTTTAATCCTTGATGAGGGATCCCTTCGTACTTGATCAAGCAATTCAACATTTGATTCCTCATCGACGACCTCTATGTTCTCTGTTTAAGGTTCAGATGTTGCTTTAGGTGTGACAACATTTGGGGCAATATCTGCAGTCTACATATTTTTCTCTGAAATTATAATGTTATTTTCAGTTGTATTTTCTGAATATCAGAAAAATCATCAAACATAACATTACTAGACTCTTGTACGGTTTTATATCTCAGACTGTATACTCAATAAGCATGATTATTTTGAGAATAGCCTACAAAAATTCCTTTATCACTTTTAGAGTCAAACATTGTCAAATGATCTCTATAATTTAAAATGTAACAAATACACCAAAAAATATGAAAGTAACGCAAGTTAGGTTTAATTCATAAGGAGTTATCTTTGTATTAGTGATGTGACATGCAGTGTTCAAGGCTTCAGCCGAAAAATATTTTGATAATTTCTTAGAACTAAGCATAACTCTAGCCATTTCTTGTAATATTATATTCTTTCTTTCTGCTACATTATTCCGTTGAGGGGTTTTGGGAGCAGAAAATTCATGAAAATTTTCTTTTTTCTCACAAAATTTTGAGAACAAGCTATTTTTAAATTCTCTTCCATGATCGGATCTAATCCAAAAAACATGAGAATGAAATAAATTTCTTATCCTAGAGTGCAAGATTTTAAACATGTCAAAAGTTTGTGATTTTTCTTTCAAAAAATATATCCATGAATATCTAGAAAAATCATCTACAATCACATAGGAATACCTCATGCCTCCTAAATTGTCTACCTCAATTGGACCCATAAAATCCATGTGAAATAATTAAAAACAGTGAGACGTACCTGAATGTTGTCCGTCATTATGAACAACATTACGGGAAACACAATTTTGCTTACCTTTCATGCAATCTTCACAGATTGTTTTACCTTTAGGAATCAGTTTGGGAATGCCTCTTACCGCTTCATATGAGATCAATATTTTGTAAATTGCGATAATTAACATGCCCTAACTTTTGATGCCACAATGTTGTGTCATCGATCCTCGCATTATTGTAAATTTCTTGCCTTACAACAAAATAACAATTGTCACCTGTTCTTGTACCTGTCATGACACACATGTTAGCTTCATTCATAACTTCACATGAATTCTTAGTAAATTTTACCTCAAGATTGTCATCACACAGTTGACTTATACTAATCACATTTTCCATTAAGCCTTCAACATGTAAGATATTTCTTAGGGCAGGAAATCCAGAAATATTTAAGATTTCTTTTCAAATTATTTTGCTTTTACTGCCACCTACATATGTCACGTTACCTCCATTGAATGACCCATAGTCCCTTAGAAACTCCTTTGTACATGTCATGTGACGAGAATATCCACTATCAAAGTACCAAGAACCTAAAATGTTAGTTCTTAATGCAGTTAGGTCAACATTACAAACAATATCCTTTTTTAGGAACCCAGACTCTCTTAAAATATTTTCTACCTTTTGGTTCAGAAATATTGCCTATATTGTTATCAGATATGTTAGACAACTTTTTGGGCAACATTTTGCTAACTGAATTTTGAAGTTTGAAATAATATGGTCTTAAGTATCCAGGGGAGTTACAATAGTGACACATAAACTTTATTTTCTTTGACATATATGAAAACCTACTTTTTATCCCTTTTTTTACAAAGCACATTTTCTCATTTTTATCAAAGATACTTGAGATTATTGTTTTAAGAGAGTTTTCGTATCCAATACCTGCATGTGAAGGTTTACTAAGGTTGAGTATCTCATTCAATTTCAAAGTCCCCGTGTTGAGCCTGCGAAAGGTTGCTTCGGCTAGATCCAATTTTGCACTGATCTTACCAAATTCAATGTCATTTTTGGTAAGTGTAACCTCTAAATGGTTTATCGTGCCTTTTAAATCTGCACTCTCAAAAGTTAAAGATTTTACATTTGTGTCAAGTTACTTGGATTTTATGGTTAAGTCTCTACAAAGTTTTTGTAATTCCTTAATCATGTCATCTTTGGTGTCAACTTGATACTCACAATAAGTCTCACTAATAGAAATAAAACCACTAAAGAAATTAACATCAGAATAGTTAAAGAATTCGTACCTCTCGGATGTTGCTGGGAATGTAGATGTCGTCGCTGATGTTGACGCAAGTGTTGTGACATTTGAGACAATATTGTCGATGACATTTTCTTCGTCCGACAGGGAACGTTCGAGAAAACTAGCCATTTCTTGTGATTCTACCTCTTGATCTTATTCGTCTTCTCCTTCGTCGTCACTAAGAGAAACTCATAGACTTTTAGCAAATTTCCTCAAAGTATTTGCACATTCATTAGCATAATGACCTCAACCCGAGCATGCATGACATTATATAGACTCAAGTTGTTTGAGATCAAATTTGGTACGATCTGAGTTGGTTCTCTTTAGTTGATTTTCTCTTTTTACTATTGGAAGAGATTTAGTGGACTTTTGATTGAAGCTTTGATTTTGGTGCTCTTTGAATTTGAACTTATTTCTATCATTTTTTAACTTACTCACAATCGAATTAAATTTTCGAGTGAGGATGGAAACATTTGCAGCGTCACCAACTTCTTCAAGATTTCATCCTCTTCCTCGATTTGACTCTCCAAGGATTTGACTTGAAGTGCTACATTATTGTTTTTGTACAATTTCTTTTGATTCTCAATGTTCATCTCATAGGTTTTGAGAATGCTCATTAAGGTATGAAGGTCCATTTTAGCAAGATTGTGAGCTTCTTCAATCGCACAAATCTTTATATTGAACTTTTTCAGGGAGAGAACATAGTGCCTTTTCGACAAGTTGAGTGTTGGTTAAAGGAGCACCAAGCACTTGACATTCAGTAGAGATGTCAATCAACTTTCAAAATAGGTTTTAATATCCTCTGTTTCTTCCATCCTTAAACATTCATAATGAGCATGCGAAGCTTCATTTGACGAACACTAGAGCTACCTTCACAATGAGTTTATAAAGTAGTCCATGCGTCTTTAGCCATAAAGAAATTTTGTATGAGTTTGAACATGTAAAGATCAACCCATCCAAAATTACATTTAAGGCTTTCTCGTTGAAGCTTGCGTTATTGGTTTCTTCCACAGTCCATTCGGATTCAGGTTTAACAAGAATGTCACCTCCCTCATCTGGTGGTAGTATAGAAACAACATATCCATTAGCTATAGATCTCCATGCTCTAACATCAATTGATTTGATATGAGAACGTAGACGACTCTTCTAATAGGCATAGTTTGAACCATCTAAACTAGGAAGCCTACTGATGCGCGGTAAGATGCACACACTTTAAACGCAAGTGCACGTTATCGTGACAAGTAGTATAGTCTTGATAAGACCGAATATCGTCCTCAAGGATTAGGGTTCAATTACCAACTATCTATTTTTTGGTATCTATTTGGTAAATTGATATTTAGATTTGTTGTTTATAACTAAGGATTATAAAAGCTATTTAACTAAAAGGGTTTACTTCAGTTGTGATGAGAATAGGGCTTCCATGTATCCTTACTATCCGCTTATGCTACTTACTAATGCATTAACTTATGGTATTCTTCTTTTGGAGAAAGCAGGTTTACGAAATCGTTTTATACTCCCGTTAGGGTTATATAAACACTCAACCCGATGTCGCACCTTACCTACCTTTCGTGATAAGGATAACTCTATAGGAGGATTAAGAACAAAAACCTAGTTGGCCGTCACGCACAATGCGCAAAATTAGGGTTGTTAAGCCTCATCAACGCTTACATAAATAATTGAGGTATTTTCATCCCCAATCCAAGAATGTCTACCCAACTTACAAGATATTCACAATCCCCTTTCTAATCGATTAGAAATCATATAGTGATAATTAGTTGTCAATTAATTACCAAGAATTCAACTCAATTATTGGATAGATCTCACAATAAGAAAAATAACCATACGCATGCATTAATTTATAACATAAGTCTCTAGCAATTCAACATGGAAAGCCCTATAAGAGAATTAGTTCCTAGCCATTGACATGACAAGAACTAATTCCATGTTCATCATACAAAATAGAAATAAAGAACAAGAATGGGAAAAGAAATTACTAAACTATGGTATCCAATCTCCAAGCAAAAGTCTTGTGTTGTGCGAAGGGACCTTAAAACCGCTAGGGTTCTCTCCTTTTATAGTGAAAACCGCCTCCCTCTTTTCCTTCGTGTCCGCCCAATTTCGTCAAAAGACCTAATTTTTCCGCGCCGCCGCTGGCATCAGACGCCATGCGCGGAGTTCTGCAATCCGTCGGGTGTTTTACGCCGCGCCCGATATCTGGTTCGAGGCGCCGAGGCGCTGCAACTCCTGTAGCTTCTCGGATGTTTAGGCGTCGCGCCCTCGATTTCTTCGCCGAGCCGCGCTGGATCTTCAGCCTCTGAATAGTGGCGCCGCGCTCGCTGATCAGCGGGCGACGGCTACCGGTCCGATTTTACCTCGTTCGCCACTTTCCTTTCTCGCTTACCGCATCTCCTCTTTTGCCCTCTTTTTGCTCCTTTTCCGCCATTTGGCCATTTTAACCACTTTGACTCAAAAGAAAGAAAAACTATCCTGATACGACACTCATATGTGCAAAATGGGACAAAAGACTAACTAAAATTGACTCAAAAGGTGTATATAAAATACACCGATCAGCTACCAATTGTTGGATTAGTCGGATCTATAACTGTAAATAACAGGATCAAGAACTTATTGTCGTCTGATGTGCGATTTATACACACGCTAAACGCAAGTGCACGTATCGTGACAAGTAATATAGTCTAGAAGATCGAGTTATCGTCCTCAGAGATTAGTGTCCAATTACCAACCTCTATTCTGTAGTATCTATTTGTTGACCGATAATTTGATGTGTTGTTTATAGCTATGATTATAGACGCTAACTAAATTACTTTACTTTACTTCAGATATGGTGGAAATAGGGCTTCCAAATCTTCTCGACTATCCGCTCGCTTTACTCGTTAATGCAAATAATTAAGGTTTTTCTTCTATATTGAGATAGCAGGTTAACTAAGCCGTTTTATACTCATGTTAAGGTAATATAAACACTCAACCCCAATGTAGAACCCTTCTATCTTTCGATGTCAAGATTGACTACAAAGGATGATTAAGAGCAATAACCTATTAAGCTACACAAGTATCGGGGTACTTTCGTCCACGATTTAAACCTATGTTTATTCAACTATAGCATATTCACAATCTCCTCTTTCGGATTTCGATTAGAAATCATATAAGTTATGGTAATTAGTGATCAATTAATTACCAAACAATCAAAACAGTTATTGAATAAATCTCAACAATAATAAGAAGAAACCAAAATCTTGCATTAATTAATAAAATGAGGTTCACGCGATTCAACAGGGAAAGCCCTAAATTAAGTTAGTTCCTAGCCATAGACATGTTAAGAACTAAAATATTATCCAACATATACTAGAAAGAAAATAAAATAAAGAACAAGAAATTACTCAAAAGTAAGTCTCCAATCTTGATCTCTAGTTGTGATGAATGGTAAGGTGTGGAACTCCTTCAAATCTGACCTAAAAGGTCCTTTTATAACCTCAAAAATGTGCAAAACCTTTTCCTCTTTGGCTTTGGCCCAATCCTAATCGGATTTGTCAATTTTTCCGCGTCAGTGGCCACTGGCCAGCGCGCTGAAACTCATGTGCTCTACTTCTTGGGCGCCGTGGCTCTGCTACTGCTGATGATCTGGCGCCGCGGCGCCGCCCTGTTTCTCGCCCGGGTTGCCAACTTTTCAGCTTTTTGAGCTCTGGAACCTCTATTTCTGCTCTCTTTTCGCTCCTTCTCACCAATGTGTCACTTTAAACCATTGTGACTTAAAAGAAAGAAAATATATCCTAACACGACACATATTTGTACAAAAATGGCCAAAAGACTAACTAAAAATGACTCAAAAGGTGTATATAAAATACACCGATCAAACACCCCCAAACTTAACTTTTGTTCGCCCTCGAGTAAAGATCAAAAATAGAAACAAAGACACGAAAGAAAATAAAATAAAATGACTCAAAGACATTGATCAATTTGCTGCATCATTGTTACTTAGAAAAGCATGAAGGTTAGTAGAATAATATGTAGGAACATATAACATGGATTTTTAGCATTCTAAACACATCAGGTCAGATATTTCGCAAATTCAATTTAATCATGTTCAATGGAAGTAAGAATACCTAACTATGCATGTTAATTCCAAATCCTATGACCTGTTTACTTGCTATTCTCCACTAATCATGGATACACACATTAGAGATCTTCAGGGCTTTTCAGGGTTGTAATGTAGGCTTAGGCAGGGGTAGGTAAAAATAGACATTTAGGCTCAATTTACGTACCATAAGCTCTTTTTGCTTTAAATTCTTCCCTTTTCTTTTGATTCTCTTTTTCACTTCTGTCACGACCCGAATCCGGGCCCGTGACTGGTGCCTTACCCCGGGCACCCTAGTGATACAACATCAGAGAAAACCAGCGGAAATAAAAACTTTACACATGAAATGAGAGACATAATAAATAAACAGGCCAACCCAACAGTTGCCTTCAGTATATATACATAAAACCCGAACAGTTATCCTTTTTACAAACCACCTTTGCGGTTACTGACCTCTAAGATTTACAACAACTATGACGGACAGGCCCGCCATACCCCAGAATGTACAAGAACCTACAACTCGTGGAACACATACCAAAAGATAAGCCTCGAGGAACGGAGCTTCCAATCTGCTGGCCCGAGATCCTAAGAGCGAGGATCCACGGCCGATGTACTCTACTGCGGCATGACGCGGCCGAAGAGGTCGATAACAGTACCAAGTATGTGAAAGCGGTAAATATCGTAAATGAAATCATAGCGATCTATATAAGCGGGAGACATGAATGATAACCAAACTACGATACACATATATCGCTTATATCAAGTCGTGGTCTCACGCCTCCACATCATTCATGCGTGGAATGCCTTCCTCAGCTGGCGATCATGATATGATAACTCCATGAAGTACACCAGCACACCAAGTCCTACCGATGCCAAAGTCAGATTAACAATTCAAATGGAAGCATACCCGTGCGCTTACGATCGTGTCAAGGTATGTCCAAAAAGGAACCACAAGACAAAGAATCAAAATGGAGGCATACCCGGCGCTCATCGTGTCGGTATGTCCAAAAGGGAACCATAAGACAAAGATTCCAAATGGAAACATACCCGTGCGCTACGATCGTGTCGATATGCCCAAAGGAAACAATAAAGCAGTATCAACATGGAAGCATACCCGTGCGCTACGCATCGTGTCAGTATGTCCAAAGCGATTAGCAAAAGTAACACAATCAATGCGAACGTGCGTGGAATTTCTCCATCATGCGGCATGTCCAAGTAAGTTCTCAACTACCAACCGACTCTATCGAGAGACGCGGTAACACAGAAATACAACACTTGTACAACAAAGGCTAAAATCACAAGCATAGGCAAGTTTCACACAACTCAAAGTACTTTCACACAAGCCACACAATACCCGTAGTATAAAAATCGTGACTATCTTTTTAAGTAAACAAGACACTTCCCTTTGTAAAATCAAGTAACAACATTATTTTCCAAACGCTCAAATTTGCCTAATTTCAAATGCTCAAGTCAATTATTTTAGAAAGGTTTCATAACTCATAGTCTTAATCTCTTTTAAAACAATTGAGTAACATATGTCATATATGTGAGTAGTTTATTCTTGTTTATAACGATCTTATTACAAAGACCATGATCTAGAAAATGTAATATCATTTTGTCTCATCTTAGCTTCTATGCAGATGGAGGTTTCTACCGGTTTTAATACAACATCATT
This sequence comes from Przewalskia tangutica, assembly GCA_029844215.1. NCBI lineage: Eukaryota > Viridiplantae > Streptophyta > Magnoliopsida > Solanales > Solanaceae > Przewalskia > Przewalskia tangutica. The sequence continues at coordinate 27,077,940 of CM056736.1, read as the reverse complement.
ATTCAATACATTTTCCTTTATTAACGCTGCAGTGTTCTGTCGATACATATTCTGATTCCCGAAATCATTAAAACATTATCCCTTTAAAAACCAAGTAATCATTACTCACGAATGAGGTTTAACACAAACATTCACATTAAAACAAATAAGTTAAGTCTCTTATCTTATAAGATCAAGTCTCTTAACTTCTAACATCAGTAAACCATTTTCTTTACCTCTCTTAAGACATTATACCTAACTCCCCATGAAGCTAGTATAACTCTTTTTAAAACCTTTAAAACAAGTGTTACTCTCCTTCAAAACGATTTATAAAATCTTTTGAAATACATCAAGTTCTTTATTATAACTAGCCAGTTATAATTCACATCAGTTACCTTTTAAAACCACAAAGTATTTTCTTACCTACATAAAGCTGTTATAACCAACTTCCCATAAAGCGTTATAACACTTTATGTTTTAAGAACCATCAAACACAGTTAACACATGTACGTCTACCGTACTACATAGTTCACACATATCATGCTAGAAGAGATAGGAAGAGGTTCACATACCTCGCGACGAATATCGACAATAAGCAAAAAGCTTCAAGTACTACAACCACTAGCCCTTTCCACTCCTCAAGTAGAATACGCTACTCATAGTACTTTCACCTAAAAAGGCCACAAACGTCTATTAACTTCAAAACACAAGGTTCCATGTTCTACAGAAAATTCGGCGACCTCCCCACCACAACAGAAATCTCTCTCTATCGAGGCCGGCTACCAAGCCAACCGAGGGGTTTATACGCCTAACCTGACGTGTACAATTCTACTCAAGAACTACACAAGTCTCGCAATACACCCTATGTAATTCTGATTCGATTCGATTCTCTATTCTTCAGTCTTAAGTCAAAAGACATTGCCGAATACTAAGTATAGTTCCATATATAGTATACTTCAACTATATATTCTAACATACATGTAATTTCGAATTACAATAGAGGGACACGATAATTACCTCGATAAGCCCTAACTTATCCAAGTTATAATGTCGATCCTGAGCAAGGTTTAGCTCACTCCGTGCGCTCAAACCACTCCAAACAACCCTTAGAAGTTCTAACCAACTTCTACTCAAATACTTCAACCAACTGAAGATTTCCTTGGGTTTCGGTTTGAGACTAAAAGGACAAAGGTAGTATTCCCTGCTCTACGATAGAGGTAACTTTTGAAATACTACTAGGTAAAGGCTAAGGTATTTTGGGCATTATAACAATACTAGAGAGTATTTCTATACCACAAAAGGGGTATTATACGAAAACAACTAGGCAGTGGGTACCCCACTTAGCACTTCCAGGGAGGGAGGCTCTCGCCACAAGGCCACTCAGGGGAGGAAGGCTTAGGACGAGAACACTCGAGAGGAGGAGAGTTTTCAAGGCTTAGACAAAGTGAGAGTGGATGAATAAGTTCATCACTAAGGGGTATTTATAGCCTGACAAGGCCAACCAATGGCCAAGATCATGCCAAGTGCAAGGCAAGTGTAGGGCCAAGATTAAGCCAAGTGCACCCTAACCCCTACTCCACAAAACATGCCACAAAACAATGCACCAAACAAGGCCAAAACAAGGCACAAAACAAGAGAGGAAGACGTCCCCCGCTTACCCAAACCGCCACTTGAGGGTGACAAGTGTCACCCTCTCATTGGCCCAAAGATGTTCCGTCGCTCGGAAAAATCCGCAAAAATACAAAACGACATAGTCGGAATTTTCCCCTCGCAAGTTATGCAAAACGTTTCGTCGAAAAACGACTCTAATCGGGTGTTGTGCACAAAGGTAAATTCGGCCAAGGGTGCCACATGGGGGTGACACGTGTCGCCCCCCGATTCGCCCAGAATATTTCGTCTTCCGAAAATATCCAAAATACCGAAAATCTCAAAAACAAAGCGGGCCCCACAAAACCGTAAATTTCTCCCGTGGGCCCCACGTGACCATTTCCGAAAATAAAATCTCAAAATTCTAATATAATTTAAGAAGCCCATAAACCAAATCTGGGAAACCAATTCTCATTAACGAACCTTTTTCTTCACAAAAAAACCGGAAACTTTTCCGTCGAAAACTCACATCTTTCTTTCTTTTCAAAATTTCTGCCGTACTCTCGTACGTACGTCCTCACATACATACCCTGCACTACGGGGTATAACAACTTCATACCTATCTTTCCCCTCTTTTGTTTTGAGAGAATAAGGTGTCTGATGAGTAGTGGACACCCCCAAACTTAGGCTTTTGCCTATTTATTATTACTTTTTCATTGGGGTGCATCAAAATTGTTCACTCTCTTTTGTCTCTTTTTCAACACTTTATATTCCAAACAACTCAATTTCTTCACTTATGACACAAGTATGGAATTATAGGGTGTCAAAGAAAGATCTTATTTTTAGGCTCAAAGGGGCTGACTAGGGATACAATTTTTATGTCAGGGATAAGTAAAAATATGGTAAGAAAGGGCTAACAAAGAAATGCATGAGTCATCTCCCTAACATGCATATCCTAACTATTTCGCCTCAAATAGCAAGCAAGCAGACACATAGGTTTTATCACTAACAATGCATAAATCAAGCAAGATATCCCAAATAGTTTGACTTCAAGAATTTTTGACATATCTAACCTAAGTGTTCAGATGGTTGCTTCTAATTCCATTACATTATTCAACCTTACTTCACTAGGCGTTTCAAGTAACTACTACATGTATGATGATAAAAAAAAATTAGACTCAAATAAACATAGAAAATAACACAAAAAGACTCAAAAACATATCAAAAATAACTAAGAACTCCCCCCCCCCCCCAAACTTAAATCACACATTGTCCCTAATGTGTGCAAGACTCAAAAATAAAAGAAAGACGGGACAACTTATAAACTTGGTTTAAAATTGTTGCGGTGGCGGCGGATAATGCATGGACCACTGGTTGAACAAGGAACTTATCTCATCAAATCGTTGGTTCAACTGTTGTTGCTCCTGCCTTATTTCTTGCTGTCCTTGCCTTAGGTCCTGTTAACCTTGTATCATTGTGTCAAAACTCTGCATCATCCTCCGCTGGTTCATGAGAAACTGCTCCATCATAGGCACCGGAGGTTCCAATTCCAGGGGCTGCTGGCGGCTGCTACCTGCCTCATGTTGAGCCTCTGTCTCAGGCTCATCCTCATCCATGGCAGCCTCTACTACTGCTGGTGCTGGTGCTGGTGCTGGTGCTGGTCTCCTTCTTGCTGCTGTTGGAGGGACTGGTTCTGGTAAGGCATGCACTATCCCATATGTCACAGGAGGTTGACCCTTCTCATATGTATCAGTAGCTAGGGTTGGGACTCCATGTCTGAAACATAAACTGCAAATAAGTGATTAGTGTCCCAACCCACCTGTAGTGACCAACATACTGGTTTCTCCAATGTTCTGCAATATCTCCTTCCCAACATCAATCGCCTTCCCTTCCATATATCATCTTTATTCTATCCGCTGGCACTCTAGTGAAGTGCGTCGACGGAATCAAGCGGGCACTGACGAAATATAACCAACCCTTGGTTGATTTGTTGAACTGACATCAGCTCAGTCCTCTTGATCCATTTCGTACAATATCATACTCAGCCCCAGGGTAGCATAATGTGCTTGCGACGATATCCCAGTTGATGTTGTTGGCATCTCGAGACCAAGTTCTGAAATAGCTTCGATCATTGTCTCTTTCTTCAACATCAGTTGTTCTTAATAGCTCATTTACCACCTCAGCCGTCACAGGCACATACTGTCCTCTCACAAAATATCTATTATTTACTCGTTCCGGAAAGTTAGCATAGAATTTTTTTACCATTTCAGTGTTCTGTGGTACTATTCTTTCCGGATTAACAAATTTCTTCCACCCAATGGCCTCTATCATTGCCCGAATAGGCTCATAGACATCGCCATCCTCAAATGACTCCCTTTGGTACTCCATTTCTCGCTCAGGTATCAAGGGTCTAGTACTAAGTTTGTAATATCTGGCTTCTACTTTTTGACTGACAAACCTAGTAGTATCGTATTGAGGAACGAATGTGGATGTGGAAGCTTTCCTTTTTCTGGCAGACATTTTAGATAATTTTTGCAGCATTTCCTCTGTTTTAATGAGATTTCCCAACAACTATCAACTACACCAATCAACACCACAGCGGAATCAGCAAAATACAACACAATTCAACCTCCAGACTTCACCCAATAACAAGTACAACACTCCACAACTCTACGTACAACCACATCGCGAAATTGTCAACACCAAACTTCAACACAACCCACAATATCCACCAATAAAGCACACCCCCAAAATTATGAACTACCTCCACTAATTGCTTTGAAAATTTCAAAAAAATGATGAAAGTTACCTTGGAAGGTGTTCTTCAAAATTTTCTTATTCCTCGTGATGAATTGAAGCAATGGAATGAGGGTTGTTGTTTGAAATGGTTAAAGGTGCAAGGAATTTAAGGGATTTGGTTGTGATTTGGTTTAGTTTGTGGAAGATTTCGAGTAATGGAGGCTGCTTTCGTGGGTTTTGGAGAAAAGAAAAGGTTTTGGGTTTTGATTTGGAGAGGGGAAATCGAATTAGGGCTCTTTTAATTTCAGTTTTTCCGTCGTGGTGCCACGGCCCTGAGATCAGCGTCGTGGCGCCCAAACATCTGCGACCCGCTGAACTTCTGGCGCCGTGGCGCCCAAACTTCAGAGACCTTCTGGACTTTCGGCGCCGTGGCACTCTGATTTGGCGCCGTGGAACCCAAACTTCAGAGACCTTCTGGACTTTCGGCGCCGTGGCGCCGAGCTGATTTCCCTTTTCTCTCACGTTTTTCGTCCTCCACTCTTTAGCCCTGTACCTGTAATCACAACATGTAAACAATACCTTCCGTGAGACTGTTCTAACTAAAACTAACTTGCATAAATTTAAAAACCTTGGGTTGCCTCCCAAGTAGCGCTGTCTTTAACGTCTTTTAGCCGGGCGCAGGTTCCTTATCAAGAGGCATGGGGTAACTTAACCACATAGCCTACCCATTTCATAATTATTTTTATCTTTTGTCTTCTGTTTTTCTTTTTCTCCTTTTTCTCAAGAGAAGTTTTAGCGTTGCTCACCTGTACTGGCGGTCTGATTTTCTTTACTTTGGCCTGTGCTGGCTCAACCGATTTGCTAACGTGCTGACTGCAAAACACTTGCTTATGACTGGGGTTCAACGATGTGTTTAAACACCTTGAACACCATTTCTTCATCCTCAACTCTGAGTGTCAGTTCACCCTTTTCCACATCAATCAAGGCTCTCCCAGTTGCCAAGAATGGTCTTCCCAAGATGATAGGGTTTTCATCATCTTCCTCCATATTAAGGATGAAGAAGTTTGCAGGAAAGAACAAATTTCCCACCTTAACCAATACGTCTTCAATTATTCCCCTGGGATGCACCACTGTCATATCCGTCAACTGCAAGTTCACAGTGGTTGGTTTGGCTTCACCCAAACCCAACCTCTTGAAAACGTACAAGGGCATGCGATTTATGCTGGCCCCAAATCACACAGGGCCCTGTTACATGTCACCCTACCAATTGTGCAAGGCAATGTGAAGCTCCCTGGATCCTTAAGCTTGGGTGGCAGTTTCTTCTGCAAGATGGCACTGCATTCCTCTGTCAATGCCACTGTCTCATACTCAGCTAGCTTCTTCATCTTCCCAAGAATTTCCTTCTTAAATTTGAAATACGAAGGCATTTGCTCCAAAGCCTCAATGAAAGGGATGTTATTGTAAAGCTTTCTAAATACCTCCAAGAACTTGGAGAATTGTTTATCAACTGCTTTCCTTTGCAACCTCTGAGGGTAAGGAATCTTCTCTGTGTATTCCCTCACTGGAACTGTTGGAGCCTTCTCTAAAATAGGGCGGTCCTCAGTAACCCCCTTCTTCTCTGCCTCTACTCTCTGCTCAACTCTCTGTTCTACCACATGCTGAGGTGTAGGCTGTTCTAGCTGTTTTCCACTTTTCAGCTGCACCGCCTGACACTGCTCTCTGGGATTCATCTCTGTATTACTAGGAAAAGTGTCTTGTGGCATGTTATTTGCCATCTTTGCTAGTTGTCCCACCTGCGTCCCCAAATTCCTGATAGAGGACATTGTCTCTGCCATGAACTGGGTTTGTGAATTCGTAAGTGTCAACAAGGATGCTCGCAATTCGTCTGGCTTCTCTTGTGGTGCAGGTGTACTGAACTGTTGGGAGGATGAGGCCTGATTAAATGGTTGTTGATTCTGGTATTGGCCTCGGATTACTGCGCCGCTTGATCACCCCTCCATGAAAAGTTAGGGTGATTTCTCCACCCTGGATTGTAAGTATTTGAATAGGGGTTATTCTGGGGCCTTGGGTAATTCCCCACTGCCTGAAATTCTGCTTGCTCAATAGGGATGTTGTTGGGGTCTGCTGATGGGCACCTATCAAAAGTATGAGGACCCCCGCACATCTCACAATTTATTGGCATCTGAACTGCATTCACTGACACTGTGTTCTGCTGCAGTTGCTTGGTCAAGAGAGCAACATGTGCATTTAACGCTGTGATGGCATCGATCTCATGAACTCCTATCACTCTCCTTCCACTTACCCCTCTATCATCTATAACATGGTTATTGGTGGCCATGTCTTCTAGCAAATTATGGGCCTCATGTGCTGTCTTCTTCATGAAGGTTCCACCTGCAGCTGTGTCAATGATGGTTCTTGTGGTCCCACTTAGCCCATTGTAGAAAATATGGACCAAATTCCACAGCTCAATGCTATGATGTGGACAATTTCTCTGCAGATCTTTAAATCACTCTCAAGCCTCATAGAGTGACTCTCCATCAGCCTGGTAAAAATTGTTCAGCTATCCTCTTAGCTTAGCTGCTTTGGACGGTGGAAAGAACTTTGCCAAGAACTTCTGTGTCAACTCCTGCCATGTGAATATAGAATCTGTAGGCAGGGAATTCAACCAAACATTTGCTCTTTCTCTGAGTGAGAAGGGAAAGAGCCTCAATCGGATGGCGGCGACAGTAACGCCATTATACTTGAAAGTTGCACACAGCTCCAAGAAATTTGCTATGTGCATATGAGGGTCTTCAGATGACAACCCTCCAAATTGAATTGTATTCTGCACCATACTCAGGATCGCATGCTTGATTTCGAAATTATTTGCTCTTATTGCTGGGAGCCTGATGCAAGTCTGTGCTCCATTCACCCTTGGCAACACATAATCTCCCAAGCTTCTCGGCTGACCTGACCACTTTCTTCCACATCCATTGGTAACCTCTAGGGCATCCTCTGGTTAGGTTGATGATCACCTAACCCTTCATTCATCTCATTGTTATTCTGCAAGCCTCCCATTGCTATTAAGGCCAAGATTCGTTTGTTTCTCCGGTTCTGCTTGCAAGTCTTTTCAATCTCCGGGTTGAAGGGAACAAGTGTATCTGCTCCTCTTCTCCTTCGCATAAACTAGATGTATGCAACAGATCAAAATCAACAAACGGATCACGGCGCACGGTTTCAACAATACAAAAAAAATAAAATAAAAATAAAAACCAAATTAGAAATTAAGAATAGATAGAATGATATTGAACTACGCCAATCCCCGGCAACGGCGCCAAAAACTTGATGTGCGATTTATACACACGTTAAACGCAAGTGCACGTATCGTGACAAGTAATATAGTCTAGAAGATCGAGTTATCGTCCTCAGGGATTAGTGTCCAATTACCAACCTCTATTCTGTAGTATCTATTTGGTGACTGATAATTTGATGTGTTGCTTATAGCTATGATTATAGACGCTAACTAAATTACTTTACTTTACTTCAGATATGGTGGAAATAGGGCTTCCAAATCTCCTCGACTATCCGTTCGCTTTACTCGTTAATGCAAATAATTAAGGTTCTTCTTCTATATTGATATAACAGGTTAACTAAGCCGTTTTATACTCATGTTAAGGTAATATAAACACTCAACCCCAATGTAGAACCCTTCTATCTTTCGATGACAAGAATGACTACAAAGGAGGATTAAAAACAATAATTTATTAAGCTACACAAGTATCGGGGTACTTTCGTCCACGATTTAAACCTATGTTTATTCAACTATAGCATATTCACAATCTCCCCTTTCGGATTTCGATTAGAAATCATATAAGTTATGATAATTAGTGATCAATTAATTACCAAGCAATCAAAACAATTATTGAATAAATCTCAACAATAATAAGAAGAAACCAAAATCTTGCATTAATTCATAAAACGAGGTTCAAGCGATTCGACATGGAAAACCCTAAATTAAGTTAGTCCCTAGCCATAAACATGCTAAGAACTAAAATATTATCCAACATATACTAGAAATAAAATAAAATAAAGAACAAGAAATTACTCAAAAGTAAGTCTCCAATCTTGATCTCTAGTTGTGATGAATGGTAAGGTGTGGAACTCCTTCAAATCTGACCTAAAAGGTCCTTTTATAACCTCAAAAACGTGCAAAACCTTTTCCTCTTTGGCTTTGGCCCAATCCTATTCGGATTTGTCAATTTTCCCGCGTCGGCGTCGCGGCGCCGAAACTTCTGCGGCTGCTCTACTTCTTGGGCGTCGTGGCTCTGCTGCTGCTGATGGTCTGGCGTCGCGGCGCGCTCTGTTTCTCGCCCGGGTTGACAACTTTTCAGCTTTTTGAGCTCTAGAACCTCTGTTTCTGTCCTCTTTTCGCTCCTTCTCACCAATGTGCCACTTTAAACCATTGTGACTCAAAAGAAAGAAAATATATCATAACACGACACATATTTGTACAAAAATAGGCAAAAGACTAACTAAAAATGACTCAAAAGGTGTATATAAAATACACCGATCATCGTCTGACAACGGTAACATCACATTAGTAAAAACATAAACCTTTGAAAAGTAAAAAGCAGCGGAAATTAAATGGCACAAAGGTTTTAAATTTTCATAGGTTATATTTAAAATATAACTTATGACGTTCAATGACCAAAAGTATTATATATATTATATACAATTGAATAAATTTCTTCTTTTATAATATTACAAAAAATACAACAAAAAGAAATTAAAAATGGTGAAGTCGCAAATGACTTCTGCCTGAAAAATCTACCTAAATAGACATAGACAACATCTCATTATAATTGCTTCAATACATAACAAATCTAGAATCTAAGCAGCAATTATAATGTTAGACAAAATGTTGTCGACACGCTCAGGCAACACTTGTGATCCAAATTTGTGTGATGAATTTCCGAGAGCTCTCTTGGTATTTTTAATTTCTGATTCTGGATATCGATTCACTGCAGCAACCTCTCTATTTATAGTAGAGAGTCTTCCTTGAAAATCTCATCGATTTGTTGTGAAGGTTGAAGGAAAGGTGGGCAGCTGGTATGTTTGTTGGAGAATATCACTGAGCAAAAACCTCTAACTTCTTGGACTTGTTCCTCCAGCATAGCAACGACTTTGCCTTGTTCTTCCCACATTTTTCATCAGCTCCTATTCACCATGCCAAGTCATTTTTACTTCGTGGTAATATTTTCACGAATATTGCTTCATTCCGTGAAGTAAGGCAAAATTGTTTTTAATAAAATATTGGTCTGAATGTTGTGACATTTATTCCAATATTTTCTAAATTTAAATCAGTACTAAAAACGATATGTTGGGTAAAATATATAACACCAAACCCAACATTAACATATATATTTAAAAACTATACAAAAATGTATTAATATAAGTTAAGTCACAATAATTAGCAATTTAAAATATTTAAAAAAAATTATAATCAGGAAAAAGATTTTTTGACTGTCCAAACTGATTGAAACGGAGAGAGTACAGATATGTATCTCTCACACACAATGATTAATTAAATATTTTTATTTAAAATTTTAATTAGTAAAATTATATTATTTAATTTGATGTATATGTAGAATGTTAATATTAATAACTTGTTGCGACGTAAATACTGATATATAAATAAGCATTTACCAAGATGAAAATAAGGGGTTGGGAGAGAGTTAGAATCCATCACTGAGCTCAATTAAATCCATTTGGACAACTCTACTTAATAGAGCATATATATTTTTTCGGTTCACTTTTTCTTGTACTATTCTAAAAATAGATATTTACTTTTATCGTCAAATTTAGCATATCAAGAAAAAATAATTTATTTTTTCTATTTTACTCATATCATTAATTACTTATTTTAAATAATTTTCTAATTTTCATTAAGACTATAATCAATTAATATGAATATCATGATAAAATATTCACTAAATTTATTATTTTTCAAGGGGCGTGCAAAGTTTATTGTTGACAAAAGTGAATGAATGGAGTAATTCTTGTATACTCCTATCAATATTTAACATGATTTGATGGGATATTGTATTCTAATAAAATAATTAAAAATTAAAGAAAAAGGCATATCAGAATCACTTCAGTGAACGACTAAGGGTCTGTTTGGTCAAGCTTCTGGAAAAGTGTTTCTGTTTTTTAGAAGTAGTTCTACATAAACTGTTTCTGAAGAATCTGTTAGGGTGTTTGACCTATAGTTATAGAAGTACTTCTGAGAAACAGAGACAGTTTCCTGTTTGGCTCACATTTATGCAAATTTACTAGAATATTTTTTTTTATAAATTTAAAACTATTAAAAATATTCTTTAATTACAACATTTAATCAAAAAATAATATTATATTGTACATAAGAAATGTAACGACAATATGATAGTCAATGACTGAAATATGTCCAAACTTACCCCCGCCCTACCCAAACCTACCCGCCCTACATCCCACCACACCCCATATCCTTACCCCATCCTCAAATTTCTATTTCATATTTTTTGTTACTTTTATAAAAAATGATTAAAAATATGAAATTTTTTCTTACCTCCCCCTCCCCCGTCCACCTACCACATTCTCAAATTTTTATTTTATATTTTTTTTACTTTTATAAACAATTTATAAAAAATATGATTTTTGTTCTTACCCCCCCCCCCCCGCCCTACCCCTCTACCCCCACCCACCCCATTGTCCTATCCCATCCTCAAAATTTTATTTCATATTTTTTGTTACTTTTATAAAAAAAATATGAATTTTTTTCTTATCCCCCGCCCTACCCCCCCCCACCTCATTGGCCTACCCATCCTCAAATTTTTATTTCATATTTTTTGTTAATTTTATAAAAAAAAATAAAAATATAAAAAAAATTCTTATCCCCGCCCTACCCCCTACCCCCAACCCCACCTCATTACCCTACCCATCCTCAAATTTCTATTTCATATTTTTGTTACTTTTATAAAAAAAATGAATTTTTTTCTTACTCTCCCGCCCTACCCCCTACCCCACCCTACCCCATTCCCAAATTTCTATTTTATATGGAGATATTATATGAGATTAAAAGAAATTTTATGAAAAGAAAAGGGTAAATGAGTTTAAAAAACATTCATTTAATGAGCAAAAAGAGTTTCTCGAGAAGCACCAATTTGGTGTTTCTGCTTCTCTTCCCATCTAGAAATACTTTTTGACTTCTGAAAAAAGTGTTTCTACTTCTGGAAAAGTGGTGTTTGACCTAAGAAGTGTTTCTGAAAAATATACACACTTTCAAAAGCTTGGCCAAACACCACCTAATTGATGGTTAAAATTGTTTCTCTTATGAAAAAATGGTAACAAAATGCTTTAGAATATGAAAAGTTGGAGAAATATTGTCAAAGCACTTTATTGTAGAAAAAAAGGATGAAAACACATAGCTGTATGAAAATCTGTCTTTCATTTAACATAGTAATCTTTAAGATTCTTTTGTTTTGTGTTTTTTTTTGTTGTGAAGGCGCGTGCTACTTTCTTTCGAGTGCGTAGGGTAAACTCCCGGACGTGTGATGGCAAACCACGTCGGCCATGTAACCACACTTGACAAGCCATGTGTGCGCTCAACTAGAAGGTTTATGCGAGGATCGAACTCGTGACTGCGGTCCCGCTCTTCTTCTTCTGTACTTAGCTCATGCGGGTGATCTTTAAGATTCTTAGTTGTATGTAATTTTGCTTTAGTTTAAGGTGGAACCTGTAAAAGATGAAATGATTAACATTAAAGTTAGGTTCCTAATCATTTGGCTCACCAATTGTACTTATTTGAGAAATGAGTGAACGTAATCTTATATGATTTAAATAGGAAAATAATTTTTTTGGTGTTATTTTTATGATTTATATATAAAAATAAAGATCTCTTATAGAAAAAAAATAATCAAGATTTACGAAACTAGAAAAGTGAATAAATAGAGTTTAAATATGGTTAGTTCTTCACTCATAATCAAAGAGTAGTTTTTAGATGTCATGAGCCCTAATTTTCGGAGGAAAGTGAAAGAGACCCCACCAATAATGTTATCTTTAAACATCATTGTACAAGTTTTGTTTTTATAACCCAAAGATTCTTGGTGGATGTAAAATCTTTTGCCTCTAATTCTTGCCTAAAAAATGAGGAAAATTGTGGATGCATTAGTTTGAAAGAAAACTAGAAGGTTAAATGAGAAATAACTCTTCTTCCTTCAAATTGTCTTAAAATCCTTTGGAGAACAAGTTTTGTTTAGGGAGTTTGTGACTATTTCGGGCAAACTTTTCTAACTAAATGGCAAAAAAAAAACGGATACTCTAATTTTATGGAACGAAATGATACCGTAAATATGTATATTATAGAAATAATTATATCTCTATTCATAATTAAAATATTTCTATATATTATGTAAATATAATTATGGTAAGACTAGGATTCCTCTTTTGTATAGACTTAGGATTCCTATTGTATAAGGAATGAATATTGTACTCTATATATACTTTGAAATTAATAAGAAGACTCCCTAAGGGAGATTAATATCATGTAATCATCTTACATGGTATCAGAGCCTAACACAAAACCCTAGAATTTTTCTTTGTGTGAGCCGTCGCCGCCGACCAGCTCCCCCCCCCCCTCGGGCAGATCCGCCGCGGTTCCTCCCCCCTCTCATCCCAAAATTCTTGGTTTTTCTTCTTTTTTCCTCTCTTCTCTAAATGGATACTCAGGATTACGCTTCTGATTCTGACGCATCTACCTCCACAAATCTCACCACCACGTCGTCATTGTCTTTTCATCCCGCCCTCACTGTTACCAATATCAAGAATTATATTCTCATTCTTCTTGATCAAGAAAACAGTCAGTATTCTCCTTGGGTTGAACTGTTCCGTAATCATGCATGTCTCTATAACGTGCTTGACCACATCGACGCACTATTCTGCGCCCTCCGGAGGTTGATGAGTCTACTTGGCGTCGTCTAGACGCCGGCGTCAAACAGTGGATTTATGATAGTATTTCTCAGGATCTTCTTCTTACTATCATGGAATCTGGTGCCACAACCCGTGATTTATTGAACCGCTTGGAAGAAATCTTTCAAGATAACAAGCACACTCGTGCGGTGTATTTGGAGGAACAATTTAATAATACACGCCTTGAAAATTTCTCCAACATGACTGAATACTGCAGACAGTTGAAACTACTGGCAGATCAACTCTCCAACGTCGACACGCCTGTCTCGAACATTAAGATGGTGTTGTAATTGATTGCAGGCCTTTCCAAAGGCGACTATGATACATTAGCCGCCATAATTCAACAGACAGATCCGCTTCCCAGTTTTAACAAAGCTTGTTCGCAGTTGTTGCTCGAAGAGACTCGTCGTGCTAAGGAGGATGAGCACACTCAGAAGGCGTTAGCTGTCGAAATACGCCCTCAAGATCCAACGCCGTCAGAAAAATCTCAACAGCAGCAGGGATGCGGTAGCAAGGGTCGCGACAGAGGAGGCCGTGGTCGTGGTAGGGGTCGCGGACAGCAGAATCAACAGCAACAACAGGGTCCACAGATTCAGTTTAGCGCCATGGGCGCGCGATTCGGCAAAGACCGAACTCGGCCCAAAGATGACACCCACTGAGTTGGGTCAGGCCTTCAGCTGTCTCAACATGCAACAACATGACAACAACTGGTACATGGACTCCGGATTCACTTCTCACCTCACCCGGTCTGCAGGTAATATTCCCAAACTGTTTGGTTTAAAGCATCATCAATTTGTGACAGTTGGTAGTGGCCACCGCATTCTAGTAAAGGGTTATGGTACATCTAACACACCACCTCCTCATCCATTCCCCCTTCAAAATACCCTATATGCCCCAAATATGATTAAAATCTAATCTCTATCCGCAAATTCACTCGTAATAACTCTGTCTCCGTTAATTTTGACCCTTATGGTTTCACTGTGAAAGATCTTCATACGGGGACACCTCTTACGAGATGCAATAGCACGGAGGATCTCTATCCATTCACTCTCACCTCCGCTGCCAGATCTAGCTCTCCCGTCTCTCTAGCGGTCATTTTTTCTTCCACATGGCATAATAGACTTGGTCATCCAGGAGCCCCAGTTTCTAATTTTCTTAGAGGCAATAATTTCATTACTTGTAATGGAAAGCTTGCCCAAAATTGTGTTTCTTGTTCTTTATGCAAACATACTCGTCTTCCGTTTAAGTCATCCACTAGTGTTACTTTTGCACCCTTTGATATTATACATGTCGACTTATGGACATCACATGTTGCTAGTTCTCTCGGTCATAAATACTATCTTATCCTACTAGATGAATTTTCTCACTTTGTTTGGTTGTATCCTCTCAAATTTAAATCGGAAGTGTTTGTCAAATTTCTTGAGTTTCGAACATTCATTCAAACACAATTTGAAAAAGGTATAAAATATTTTCAGTGCGATAATGGTCGTGAATTCAACAACTCTATGTTTCACCATTTTTGTACTAATAATGGCATGGTTTTTCGCTTCTCCTGCCCTCACACCTCCCCTCAAAACGGTAAAGCTGAAAGAATCATCCGTACCATTAACAGTATGATTCACACTCTATTGATTCATGTCTCCCTACCTCCATCCTTCTGGGTCTATGCTGCTAAAATGTCAGAATACGTTCTCAATATCCTCCCAACTAACACCCTTCACAATACGACCCCTACCGAAATTCTCTATCATAGAGTCCACTCTTATGATCTTCTCCGAATATTCAGTTGTCTATGCTATCCTAACCTTGCCTCTACTGCCCCTCACAAACTAGCCCCGGTCCACTTCTTGTTTCTACCTAGGCTTCCCGCCGAACCATAGGGGCTATCTATGTTATGACTTGTCCACTCGCCATATCCATATCTCTCGTCACGTCACATTCGACGAGATCACATTTCCATTTTCGAATCTTAAACAGTTCCAAAAATCGGATTACTCTTTTCTTGATGAGCCTGTCATATCTCCCATCATCCTAAGGCAACTAGAGCATAACACTTCTTCGCCGCGCGACATTGGTCGGTAGCCGGCGGCCTCAACTCTCGCGAACATGTTCCTTCCTCACCGTCGACAGCGCCGTGACCAAATGCTGAGGCGCCGCGGCGCCAAAACATCAGAGAGGTCTGTCAGTCCTCTAGCACCGCGGCCCTTGATCTCGACGCCACGACGCCTTCGATGGCTCCTTCCAGCATCGCGGTGCCTCCTACGGCGTCAGCCCCTCCTTCTCTATTTCCAACAAATTCCTCCGCCTTGGAGCCTCCCACTATCCCCACTCACCAAATGGAAACACGTGCAAAACATGAAATTCTTCAAACTCAAAGTCCAATTTAACTTGTCTGTCCAAACCATTTCATCAATTCCCAAGACCCTATATTGGCTAAATAAAACTCTTATTGGAATGCGGCTATGTATGAGGAATTTAATGCTTTAACTAAACATCACACATGGGATCTAGTACCTATACCTGAGGGGGTGAATGTGATTCGTTGTCTGTGGCTATTTCGTCACAAATTCAGAGACAATGGAGATCTTGAGAGGTATAAGGCACGACTTGTGGCTAATGACACAAATCAGCAGGAGGGTATTGATTGTGGTGAGACCTTCATTCCGATTGTCAAATCGGCTACCATCCGCACAATTTTGAGCATTGCCATGGGCAAACACTGACTGATCCATCAGCTTGATGTAAAGAATGCATTCTTACATGAGGATCTGAGAGAGACAGTCTACATGCATCAGCCGTCAGGATTCACCCATCCAGCAGTTCCTCACTATGTGTGTCGTCTCCGTAAGTCACTATATGACCTGAAACAGGCCTCCCGTGCGTGGTATGATCGTTTTGTCAGGTATATCTTGCAGATTGGGTTTGTATGCAGCAAGAGTGATACATCACTCTTCATTTTTCATCGAGGTAGTAGTACTGCTTACTTATTACTTTACGTGGATGATATTGTTCTTACTGCCTCCTCCGACGAATTGAAAAATGAGATTATTGCCTTGCTTAAGTCCGAATTTGCAATGACTGATTTGGGGAAGCTGAGTTACTTTTGGGGGATATCAGTGACCAGCTCTGCCAATCACATGTTCTTGTGTCAACATAAGTATGTAGAAGAGATCGTGTATAGGGCTAAGATGGCGAATTGCAAAGTTTCACCTACTTCAATTGATTCGAAATCTAAGCTCAGTGCCATGGATGGTGCTCCAGTCTCTGATCCTACTCTGTATAGGAGCCTTGCAGGTGCACTCCAGTATCTCACCTTCACCAGGCCAGACATAGCTTATGTTGTTCAGCAAGTGTGCTTATTCATGCATGCTCCCAGAGAGTCTCATTTCACTGCTCTTAAGTGTATCATTCGATACATTAAGGGCACTCTTGATTATGGTTTGCACCTATATCCCTCTGCACCAAACAAGTTGCTTTCATATCGATGCAGTTGAGCGATGTTACACCCGTATTTACTGAGGACATGTTTTAGAACGTGCGTAAGAACTTCACGATGTTAAGATTTGAGACTTGTAAAAATTTATCTAATTATGAAATTGTCGGAAACGTACTATTGTGGACGAATGGGAGGCGACACGTGTCACCCCCTTAATGATGCCTTGGACGATTTTGCAAGGGCAAGAGGGTCATTGGACCTTTGTTAGCAAGACAAGTCTTGCAACTTGAAAGCTTGAGAAAGTTGACTTGGTCAAGGACCCACAAGGCTTGATATTTAATAAGAGCTCATCTAAACCACCCATTTGGTTGCATCTTGACCCTCCAATGTGTTATTTAATACTACTAGTAGCAAGAGTGAGTCCAACACTTAGAAAATTTTCAAGAAATTGAAGAGCTCATTCTTCTAGCTCTCGGGTTCACTTAGATCAAAAAGGAAAAAAATTGTTTCTTGTCCATTTAGCTCCACACTTTAAACTAAGGTTCATAAGGGTATTGTAAGTGTATCTCAATAGAAAAATCTCGAAAAAAATAGTTTTCGTATTAGTCTCTAAGTGAAAACCCAGTTGCTTTCTAGGTTTTGGATTGGAAGTTTGAAGGAAAGTTGTTGGTATTGTTCTAAGGGTCTCAAGTAGCGGATTGAAGTGTCTTGAAGAGGCTCTAAGTTGCTAAGGAGCGACTTCGGATTTGGAGTTGGATTAAGATTCGTTAAGGTATAATCTTGACCCTTAAAAGTGTTACAAGATTATTTATATTGTTGTTAGACTTACATGTTTCTAGCATGAAGTATATGTGTTGAAGTTTATAAGTATTATGGATTGCTTGTAGCCTTAAAAATCTGAAATGTAATGTAAGCCTTGTGAAGTTGGATTACAATTTAGTCGTTTATTAGAATCGTCGTATGTTACTTAATTGAAGATTATAGTAGTATAATCGATTGCGACTTGATATCATGTTATGCTAACAATTTGGATTGAAATGGAAATTGGATAAGAATTGGTATTGTTGTACTCAATATGGCCGAAATTGGACTAGTAGTTGTATTAGTTTGATATCTATTGTGGGGCGGAATTTTACACGTCTAGTAGGCGTGTAATCCCCTATTGTTGATTGCATTGATTGGGCCTTAAATGTGGCGTGTTTGGTTATTGAATTCGGCCTTGAAAAAAGTGGCAAAGTAAGTAAAAACAAAGAAGGTGTTGTCCGATTTTCCGTAGAATTTAGCGACTTAGCACTTAGAATATTCTACGTTTGAAGTAAGAGGTTAATGGACGTATTGTGACCATTATAGGTTGAAGTACTAAGTATAGCGTATCCTACTTGAAGGATGGATTAACTATCAAGATTGAAGTACTTTGGAGCATTTTGCTACTTGTCGATAATCGTCGCGAGGTATGTGAACCCCTTCCTTCCTTTGGCATGATTCTATGTATGGAATATACCTGTGGTATCATTTCATGTTTCCTTCTACTCTTAGAAGTTAAGAGGTAGTTGTGTGATTTACTCTATGTAGAACTTTTCATATCTTTTGAGCATGACTAGTTGCACGTATGTAGTACTCAGAGACGACAACACCTTCATATCCTTTACTAGTTTTATGAATAGTCAAGTCGGGTGAGTTAGGAGATTAACTCACTTCTTTGAAAGTATTAAGGATGTCTAATGTTTTATTAAAGTTAAGGGACTTGAAGAGTTTTGAAGTATGTGATACTTGTTCCGTTTTAAACGTATAAGTCCCTCGGATACGAAATTGTATTTGGCTAAGGTATAAAGTGAATATAACGACTTTATGGAAAGTTGGTTATATTTGCTTTATGGAAAGATAAATGACTTGATTTTTAATGAAAAGACAACTTGATTTTAAGGCATCAATTGCCTAAGGTTTTATAATAAAATGAGTCACTTGATTTCTAAAGGTTAAGAGACTAATTGTACTTTGAAAGTTAAGAGAATTTATTTGAAAATATATAATACTTGGTTTTAATAAAAAGTAGAAGTCTCTTGGTTATAAAGGAATGAGTTTGTCTAAAACCATAAAGAGTTATAACGACTTTATGGGAAGTTGGTTATAACGGCTTTATGGAAGGTTAAGAGAATGGTTTTCTCTAATAAAGTAATCAAAGAAATAACTTGTATTAAGGAAGGGCAATTTGATTTAAAGGTATCACTTGCTTAAAGCTTTGAAGTAAGGGTCACTTGATTTAGAAGCCGAGAAATGTATTTCTAAAGTATCGTGACTTATGAAATGTACACAAGCCTGGATACTACGGGTGTTAGTATCTTGGGGTTTTATATGAAAAGGGGATCTTTTGAAAATAATGAAAGTACGTAGTACTTGGGGTTAAATTCCCGAATTTTGATGTGTAAAACGAAAGTGTCATGAGTTTATAAAAATGGAAGTCTAAAGGTTTAATGAACTTGCCTGTATTTGCTTGTGATAGCTTTAAGTGCAAGTATTATATGTTACGTTGTCGTGACTCTCAGTTGGAGGGCCGGTTGTCTTGTTATAAGTACTTGGACGTACCGACAGTGATGTGGGATTCCACGGGTATGCTTCCATCATGATTGATCCTTGGACATGCTTATACGATGTGGGATTCCGGGGCATGTGACCAGGATGCGGGTTAGATGCCCGGACATTTTATCGACGCATCGACAGCGACGGGATTCCACGGGTATGCTTCCATTGTGATCGATCTCGCCATGCTTATACGATGAGGATGCAGGGCACGCAGCGAGACGCGTTAGATGCGCGCGCTTTATTACTCCACGGCCATGCTTATACGATGTGGGATTCCGGCATGCGACAATGTTATATTTTACTCCACGGGCTAGCTCCCACGAAGACACGTATCCACGATGAGGATTCCGGGCATGTTATATTATTACTCCACGGGCTAGCTCCCATGAAGACTGCACCTACGATGAGGACGCCGAGGGCACGCGTTATGGCCACGCTTATACGATGGGATTCGGCACGCGGCGCGTTATATATATGTGTTGTATATGTACGCCGACGGTGAGGTGGGATTCCACAGGCGCGTCACGTGGTTATATTTTACACTTATAGGCTTCGGTGATGTGGGATTCCACGCGAGAGATATATATATGTGTTGTGTATGTACGCCGGCGGTGAGGTGGGATGCCACGCGCGTCACGTGGTTATATTTTACACTTATAGCTATCGGCGTGATGGGGATTCCACGCACGCTTTGATATTTGTGTGACTTGATCGCGTCCCGTTGGTAGGATAGTATAGCGCCTCCCAGCGGCCGGATTATACTTATGAAAGATAAGTAAGATATACGAATGAACTTAATGATTTTTCCTAATCATGTACTTAAGAATGTGACTATAACTTTTATTGAAAATGGGAAAGATAATAAGGTACGATTAAGTTCATAAGTGGTAATGACACTGAGGATCCGTATGTATTTTTATACTGTCTCGCCATTCTTTGTACTGATTATGATCCGCATCAGACGTTATTTCTGCTCCATATTCGCACTGTTATCGACTTCTTCGGGCCGCTCATGCCCGCAGTTTTAGGTACCAGTTGGTGATCATTGCTCTTAGGATCTCGGTTGATTTTGGGAAAAAGCTCATTTGCTCGGAGGCTTATCTCTTGTACGGTTTTCCTCGGTAGTAGATTCATGTATATTCAGGGTATGGCGGGACCACGTCCCGCCACGATTGTTATGTTAAAAATTCATGAGGTCTGTAGTCACATATTGTGGGTCGATTTGTAAAGGAAAGGAGGCAATCGCTTGTTGTTTATATATATGTCGGAAGGTAGCCCTACTTCGGCTAACTCTTGTTTTATTTCGTTGTTTTATTTTATAAGTGTCATGTATGTTCACTGATTATCTCGATGTATACTTGTAGGGTGCCTGTAGGGCACCGGCCGCGCCCGGTCGGGTCGCGTGACAAGCGGTGTCCGGACACGCGACGCCCACCTCCGCTTTTGTGTTTTTAGAGTAATCCGATTTCTTGGTCCGCGACATGCTACCCTATCTCGCTCCAAAGGCCGAGGCCGAGTCTGAGCGTTGCAAATGTAGTAGCTAAGATTTGTTGGCTCGTAAATTTATCGTTAGAACTTCAATGTCGCTGCATGGCAGTATCAATTGTATCGTGATAACATCTCTGCCATCTATCTGTCTCATAATCCGGTTCAACATCAGCGAACCAAGCACATTGAGATAGACCTACATTTTGTTCGTGAGAAAGTTTCACTAGGCCATGTCAGAGTGTTACATGTTTTATCATCCTATCAGTATGCAGATATATTTATAAAAAGACTTCCCAGACAATTATTTTTTTACTTCAGATCCGGTCTCAGCGTCCGGCCTCCTCCTGCTCCGACTGAGGTGGTGTTTAAACATGTATATTATAAAAAATTGTATCCCTACCCATAATTAGAATATTTTCATATATTGTGTAAATATAATTATGGTAAGACTATGATTCGTCTTTTGTATAGGCTTAGGATTCCTATTGTATAAGGGATGAATATTGTACTCTATATATACTTTGATATTAATAAGAAGACTCCTAAAAGAGATTAATATCATCTTACAGATACCAAGCATTGAGAATTTCTCTTAATTATATTTTAGAAAAATGAGTCATATTCAAAACAAATTTAAACTGCGGAGGTCCAAGTAGGCATTTATGATTTATCTATCATGTGGCCAAAGTGTTTAGCCTAAGCCCCTCAATTTTATTTTCAGTATTATTTGTTTTAAATATAAAAATAAATTTAAAATATATTTGTTAAATAATAAAAAGACTACATGAAGCGGCAATCAAATTTATATAAGCGACAATTACAATAAGCGTTTGGCAACAGACGTTATTGGAGCAAGACACGACGGATAGTGAAAATGCATGAAGTGTTCAAAAAATAGTTCGGTGTACTAAATTTTCGCGCGGGGTTCGTGGAAGAACCAGACCATAAGAGTCGATTGTACGCGGCTTTATCTCACATTTCTACAAAAAATTATTTTTACGACTTGAACACATGACCTAATATTCACGTGAAACCAACTTTACTAGTTACTCTCAGGTATGAGATGAATATCCACTTGTGGAGATGTTAGCTTCATGTGACATTAGCCCACTTCGGTCCCACTAATTAAGGCATTGAGAGACTGAATAACTTTTAGTCTAGTCTCCAATTTTATATTTTAAAACAATAATTTTTAATTAAAGATATTACTATATTATATAATACTTCTTTCTCTGTCCAATTTATATGATATATTTTTTATTTTATTCAATTTTAAAAAGATGATACATTTCTTTATTGACAATAATTTAACTTTAAATTTTATTATAATCTTACAAATATTTTAAACTTATTTTATATCACAAGATTTAAAAATCTTTTTTTTTTTTAAACTTCATGTCCAATCAAATTATATCATATAAATTGAGAGGGAAGGAGTAGTATTGAAACAACGTAAAGATATATATATATGATCTAGAGATCCAATATTATTTATATTTGATGTTATTACATACATGTTTATTGTATACGTAAGAGATAATCTCAAAAAAGAAATACAGTAGTAGTAATTAAAAAGATAGGATAACATTGCCAAGAAACAGATTAAATTGATAACTTGGATGTCCACTTGTAAATGATTTTGATAAGACCTTGGGTCACGTCATGTTATCGATAAGGCCTAGGAGCGATGGATCATGGTCAACTTAAATGTCATAGTACACCTACGCCGTAAGTGAAGTCATAATTTTTATTAAGAAAGTTAAAAAATCTTAAGAAGTAAAGATACGAAGAAGCTTAGGGATTTAACGTTTACTAAATATAATAAAAAATAATTTTAATTTTATATATACAATAATATTTTTTCACCGAAAAAGGTTCGTATGAACCCTGGCCCTCACTAGCTCTGCCCCGAGCCCAGCATTTAATGCGGCAGATAAAAATGAGTTAATATTCTTGAAGGAGTGGATCAGGGTATTTTCTTAATTTTCTGCCAGAATTAGACAATACTGGTTATATTATAGCTTCATGACAGAAAGAGATATTATCATGATACTTAAAAAAGTATTCTATTATATCTTCTTATAAAATATTGTTGTATATCATAAAGAAATCATATCAAATATTGTTGTATATCATTAAATTTAGATAGAATGAGAGTTCATAAGCACATAATTAATCATCATCCATACAAGTATACTATTACTAATACGAGATGTAATAGTCATGAAATGGTGCTTTGATCCTCCAATCATTAAGACCATCTCTCGTAGGGGACATTGTCCCCGATAATTACATACAGTAGGTAGGGGTGTACAAAACACGGACCGGAAAATCGGACCGGAACCGGAATGGACCGGTGGATTCTGGTCCGGACCGGTGGATTTTGGTCCGGTCCCGGTCCGTCGAAATGGTGGATTCCGGTTTTCCGGTTCGGACCGGAATGGATCGGAATTGTGTTTTTTTAAAATAAATTGAATTTCCAATATTGAAATTGACATTTCCGGACACATTATCACGAAATTTGAACGTTGAAATCTATTGTATATCGCGAGATATTTAGCTTTGAAAATAGAAAAAAAACGTAACAATTTGGGGGGGGGGGGGAATTCAAATTGAGCGAGAAAAAAGACGTTTTTCAGAAAATTGGCCTGACCGCGGTTTGACCACCCCCGTATCAAAAAAATACGCGAAATCAATTATTTTTAGGTGAAACGGACGGCCGAGCGCAAAGTTATGATCATATAAAGTTTGATCAATTTACAACTACTTTACTTTCTTCTCTCCCTACCTATAATTTATGTCGATGCTTTAGGAATGTCCAAATTTTAAATAGAAAATAGAAAATAGAAAATATAAATGTAGTGTGTAACTTTAATTAATGAGTAGTTCAGTAGTTCGTATACGAACCAAGTATATTTGGTGGTTTTAAAATATCTCCTACTGTGAAGTGTATGTAATAAATTGAGATAATTAATAATGTAACAGATTATTCATTTAATATGGTCTAACAGGGATTGAGTTCTCACTGGTCACTGGACACTGATTGACGTCTTCACCTGTTCCGTTTTGATATCTCATTATTTTTAATTTCACGGGATTTCAATTGGATACACATATACGTGTTCAAACAACTATTTTAAATGCCTCTGATCCTTTATTAAAATTATGTATAATTGGGGCCATTTTTGGTCATTTTTACAATGAGCTAAGTGCTACTATAAATAGGAGTACTTAGAGCTCATTTTAGAATTGGATGAATTGATAATTGGTGCTTTTGAAGAGCCTAGCCTTTATGTTATGCATTTATGCTTATACTTTAGGGTTATTTAGATTATCTTAATGCAACCTCACTTGAATTTCATAATTGTTTGATAATTCTTGTGTGATTTCTCTTTCTCCTTTAAATTGTTATTTTGATTGAGTATAATCTAATTACTGTCAAATTATCTTTGATTATTCTTGATATTAATTGATTGTGCGTTACTCGGGCTTTGCATGCCCATCTTCTAAGATTAGTCATTTCACATTTCTTATAACTATTGTTCCAAACCGCTATAAGATAAATATCTTATATATACTCCTAGAGTTATCGGTCACTATACTATCGATAATTACTTAAAAATCGGACTGATATTTGGACCGAAAAGTTATCGGTCCGGATACGAGTACCAGAAAATTACCCGGACCGATAAGAATTCGGTCCGGCAAACTCGATAATTAGTAATCCTCCACCCCCAGCCCCCCTAATTATATTTAATTGCAATATTTCCAAATGTTGAACTATTTTATATGTTTTAAGAATATATGTGATGTAGACCTATGTTTTAATGTGAAGCATTGACATAAAATATAGGAAGATATAAGAAAGTAGTTGTAAATTCGTGCATCTTTAAATGGTCATAACTCTGCGCTCGGACGTCTGTTTCACCTATTTTTTTATTTCCCGTATTTTTTCAAGACAGGGCCGGACCAAACGCAACCGATTTCTCCAAAAACGTCTGTATTGCCAATTAATTTCACTTTCCCCCAAAATCGTTACTAATTTTCCCTTTTCTTCACTAAAGATCTCGCTATTTACAATAGATTTCAACGTCCAAATTTCGTGATAATGTGTCCGAGAATGTCAATTTCAGTATTGAAAATTAAAAAAAATTTAAAATAAAATCCGAGCTCCGAACCGACCCGAACAAAAGCTTATCGGTTTGGATCGGGTACCCGCCCGATAAGGTATCGGTCCGGTCCCGGATCTCGACTCAGGACCGAAACCTTATCGGTCCGGATCGAGAACTTATCGGTCTCGATCTGTTTATATCCCACTGCATCGATAATAAGCCTCAGTATACTCCATCCGTCCTATTTTATATGAAGGTATTTGATTTAGCACAAAATTTAAGAAATAAAAGAAAACTTTTGAAATTTATAATCTAAAACAACACATAGAAATTTGTGTTGCTATAAATCATTTCATTAACACTATAAAGGTAAATTTAAAATTGAAATATTATTAAATATAAAAAATTATCATTCTTTTTTAGACTGAATCAAAACAAAGGATATCATATAAATTGGGATGGAGGGAGTAATATTATTGATCGTGCATCGCTTTATCAATAATTTTGTCTAGGTTCGTATTTTTACGAAGGAGTATGGGTTCACATGTATCCATTCTCCTCTGCCTTACTATGTATATCAATGTTATAGTTATTCAACTAGTCCATTCTCAACTCTCCTCAACTTTTAGCTGTGAAAACATCCTACAGCTGGTAAATGAGGATCCCACGATATCTGTTTCAGTGTTGATTGCACACATACGTGAACGGTATACATATACCACTACATACATAAAGACGTGGCTGGCAAAGCAAAAGGTTGTTGAGAGGATTTATGGGAACTGGGAGGAATCCTACAAGAAGCTTCCAAAGTGGGCCCTCGCTTTCCAACATTATCTTACAGGTACTGTTTGTGATTTTGAAACATTACCCTTTGTTGAGGATGACCAAGTAGTTCCTGAAAAGTCTATCTTCCATCGTTTCTTCTGGAGTTTCCAACCATGCATTAAGGGGTTTCGTTACTGCAAACCAGTTGTTTCAGTTGATGGAACATGGTTGTATGGGAAGTACCGAGGGACCTTACTGATTGCAATCGCCCAGGATGGGAGGAACAACACCATTCCAATAACATATGCCCTTGTGGAGGGTGAGACATCGGATGCATGGTTATTCTTCCTCCAACGTTTGCGTTATTGGGTCACACCCCAACCTGACCTATGCTTGATTTCAGATAGGCATGAAGCAATAAAAAGTGTTGTTAGACGTCTTAACAACAATTTGGTTCATATGTCTTCTACATTCGACTCATATCCCAAAATTTTATGAGCACTTTCAAGAAAGCAGACATGAGAAGAACTGTCACTAATATGAGTTAGTATATCATTCATTTGCATTCATATATTTTTTTTTTATCTTTACTAATATGAAACATTGTTTCTTTAGGATACTCCATGACTCAACTGAGCGCTGCATACTACAGGAGTCAAATTAATGATTGGAATGAAGATACCGCCCGGTGGGTTGACGATATCCCAAAGGAACAGTGGCTCCAAGCATGGGATGAAGGGCGTCGTTAGGGGCATATGGCGACTAACCTTGCTGAGTGCATCAACAAGGTATTAAGGGGGACACACAATCTTCCAGTTACTTTAGTGGTGGAGGCAACTTATCACAGGCTGACTGAAGTATTTGTCAAGAGGGGTAGCCAAGCTCAAGCAATGATGGCATCTGATATGGTTTACACAGATTTAGTCATGGAGAACATTGAGAAACAACGAACAATTTCCAACTCACATGAAGTTCGCATTCACAATAGATAATGTAGTATTTTTAGAGTGAAAGAGTTGGTCCGCCCACCAAGCGACCGACCAACAGGGACATTCGTGGTAGACCTTGAAAAATAATTATGTGACTGCGGTAAATTCCAAGCATTACATTACCCTTGTTCCCATGTCATCGCTGCTTGTTCGCATATTAGCCATGACCACATGATGTATGTGCCTCCACAATACACAATGCAATATGTTTTCAACACTTACCTCGAAGAGTTCCAAGCGGTTCCTCTTCACCATACCGCCCGAATATACCGGAACCGACTGCCACAATCCACGACACGCGGAGAGCTCGAAAGGTCGCCCAAAGTCTACTCGCATTCTGGACCGAGATGGATCAAAAGAAAAGCGTGGCACCCCAAGAGACGCGACTGCATTAAATGAGGACATAGCAAGAATCGATGCCCTAACTGCATTAGACTTCAAAGAAACTAAAAATTTGTGTTGTGTGTATTTGTGCCCCTTTTGTATCTTGAATTTTAAATTTTTCAATCAAGTTCAATTATTTTCCTTCCAATCATATCATTAGTTATTTTTATGGTCTCTTAGTAAATATATAATTTATTTAATAATTTTTAATGTGAATATTTACAATTAGTAAACTTACAATAGCCACTTTGATTATTTAATTAAAATAATTAGTAAACTTACAATTAAATTTAAATTATTTTAATTAATTAATTCAATTTTTGATTTTTTTTAAACAAAAAATAAAATAAGTTAACAAATAAAAAAATAAAAACTTACTAAAAATGAAAAAAAACGTCCATTCTCACCCCATTCTCACGAAAAAAGTGCTACTTTTATATTTAATTATAAGAGGGTGTTAGATTGGTAAATAAAAAAAAAGTGCTAATATTTTTGCCTATGTTTGCATCCAAATTCCAAGCTCAAAAAGGCATAGTACAATGAGTAATGATTATTGGGTGCACCTGTACAAGTAATTCACTTGGAGGTCCAAATGTCACATCTTTTATTATTTTTCCTTTATTTTTCTAGGACTGAGCTCAGGTTTCAAATCACACGTGTGTGTGTGGATGTCCGATGACATTAAAATATTTTACATGAAATATAGGTATGTCTTTTTACAAAAAAATTGAAATGTGTGAACCTATAATAATGGGTTCCTAATAAGAATTAGGATAAACTCGTCAAATATACATTTTGAATCCAACCGTTCATAGTTGGGTTTCAGACAAAGAAATTAAGAACATTTGCAGTCCGAGAGTTTTGTGCAGCCCTATTCTGCAGTGTGGATGATTCTGCATTAGTTGGGTTTCAGACAAAGAAATTAAGAACATTTGCAGTGTGCATTCATGCAAGTATGATTTTATCACGCAAAAATATATTTTGATAATATATACGTGATATACATAATGTTCATTGGTCTCGGAAGATCTTCCACATACAAAATATTGATGGTAAAAATGTTATCGATCAAAATATACAAAACCTAAATGCAGGTGGAGTCAGAATTTTTATTAACGGGATTCAAAATAGTTAAATATATGTAATATACACGTAATGTATATCACGTGTTTGTACATAGGTTAGGCCCTCGGTTTGTGTGTAATTTAGGGTAAATATTACGTTAATTAGTATTGTACATTTACCATAATTATAGGAGTTATACTACTAGAATAGAGTTTTTGGATTAGAATAGAAATATGTTTTCTATTATGAAAAATTGTATGTTGTATATATATTTCTTTCATTAATGAAAATAATAAAGGAATTATTTCGTATCAAAAGTCTAAGTTATGTTTTCCTTCTTCCGCCAATCTCTCTCTGGATTTCCGTGAAAACCCCTCGCTCCTCTCGGATTCTCCCTAACCCGAGAAGCTCCTCCCCCAAATTTTCTTGTCCAAAATTTTCGTTCTATTCACTATGACTGATAAGAACGTGTTTCATCCTGTCCTAACAGTTTCTAACATCAAGAACGTCCTTCCTATTGTTATTGACCTAGAAAACGTCCAATATGAGACATGGACAGAGTTATTCAAAATTCATGCACTTGCACATCAAGTCCTCCACCACATAATTCCTCCGGCTCCTTGCACGGAGGGTGTACCCACCAAGGAGAAAAATCCTAAATTATGAATTACTTTTCATGCTACAGTTCTCCAGTGGATTTATGCCACTATCTCCATCGACCTCTTAGAGATGATAATGGAACCTAACTCTACGGCTGTGGTTACTTGGGATAGATTGCGTGATATATTCTAGGATAACAAGCATTCCCGCATTGTCACCCTTGAACATGAATTTTCCCAAGTCACTATGGAGGATTTTCCGAATGTTTCCTCCTATTGCACATGACTCAAGGAACTGGCGGACCAACTTCGCAACGTTGATGCTCCTGTTAGCAATAATCGTCTCATTCTACAGATGGTTGCAGGCCTATCTGAGGCCTATAACGGCGTTGCTTTGATACTTCGTCAAAGTAACCCTCTACCACAATTTTACCAAGTTCGGTTCATGCTTACTTGAAAGAAGCCGGTTTGGCTAAGAAGGCAGCTACCAGTACTAGCCCGTAGTCATGATGACGTCCTCAATAAATTCTCTGGGTTTCTTTGATAATTCGGGCCAAAACCGTGCTCATGATGGTGGCAAAAATAATCGTAAAAATAACGGAAAAATTGTGGCGGCAAACACGGTAGTTCCGACGGCGTTAACGGTGGAAGCGGGTCCAACTCCAGCAGCAATGGGCCACGATCCAATAGGTTCCAGCCTTGGGCCAACTGGTTGTGGGCCTGGACCAGTGGGCAGTGGCCCAACAACCACTCGTCCCATTGTCCGCCATGTCCAGCCGAATGGCGCCCATTTCTACCCAACACGCAGTTGGCCCAACAGCCGGGCAGCCGCCCAAGATAGTAATCCAACAGCCGAGGTAACAAGCAGGGGTCCTTGGGCCTCGACCTTCGCATGCAGCGGGCCCCATTCCTACCGACATTGAAGCCGCGATGCACACACTTGGATTGAATCCTCCGAACCTAAATTGGTACATGGACACCGGAGCCACTACCCACATGACATCCAACCAAGGTACTCTCTCGTCTTATTCAAATTTGAGCAGTAATCATGGTATAATTATTGGTAACGGTAATTCAATTTCCAATTCGTGGTTATGGTCATAAAACTTTGTCTCCCCCCATCCATCACTTGTCTTGAAAATTACCCTTCATGTCCCTAAATTGATTAAAAATTTGGTGTTTGTCCGTAAATTCACCACTGATAATTCTGGTTCTATTAAATTTGATCCGTTTGGATTTCTGTGAAGAATTTCAAGACGGGGAGCCCTCTCATGAGGTGTGATACTAGGGGGATCTTTATCCTATCACGCCAAATTTTGATTTCTCGAGTCAATTCATGCCATCAACTTTTGCAGTTCTTGCTCATTCCTTGTGGGATGCTCATCTAGGTCTCCGGAATCGTCTATTTTGTCTTTCCTAGATAAAAACAATCTTATTTCTTGTAAGGGTACGCGTAGTACTCCAAATTGTCAATCTTGTTCTTTAGGCTCTTTGGGTCATCGGTATTATTGTATATTTTTGGATGATTATTCTAAGTTTTTATGGACTTTTCCGATAGCGAAAGTTTTTCATTTTTTTTCCATTTACTCAATTCAAACGGGAAATAAAATATATTCAATGTGATAATGACAAAGAATATGACAATGGGGTATTTCGGGAATTTTGTGCTAATAATGGGATCAATTTTAATTTTTCTTGTCTTCATACGTCTTCACAAAATGGAAAAGCCGAACACAAATTTCGTACCATTAATAACATTGTCCGCACTTTATTGATTCATGCTTCCGTACCACCGTCTTTTTGGCATCATGCTTTACAAATGGCTACAAATATTCTTAATGTTCTTATTTCCAAAGGTTTGACATATTCGTCCCCTCTTCAAATTTTATATAATAAGACTCCTTCGTATTCACATCTTCGGGTCTTTGGGTGTTTGTGTTATCCACTCTTTCCGTCCACCACAATTAACAAACTTCAAGCCCGTTCTACTCCTTGCGTGTTTTTGGGTTATCCGTCAAATTATCGTGGTTACAAATGTTTTGATTTATCATCTAATAAAATCATCATTAGTCGCCATGTAATATTTGATGAATCCCAATTTCCGTTTTCTAAGGTGAATAGTCTCGTGCCTAGTTCGTATAATTTTTTGGATGATGATATATCCCTGTATATTATTAATCATTTTTCGGACATGTCCCGCGCCCCAATCCGCCAGCGGGCCCACTTCCCGCTGGTCCTCCCGTACCATCGACACTTACATAACTGGGTCCAGCTACTGGGCCTTCTATCCATCCCTATTCTGGCCCAGTTAATGTTTTGGTTTCCAGGCCCAGTGTTGGGCCAATATTTGCGTCTAGTAGTGCTTCCAGTTCCCGATTTGGGCCAGCAGACCCACTGCCTGCTGGCCAGTCCGTCATAAATCCCGATAATTCTCACAATCCGCCCAATTCTTCCCCGAGTCATAGACCGATCACTCGTAGTCAATGGGGTATTTTTAAACCAAAGAGACATTTTAATTTAAATTCTAATGTTCTTAAATCTCCATTATCCCGTAACCGTGTGTCCGCTTTAAATGACCCGAATTGGGAAATTTCTACGACAGACGAATATAATGCGCTTATTAATAATAAGACGTGATAGTTGGTGCCCCGTCCTTCTGGTGTTAATATTATTCGGTCTATGTGAATTTTTGCTCATAAGGACATTTTATGGTTATTTTGTGAGGCATAAGGCTCATTTGGTAGGTGATGGTAAGACTCAGCAGATTGGTGTAGATTGTGGTGAGACATTTAGTCCGGTGGTCAAGACGGCTATCATTCGCACTGTGCTCAACTTGACTCTTTTGAAAACATGTCTCATTCATCAATTAGATGTGAAGAGTTCTTTCTTACATGTTGATCTCAAGGAGACGGTCTATATGCATCAAACCTTGGGGTTTAGGAATCTCAAATATCCTCATCATGTCTGTTTGTTGAAGTAGTCTTTGTATGGACTTAAGTAGTCTCCCCGGACATGGTATAAGAGGTTTGCAGACTATTTTTCGATCATTGGGTTCTCGCACAGCAGGTCTGATAATTCATTGTTCATATATCATCGTGGTTCTTCATTGGCGTATATACTCTTATATGTGGATGATATTATCTTGACTGCTTATTCTGATGCTGTCGCGCCCGTTTTTTACCTCGGGGTCTGAACGGTATCCGCAACGTTGCTCTTTGGCGCGGTTCACTGGATGGAGCAATAATGCCGATTTTGAGGAGTCGCCACCTAATTATTTAAGTGAATCAGGACACTTGATTTATTGCAATAAAAATACTGTAATTAATCTCCATTTAATGGTCTGCGAAATTAATGAGATTCTGGATCAGGGTTCTTTATTATCCTAAAGGGAAGGGGTTAGACATCCTTTAAGATCCGCTAACTTGCGGTTATCCGTTCAAACCTAGGTTAATTATATATTGACTTTTATTCTACCTATTCTAAGCATTTTTACATAATTTACAATTAAAATAAAATGCAATACAGAATAATAAAACTAAAATTAAATGCGACATAAGATAAAATTCCGGGACATCTTTTAGCCCTTTTTAGGCCTTCAGCACAAGATGATCTCCGGGTACCTGCATAAACACTTAGTAAAGTGTTAGTAATAGAATAAATAATTTTAAAGCAATGACAAGAATTAATAAGTAAAGCCAAAATGAATCTGTCTTTGTACAGGGAGGCCTTGGAAATCAGACGGAGATTCCTTCATCGGCCAATATTGCTAGAAACAATAAAATAAATAAAACCCTCGGATCCGCGCCAAAACAGTAATAGTTTTAAACACAGAGGGATCAGATATATAAAAATAAAGTGGGACACTTAAACAAGCACGCGAATTCGCCCTGCCAACGCATGTTGGTTATCCGGTGTAAGTGGAAGAAATCATCATTGCCCAGAAAGCTTCATTTATTTTATTTTCCGTCTTTAAAACTGTGGAGGCCTAAAAAATCGACGGATTACTTTTTCATCGCTGCGCGCAGATTCTGCTCAAAATCGGAAATGCGAGGTAACATCTGTCCAACCAGTTTAATACCCAATAAAGGGCAAAATCGATCAAAATAAGTCAAAACCCACAGAACATTAAACAGTAAAGCAGCGAGCGAAAAATGGTCCGCGAAACCAGTGGAGACAACATCAACATAGCAACAAAATGATCCCAAAATCGGTCTAAAGATTGACAAAACGGTAGCGGACGTATGAGGTCGCGAAAATAGTAAAACAAATGCGATTCGACGGATTTTAGCAGGTCGTCGGAGTTTTTTTAAAACTCCGGCCAGATGCGAAAGACAAGTCAAACCAGTCCAACAACACAAAAGCAAACCGACGAACATCGCCGGAGTTTTGCAAACTCCGGCCAAATACCAAAACTCCAGAAATCAGCCCAACAATCAAAATATACATCAGTTATATATAAAATACAAAGCAATGGAGGTCGCCGGAGTTTAAAGACTCCGGTCAGTTATCCGAAAAAAGGAGAAATCAGTCCACAACCAACAACATACCAAACAAGATATAAACCGAACAAACGGGGAGATGGGCGGCGTCACTTCCACGGCTAAATGTCGGGTAAGCCACCCGATGGTGGGTTCGGCGATCGTGGGAAAGCAGTGGTTCGCCGACAGGCAGTGGAAGGGTAGGGGATCGATGGGTCACTGGTTCAGTTCGCCGGAGCTTGGAGCTCCGACATTGGTCAGCAGCGACGGGTGTCGTGGTGGTGGGTGTTGTAGTCGACGAGGGGGAGGCAGGGAGAGGGCGACGGGATTGGCAGGGATAGAGGGTGAGGGAGAGGGCAGGGAAAGAGGGTGAGGAAGAGGGCAGGGAGAGAGGTGGCGCAATGATCGTGATGTTGTAGAGGTGATGATAGAGGCACAAGAGGAGTAGCGGCCAGGGTGATTTTTATAGGGGTGTGAGCTGTGAGGGTGTGTTGGACGGTTGGAGGTTTTTTTTTTTTTTTTTTGAAAAGTGGGGGGGTTAAGGTTTTTATTTATAGGGTAGATGTTTAGGTTTAGGTTTAGGGTTTTGAGTATTGGGTATTGGAGGGAAAAGATGAAAGGTGTATTGGGCCTCAGTTTGAACTTCGGTTTTTGGCGGATTGGACTGGTCCAGATTGTGCCTTGGACTGGACTGACTTGACAAAAAATGTAAAACGGGTTCATTATTTAAAGAAAAAATTATTTAAAAGATGCAAAATTATTAAAATGCAAATGCCGATGCAATAATAATAATAATACAATATTTATCAAATATTTAATGCCTAATTAAAAGTAAAGACGAGATGTCAATTAATTATTTAAAGAGTGCAAAATTAGTAAAAAAAATGATCGCGCAACAATTATAACATAATATTTGAAGTTTAATACCTAATTAAAGTAAAACATGATTCCAATTTACAAAAAATAAAACAACATAGAATGTTAGGTAAAAAAAATATAAAAATGCCAAAAAATGGTGATTAAAATGCGATGTCCTAAAATGCTTAAAATTGCAAGAAATGACTAAAAGATGGGTCAAAATTGAGTGTCAACAGATTGTCTCTCTTTGACCGAAGACGATGAAAGAGTTTTCGGACAAAGACGTTGACTTGTAGCCAATTTTGTCCACATCGTCAGAATTAAAACAAAGATCAAGAAAATGAATGGGCAAAAAGCTGATGCAGATTTAAAATTTTGTCCCAGTGTCGAATTATGAGGACACTGGGCCGATGTGATGCTGCAAAATTAAAGACAATGCCGACGCAAATTCGAAATTTATCCAGTGTCGAATTATGATTGACACTGTGTTGCAGGTGATGTGGTGCTGAAAAAAAACATGGTGTTTGCTGATGGCGTCGTTGCATAGACGCGATGTAGATGCTCGTCGTTGCATAGACGAAACATAGATAAAGCCGTTGCAAGGGCTTACATGACATGACGTCGTTGAATAGACGCGATGCATATGCTCGTCGTTGCATAGACGAAACATAGATTAAGCCGTTGCATAGGCTTACATGACATGGCATCGTTGCATAGACGCGATGCATATGCTCGTCGTTGCATAGACGAAACATAGATGAAGTCGTTGCATAGGCTTACATGAGATGACATCGTTGCATGGACGCGATACAGATGTTCGTCGTTGCATAGACGAAACATAGAAGAAACCGTTGCATGAGCTTACATGAAATGACGTCGTTGCATAGACGTGATGCAGATGCTCGTCGTTGCATAGACGAAACATATATAAAGTCGTTGCAAGGGCTTACATGAAATGACGTCGTTGCATAGACGCGATGCATATGCTCGTCGTTGCATAAACGAAACATAGATGAAGCTGTTGCATAGGCTTACATGAAATGACGTCGTTGCATAGACGTGATGCAGATGTTCGTCGTTGCATAGACGAAACATGGATGAAACCGTTGCATAGACTTAGATGAAATGACGTCGTTGCATAGACGTGATGCCGATGCTCGTTGTTGCATAGACGAAACACAGATGAAGTCGTTGCATGGGCTTACATGAAATGACGTCGTTGCATAGACGCGATGCCGATGCTCGTCGTTGCATGAACGAAACATAGATGAAGCCGTTGCATGGGCTTACATAAAATGACGTCGTTGCATAGACGCGATGCAGATGCTCGTCGTTGCATGAACGAAACATAGATAAAGTCGTTGCAAGGGCTTACATGATATGACGTCGTTGCATAGACGCGATGCATATGCTCGTCGTTGCATGAACAAAACATAGATGAAGCCGTTGCATAGACTTACATGAGATGACGTCGTTGCATAGACGCGATGCAGATGCTCGTCGTTGCATAGACGAAACATGATGAAGCCGTTGCATAGGCTTAGAAGATGGTGTCGTTTTATGGACGTACATGCTTTGTGACTCTCCTGCGTTGTGCGTTTGTAACCCGCATGGGCCTATTATTGTCCTCCCGCCTTTGTTGATATGAAGACCCTGCTTCAAAGAAAACTTGTGAGTTTTAGGAAAGGAGTGGTTGATTCGCGTCGATTTTGTAGCTTTGACTCTTGACGCTTGCATGTTCAGACTTAAGCAAAAGGTTAGTGCATAACTGTTAATGCAAAAGATAACGCATGAATTTATAAGCAATGTAGTTGTATGAGTAGAAATGTTATCCTGTAAAATGTGATGACGGTTGTATTGATGTGATGCTGCAAATGCTGAGATTTCGTCATTGCACGGACGTGTTGAATGTTGTGAATGCTTGCTGAATGTTGCGAATCTTGCACGATCTGTGCGGACTTCTTTGGATGATCGCGAATGCTTCTTTGAATGCTCTGCGGGCTTCTTTGGATGCTACGAACGCTTGCTGAATACTCTGCGCGTGCTTATTGGATGCTGCGAATGCTTGCTGAATGCTGCGATTGCTGATGTAGTCTTTGCACGAACTTGCTGAATGCTGTGAATGCTTGCTGAATGATGTGATTGCTGATGTAGTCTCTGCACGGATTTGTTGGATGTTGCGAATGCTTGCTGAACGCTGCGATTGCTGATGTAGTCTCTGCACGGACTTGCTGGATGCTGTGAATGCTTGCTAAATGCTGTTGATTGTTGATTGCTGATGTAGCCCTGCACGGACTTGCTGGATGCTGTGAATGTTTGCTGAATGCTACGATTGCTGATGTAGTCTCTGCGGACTTCCGGATCTTTGTGAATGCTTGATGAATCTTGTTGATTCTTGATTCTTGATGCGGGTACGCAGACTTGTTGGATGCTGTGAATTCTTGATGAATGTTGTTGATTGTTGATTGCTGATGTAGCCTTGCACGGACTTGCTGGATACTGCGAATGTTTGTTGCATGTTAGTCTCTGCACGGACTTGCTCTGGCGAAAATTGCTCATATCTCTTTTCGGAATAATCAAGTGCATTATGTCGCACACGAGCCAATGGGAAGACTTCTAATGGTGTGACCGAAGCCGATTTAGGCCGCCTACGTATCTCGTCGAGGGAATCAGATCAAGACGTAGTTCATGATGCAAAAAATGATTGTACAATTTTCAAAAAATGAGACCGAAGTCAATGTGGCCGCCTACCTGTCCCGTTGAGGGAATCAGGTCAATACGTAGTTCGTGATGCAAAAAATGATTTTTATGGGTTTTCAAACAGTGTGGACCGAAGCCAATGTGACCGCCTACGTATCCCGTCGAGGGAATCAGGTCAAGACGTAGTTCATGATGCAAAGAATAAGGATTTTTATATATGCATTTTTTTAAAAAAAGTGGAAAGACAACACCACGTTCTGACTTCAGTTGATACCAACAATTAGTATTGTGCTTAGCAATTTCGTTTATTGCTTTCAGTCTAACCAAGACTGACTTCTGGGTAATTCCTATAGTTTCAAATGGTACCTCAGACACCTAAGTATCGCACACTTGCTTGCATCCAAGGTTTCGAACTACACGTAATCTCATGTTTCAAATGTCCTCACTGAAAGAAAGTCTCATTTCTCACATATATTTCAGTATTTTGAATTTTGGGACGTTTAGAGAAGTACGCTCACACTCAAAAGGATATTCAATGCATGCAATTGTGATACCATAGACTTGGCCGTCATATAAGTATCCACTAATGTGAGAACCCTCAGTATAAGATCATGTAGGGCTTGTCACGGGCTTGTAATGTAGGCTTGGGGAAAGGGATGGATATTATTTGGGTAAAAAGTGACTAATCCTTCCTCGAGCGTTGGACTACGTCTGTGCTTGATATTTGCGTGCTTTAATGTCGACTGCTTTTTTGTCCCGCTTTTTCAGATCGACTTCTTTTTGAATCTTTCGTTTGGAGCCCACTTTTTCCAAAGTTATTCTCTCATTTCATTCATTTTTTGTTTATAATGCCGGGACTTTTGATTTCTTCTTTTGTGAAGTCGTCATTTGTGTTTCTTTTTTCCCTTTTGGGATTTTGACAATTTTTGTCTTTGCAAACTTCGACGCAAAATTTTGTCAGCCACTTGCACATTTCCAAAGCGCTCAAGGAGGTCGGACCAAGAGAGGGATAGTGCGTACGCACTCAGAAAGAGTATAGGTGTAATATGCGGTTGTCAAAAGAATAGGCTTTAGGCTCAAAAGGGGTGTACTACGGATAATGTTATTTGGTAGGCTGAAAGGCTCAAACGGGTCAAAGAAAGCCTACGATCATTTCCTACACCGAGTGTTACTCAGGATTTCGCCTCAACAAACATTCAAGCCAAGTTCTAGATCACAATGCAATGCAATTGAACTTATTCTAAAACTCACCACACAATGCACATGAAACGATGAGGTTGGTTTCGTTCTTATCTTGAAAGCATGCAAGACAATGTCATTACAGGTGTGCGTGAGAGGTACCAAAAGAATCTATGGTTTACCATGAAGTCCACCCATATTGATTATTACTCGTTCTTTCCTATACGCACTCCTAACTGTGTTGGTATCAACCAAATCAAACAATGAAACTTAAAAGAGCTTTCTTTTTGTTTTTTTTTTTAATTTTTTTTATGCTTTTTGAATAAAATATTTTTGTATTTTTTGAATAAATGGTACCGAACCCGAATAGAGCTGCCTACGTATCTCAGCTTTGACGAGAATCAGGTGTGCGTAGTTCGTTCAGTTATGCTTTAAAAGAATTCATTCATGAAAGAAATGCAAAAGTAAAAGATGTGCAAGACAAATGATTGTTCAATATAAGACTAATGCAAAGTAAAAGGAATGTAATGAAAAAATGAATGACTGTGATAGAATGAATGAAATGCATGAATGATTGTATGTGATAGAATGATTGAAATGCAATAATGAATGTCCATGATTAGATAAATGCAATGAATGAGTGAACCAAATATGCCCTTTTTTTTAATACTTTTTGAATAAAATATTTTTGTATTTTTTGAATAAATGGTACCGAACCCGAATAGGGCTGCCTACGTATCTCATCTTTGACGAGAATCAGGTGTGCGTAGTTCGTTCAGATATGTTATAAAACGTATGATTTAAAAAGAATTTATTCATGAAAGAAATGCAAAAATAAAAGCTGTGCAAAACAAATGATTGTTCAATATAAGACTAATGCAAAGTAAAAGGAATGTAATGAAAAAATGAATGGATGTGATAGAATGAATGAAATGCATGAATGAATGTATGTGATAGAATAAATGCAATGAATGTGTGAACAAAATATGTCATTTTTTTTTGTGGTGGTGTCGAACCCTAGATGAGTTGCCTACGTATCACACCGTATGGTGAGAATCAGACACGCGTAGTTCGGGATGATTATGTTGTAAAATGCATGATAAAGAATTATGTAATCAATACTAGACATATCAATTGAATTTGCAAATATGTATAAAGATACAAAATATAGGACCCAGAGTGATGCTTCGTTGAATCTGATATAAGTTGACTTCTTTCCGTCAACATAACTCCAGCTCATTCTTGTGATGAATTTTTTTCTTTTATTTTTCTTCCTTTTGTTTTATTTTCTTCCGGTCGTCCTCGACTATTTGCGAGGACGGTTTTCCTGCAAAAGATATGACAAATGGGTGAGAGTAGGCAAGCCACAAAAATAGTAAAATGTAAGGGCATGACAATATAGTCAAAGACTCCTCTGTTTGGTTCGACCGGACTGGTGGTTGATGCTTCACAAAGTTCAAATCGCGCTGTTCAAGAGCGATTTACGCAGTAGAAGTTCTGATTTCAATGTGACAACAAAAAGTGCAAAAATGCAAATGCTCGTGGCCGGAATTATAAGCATGATATGTACAGAATTGCTAGTGACAACAATAGTAAATAAAAGCATGCAAATCAAGCGCGCGCCTAATATGCATGAGACCTCTCTTATGCCAGAGGTCGGCCTAAACGCCAAATATGCGAGATTATGATAAATAGGTCCAAGCCGTTAAACTACAATATTTTGTTGGAAATGACGACCAAATGACGGTGCACTTTTTCCAATTTCGGTGTGTCGTGACCAGGCTTGGATCCGTCTATCATCATCACGCTACACATAGTATGCTAATGAGTCGTTGGGTTGTGAAACCCGTCGACAAATTTGGTGGATTTCTAATTGTGGCGTTAATACCAAGGATTAACTCACCTAAGGTTTATGCATGCATGACTTAATAAAAAAGTGGTATAGCTCTATCTTAAGTTTTATAAGATTTGGCTTACTAGACGCAAGGTTCCCGAGCGGACAACTCGAGTGAGAAGGCTACGCGGCCACCGGTTAGACCGGACACTCCACGTATATTACCAACTCTCCTAAATTTGGATTTTGAAGAAAGAATTTTGCTGATCTACCCAGCGCACCTCGCATGTAGTGTGTGATAGTGTGGATTTTTCAGAGTGGAAGAAATATGAGCGGAATGCCAATTTAATAAAAACAGTAAAAGCAAATAGCAATTAAAACAGTTTAGCATACAAAATTAAATCAAGCAATTTTAAGGCATTTAATACAAATAAAAGCAAATAAAGCCAAGCAATAATAAACCTAGGTTTGCTATGGTCAAGAACCTGATTATCCCCAGCGGAGTCGTCATGCTGTCGCGCCCATTTTTGACCTCGGGGTCTGAACGGTATCCGCAACGTTGCTCTTTGGCGCGGTTCCCTGGATGGAGCAATAATGCCGATTTTGAGGAGTCGTCACCTAATTATTTAAGTGAATTAGGACACTTGATTTATTGCAATAAAAATACTGCAATTAATCTCCATTTAATGGTCTGCGAAATTAATGAGATTCTGGATCAGAGTTCTTTATTATCCTAAAGGGAAGGGGTTAGACATCCTTTAAGATCCGCTAACTTGCGGTTATCCGTTCAAACCTAGGTTAATTATATATTGGCTTTTATTCTACCTATTCTAAGCATTTTTACATAATTTACAATTAAAATAAAATGCAATACAGAATAATAAAACTAAAATTAAATGCGACATATGATAAAATTCCGGGACATCTTTTAGCCCTTTTTAGTCCTTCTGCACAAGATGATCTCCAGGTACCTGCATAAACACTTAGTAAAGTGTTAGTAATAGAATAAATAATTTTAAAGCAATGACAAGAATTAATAAGTAAAGCCAAAATAAATCTGTCTTTGTACAGGGAAGACCTTGGAAATCAGACGGAGATTCCTTCATCGGCCAATATTGCTAGAAACAATAAAATAAATAAAACCCTCGGATCCGCGCCAAAACAGTAATAGTTTTAAACACAGAGGGCTCAGATATATAAAAATAAAGTGGGACAAATTCTAAACAAGTGCATGCGAATTCGCCCCGCCAACGCATGTTGGTTATCCTGTAAGTGGAAGAAATCATCATTGTCCGTAAAGCTTCATTTATTTTATTTTCCGCTTTTGCAAGCGAGGCCTAAAAATCGACGGATAACTTTTTCATCGCTGGCGCGCAGATCTGCTCAAAATCGGTAAAATGCGATTAACATCTGTCAACCGCTTTAATACCCAATAAAGGGCAAAATCGATCAAAATAAGTCAAACCCACGAGCGATGCAAGAAAGCGTGAGCGAAAAATGGTCCGCGAAACCAGTGGAGACAACATCAACATAGCAACAAAATGATCCCAAAATTTGGTCTAAAGATTGACAAAAATGGTAGCGGACCAGGGCGCAGGTCAAAAATAGTAGAAACAAGCGGCCTGACGGATTTTAGCAGGTCGCCGGAGTTTTTTTAGAACTCCGGCCAGATGCGAAAGACAAGTCAAACCAGTCCAACAACCGACAACCACTGAAAAATAAAGCAGAGCCAAGGTCGCTGGAGTTTTCAAACTCCGGCAAGAACCATAAAACAGTTAAACAAATCAGTCCAACAACACAAAAGCAAACCGACGAACATCGCCGGAGTTTTGCAAACTCCGGCCAAATACCAAAACTCCAAAAATCAGCTCAAAAATCAAAATATACATCAGTTATATATAAAATACAAAGCAATGGAGGTCGCCGGAGTTTAAAGACTCCGTCCAGTTACCCGAAAAAAGGAGAAATCAGTCCACAACCAACAACATACCAAACAAGATATAAACCGAACAAACGGGGAGATGGGCGGCGTCACTTCCACGGCTAAATGCCGGAGTGACGCCACCCCAGTGGTGGATTCGCCGGCGACTGGGTGTGGGAAAACAGTGGTTCGCCGACAGGCAGTGGAAGGGTAGGGGATCGATGGGTCACTGATTCAGTTCGCCGGAGCTTGGAGCTCCGACATTGGTCGCCAGCCGACGTGTCGTGGTGCCAGGTGTAGTCAACGAGGGAGGCGGGAGAGGCGACGGATCGCGAGGATAAAGGCGGAGAGGCGGGGTGAGGAGAGGCAGAGAGAGGGTGATGGGTGACGCACGTGATGTTGTAGAGGTGATGATAGGGCGTGAAGAGGAGTAGGCGGTGGGGTGATTTTTATAGGGGTGTGAGGGTGTGTTGGGCCAGTGGAGGTTTTTTTTTTTTTTGAAAAGTGGGGGGGGGGGTAAGGTTTTTATTTATAGGGTAGATGTTTAGGTTTAGGTTTTGGGTATTGGGTATTGGAGGGAAAAGATGAAAGGTGTATTGGGCCTCAGTTTGGGCTTCGATTTTTGGCGGATTGGACTGGTCCATATTGTGTCTTGGACTGGACTAGCTTGACAAAAAATGCAAAACGGGTTCATTATTTAAAAGATGCAAAATTATTAAAATGCAAATGCCGATGCAATAATAATAAAAATACAATATTTAACAAATATTTAATGCCTAATTAAAAGTAAAGACGAGATGTCAATTAATTATTTAAAGAGATGCAAAATTAGTAAAAAAAAATGATCGCGCAACAATAATAACATAATATTTGAAAATGTTTAATACCTAATTAAAGTAAAACATGATGCTAATTTACAAAAAATAAAACAACATAGAATGTTAGGTAAAAAAAAATACAAAAATGCCAAAAAATGGTGATTAAAATGCGGTGTCCTAAAATGCTTAAAATTGCAAGAAATGACTAAAAGATGGGTCAAAATTGGGTGTCAACAGATGCATTACACCAGTTTATCATGACAATGCTCAGTTTTGAGTTTGCTATGTAAGACTTGGGGCCCTTGAGTTATTTTTTGGGGATTGCTGTCACTCGTCATGTAGGTGGGTTGTTCTTATCACAGAGGAAATATGCAACTGAGATCATTGAAAGGGTCGGAATGTCATCCTGTAAGTCCACTTCCACTCCTGTTGATACTAAACTCAAGTTGGGTGTTGTGGTTGGCTCACCATATGAGGATCCAACCCGTTATTGCAGTCTTGCAGGGGCCCTTCAGTATCGTACATTCACGAGACCAGATATTACGTATGTCGTACAACATGTGTGTTTGTTTATGCATGATCCCGAGATCGAGCATACGAACGCGCCGCGTCATTAGTACATCCAGGGGACACTTGACTATGACTTACATTTATATCCTTCATCGACATCTACTATTGTCTCATATACAGATGCTAGCTTGGTTTATTGTGATAATGTTAATGTCATCTACTTTTTTGGAAATCCGGTTCAACACCAACGTACTAAACATATTGAGATGGACATTCACTTTGTTCGCGAAAAGGTAGCTCGTGGACAAGTACACGTCTGTCATGTTCCTTCCAGGTATCAAATTGCAGACATCTTTACAAATGACATTCCCTCAGTTCTTTTTGAAGATTTTAGAGACAGTCTTCATATACGAAGACCGCCCGCTAAGATTGCGGAGGTGTGTTAAATATATGTAATATACACGTGATTGGTACAAAATTAGTCACGGGTTTGTACAGAAGTTAGGTCCTCGGTTTTGTGTGTAATTTGGAGTAAATATTACATTAATTAGTATTGTACACTTAACATAATTATAAGAGTCTTGTACTATTAGAATAGAGTTTTGGGATTAGAATAGGAATAATATGTTTTCTATTATGGAAAATTGTATATTGTATATATATTTCTTTTATTAATAAAAATAATAAAGAAATTATTCTTTCAAAAATATTTAAAAAGTAAATATAAGAAGAAAAGCCAAAAAAATCCAACAGCTTTCACATGATTATACACGTAAAGAATGATTTGACGAAGGGATTCACATGATTACCTCAAGATATGTAAATGGTTCCTTCTATCAAAAGTTAGTAATATTATCAAATCAAGATGTGTGCTTGTGTTTTGAAGCGCAAATTTTCTCGCAAGTTTGCATTAGTAGGACGATAAGCACAACGTTACTTTGGAAATATCATTTTCTAAAGAAAGCATTTAATAGAAAAACACAAGCGTCAATTTAGGCGTGGAATCAAAGACATAATGGTCCCATGACAGGTAGTAAAATGAATATGAACATGAAACTTGAAAGTATAAAGAAAGCTACGACATGTACTCCGGGCATAGTCAGCGAGTTTGATTCACGCCGGCGCGAAGAAATTCTGTATGTCGGAAAATTTGATTTTATCTCATTGATCGTTTATCTTTCAGAAATTAGCGGCTGGGCGCGTCACTTAATTCTTGGTGATGTTGTTGAAGGATCGGTGCCATCACCTCAAGAACGTCTGGATAATACCAGTAAATTAGTCAAACGCAAACCTGAAAATTTTGATTATCTCAAAAAAAAAAAAAAAAAAAAGAGAGAAAGCTACAACATAGAAGTACCACTTATTTTAAAGAAGGTAATAAGTATAGACAACCCCGAAAGTGGATAATGATGGAACAGAATACATAAAATAAGAAGCAGAGCCGCAACAAATATTCAATGCAAAAGGCAAATTAAAGAATAGGACAATAGTCAAAAGCATGTGAAACAGTCGTCTATTAACTTGAGAGCAATCCATGACTTGAGGTGCATGTGCTAGTTTTTCTCCATCCGATATTCATATTAAAATTCATTTAAGAAAAA
The DNA here is from genome assembly GCA_029844215.1 of Przewalskia tangutica. Lineage (NCBI taxonomy): Eukaryota > Viridiplantae > Streptophyta > Magnoliopsida > Solanales > Solanaceae > Przewalskia > Przewalskia tangutica. The sequence continues at coordinate 27,033,336 of CM056736.1, read as the reverse complement.
ATAATTCCTAACAATTGTTTTTTCACATCCAAAACTCAAATTTAAGACGAAGAATTTCTATTTATCGGATCATAACTCTTATTGAGCTGCATGTGCCCCTTGACATGTCCCTTGACTAATGTTATCCCTCAAGAAAGACAGACCTCTCCAATTTGTCAATACATAGGGAAAAATTAATATATTGTGGTTGTCGTGTTGAGCCACCACCAACTCTGGCTACGCTTAAATTGCTTGGGAGCCACCCTTATTGACTATCCTTATTAAGCTTAAATTGGACAAGGGATCCTATGAAATTTTGGCTATTTTTTGTTTACTTTAATGGTATCTTAGCCTGTTTACATAGTAAAATACTTTCCTTCAACCCCCAACTCTAGGGGATCATGATAGTGATTTTCTACTTATCTTTACAACAACTTAAATTAAAAAAAAAATGAAATTGATTTTCTCTTTCTCAATATCTCTATAAAAATTAAATAAAATTTTGAACCATGAGCTCGTAACCTATGATATCATATGCATTTTAGCCAAGTTTAAGGTCTAGAATAGATTGTTGGCCTTAATAAGACGCGGAAAGGATGTTGAACGGTCCAGCCTGCTAATCGAGCTTGTGTTATAACTTGAAATCCTCGAACAATGTGTCTTTTTCCGGTGAAAAAAGAACGATGTTTGTTTTTCTGATATTCTCGTAGGGAGCTAAAAATTAATGTTTAGTATTTCAACATAAAAAAATCTAAAAAATAGTGGGAGAATTGCGTCTTTTCTTTTGAGAAATTGACATCACATGTTAGAAATTTGGGAGAGCAAGAAAACACAAATAACACTCAAAATTCACTAAAAGAGAAATGGAGCAAACCTGATTTTCTATATAAACACTTAATTCAAATGACTATTTATATGTGAACTCATCCAAGTATCTAACCTAGCATACATGTATCACTTCAAAGTATATATGTCCCAGAGACAATCATTTTAGGGACAAATGTACTTGAACACATTCGTATTATTAATGAGATTACTATATTGATGGCAGTTGCAATTACTGAATTATTATTTGATTGTTTGTATTATTCATTAATGTGCATCCCTTGAGATAACGTTGTCATTGATAGGGTGAGATATTAATGATAGAGCGTAGTTCTTAAAGAAGCTGACTGATGATCATTGAGAATGAGATGTCGATGATATATTATAAGTCGACATGTGGTCTACATCACATTCTTAGAGAATGTAGTATGTTGTTAGGCATATTTTGTACGCTTTTTGAGTCATTTTTAGTTAATATTTTACTCATTTCGTTTGTGTTTAGTATAGTGGTAGGGTTGTTTTTCTTTCTTTTGAGTCGCAGCGGTTCTAAATGGCAAAATGGCAAAAAGAAGCTAAAAGTGGACAGAAAAGACAGGAAAGGAGCTCCCGAAGCAAAAAGGACGAAAGTTGGCAGATCAAGACAAAAGACCGCGGGACCGCGGCGCCGGAATACATGACCCGCGGTGCCACAATTCTTGAAACGCGATTTTCGCACCACGCGGTGCCATTCTGCGGGATCATGCGGCCGATGCGAAAATTTCCAATCCGAAATAGAATTGATAAGGGGCAAAAGGATCCAAGGCACACGTTTTTGACAACATATATAAACCCTTGAGACAGATTTTGAGGGAGGATCTATCACATATCATCTCTCAGAACGCAACACAACGCTTAGCAGCTATAATTGGAGACATTAGTTCTAAATACTTTTCTTTCCTTTATGTTCATTCAGTTCATGTTTGAATTTATATTAGTTCTTAGCAGGTCTATGACTAGGAGCTAAACACTTTATTAGAGATTTTCTATTGAATCACTTGAAACTCTTTCATGAATTAATGCATTAGTTTGATTTCTTCTTCATTTGATTAAGATTTATTCAATATTGGTATGAATGTTTGATAGTTAATTGATCACTAATTATCATAATCTATATGATTTCGAATCAAGAACCGAGAGGAGAGATTTGAATATGCTGTAATTGAATAAACATAGGTTAAAATCGCGGACGAAAGTACCCCAATACTTGTGTAGCATTATAGGTTATTGTTCTTAATCCTCCTATGTGGTAAAACCTATCATAGAAATATAGAAGGTTTCTACACTGGGGTTGAGCGATTATATATCCTAACCGAAATATAAGACAGTCTAGTTAACCGCTATCTTAACGTAGAAGAAGAAGTAATTCTAGTTGCATTAAGGATTGAAAAGTGTGGATAGTTGAGGATATAGGAAGCCCTAATTCCTTCATAACTGATTAAACCTTAATAATTTAGTTCAATTCTTACAATTACTCTACTAGTGTTAGATAACAACCAAATCAACTTATCGTTTGCCAAATAGATAACCTAGAATAGATGTTCGGTAATTAGAAATCAGTCTCTGAGAACGATATTCGGTCTTACAAGACTATATTACTTGTGACGATACGTACACTTGCGTGAGCACGTGGAAATCGGCCTGACAAGTTTTTGGTGCCGTTGCCGGGGACTGACGTACTTCTAATATCGAACCATTTATTCTTAATTCTACTTTGGTTTTTATTTTTTATTTTTAGAACCCTGTTGCTTTGATTTGTTTGTTGATTTTGATCGATTTCAGGACGTAGTTTATGCGAAGAAGAAGAGGAGCAGATACACTTGTTCCTTTTAATCCTGAAATTGAGAAAACTTGCAAGCAGAACAGGCGAAATAAGAAGATATCTGATTCAGTGACCATGGAAAACCAACCGAATCAGAATGGGGCGGACAATGAGGTTCCTGATAATGTAGGGGAGCCAATACATGTCCTAGCAGAGATAAGTTTGGGGAACTACGTCTGCCCACAGTTACAGGTGCACAGACATGCATCAGGCTCCCATCAATAGGGGTAAACAACCTTGAGATCAAGCCAGCCATCCTGAGCATGGTCTAAAACACAGTACAGTTTGGGGGGATTGCCGTTTGAAGACCCCCACATGCACATTGCCAATTTTCTGGAGCTGTGTGCCACCTTCAAGTACAATGACGTTACTGACGCCGCCATTAGATTGAGGCTCTTCCTGTTCTCACTTAGGGACAGAGCCAAGAGCTGCCAACTCCGTCACCACCTGGCAGGATTTAGCCCAAAAGTTTCTTGCAAAGTTCTTCCTTCCTTCAAAGGAAGCAAAGTTAAGGGGAGAGTTGAAAAATTACTATCAGGTAGATGGAGAGTCGATGTATGATGCATGAGAGCGATTCAAGGATTTGCAGAGAAAATGCCCACACTATGGCATAGAAAAGTGGATGTTGGTCTATATTTTTTATAATGGGTTGAGTGGTACTACTCGTACCATCATTGATGCTGCAGCAGGGGGAGTGTTCATGATGAAGAGTGCCAATGAGGCACATGAGTTGCTAGAAGACATGGTTGCGAATAATCACCAAGGGGCAGATGACAGATCAGTGAGTAGCAGGAAGACTGTGTTGTCACGACCCGACCCCGGATCCGTGACCGGTGCCTTGACCCGGGCACCCTTGTGACACAACATCAGAGAAAACCAGCGGAATATAAACTCAAAATAAAACAACCATAATGGTATAAATAGTCTAGCCCAAAATGGCTATCCCAAAAGTACATCAAATTGAGCAATATATCCTTAAACAACCCAAGTTATGACAAGACTACAGACCTCTAAGAATAAGTAACACTATGACGGGACAGGGCCCCGTCATGCCCCTGAATGTACAAAATATCACAACACCGGGGAGAACCATACCAAAAGTCGAGCTTCCGAAGAAATGGAGCTCCTGACACCTGAGTAAGAGATCCTAGGAATGAGGATCTACCACCTGCTTTCCCTTACTCGGCGTAACGCAGCCCGGCGAAGAGGTCGACACAACGTACCAAGTATGTAAAACTGGAAAATACTGTAGTAATATCACAAGTCAAAGATAAGCTGGAGTCATAGATAAAAATCAATTTCCTTGCACTGTGCCTTACTAACAATGAGAGTAACAAGTATAAAACTTATAGCATAAAAATAGGAGGCTCACGATCAAAACAGGGTACCTCGCCCGTAGTATCGCGCAGTCCTACTCCTGGGACTATTTCACCCGCATGGGTCCTGTGGACCCGCATGAGGTCATCCGCCTCGTCATGGGACTATTTCACCCGCATGGGACTATTTCACCCGCATGGATCCTGTGGATCCGCATGAGTATCATCGCCGTACTCGCATGAGACTATTTCACCCGCATGGATCCTGTGGTCCGGATCCGCATGAGTGCAAGCGCCGCACTCGCATCATGGGTAGCAAATCCATGACATAGATAATAACCCGGGGTTTACCCCGAAATAATACAAATATATAACATAGCTCATCCGGCTATCATACATAACATAAGCACTACCGGCCTATCATATCATACATAAGCACTACCGGCCTATCATATCATACACAAGCACTACCGGCTTATCATAACATAAGCAAGTTAAGAAATCCCCTAACTTCTTATTAACATTATTAATATATCCTCTCATTTTAGTATCCTAAGGCACTAACATGTCTTTTAATAGAAAATTCGGGAATTCAACCCAAGTACCATGTACTTCTAACTTTTTAAGAAAAACTCTTTTTATACAAAGATTCCAAGATACTAATCACCATAGTATCAAGTTACAATTTCTTTTCAAAACAAGTCACATTTCCTTTTAGAAATATAATAGGCTTCTAAATCAAGTGACTTCATTTCCTTTAAAACCTTAGGCAACCAATGCCTAAAAATCAATCCACCTTCCATAGTTTCAAATCCTTTACCCGTACTTGTTTTAGTTAGAGTAAACCATTCTTTGTGAACCTTTCAAAAACTAATATAACCAACTTCCCATAAAGTCATTATATTAGCGTTATACCTTTGTCAAATACATTTTCCTTAAATCCAAAGGACTTATACTTTTGAAATGAGACAAGCATCATATACTTTAAAACAAGTGTAGATTATCAAATCTTGTACATATACCGTACTACATAGATACAACTACTCATGCTCAAGAGATAGGAAAGCTCTACATACCTCCTTGGTCAATCCACTTGCTAAGTCCAACTACCGCAAGTAATATGTCAACCTATAATAACCATAGTGTGTTTATTAACCTCTAATTCCAATGTAGAAATTCCAAATTCAAGTTATCAATTCCTAAGGAAAATTGGGCAGCATTTCCTTTGTTTCTACTCACTTTGCCACCTCTTCAAAGGCCGATTTTTCAACATTCAAACGCCTTATTAAGGCCCAACAACCAAACCAACACAAAGGGGATTACACACCTAATCTTGGGTGTGTAAAATTCTGCCCCATAAGTTATAATAGTACACTTAACAATTCTAAGGTGGTTTTTAGGCTACAACATGCTCATAATATTTCTTTAGCCAAATCCTTCATATTCAACCCACATTTCTAGCATGCAATGTCTCTAAGAACATTATTTACCACCATAAGTATCTTCTTCATAACATGCAACTCTATAAACTAATAATAGAGGAAGAATCATTACCTTAGAGCTTTAGCCAAATTTTATCCAACAATTTGCTAGCCTTTCTACCAAGAATACCACCACCACCACCTTCACAAGCTAGCCACAAGCTTCCTTCTTGTCTTTTAATTTTTCAGATTTTTCTTAAGGCTAGAATCCTCTTGGATTTTTAGAGAGAAGGAGGAGCTTGAAATATTTAGAGAGAAGGAAGAGGTTTTTCAAAGAGAGAGATGACAAATGACCAAGTCTTTAAGACTTGGTCAATATATTGCATGTAAAAATCAGATGGGGGGGGGGACACTTGTCCCCCACTCAGGCCCTTTCAAAATAAAAATCTGACTTTTCCTAAGTTTTTCCGCCTGATTTTTCGCTCGGCGCGGGCTTCCGGCGCGCCGCGCCGCAACTCCAGCGACTCAGGTTTCGGCGCGCCCTACATTACTCGCCCAGCGCCGCGCCCCGCCTCGCGCCATGGCCTGAGACCGACCGAGGTCCCGCCCTAACCACGGGTATAACATTCTCCCCTTAGAAACATTCGTCCGAATGTTCCTCAAACTTACTCAAATTACAATATCGGCATAGACTCAAATAAAGACGCTTCACACGGCCACAACAAAACTCAAGCATAAATACTAAATTTAAAGACCAACAATTTTAGAACGTGGATTACCTGGAGGTATAGGGAATAAGTGAGGATATTTCTTCTTCATGTCATCCTCCGCTTCCCACGTCATTTCCTCCCTGTTCACATTCCACCATAGGACCTTGACGAAAGCCACGTCTTTCGTCCGAAGTCGTCTAACCTGACGATCGAGTATCGCTATGGAACTCTCCTCATACGATAACTCCTCTGTCACTAGGACATTCTGAACCGGGTGCACTCTAGATGGATCTCCAATACATTTCCGTAACATGGACACATGGAAAATTGGATGTACCGCCTCCAGATCGGACGGCAGATCCAACTCATAAGCAACCTTGCCTACCCTCCGGACAATCTGGTAAGGCCCAATGTACCTTGGGCTAAGCTTCCCCTTCTTTCCAAATCTCATCACGCCCTTCATGGGCGATACCTTTAGAAAAACCCAATTACCTAACTCAAATTCCAAGTGTAGACGCCGATGATCTGCATACGACTTCTGCCGACTCTGAGCTGCCAACAACCGCTCCTGGATAAGCTTCACCTTATCCACTGCCTGCTGAACTAAGTCTGGCCCGACCAACTGGACTTCTCCCACCTCGAACCAGCCTATAGGTGTTCTGCACTTCCTCCCGTATAAGGCCTCATAAGACGCCATCTGAATCCCGGAATGGTAGCTGTTGTTGTAAGAAAACTCCACAAGAGGCAAATGATCCTCCCAGCTACCCCTGAAATCAATAACACAAGCCCGCAGCATATCCTCAAGTGTCTGGATAGTGCGCTCGGCCTGTCCGTCGGTCTGAGGATGAAATGCCGTACTGAGACTCACCCGTGTCCCTAATCCCTTCTGAAAGGACCTCCAGAAGTTAGCCGAGAACTGGGCTCCTCTATCTGATATAATCGACACCGGGACACCGTGCAGTCTCACAATCTCTCTAATATATAATCTGGCATAGTCCTCAGCTGAGAACGTCGTTCTGACCGGAAGAAAATGGGCTGATTTCGTCAGCCTGTCGACAATCACCCAAATGGAATCATGCTTCCTCTGAGTGGTAGGTAGTCCTGTAATAAAATCCATATTTATCACCTCCCACTTCCAAGTCGGAATATCAATATCTCGCAATGACCACCGGGCTTCGTGCTCAATCTTAACTCACAATTCCCGCATCATGCCACGAACTCCGCAACGTCCCTCTTTAGGCCATCCCACCAATACACGCATCTGAGGTCACGATACATTTTAGTCGATCCCGGATGAATAGAATAACGAGAACTGTGTGCCTCCCTCAGAATCTGCTGACGAAGTCCTGTCACATCGGGAACACACAACCGGCCCTCGAATCTTAGCACCTCATCAGGCGCTACCTCAAACAGACTCCTCTCTTTCTGAACAGCGGCATCTCTGTACCGTACCAAAATCGGATCCTCATACTGTCGCCTCTTCACCTCCTCGACGATGGAAGACTCGGCAACCTCTCGAACCCGAATTCCGTCACCAACAGAATCAACCAAACGAACCCCAAGGCTCGCTAGCTGATGTAACTCTCGGACCATATCCCTTTTCTCTGGCTGAACAACAGACAGACTACCCATCGATCTGCGACTAAGGGCATCTGCAACTACATTGGCCTTCCCTGGGTGGTATAAAATATCAACATCGTAATCCTTAAGTAGCTCCAACCACCGTCTCTGCCGCAAGTTCAGTTCCCTCTGGCTGAAGATGTACTGGAGACTCTTGTGGTCTGTGTAAATGTCCACGTGAACTCCATATAAATAATGCCTCCAGATCTTCAAGGCATGAATCACAGCTGCCAACTCTAGATCATGGGTGGGATAGTTCTTCTCATGCTTCCTAAGCTGTCGAGATGCATAAGCTATAACCTTGCCGTGCTGCATCAGCACGCACCCAAGCCCGACACCTGACGCGTCACAATAAACCACATATCCATCTAAACCCTCTGGAAGAGTAAGAACTGGGGCGGTCGTCAACCTCTCCTTTAGCAATTGGAAACTTTCCTCACAAGTATCCGTCCACCGGAACATAGCTGCCTTCTGAGTCAGCTTAGTCAAAGGTGCTGAAATAGAAGCAAACTTTTCCACAAACCTCCGATAATAGCCTGCAAGGCCCAAAAAGCTGCGCACCTCCGTCGGTGTAGTGGGTCTGGGCCAAGTCTTGACTGCCTCAATCTTAGCTGTATCAACCCGAATACCATCGGCCCCGATAACATGCCCCAAGAAAGCCACTGAAGCTAACCAGAACTCGCATTTCGAGAACTTGGCATACAACTGCCGGTCTCGGAGGACTCCCAATACCGTCCTCAAATGATCTGTATGCTCCTGTGCGCGAATACACCAAGATATCATCAATAAACACTATAACGAACATATCCAAGAATGGCCTGAACACCCTATTCATCAAATCCATGAATACTGCTGGGGCGTTGGTCAGCCCGAAAGACATCACCCTGAACTCATAGTGCCCATACCGGGTCCTGAATGCAGTCTTTGGGATGTCTATCTCTCTAACTCGCACCTGATGATAACTGCATCGCAGTCTATCTTGAAAAACACTTTGCACCGCAATCGGTCAAACAAATCGTCAATCCCGGGAGGATACATTCTTGATAGTAACCTTGTTCACCGCTGTAATCAATACACATCGCATCGTCCCATCCTTCTTCTTTACAAATAACATCGCGCCCCGAGGAGAAACACTTGGCCTAATAAAGCCTTTCTCCAGCAAATCTTTCAGCTGATCCTTCAATTCCTTCAACTCGGCCGGTGCCATCCTGTATGGCGGAATAGATATCGGTCGAGTGTCTGGTGCCAAATCGATGCAAAACTCAATCTCCTCTCGGGAGGATACCCTAAGCTCGTGCGGGAATACGTCGAAACTCTCTAACAACCGAATCGATCAAGGTCCAGATCTCACCTCGATGTCGAATACCCGAACCAAGTGGTAGATATACCCCTTCCGTACCATCTTCCTTGCCTTGAGGTAAGAAATAAACCTACCCCTCGGCGATGCAAAGATTCCCTTCCACTCGATAACCGCTCACCAGAAACCGGAACCGAACTAACCTCTCTCTGCGATCCACATTGGCATAGCAAGACGCTAGCCAATCCATACCCATAATCACATCGGTCATATCCAACTCTATCAAGTCACCAGAGTCCGGCGACCATCTATAGTCACTAGGCAAGCCTTATATACCCGCCGCTACCACCGGCACCTACGGCGTAGCCACCTCAAAGGATTCTATGGACTCGGGCTCTATCCCTATTCTCACAAGAATATGAGGAGATATATAGGACAAGGTAGAACCGGATCTATCAAAGCATAAACATCACAAAGAAGAGACCAACAATGTACTGTGGCGACATCGGTGGCGCCTCCGGTCTGGCGGTGGACATAACATAAATGCGGTTCGAGGACCGCTGAATCGAACCCGCCGCGGCTGTTGGCGTGAACACCCTGCCCGGGCGCCAACCATCAAGATGAAGACCCAAAGAATCGAACATCGGGTGAGCCATGGCACTCCCGCCTCCTGCAGACGGACAATCTCTCTTCAAATGGCCTGCCGCCACAAGAGTAACAAGCTCTCGGAGGAATACGACACCCCATAATGGCAATCACCACATCGACCACCGAGGCATGGGGCCTCATCCGACCGAACTCGTCCTCTGAAAACCCGGCCACGAACCCTGTCCCGCTCCCGAATACTCATGCGTCCGAAGATGGTGGAGAGCGCTCGACCGGCCATGGTGCAAATCTGGTCTTCTTTGGGGTTGTCTACCCCTAAAACTACCAGAGGACCCTGCTGTCCTGGCCCTCTTCTGCTGATACCTGTCGATCCGTCGGCCCCTGCGTTCCTCACACCCAAGTGCATGTGCCTGCATGCGGGCAATGTCCATGCCCGGCTGAAGAGCCACCCCCGAGCAACTCTCGGCCAAGTGATCATCGAGTCCTGTGACATAGCGGTGCACCCTGTCCTCCATGTCTGCTACCAAAGCGGGCACATACCTAGCCAATGAATCAAACTCCATGTTGTATTCCCGGACCGTCCGCCCATTCTGTCTCAGCGTCAAAAACCTATCGGCCCGAGCCCTCCTCATCTGCGGAGGCAAGAAATGGCCAAGTAACGCCTCTGAGAACTCGTCCCAAACAGCTGGAAGCGCATGCTCCCCCCGGGACAGTTCCCATGAATCATACCAGTCAACTGCAGTGTCCCGCAGCCGATGCGAACCTAGTACCACCGACTCGGTCTCCGAAGCCCCGATCACCCTCATGATCCGCTGCAACTGTCGGATGAACTCCTGAGGATCATCCTCAGGCCTCGACCCATAAAACTCTGGCGGGCTGCAACTCAAAAAGTCCCTCAGTCTCAAGCTAGCAGCTCTGTGCTGAACTACGGGTACACCTTAATCGCTGCTCACCTATCCTCGTATGCAGCCACAATCTCGGCAGTAATTGGGCCATCTCCTTGTAGCCCATATCCTCTGCCCCATTCTGGATCGAGGCTCGTACCGCGGTCTCGATGGCATTCGCTGCGCCTCGGACTCTCTGGGTTGGCGGCGTGGTAGAGCTCGCCGTCCAAACACCTCATCCGTAAGGATCGGGCTGTGCCACAGTAACCCTCGTGCCACTACTAGTAGTTCCTCCACCGCTTGCCGCTTCTCGGGCGCGGTCGCCATGCGTGAGGCATAAGCGATACACACAAAGTTTACGTCGAGGAAATTCAACCTATAACATGCTCTATTGCACGATCTTAGAGTGAAAGAAATGGAAACCAATCATAAATATCCTCGTAGCCTCACGATTATAGATGTGGTGCACAACACACCGATAATCAAGACTCTACTAGATACGGCCTGTAGACCCTTTCCGAGGATTAACTGCTCTGATACCACTTTTGTCACGACCCGACCCCGGATCCGTGACCGGTGCCTTGACCCGGGCACCCTTGTGACACAACATCAGAGAAAACCAGCGGAATATAAACTCAAAATAAAACAACCATAATGGTATAAATAGTCTAGCCCAAAATGGCTATCCCAAAAGTACATCAAATTGAACTATATCCTTAAACAACCCAAGTTATGACAAGACTACGTGCCTCTAAGAATAAGTAACACTATGACGGACAGGCCCCGTCATGCCCTGAATGTACAAAATATCACAACACCGGAGAACCATACCAAAAGTCGAGCTTAGAAGAAATGGAGCTCGACACTGAGTAAGAGATCCTAGGAATGAGGATCTACCACCGCTTCCTTACTGCAGATGAACGCAGCCATGGCGGCGGGTCGACACAACGTACCAAGTATGTAAAGCGGAAAATCTTGTAGTAATATCACAAGTCAAAGATAAGCTGGAGTCATAGATAAAAATCAATTTCCTTGCAATGTGCCATACTAACAATGAGAGTAACAAGTATAAAACTTATAGCATAAAAATAGGAGGCTCACGATCAAAAAAGGGTACCTCGCCCGTAGTATCGTTAGCGGTCCTACTCGCAGGACTATTTCACCCGCATGGGTCCGGTGGACCCGCGTGAGGTCATCCGCCTCGTGGGACTATTTCACCCGCGTGGGACTATTTCACCCGCATGGATCCCGTGGATCCGCATGATACCATCGCCGTACTCGCGTGGGACTATTTCACCCGCATGGATCACGTGGTCCGGATCCGCGTGAGTGCAGCGCGCTTTCGCGTCATGGGTAGCAAATCCATGACATAGATAATAACCCGGGGTTTACCCCGTAATAATACAAATATATAACATAGCTCATCCGGCTATCATACATAACATAAACACTACCGGCCTATCCTATCATACATAAACACTACCTGAATATCATATCATACACAAGCACTACCGGCTTATCATAACATAAGCAAGTTAAGAAATCCCCTAACTTCTTATTAACATTATTAATATATCCCCTCATTTTAGTATCCTAAGGCACTAACATGTCTTTTAATAGAAAATTCGGGAATTCAACCCAAGTACCATGTTCTAACTTTAAAGAAAAACTCTTTTTATACAAAGATTCCAAGATACTAATCACCATAGTATCAAGTTACAATTTCTTTTCAAAACAAGTCACATTTCCTTTTAGAAATATAATAGGCTTCTAAATCAAGTGACTTCATTTCCTTTAAAACCTTAGGCAACCAATGCCTAAAAATCAATCCACCTTCCATAGTTTCAAATCCTTTACCCGTACTTGTTTTAGTTAGAGTAAACCATTCTTTGTGAACCTTTCCAAAAACTAATATAACCAACTTCCCATAAAGTCATTATATTAGCGTTATACCTTTGTCAAATACATTTTCCTTAAATCCAAAGGACTTATACTTTTGAAATGAGACAAGCATCATATACTTTAAAACAAGTGTAGATTATCAAATCGTGTACGTATACCGTACTACATAGATACAACTACTCATGCTCAAGAGATAGGAAAGCTCTACATACCTCCTTGGTCAATCCACTTGCTAAGTCCAACTACCGCAAGTAATATGTCAACCTATAATAACCATAATGTGTTTATTAACCTCTAATTCCAATGTAGAAATTCCAAATTCAAGTTATCAATTCCTAAGGAAAATTGGGCAGCATTTCATTTGTTTCTACTCACTTTGCCACCTCTTCAAAGGCCGTTTTTTCAACATTCAAACGCCTTATTAAGGCCCAACAACCAAACCAACACAAAGGGGATTACACACCTAATCTTGGGTGTGTAAAATTCTGCCCCATAAGTTATAATAGTACACTTAACAATTCTAAGGTGGTTTTTAGGCTACAACATGCTCATAATATTTCTTTAGCCAAATCCTTCATATTCAACCCACATTTCTAGCATGCAATGTCTCTAAGAACATTATTTACCACCATAAGTATCTTCTTCATAACATGCAACTCTATAAACTAATAATAGAGGAAGAATCATTACCTTAGAGCTTTAGCCAAATTTTATCCAACAATTTGCTAGCCTTTCTACCAAGAATACCACCACCACCACCTTCACAAGCTAGCCACAAGCTTCCTTCTTGTCTTTTAATTTTTCAGATTTTTCTTAAGGCTAGAATCCTCTTGGATATTTAGAGAGAAGGAGGAGCTTGAAATATTTAGAGAGAAGGAAGAGGTTTTTCAAAGAGAGAGATGACAAATGACCAAGTCTTTAAGACTTGGTCAATATATTGCATGTAAAAATCAGATGGGGGGGGGGGACACTTGTCCCCCACTCAGGCCCTTTCAAAATAAAAATCTGACTTTTCCTAAGTTTTTCCGCCTGATTTCCCGCCTCGGCGCCGCGGCCCTACAATTACCCGCCTTGGCGCCGCGGCCCTGCCTCCGGCGCCGCGGCGCTGAGACCCCTGACCGAGGTCCCGGCCCTAACCACGGGGTATAACATGTGCATACATGAGATAGATGCTATCACTGCATTGAATGCGCAGGTGGCCCTTTTGACAAAGCAGCTGCAGCAGAACACTATGTCTGTAAATGCAGTCCAGATGCCGGTGAATTGTGAGATTTGCGGGGGCCCACACTCTTTTGACAGATGCACAGCGGTGGATCCTAATAATGTGCCTATGGAGCATGTTCAAGCAGTGGGAGCGCCCTTATAACTCCAACACATACAATTCGGGGTGGAGAAATCACCCCAAATTTTCGTGGAGGAATGACCAAACCCAGCAATCACCATATCAAGGTAATTACCAGAACCATCAGACACATAATCAGGCTACAACTTTTCGTGTTGTATCTGTTTGAAACGCCTAGTGAATTAAGTGGCATAATGTAATAGAATTAATAGCTAAAATCTGTGTGCTTAAGTTAGATATGGCAATAATTCATGAAAATTTAATTATTTGGGATATTTGTGCTTAGCCTATGTGTTGTCAATTGTGGAAAGAATGATTGAAAAATGTCTATGAAGTCTGCTTGCTTGTTATTTGAGGCGAAATAGTTAAGATGTACATGTTTAGGGAGATGATTCAGACATTTCTTTGTTAGCCCTTCTTACCATTCATTACATACCTTGCAATAAATTGTATCCCTAGTCAGTCTCGTTGAGCCTAAAATAAGTTATTTTTTTGACACCCTATGATTCACTCGTGTGCCATAAGCAGTAATTGAAAAATTGGGACGAAGAAGTGTGAAAAAGAAATATGAAAAGAGAGTGAAAAATTGATGCAACCCAATGAGAAAGATGTAAAAGCTTAAGTTTGGGGGGTGCCTATATGAATTATAGGGGAATGATAGGTATGAACTGAAAAGAATACCAAAATGAAGGACAAAATGGTTGAATGAGAAAAACGCTTATGATACGTAAATTGAGCCGAAATGTCTGCTCTTACCTACCCATGCCTAAGCCTATATTACAACCCTGAAAAGTCCTGAAGATCTCTAAATTGTATATCTATGATTAGTGGAGAATAATAAGTAAACAGGCCCATAGGTCTTTGGGAAAAATGGAACGAAATTGACATGCATAGGGTAGGTGTTCATGCTTCCATTGAATATGATTGAAATGAATTTGCGAAATATCTGACTTAAAATTCTAGATTGCTAAATTCATGCTATGTATGTTCCAATATATTATCCCAACTAACATTCATGTTTTTCTAAGTGACCTTGTGCAACTGCTTGATTAGAGTCTTTTGAGTCAGTTTTCTTTTTGTTTCTTTGATTTTGTTTTGATCTTTGCTCGAGGGCGAGGAAATGTTAAGTTTGTGGGGTATTTGTTAGACATATTTTGTATACACTTTTTGAATCATTTTTAGTTAGTATTTTACTCATTTCGTTTGTGTTTAGTATAGTGTTAGGGTTGTTTTTCTTTCTTTTGAGTCGCAGCGGTTCTAAATGGCAAAATGGCAAAAAGAAGCTAAAATGGACAGAAAAGACAGGAAATGAGCTCCCGAAGCAAAACAGACGAAAGTTGGCAGATCAAGACGAAAGAATGCGGGACCGCGACGCCGGACCGCAGTGCCACAATTACTGAGAAGCCGTAGTACTTTCGGCACCACGGTGCCATTCTGCAGGACCGCGGTGCCGATGCGGAAATTTTCAATCCGAAATAGAATTGGCAAGTGACAAAAGTGTCCAACGCATACGTTTTTGACAACATAAATAAACCTTTGGGACAGATTTTGAGGGAGGATCTATCACATATCATCTCTCAGAACGCAACACAACGCTTGGCGGCTATAATTGGAGACATTAGTTCTAAGTACTTTTTTCCCTTTATGTTCATTCAGTTCATGTTTGGATTTGTATTAGTTCTTAGCAGGTCTATGGCTAGGAGTTAAACACTTTATTAGGGCTTTCCTATTGAATCTCTTGAAACTCTCTTTCATGAATTAATGCATTAGTTTGATTTCTTCTTCACTTGATTAAGATTTATTCAATATTGGTATGAATGTTTGATAGTTAATTGATCACTAATTATCATAATCTATATGATTTCGAATCAAGAACCGAGAGGAGAGATTTAGATATGCTGTAATTGAATAGACATAGGTTAAAATCGCGGACGAAAGTACCCCGATACTTGTGTAGCATTATAGTTTATTGTTCTAAATCCTCCTATGTGGTAAAACCTATCATAGAAATATAGAAGGTTTCTACACTGGGGTTGAACGATTATATATCCTAACCGGAATATAAGACAGTCTAGTTAACCGTTATCTTAACGTAGAAGAAGAAGTCATTCTAGTTGCATTAAGGATTGAAAAGAGTGGATAGTTGAGGATATTAAAAGCTCTAATTCCTTCATAACTGATTAAACCTCAATAATTTAGTTCAATTCTTACAATTACTCTACTTGTGTTAGATAACAACCAAATCAACTTATCGTTTGCCAAATAGATAACCTAGAATAGATGATCGGTAATTAGAAACCAGTCTCTGAGTACGATATTCGGTCTTACAAGACTATATTACTTGTGACGATACGTACACTTACGCGAGCACGTGGAAATCGGCCTGACATATGTCTCACTTACTACTAGTAATGGTTGCTAGTGATGGACACATGAATACTCTTAGAGGGTATTGACATACCCTGCTGATAAACTATTTGTTATACATGTCTAGAGTATTATCAGCATTTGGGAGATAAAGGTCCTTTGACTTGAGGTCAATATGCATCGGGTTTATATAGTAATGTACTTTGATCATGTCGTAAGCTTAAATTCGTTATAGGATAAGACATGACTTGAATTGGGTACATTGAGATACAGACTAAGGTGGTAGTTGAGCCAAGAATATGATTCATTCTTCGATTAGATATTCGAGAGAACAATCAACTTTTCAGTGATATTAGGTCGACCAAGTCATTGGCCAATGCAAGAGACATATTTGAGATATGATCTAGTTGTCGACAAATATAAATGAGATAAAATGATCAAGCCATTTGGATAGACACTTGACAAATCCTAAGCTTGATCGAGTGTGTCGTGAATGAAAATAATTTATCATCCCACATAGAGGGTGTGTTTACTAGATTCTTGTAAACGTTCTTCACATATTGAGTTCGTCATGTGGCGCAGTTTAGGAGTTCTGTGTGAACCTTAATTTGATTAAGTGTCGATGTATGACGGCCTAAATGGTCACACTAAGTCGATTGTATTTTTGGTCTAAGGGTATATTGAGAGAGTATAAAATATTCGATTTAGAATCGAGATATTTTAACCAATAATAAATTATGAGATAAATTCCATTTGATGAAAATTAATTAATTAAGTCAAAATTAGATTTTGGATTTAATTAAAATTAAAACATGCTGAAACATTAAAATAAAAGGGAAGCACCTTGATATCTGACGATGGGCGATCAGTCCATCGCAATTTGACTTTTGGTCTAGGATTTAATCATAATCCTAGTCTGATTTGTATCCTAATCTCCTCTATATATTCAACACTTGACCTCATAATTTATGTTACAGGAAACACTTGAATTATTACTTTCTGAACTCAGAGTTCAGGAATTAAAATACTCTCAAACATCTGTCAAGATTTTCTGGCTTTCCTGACAGAGGAGTATACCGTAGCAAAGGCTTGCAGTCGCAAGGACAATTGTGTGCACTCCCGTTAGTAAAGACTTAAGATAACATAAACTGTAAGTCTTCTTCTGACCCTTTAGGCCTTCACAGATCGACACTTAATCAAATTAAGGTTCACACAAAACTCCTAGACTGCGCCACATGACGAACTCAATATGTGAAGAGCGTTTACAAGACTCTAGTAAACACAACCTCTATGTGAGATGATAAATTCCTTTCATTCGCGACACACTCGATCAAGCTTAGGATTTGTCAAGTGTCTATCCAAATGGTTTGATCACTTTATCTCATTTATATTAGTCGACAACTAGATCATATCTCAAATATGCCTCTTGTATTGACCAATGACTTGGTAGACCTAATATCACTGAGAAGCTGAGTGTTCTCTCGAGTATCTAATCGATGAAGAATCATATTATTGGCTCAACTACCACCTTAGTTTGTATCGCAGTGTACCCAATTCAAGCTATGTCTTATCCTATAAGGAATTTAAGCTTAGGACAAGATCAAAGTACATTACTCTATAAACCCGGTGCGTATTGACCTCAAGTTAAAGGACCTTTATCTAACACATGCTGATAATACTCTAGACATGTATAACAATTTATCAGTAGGGTATTCTAATACCCTCTAAGAGTATTCATGTGTCCATCACTAGCAACCATTACTAGTAGTAAGTGAGACATATTACATTCTCTAAGAATGTGATGCATACCACATGTCGACTTATATTATATCATTGATATCACATTCAAAATGATCATCAGTCGAGACTTCTTTAAGAACTATGCTCTATCATTAATATCTCACCCTATCAATGACAACATTAGCTCAAGGAATGCACATTAATGAATAACACAAATAATCAAATAATAATTCAGTAATTGCAACTGCCATCAATATATTAATCTCATTAATAATACGAATGTGTTCAAGTACATATGTCCCTAAAATGATTGTCTCTAGGACATATATACTTTCAATCTCCCACTTGGCCTAGATCCAATCTCCAACGTATCTAATGCCCATATTTTCGAAATGACCATTATGCTTGACTAAGCTTAATGATTTAGTAAATGGGTCTGTTAGATTTTCATTTGTGGGAACGTAGTCTAACTTTATTTCTTTAGTTTCTACCATCTCTCTAAGTATGTGGTATTTCTTTGGAACATGCTTATTTCTGTTCGTTGATCTTGGTTCCTTAGCTTGCGCAATCGCGCCAGTGTTGTCACAATAAATCGTTATTGGACAAGTGGCACTTGGACCAACCCTTAGTTCTTTTAAGAACTCAGATATCGTGACAACTTCCTTACTAGCTTTCGATCAGCAATGTACCCGACTTCAGTAGTTGAATCAGCAGTTGTAGCTTATTTGGAACTTTTCCAACTCACTATTCCACCATTTAAAATGAAGGCATATCCATATTGAGATTTGAAGTCATCAAGATCTGTCTGGAAGCTAGCATCAGTGTACCTAGTAGCTACTAGCTTTCTTGTCCACCATAGACTAAGAAATATTCTTTACTTCGTCTAAGATACTTAAGAATACTCTTGACTGCTTTCCAGTGTTCCTCCCCAGGATTCTGCTGGAATTTGCAAGTCATACTTAGTGCATATGCCACATCTGGCCTTGTACAGGCCATGACATACATGATTGATCCTATAGCTGAAGCATATGGGATCCTCTTTATGCATTCAAGTTCTGCAACAGTAGAAGGACTATCCTTCTTTGATAACGTGATGCCTTGACATATAAGAAGATTTCCTTTGTTGGAATTCTCCATGGAGAAACGTTTTAGCACTTTGTCTATGTTTACGGACTGTGACAGCCCCAACAATCTATTAGGTCTATCTCTGTAGATCCTAATTTCAAGAATGTAGCAGGCTTCACTCAAATCCTTCGTCATGAAGGTGCTGGATAACAATTCCTTGACAAATTGCATGAGAGTCTTATTATCTCCAATTATCAATATGTCATCTACATATATGACAATGAAGACAATACTCTCATCTGTGCGTTTACTATAAACGCATGAGTCTTATTTGCTTCTAACAAAATCAAACGATTTAACTGCTTTGTCAAAACAAATATTCCAACTCCTTGAGACTTGCTTAAGTCCATAAATGGACTTCTCTGCTTTGGGTTGAGTCTTGGATGTAAAACCCTCTGGATATATCATATACACCTCCTCAATTAGATTACCATTGAGGAAAGCAGTTTTAATAACCATTTGTCAAATATCATAATCATAGTATGCAACTATTGCAAGTAAAATACGAATGGACTTAATCTTTGCAACAGGTGAAAGAGTTTCGTCATAATCGACCCCAGGCCATTGATTATAACCTTTAGCCACCAATCTTACTTTATAAGTCTGTACTTTGCCATATGCATCAATCTTCTTCTTGAAGACCCACTTGCATCCTATGGGTCTAACCCCTGTTGGCAAATCAACCAAGTTTCATACTTGATTTATGTACATGGATTCCATTTTGGATTTCATTGCTTCTTGCCATCTCTGTGAATCAATGTCTAACATTGCTTCGCTGTAGGTAGTAGGCTCATTATCATCAGGAATATCTATCTCATTGTTTGTTTCAACGAGGAGGTTAAGTCTTTCAGGTGCACGATGAGTCCTAGTGGTCCTACGGAGTTGAATATTCTGTGTTTCAGTGTTTGTTGTTTTTTAATTGTGAGAAGGTGTTTGTGTGTTGGGCAATCCAGCACCTTGAGAGCTTTCAGCAATATAATTTTGAATAGGATAATGCACAACCATTGTGTCATCTTCTATTGGTTGTGTATGAGAGTCTTGCATTTCTGTATTATCTCTCACATCACTCCCACTGGCTGAAGGGCGTACTCTAAGTACATAATCATCATCAAATACTCCCACTGAATTCTTGCCTAAGTCATTTGACAAGGGTTTATCCTCTTATTTTGCACTTCTTGAATTTCTTCAAGTTCTATCTTGTTGTAACTCTGTTCCTTGTAGACATAGTCTTCTTCAAGGAAAGTTGCATTTCTGGAAACAATAATCTTATGTTCGCCAGGAAGATAGAAGTAATATCCCCTTGTTTCCTTAGGATACCCCACAAGATAATACTTCTCACTTTTAGATTCCAATTTATCAGTAAACAACTTCTTTACATATGCAGGGCATCCCAGGGTCGCATATGTCTAAGTGCTGGCTTCTTGCCGTTCCATATCTCATATGGAGTTTTCTCTACTGACTTTGAAGGAACTCAGTTCAAAATATAGATCTAGATTTGTAATACATATACCCATAGGTATGTTGGTAGAGCTGAGAAGCTCATCATGGATCTAACCATATCTAGTAAGGTCCGATTTCTCCTCTCAGCAACACCATTCATTTGTGGCGTTCCGGGAGGTGTCCATTGTGATTGAACTCTATGAAGATTCAAGTAACATATAAATTCTTTACTTAAGTATTCACCTCCTCGATCTGATCGAAGAGTTTTAATACCTGTTTCAAGTTGCTTCTCTATCTCTGACTTGTACTCCATGAATTTCTCAAAAGCTTCAGACTTATGTTTCATAAGATACACATGCCCAAACCTTGAGAAATCGTCTGTAAAAGTGATGAAATAAAGAAAGCCTCCCTTAACTTGAGTTGAAAACGGCCCACATCGGTATGGACTAACTCAAGCACCTCTTTGGCACGCACCCCTTTCCCAGAAAGTGATTTGGTTGTCATCTTTTCTCTTAAGCAAGATTCACAATTATCATATGACTCTAAGTCAAATGGTTCTAGGTAATCTAATTTCCTTAATCTTGTTATCCTTGATTCATTGATGTGACCAAGTCTGCAGTGCCATAAGTAAGTGGATTTTTTTGGATTACTTATTTTAGCTCGTTTATTTTGAATATTGAAAATTTTATGGCTACAATTTAAAACATACAATCCATCCACACGCGGTGCATTTTCAGAAATAAAATCATTATATAATAAAACATAACTTCCATTGGTAATAAATGAGGAAAACCCCTCATTGTCTAACATAGGGATAAAAATAATATTCCTCGTTAACGAGGGAACAAAATAACAGTTATTGAGTTCTAAACAAAAGCCAAAAGTAAATCTAGTCTATAAGTCCCCACACGTTCAGCATCAAATCTTGCTCCGTTTCCAACGCTTAGATCTACTTCCCAAGGTCCAACCTTTCTACTGTCAATTAGCCCCTGCACATTGTTACAATTGTGTGAGCCACAAGCGGTATCTAATACCCAACAGTGAGAATTAGTTATAGACATATTTATTTCAATAACAAATATACCTTATCCAGCAGGGCCAGAAGCACCTTGTGCTTTGTCTTCCTTTGGGGTTGTACAGTCCTTCTCCCAATTCCCCTTCCTATTGCAGTTCATGCACATATCCTTAGACGGTATTACCTTTTTCTTCTTCGCACCTCCTTTGAGCTTCATTGTTGTGGGCACATCGATAGTTTTACCCTTCCTCTTCTGAGACTCCTTACCTTTCGGTTTGGAATGACTAGAGAAGCTAACCATAAACACATCTTTGCTCTTAGATATTGAAGATTCAAAAGTTTCAAGCATGTTATGTAATGTCGGCAGGATCACTTTAGTTCCATCCATGTTGTAATTAATGATGACACTCTCAAACGAACTAGAAAATAGATTTAGGATAAGCGTGGAAGCAATTCTGTCATGTAACTTAATATTAACAGAAGCCAACCTTTCAATCATCCCAATCATCTTCGGCGCATATGGATACACTTGGGGCCCGTCGTTCAGCCAACACTTAAAAAGATCTATAAGCAGCTCATGCTCCATTGTTTGAGACTGGGAGTCATAGAGGCTCGTTAGGTGTTCTATCATCTCTTTAGGACCCATGTTCTCATGCTGCCTCTGTAACTCTGGAGTCATAGAAGATAACATAATACATTGTGCTGCAATAGCATCATCAAGATATTTACGATAAATTTGCCTTGTCAAGCGAGTGTACAACGAGAATCTTCAGCAGGGACTGTAGAGAGTGCTGTATCCAATACATTCTCAATCTTTTCTAATCGCAACACCAAACGCAAATTTCTTAATCAGTCAGGAAAATTGGCTCCATTCAGCTTGTTCGTTTCAACCAACATTTTAAGTGACATATTCGACATTGTAACTAAAGAAAAGATAGACTTGAAATTAACATTCTAACACAATTTCTATTGAACACATTCGTTAACTAACTAACATGGTCTTTTTTTAATTAGCTCCCACTATTTTAACATACTATTTTACTCCATGAAAGAATACAGATTCATATCAAATACGGTCATAATGGGCCAAGATCCAGACTCATGCTGTCTCCGCGTTTGCTGAGGCTGATAACTTCAACAACATGATCCAGTAGGTCTCTAAACCAATTACAAAAAAATTGCAACTCTTGGTTGACCGAATGTTCTAAACAATACGATCTGCGTCCCTCGGCTGTCCGACACTGGGGAGCCAAGACAGCCTAGCAAGTCAACCCCGTTATGCGACTGCAATTATGTATTTAAGTGGGCTTTGTTTTCATCGAGCAAACACTGGGGTGTAAATACTCATGAAGGTTTATCACCTACTACAATATTTATATGCATCTATGAAAGGGTCAGAGTCCTCGTAGACTTAGAGCAAATGCTGGGGCATAAATATTTATCTCGTCGAAAAGGATTTTGCACCACAATCAATTATAACGGACGACACGTTCATTTTAAATGAGACTTGTATTAAATTTTGGGGAACATTTTAATTCAGGGTTATATTCAAGATCAACTATTACATGTTTCAAACATTACTCGAAGCATTTAAAACATGTATTTGGGCGCCGCCTACCCAAGCATGATTGCGGACTCTAAACTAGTTTTGGGTGCCGTCTACCCAAGCATGATTTGCGGACTCTAAAACTTGGTAAAGTAAATGATGATAATTTAGAACATAAATAATATACCACATACTGTGTAACAATAATCATAGATTAAATTTCAAAAATTGAGATTATAACTTTCTGGACATCAAGCGCCGCGACGCTCCACTGTGGGGCCGCGGTGCCTCATTTCCAGTAAGCTCCGAAATTTAAACGAAGGTTTTAATCACGACCCCTGATAATTACCAGGATCGGCACCGCGACGCTCCGGCATGGAGCCGCGACACTCTGACATGGAGCCGCGACGCCGCTGTGAAACCCTAGCTGGCGCCGCGACACCCTACAATAGGGCCGCGACGTCGACATCCTTTTCAGAGCGATTTTCGTGCGTATTTTCTAAAAATCGTCCAACCCCTAAATCCAATTTAGGGTTCAGATTACGGATCCTTTACTACCACCCCACCATTATCAATAACACACATGTCGACCATCATCCATTCCCACACGTTCTTCACCGTGCACCATGTTCGCAATGAACCAGTTTCTGCACAAGGCTCAGTTCGTGCTAGAACGGAATGACTTTCTCGATTTAGCGCAGTTGATAATTTAGGGTGATTACAAAGGTTTATCGCTCAATCAAAGTATGTCAGATTTCAAGTAGCATTGTTTTAATTCAGATTAAAATCAATTTTACGTTTAACCCATATTATTATGTCTTTCAATTGTTACGTACCATTGAACCAGCCTGGACTCTGATACCACTGTAGGGTTTTGCTGGGTCTAAAACACACAATAAAGGCACAACGGAAGTTTAATTTTTTTTTGTTAACTTACTTGCCCCAACAATTTCGTCTGGTATGTTTACGCTATAATTGAAAATTTAAACTTCCGTTGTGTTTTACTTGTGTGTTTTAGACTCAATAAAACCCTACATCACTATTAATAAATTCACACTTCAGACCATCCAAATACAAGAATAAACCACTAGACTTTGTTTCTTCCAAGGTACTTGAACAAATTCATACTCAAATACATGTATTCCAAAAACCAAGACGCTTAATTAATACTCTAGTTCATGAACCAACATACAAGTGAACTAATGTGAACAAGATTATTTTTTTAACATCCCCTGAAACTTGATTCACTACTCCAACAACTATTAGCAACTTCGGAAAAATATCGATCTTCAATGGCTTGGTAAAAATATTTGTTATTTGATCTTTCAATTTCACGAACTCAAGATCCAACTCCTTCTTGAATATGAAATCTCTAATGAAATGATACTTAATATAAATATGCTTGTTCCTTTCATGAAACGCCGTGTTTTTTGCCAAAGCAATGACCGATTTGTTATCAACACAAATCTTAGTTGCTTCTTCTTATGGTTGGTGAAGTTCTTCCAACAAGATCCTTAGCCAAATCGCATGATAAACATAATAAGAAGAAGCTACATACTCCACTTCACTAGTTGATAAAGTCACAATTAATTTCTTCTTGCAATTTTATGTAAATGTAGAATTTCCAAAAAACCCGAGTGATGAGAGGCTAAAAACATGGACTTTTAACAGTATTTTACATTGTTATTGACTACACTTTAATTGTGTTTGATCTATAATATAAGATTTTATACTTATTACGTGTGTTTTCTTGTGTAGGACTTGTTTCCGAGCAAACGAGCACTTTTGGAGCTTAAATGGAGATTTTGATACTTTGAAGTCTGAGTAGAAGTCCAAATAATAAATCAGGATCGAGTTTGCGGTTCGAGGATCGGAGTTGGGTGCTAAAAGTAGAATAAAACAAAGACAACGCGAAAACACATTAGCGCGATGCACTGTGTTAGGCAGCCCGCGCCGCGCCTGTGCACAGAAACAACAAACCTATTTTTTTTAGGTTTCAGCATATTTACCTTGCCATGGGGCGTTGTGCTAGGCAGCCGGCGTCGCAGCAGCGATTTTCACTGCCAATGATTTTTTTATTCCTATTTTTAAGGATATTTGGGTCCGAACCTATTTTTGGAGGATTTAAATACCTAAAACACATTATTTAGAAGGGACTTTTGACCTAGGGAGCATTAGAGGAGCGTAGAAGACGATTTTACGGCTGAATTCATTACTTTCCATCACGATTCGATTAAATACGAAAGTTTGAGTCAATTTTCGATTGTAATATTTTCTACTTCTATTTTTTCTACGTTCTTTTATTTTATTATTGAGTAGTTTTCTTATAGGATTTTGACAAGACATGATGTATTAATTGACGTTTTTAGATTCGATTCTTATTTTATTGCTTGAATTCGTTAATGGAGTTTTAAATTGAATTGAAAAGTTTTTTACTATTTTATTTAATCGTTAGAGAATAATTATTTTGTTTGGTTTTAATTGGTGATTCTTCTAAGCAATCGAAATAACTTATTGAATTATTGGTTGAGTCAAGAGAGGAAAATATTCGAGTGATGTTTTCCTTTAGACTAAACCCTTAACGTTTTTTTTGCATTCACAGAGGTTTTCAATAGTCTTAACACATGGATAGTAATTTTATTTAATTGTTGAGATATTCATGGATGCTTTAATCGCAAGAAGTGTTTTGTGAATTATCTTAACATAAATCTGATTTAGTCCTTGATTGAATAATTCTGTTAAGTAATCGAAAGAGACTCTTCAATAATTTGTCTTGTGTTATTAGGTGATAATATTCATGAGAAGTCGTCCGAAGATCTATTTCTATCCATAGTTTTTAAACATCCCCCGGGGTTGTATTAGTTAATTTGTGGAATCTGAATAAATAACCGGCAGAGGTTTATTAGATTCTTGATTAAACAAATCATTCGAAAGACTCAATAAAGTTTAGAAGAGAATGATAAAATAAATCGGAGCTAATTGCTAAAATCTTGCATCTGTCTTGTCCCAGACCCAACATTGTGGTATTTCACTAGATATGTTATTGTTGTTATTGCATATGTCTTGTCTACTACCTTACTTCTCATATTAATAGTAACCTTTGTTT
Source organism: Przewalskia tangutica (assembly GCA_029844215.1). Lineage (NCBI taxonomy): Eukaryota > Viridiplantae > Streptophyta > Magnoliopsida > Solanales > Solanaceae > Przewalskia > Przewalskia tangutica. The sequence goes on along the minus strand of CM056736.1, from coordinate 27,007,237 downwards.
TCGTTGTCAAATATCTTAATTACGTTTGTAGTCGATAATTGTGGTTTTTAACTACAACAAATTCAAATTTTGATCACATGAATAACACTAAGCAAGCTTTTATTTGAGTAATTTTTTGTACCAATCCCTATGGAGATGATCTTAAATTATACTATTTTTTTACTAGCGAAGCGCTTAAATTATATTGTGTTTTGCGCTCGTCAAATTTTGGCGCTGTTGCCAGGGATTGTCAACAAATAATATTCAAATATAATCTTCTGTATTAATTTATTTTAATTTTTTCCCGTGTCAATAATTAAAAAATAGTTATATCTTTTTAGATTTATATTTTATTTCTTTTTTATTATTCTTTAACTTGTCTTCAATATTTTTTTGTTGGCACCTGACAAAAAGTTTCGATTACACCCAAACATTTACAATCAACAACAACTTATCCAGTATAATGCCACAAATGAAATCTGAAGAAAGTGTGGTGCATGCAGACCTTACCCCTAAAAAGGGGTTGTTCCGAGAAACAGCTAGGGAGGAAAGTTGAAGAAAACACTCTTGAGAATTGAACTTGAAGTGCTTAAAGATGGAGCACAACCAATCAAGAAAAACAATTGTAGAGTTAGCAACTGAATCTTGTCAAAAGTCTGTTATCTGTTTTAAATATAGTGGAAATCATTTATGGTTTGATTGTCAAGCAGGTAAGCCTGCCTCATATGACTCTTCTTATAAAAGGTGTCACTCTGTTTCTAGTGTTTACAAGAGTGATATTTCATATGAGAACAATTCTAACTTTGAATGAAATAAATATTCTAATTATGATTGGAATGAAAGCGAAGTGAGACAACCACCGGGAGAAATGTAGTTTAGAAGTGCTTACGTTTAAGTTCATGAAAAGTGATGAAGAGAGATTTACATAGAATGATGCAATCATTAAGAACCTAACGACATAATTAAGTCAATTAGTAAGTATGATTTTAGAGAACTCATTGCATAAGAATGGTGAATATATGGAGGATCATGTGATAATGAGCATACTTAAGAGGATGAGCATCTATAGAGAGAAGTTGACACTCTACAAAAGGGCTCTAATTCAAGAGAGAAGTATGAATTTTTTTAGGCAATAACCCCTTGATTTTTCTTTGTGCCGCGATTCTTTTTCGAAGGTTGATTTTCTTTGAATCAGGTGTAGAGTAAATAATTCAATGCTTTTGTGCGAATTGGAGGGTTATTCCTAAATTTTGTCTATGTCTTGAGAATAATGAGTGTCTTATTTGTGACGCCTAGGCTCACGTTTCAACTCATGTATAAGTACTAGAAATAATTATTTTGTTTCAATATGTCCTAGAATGTCTGAAAATTTTATCCTGAAAAAAAGAAGGAAGAAAAAACACGAAGATTAGAAAGTCATATAAGCATAAACATTGGCTCATTCAAATGACCCAAAAAGAAAACCAATAGAAAAATATAGGGATATAAAGGGAGAACAAAAGGCAAAGAGAAGGAATCATTTCGCTCAAAAGGACTTGGAAATGGAATTATATTTCACCATTAGAAATCTTATTTTCGCCAAAGTCCTATACTTGCGGAAGAAAAGTATGGCAGTTGAAATTTCAAGGAGTCGCCCCCATGAAACCTCATCAAAATTCGTGTCTTCAACAAATTGAAATTTCTCGAGAGAGTGGTGTTATGGCAGTTTTGATGTTGGTATGATGGTGTATTGGTAGACTTTGAAGGAAGGAAGGTGGTGTATATTTAGTATTTTCTGCATATTTATGTATATTTATAAATACCCAATATATACCAAATATATATATATATGTGCTTATATACATGTACATCTATGTGTGGTTTACATATTATATTGTGTAGTAATGATATTTTTCAGCTTGATTTTATCTCACTTCTGATTTCAACCAATTAATCACTTCCAATTTTTTCTCAAATTTCGTATATGTGCGTCGTCTAGGTGTTTCGAACAAATTTCGAGGACATCTACTAAAAAAGAACTACTAATAAATTTTAGATTTCAAATTCAAATTTTCAAAGAAATATTTAATCATGGTGGGGACGATAATAACCCCATTGATGTGGATGTCACTCCTGATTTCTCTTCCCTAGGAAAAAGGGTCAGTTCTTCCTCCTTTCCTTCTAGAAGATCAAGTCGAGTATTCGAAAGAACATTCCAACAAGAACATGTTGCCATGAGGTCCAGATTTGAGTCCAAAGTTCATGCTTGTTCAAGCAGTGATACAGATGATATGGACTTTGAACTATCTTTCAAGGACACTGAAGAAGAACCCCAGTTGCTAATCTTCAGAGTGAACCACCAGTCTATGATCCTCAACCTGAGCCCTCAGTCTCAGTTCCACAATGTGAGTCTGATGATGAGGACATTTCTGATGACACCCCCTTAAAAAGGTTCTGTCCCAAAGGAATTCACTGGCATGTCAGACCTGATGCTGCCCAGAATGTTGATGAGGATGCCACAACATCTCAAGCAACATTCCAACAGACCTCATAAGAGACTTCAACACCATCCTCCTCCAGCAAAACATAACCAGATCCTGACCAGGAGGTATCTATTTTTTCAGACAACTTCTATTCTAAAGCTAATTATGATAGTTAGAACTGGTACAAAAATAGAATCATTAGGTCTGAAAAAATATTAGACATTGTCTCTTGCTCAGAATATGGCTTGGTAGAGTTCTTAAAAGAAAGACAACTCCTAGGATCTGTTACAAACAAAGGACCATATGTTGATAAAACAGTCAAGTTGTTTTATGCTAATTTAGAATCTGTTGTAGAAGATACCAACTCAAAGAAATTTGGGAAAGTATATCTCTGTAACATAATATATTCTTTCACACATGTTGTTATAAACCAATGTATGAGATTAAATGGTGAGGAGAATGGTAGAGAAACAGACCCAAGCAGTGGACAATAAAGATGAAGTAATTGAATACCTCACAGGATGTATAATGCATAAGTGGATCTCTAGATGTTCAACTTCTAAACTGACAACTCTGTTTGCCACTATACACAAAATTGCTATACACAATTGACTTCCTTCTATGAATGAGTCAATTGTAACTACAAAATAAGCCACCCTACTGTACAAAATTGGTAAATGTTTGAGAGTTGATCTGGGCAGAATGATTTTCCATTAAGTTGCTAACTTGATATTGACACCCAATTTTGACCCTCTCGTCTAGTCATTAACTATAAAATTACACTAATTTTTCAAAATAATTTTTAATAATAAAATGCAACAATAAAACATTAATACACGCATAAATAAGCGATTTAACAATGGCACCGCATTTTACGGAGAGTATTAAACACTTTGAGTCTCACATCCGCATTCACATTTATTAATACGCAAGGCAATTCCATAATTATTATTTGTAATTTAAATTAATCTAATACATGCGTTTTAATAATAGCGTCGCATTTATAAAAACATTAAGCAATCCTTAAATATCATATCTGCATTTAGCATTTAAATAATTTAATAATAATTTAGACCCCATTCAATTTTTAATTTAACATCGCAAGATACGCATAATAAATAAAATTTTAATAACGGCATCGTATTATAAAATATTAAGCACTAATTAAATAGCACGCCCACATTTATCATTGTAATAATAAAAATCCAAGCTAAAACTAATAAAACACCTAGGATTGTATTTAAATAATTTAATTTACCACCAATTAAATAATACACCTAAAACTAATACACAAATCAAATAATTAACAGCCTAATACCACATCACCCCTTTATTTTCGTCTGACCCAAGCCCACGACCCGCGGCCCAACTCCCTTTCAGCCATTTTATTTCACCCCTCAGCCCATTTTCACTCCTCTCCTTCAGCCCTTCTCCTCCAACGCAAAACCAACAAAACCTAAACCTAAACTTCCGCACCTCCACCCTCGCACCCCCATCGCCGCACCTTCCCCTGCCGATATTCTCGCCTGAGAATCCGGCGACCTTTCCTTACCCATGCACACTCAGCCAACTCACTGAAATCCTTACCTAAAGTTAGCACTAAATCGTTCCAAATATACACCCGAAAATCTTACACCAAATCGTCTAAAATCGTTACCATAACCAGATGACAGTAAGAATCAAGCACAAATCTCATCCAAAATCAATACCGAATCAGTACCCAAATCGCACAAAATCAGTCGAAAATCGCATCAATACTTACCATAAATTAGAACCCAAGATTGGGACTATAAAGGGGAGCTATACACATGCAATAAGGGGATGGAAGGAAGAACACAAGAGAAACAGATGAGAGAAACAGTAAGAACCAACAAAACAAGAATGAATGCTTCAGCATCGGTAGGCATCGAGAAATCCTAGAAAGAATCAAGCAAGAATCAGCGAGTAGTCACACACCTATTCTTATACAGGAATCTTGTCCTTTTAATCGCATCGCAACAAAACTCCGAGTGGATCGACGACTTGATACGCTGCCTCGATTCGCTTGTTATACCCCGTATTTCCAGAGTATGTACGTGAGGGCGTACGTATAAAAATTTAAGCCTTAAGGTTTAGTAAGTTTCGAAATTTGTACACAAGTGCCAAAAGGAGTCGTTTTTCGACGAAACGTTTTACTAAACTTGCGAAGGGAAAATTCCGGCTATGTCATTTATAATTCTTGCGGATTTTTCCGAGAGACGAAACATTTTGGACCAACGGGAGGGTGACATGTGTCACCCTCACATTGGAAGAAGTGGGGCGGCTAAGGGACGAAAAAGAGAGCACTTTAGTTGGTAGGATATTTTGTGCAAGTTGGTGTGGTAGATGGATAAGGTGCACTTGGCTTAAATCTAGCCCTACACTTGCCTTACACTTGGATGAATCTTGGCCATTGGTTGGCCATTTCTTGACCTATAAATACCCCTCTAAGTTGAAGACTTTCTTCATCCAAACTTGAGCAATCTTTCTAAGTCTCAAATACTCCTCCTCTTGTTTGCTTTCGTCCCAAAAGCCCTCCCCCTTTCGAGAAAGGCCTCGCCGAGAGCCTCCCCTCCTCCCCTTTGTAGTGTTCTAGCCGTGGGTACCCCTAGCCTAGTTGTTTTCGTATAATACCCCTTTGTGGTATAGAAATACTCTCCAAGTATTGTTATAATGCCCAAATACTTTAGCCCAAAACCTTTGTAGTATTTCCAATTTATACGAAAAGCCTTAAAATACTACTATACTTTCCTTTAGCCACTAAACGAAACCCTAAGGAAAATCTTCATTGGTAGTTGAAGTATTTGAGTAGAAGTTGGTTAGAACTTCTAAGGGTTGTTTGGAGCGAGTTGGAGCGCTTCGAGTAGGAGCTAAACATTGTTCGGGATCGACATATAACTTGGATAATTTTGGGCTTATCGAGGTAAACACTCTTGACCTTCTATTGTAATTGGGATTTCATGTTGTAGAAATATATAGTTGAAGTATACTATATATAGAATCGAACATAGTCTTGTGGCAATGTCTTTTGACTTAAGCTGAATTTAAAGAAGAGAATCGAATCAGTAATTACATAGGATCAGACATGAGACTTGTGTAGTATTCTTGTGAAGTAGAATTGTACACGCCCGGTTAGACGTAAACCCCTGGTTGGCTTGGTAGCCGCCTCGATAGAGAGGAGATTTACGCCATGTGTGGGAGGTCGCCGAATTTTCGTAGAATATTCTACGATGTGATCTAGACGTTAATAGCGCCTTGTGGCCTCTATAGGTTGAAGTACTACGTGTGGCGAGCCGTGGCTTAAGGTGTAGCGGTTTGAGGTACTTGGAGCGTTTTGCTATTAGTCGATAATCGTCGCGAGGTATGTGAACCTCTTCCTATCTTTTCTAGCATGATATGTGTATAACTATGTAGTACGCAGACGCATACGTGTTAAATGTATTTGATTGGTTTAAAACATAAAGTGTTATAACGGCTTTATGGGAAGTTGGTTATAACAGCTTTATGTAGGTAAGAAAATGCTTTGTGTTTTTTTTAAAAGGTAACTGATTTGACTTATAACTGACTCGATGTATGACAATAAAGAACTTGAAGTATTTCAAAAAGAATCATTTTGAAAGAAGAGTAATATTTGTTTTTTTTGAAAGCTTAAGAGTTATACTAGCTTTATGGGGAGTTAGGTATAACGTCTTAAGGAAGATAAGAGGGATAATGTTTTACTGATTTCGGAAATCAGAAGAAGTATCGAACAAACCATCGCAGCTAATAAAGGAAAATGTATTGAATAATGAAGTATTATTAAAACCAAGAGAAACCTCCATCCGCATGAAGCTAAGATGAGACAAAATGATATTACATTTTCTAGATCATGGCTGCTTTAATAAAATGGTTATAAACAAGAATAAACTGCTCACACATATGGCATATGTTACTCAATTATTTTAAAAGAGATTAAGACATTGAACTATGAAACTTTTCTAAAATAAAGAGACTTGAGTAATTGAAATTAGGCAAACTGGAACCTTAGGGAAAAGAATGTGGTTGAAAAGGAAAGTGTTTTGGTTTACCTAAAAATGTGAGTCACTCTATTTTATACTATGGGTATCGGGTGACTTTTTATAAAAGGAATGGATCTCTTTAAAAGGAATTTAACGTACGTAGTACTTTAGGATTAAAACCCGGACTTTGACATAAAATGAAAGTACTTTGAGTTGTTGTATAACTTGCCTATGCTTGTTGTTGAGTAACTTGCCTATGCTTGTTGTTGAGTAACTTGCCTATGCTTGTTGTTGTATAACTTGCCTATGCTTGTTGTTGTGTAACTTGCCTATGCTTGTTATTGTGTAACTTGCCTATGCTTGTTATTGTGTAACTTGCCTATGCTTATTGAGATAGTCTTTGTTGTGCCAGAATTGTGTTTCTATTCTACCGCGTCTCTCGATGGAGGGCCGGTTGACTTGTTGAGAACTTACTTGGACGTACCGGCAGTGACGGAAGATTCCACGGGTATGCTTCCATTACTATTGTTACATGGGCATGTCTACACCGATGATGTGGACATGTGACCATTATGGTTATGGCAAAGTATCGTGACTTACGGTTGTGATCGCGTAGCTGCTTACTTGCCCCCGCCACCACGTGACGCAGGATCTGGTATAGGTTATCGCACTTGCCACGGTCGCCTTCGCGCGGCGGCATCGTGACTTACGGTTGTGATCGGTGCCCGGGCGATTCACTTGCCCCGCCGCCACGTGACGCAGTGGATCTCGCGAGGCTAGTGTCATTGCCACGTGTCAGCTTCGCGAGTCAGTGTTTGGATGGAGCTTCGTGACTTACGGTTGTGATCGGGTGCCTGGCCGATTCACTTGCCCCGCCGCCTACGTGACGGTGGATCTCGCGAGGCTAGTGCACTTGCCACGTGTCAGCTTCATGATATGGTTGTACAATATTATTGGTACGGTCGGATCTGGTAGTTATACTTGCCCCGTACGGTTTTATTGACACAGGTGGGACCTGGTGTTCATATACACTCCTTGGCGTTGTTGTTGACACTCAATTTTGACCCTCCCGTCCAGCCATTAACTATAAAATTACACTAATTTTGTAAAATAATTTTTATGATTTTTTATAATAAAATGCAGCGAATAAAACATAAATACAGGCATAAATAATTAATTTAATAATGACATCGCGTCTTACGTAGAGTTTTAAGCACTTAGAGTCCCTCGCCCGCATTAATTAACTTTAAGCTTTGTCGTAATGCTTAAATAATTAATAAATACATAAAATAAATAATTTAGCGATAACGTCGTGTCAGGTAGCATGGCCGCATTTATTAGTAATCATTTGTAGTTTAAAAATCAATTCTAATCTGATACATATGCATTTAATAGCACCGCATTTATAAAGCATTAAACAATTCTTAAAAATCATATTTGCATTAGCATTTAAATAATTCAATCTAAGCTCATTTTAATTTTAATTTAACTTCGCAATAATGCATAACAATAAAATTTTAAATAATAGCGTCGCATCCTAAAGCATTAAGCATTAATTAAATAACACGCCCGCGTTTATTTTAACAATTAGACTAATTTAGCACCTAGATAATTTTAAAGCACCTAAATATTTTAATCACAATTAATTAATTACCTTGTCACTAATTAAAAGCCTAAAACTATTAATTAAATACTAATTAAATAACTTAACTAATCTAATACCCTAACTAATTAATTACCCAGCCCAACTTCCCGTCGACCCGCGACCCGCGAGGCCCACCCGCAAGCCCACGTCGCCCCTTTACCTTCTAGTCTTTCGCCCAGCCCAGAGGATACTCACCCTCAGCCCTTTCTGATCTCCCTCGCCTCCCTTCATCTCCCTCTCCTAAACCAACAAACCCTAAACCTAAAAACATCCCACAAAGCCGCCGCTGCCTTCCAGATTTACCACAACCATAATCCCTCAAATCTTCCTCAATTACTAATATTAACTTACCATAAACTTACCAATTCGAATTTCTTACCAGAACCAAACCAAAAATCTCGCCCAAATCACCATACTTACCATTTACATCATATAGCAATACGATACCAAAACCAAATTTCAAATCGGTACAAAATCATAACCAAAATCGAATAAGAATTTGCCATAAATGAATAAGGAAAATCGCAGAAGAAATCAACACCAAATCAGCCTAAATCCGCACAAATCTCGCCCAAATAAGCAATAAATATCCCATTAATGGTAAGAGACACCTCGCGAATCAATCCTTACAAAAGCTTTTACATGCAGTCCAAATCGCACCTATTTTAGGACCCAGTTTGAAGCTATATAGACGAATCTCGATACACTTGAAAGGCATTCAGAAATAGAGAAAACAGGGGAGAACATAGGTGGAACACCCCTCCTTTACTTTCGAGGATACCTTTAGCATTTTTTCTGCAATCCCTTAGCATTCCGCATCCTTAAAACTCGCATTAGCAAGCCTTCCGAGTGGCTCCGACGACTTGATACGCTGCTTCGGTTCGCCGCCGGAGAAGGTAAATCTATTTATGCTCGACTTAATTTACTTGATGCTGCGTGCTTGTTGTGTTCTCTGTGGCTTAGTCATGTTTAGCTGCGTTCGTCGTGTTATTGTTTTCTATTAATGCTTAATACAATGACGAAGTAATCTGCTTAGTTAATCCAGATTGGTAATGGTCTTATCAAAAATCAGGAAATAGGTTGCTGTTGTTATTCGCTTACTGGGTATGATGTTGGATACTAAAGTGCTCTCATCGATGTTTGTTGTTGTCTTATGGCTTGCCGACCTGTTTTACTAGCTAAATAGGTTCCTTAATCTTCTGTTAATTTACCTTCTCACGAAATGTATGAGGTACGATTGCTTGAGAGATATGTCGGTATGATGTCGCTTGTTATCTATATGTGTTAAATTGATGTAGGAACATCTAATCATGTTTCTTGATATGCTATTCACTCCTTTCACTAATCTTTAGCATCATTGCCGATTCATTAAATGAATGTTAACATTCTTGGATCGCTTCGACCAAGTGTCATAAACTGTCCCTAATAAGTTTAAACAAATTCAAACCAGCATGACGACTTAACTGCATTTAACCATGTGAGGTGGAGAGGAGGTGTTTTCATTTATGATACATATTCAAGTATGAGTGTCGTTAAGAATGGAAATCCATATTTTTGCACCTACTTTGTGTTTAGTTTAAGATAAGTCCGACCTTATATATTTTTGACAGATTACAAATCATGTCGCATGGATTCTAAGGTAATAATTAAATGCTAGAAAGTTAAACAATGAGTTAAAAAACTCATGAACTGTTGAACTCTTAAAATGTCACCTCGTATGTAATGGGTGTTATTGGATAGGATCTGTCATAACATGCTAAAATTCTTGGGGGACATGTGTTATTTCATTTGGCTAAGTCACCCATTTGAAGCTACTTGCTGGTTCCCCTACTTAAAATTTAAATATGTTAAGATGCCCTCATTTTCCTTCTAAAATAACTGAACATAAGAATGCCGAATTTCGTCTTTCCTTTTATAACTATCCTGTGTCTAATCCATCAAGAGCGTATGTACATATTTCTAACACACATACAGTATACATGACAGCTTAAACTACAGCAGGTCTTTTAGGCATTCTGTGTGTATTTTGGTTTTTTTTTTTATTATTACCATGTGCGTGCTGATCGGCTTTAATTATTGGGTTTGTTGAGGCCCATTGGTTGTCCATACAGTTCCTTATAGCTTGCAGCCCATTAATTCAAATTGTTATGGGCCCAACTGTTGATTCCAAATTACTGGAACATAAACTGATTCAAATATGTGTTAAATGTTTACTCATTTTGAATAGAATTTGAACATGTTAAGTAATGTCACATGCCCTATCCTATGCAGATCTTAACATCAGTTTCGAGTAAGATAATGTTATTAACTGTCTGGGCCTGAATTGCCTTTCCAAAGTCCAGTCCTCTAATTAAAACTGTTGGAGTGTTAGCCTATATTATATATGGATCTGGTTTCTGTTAGACTTGAAATTTAATGGGCCTGTGGAATTTTCTTGTTTGCTTATTGTTTGCATCCAGAACCCACTGCCTGGGTTGATGACGTTTTGCCTGAAACTGTCAATTGCTTATAGCAATATAACTAAACAACAATTAAATTATGGATATGCATGTGCTTTCAGTGTTTTAATCATTTTTTATCAAGTTATTAGGGTTGATGCTAATCCTTATCTTCCTTCTTTTTTTACATGGCACGCATCGGAGCAAAACAAAGAGTCTCATGGCGAGACTCATCGTGGCAAATTAATACCCACATCTATGTGCATTTCTCCATCCGCATCGGAATTTCAAAACCACAGGAGAAAAGACATCGTCATCCGTCGAGTCATCTTCTTTTATTTCCTACCCCGCCCCGTTTATTTATTGTAATTAATTGCCTAACGCTATACTAATTAATTAGCACTTATAATAGTTAAACCTTGAGTCCATAAGTAGAAATTAATTTAATTTTGCTTCCCTTAAGTTAATTACTTTAGGCACGCCATACATTGTTTAATATTTATAATAAACCACTCAATAGTCTTCGCTTGCATAATCAATCATGTAGCTAGGATATTATTTGTGATCAAATTCCTAACCCATTTTCAAATTTCATTATCATTCATATATGAAAACTATTCTGCTTACTAAATAGACACTTTGCATGCTATGATTATTTTATAATGCATATTTTGCCATAATTGATTTTGCATTACTACTTCTATGTTATGCTATACAATCGAATAAATTCATATAAATACCTTATGAATGCATGTTTTCCATCAAAACTAACTTTATATATATTGAAACAAAATCTTACATTTTCTTTTGGTCAAAATACATCTTGCATGTTTTAAATACTTCCTTTTAAATATTTTCTAAAACATGCATTTCTCTAACATAATAATTAACCCTAGGTTTGGCAGGACACCCGCAAGTTAGCGGATCTTAGAGGGTGCCTAACCCCTTCCCTCTAGATTAATAAAGAACCCTTACCCAGAATCTCACTAAGTTTAGCAGACCATAAAAATGGAGTTAATGTTTACTTTAAACTAGTTAAACATTTAGGTGTCCTAATTCACCCAATTAATTAGTGGCGACTCATGAACCCTTAGCATTCTAGCAACCCTTTAGCTTTAAAATTAATCTTTTTAGACGTTAGCAACCTTTAGCATTTTAGCACCCTTTTAAACTTTAGCATCTTTTGCAATTTTAGCATCCTTTTAGCATTTTAAAACCTTTTTAAGCCATTTAAACCTTCTTATTATTTATTTTATTTTATTTTCTAACATTTTTATTTTAAGCAGGGCTCGCTATTTAGAAAAGTCGCGGTCGAAAATGGGCGCGACAGAAATGGCGACTCCACTGGGGATTTTAGGTTCTTAACCACAACAGACCTAGGATAATTATTTGGCAAATATTGTGCATTTAATTTTTGTGTTGTATTTTGTTATTTTTGCTACCTGCTTTACTGCTTTCCTTAAACTGGCATTCCGCTCATATTTCTTCCACTCTGGAAAATTCGCACAATCACACACTCACGCGCTGGTGTGCTTCGCGCACCCGCAAATTTCTTCAAATACCCAAATTTTAAGAGAGTTGGCGCTGTGAGTTAGATCGGTCGTCGATCACCGCGTAGCCTTCTCACTCGAGTTGTCCGCTCGAACTCATGCCTAGAAAAGCCAAATCTTAGCAAACTTAAGATAGAGCTATACCACCCTTTATTTTAGGGCATGCATGCATTTACCTTAGGTGGGTCTGGCCTCGCATCGACACCACAATTAGGAAGACACCAAACTTGTCGACGTTTCTTAACCCAACGACCAACCAAAGATATTATGTGTAGCGTGGCAATGATGCATAAATCCAAGCCTAATCATGACATGCCGAAATTGGGAAAAGTGCACCGTTATTTGGTCGCCATTTCCAACAAAGGCATTATAGTTGGACGGCTTGGACAAATCCGTCATAATCTCGCATAAGTGACGCTAGGCTTACCGCATAAAGAGGTTCCCCGCATGTTAGGAAACGCGTTTGAATGTGCTATATGCAATATATCCGCTACATACCGCAAATTATGTGCTTTATGCTAACACCGCTTGTTGCATTTTTAGAAAGATTTATCATCCCCAAAGGTCGATTTGTATTTGACTTAGCAATGGCAGAGCATCAATATTTCACAAGATCAAAGGCACCGGCCCAATGACATGACGGCATGGCATTTGAGTGAACGAGCCGAACTCGCTCGTTCCTATAGCAAAGCTGGTCTCAAAAAGAAGAGCGCATGACACCTTCTCAAAATCGGGACAAGGTAGGAAACTGCATATGGATCGCAAATCCAAGCGCATCAGCGCGCAGATGTCAAGGGACAAGCGCGCGGTCAAATACAAATCGACCCCATAACTCACAAATTTTCATTGAGCGCAGTATTTTTCATATTAACAGAAGCAGAAAGTGCTATAGCCGAAATGGAAAATACGCGAAAGGTTTCTTCAGATAGCGTATAAGAAAAGCAACAAAGGCGAGGATGACAACAATCCAAAGTCCGTGATCGTAAGCGGCAATGAAGCAGAAAGGCATCAACAATCGAATCAAAGTTCGGAGTTCCGCAACAAAACCTAGCGCATCAACTAGGGCACAAAGTCAAATTGGCAACCAATGCATCACACCCAACAGAGGCATCATGGCAATTCGCCGGCAAAGATTTAGCATGTCCACGCAAGGCGACATCTCGTGAGTCATCCGCGCGGCAGGACAACATCTCTACCCATAAAATTGCACTTCTCGTATGTGTTTACCATTTCATTTAAACAGGTATACACTAATGTTTTCTCAAGCTTGCAGGAGCGCTTATCCTATAGGAGCAGCAGCAACACGTCCAGGCAACGACGTTATCAGCATTAGGTCCAGGCGACGACATATATCCGACTCAGTTTCATCAGTCAAAACTGGGACATCTTTAAGGACTTCGCCACGAAAGGGCACCGACAAATATGATTCCATACGCTCGAGAGATAGAGGCACCGACAATCAACGATGTAATTCAAAAGTCCGCAACAAATTATAGCGCATCAGCTCGGGCCTAGAGTCAAATTGCAACTCATGCAGTGCACAAACGCACAACAAAGACATCATGGCAATCCGTCAGTGGCAGCATCTAGCATGTCCGCCCAAGGACAACATCTCAGCATTCACAACACCCCACATATCATATAGGGAAGACATCCTTATTCACATAATTGCATTTCTCATATATATTTATCATTTTGTTTAAACAGGTATACACTAACGTTTTCTCAAGCTTAGTTCGCAGGAGCATTTATTCTACAGGAGCAGCAGCAATACGTCCAGGCAACGACGTTATCAGCATTGTGTCCAGGCAACGACACCATCAGCATCGCGTCTACGCAACGACGCCAAAGAAGAATACGCCCAAGCAACGACGCGACGCGATTATGTCCAGCAACGCGATCATCGCGATCGCTTCACGCAACGACGCCAAGAAGAATACGCCCGTGCAACGACGCGCGATTGCGGTCCGTGCAACGACACCATCAAGATCGCGTGCACGCAACGACGCCAAAGAACAACACGCCCAGTAACGACGCATCGCGATTATGTCAAGGCAACGACATCATCAGCATTGCGTCTACGCAACGACGCCAAGAAGAACATCGCCCAGTAACGACGCTATCAAGATTGCGTTTACGCAACGACGCCAAAGAAGAATACGCCCAGTAACGACGTTATCGATTGCGGTCCAGTAACGACACCATCAAGATCGCCTACGCAACGACGCCAAAGAAGAACACGCCCGTGCAAACGACGTTATCGCGATTATGTCCAGTAACGATCATCAAAGATCGCGTTTCACGCAACGACGCCAAAGAAGAACACGCCCAGTAACGACGTCATCGCGATTGCGTCTACACGACGCCAAAGAACATTATGTCCAGTAACGACATCATCGCGATTGTGTCCAGTAACGACACCATCAAGATTGCGTTCACGCAACGACGCCAAAGAAACACGCCCAGTAACGACGTTATCAACATCAGGTCCGTGCAACGACACCATCAAGATTGCGTTTACGCAACGACGCCAAAGCAGAAGACGCCCGTGCAACGACGCGTTATCGGTAGCAAGTCCGAAAACGACGCCATCATCAGCATATTACATCTACACAAGGAAGATTTTCTCTGTTCTCAAAATTGCATTTTATCATTCATGCTTTATTATTCTGTTTTAGCAGTTATGCACTAACTCTTCCTTGAGCTTTAGTCCACAGGAGCAGCAGCAACAAGTCCGAAAACGACTCCGCGTCCGAAAACGACGCCGCGTCCGAAAACGACGCCACGTCTGAAAACGACTCCGCGTCCGAAAACGACGCCACGTCCGAAAACGACGCCACGTCCGAAAACGACGACAAGTCCGAAAACGACTCCGAGTCCGAAAACGACGCCACGTCCGAAAACGACGACAAGTCCGAAAACGACGACAAGTCCGAAAACGACGACAAGTCCGAAAACGACGCCATCATCAGCATATCACGCAGGGACGATTTCTATACTCCCGAAATTGCATTTCTTACGCATGCTTTATTATTCTGTCTTAGCAGTTATGCACTAACTCTTTCTTGAGCTTTAGTACACAGGGACAATTGCGGCAAGGACAATATACCCGCGTTCACGATCGCAACACGTCCGTGCAAGGGCGAAATCACAGCATTTGCAGCATCGCATCAACACAGCAGGCATCATATTTTTGCAGGATAACCTTTTCTATTCACAGTTACATTGTTTTTAAAATTATTTTGCCTTAGCAGTTATGCACTAACCATTTGTTCAAGTCTTAGCATGCAGCCTGGCGTGGACAACGTGATTTTCTTACACAAATAACCGGCAATCTGGGGCCAACCTTCCCAACGACGCGTAGCGGCCTCGCCGCCGGTCCACTCGCTCACCGTAACCCAAAGACCACAAGCCATAGCAGACACCCTGTGTTCGCCGCTTATTTTCTTTTACTTTTTGCACCATAACCCAGTGTCATCATAACTCGACACTGGGACATTTTTAAGCCCGCATTAGCCCGCCTTGGTGTTTTGACCATGGTAGCCCAGTGTCGTCATAACTCGACACTGGGACATCTTTTGAGTCCGCGTTAGCCTGCCTTGGTGTTTAGACCATGGTATCCCAGTGTCGTCATAACTCGACACTGGGACAGTTTTGATTTATGTGTCAGCCTTATCTACCTGCCAAAGATTTTCGCACTCGAAGATCGAGACAAAATTGGCTATGAGTCAACGTCTTTGTCCGAAGATTCTTCCATCATCTCCATACAAAGAGGGACATCTGTTGACACCCAATTTTGACCCTCCCGTCCAGCCATTAACTATAAAATTACACTAATTTTGTAAAATAATTTTTATGATTTTTTATAATAAAATGCAGCGAATAAAACATAAATACAGGCATAAATAATTAATTTAATAATGACATCGCGTCTTACGTAGAGTTTTAAGCACTTAGAGTCCCTCGCCCGCATTAATTAACTTTAAGCTTTGTCGTAATGCTTAAATAATTAATAAATACATAAAATAAATAATTTAGCGATAACGTCGTGTCAGGTAGCATGGCCGCATTTATTAGTAATCATTTGTAGTTTAAAAATCAATTCTAATCTGATACATATGCATTTAATAGCACCGCATTTATAAAGCATTAAACAATTCTTAAAAATCATATTTGCATTAGCATTTAAATAATTCAATCTAAGCTCATTTTAATTTTAATTTAACTTCGCAATAATGCATAACAATAAAATTTTAAATAATAGCGTCGCATCCTAAAGCATTAAGCATTAATTAAATAACACGCCCGCGTTTATTTTAACAATTAGACTAATTTAGCACCTAGATAATTTTAAAGCACCTAAATATTTTAATCACAATTAATTAATTACCTTGTCACTAATTAAAAGCCTAAAACTATTAATTAAATACTAATTAAATAACTTAACTAATCTAATACCCTAACTAATTAACTTCCATCGACTTCGACGCGAGGCCCACCCGCAAGCCCACGTCGCCCCTTTACCTTCTAGTCTTTCGCCCAGCCCAGAGGATACTCACCCTCAGCCCTTTCTGATCTCCCTCGCCTCCCTTCATCTCCCTCTCCTAAACCAACAAACCCTAAACCTAAAAACATCCCACAAAGCCGCCGCTGCCTTCCAGATTTACCACAACCATAATCCCTCAAATCTTCCTCAATTACTAATATTAACTTACCATAAACTTACCAATTCGAATTTCTTACCAGAACCAAACCAAAAATCTCGCCCAAATCACCATACTTACCATTTACATCATATAGCAATACGATACCAAAACCAGCCCCAAATCGGTACAAAATCATAACCAAAATCGAATAAGAATTTGCCATAAACAGAATAAGGAAAATCGCAGTAAGAAATCAACACCAAATCAGGCCTAAATCCGCACAAATCTCGTCCAAATAAGCAGCGAAATATCCCATTAATGGTAAGAGACACCTCGCGAATCAATCCTTACAAAAGCTTTTACATGCAGTCCAAATCGCACCTATTTTAGGACCCAGTTTGAAGCTATATAGACGAATCTCGATACACTTGAAAGGCATTCAGAAATAGAGAGAAAACAGGGGAGAACATAGGTGGAACACCCCTCCTTTACTTTCGAGGATACCTTTAGCATTTTTTCTGCAATCCCTTAGCATTCCGCATCCTTAAAACTCGCATTAGCAAGCCTTCCGAGTGGCTCCGACGACTTGATACGCTGCTTCGGTTCGCCGCCGGAGAAGGTAAATCTATTTATGCTCGACTCTAATTTACTTCGATGCCTGCGTGCTTGTTGTGTTCTCTGTGGCTTAGTCATGTTTAGCTGCGTTCGTCGTGTTATTGTTTTCTATTAATGCTTAATACAATGACGAAGTAATCTGCTTAGTTAATCCAGATTGGTAATGGTCTTATCAAAAATCAGGAAATAGGTTGCTGTTGTTATTCGCTTACTGGGTATGATGTTGGATACTAAAGTGCTCTCATCGATGTTTGTTGTTGTCTTATGGCTTGCCGACCTGTTTTACTAGCTAAATAGGTTCCTTAATCTTCTGTTAATTTACCTTCTCACGAGCTGTATGAGGTACGATTGCTTGAGAGATATGTCGGTATGATGTCGTTTGTTATCTATATGTGTTAAATTGATGTAGGGAACAGTCCTAATCATGTTTACTGATATGCTATTCACTCCCTTTCACGGAATCTTTAGCACTGCTGTCAGATCTGTTAAATGAATGTTAACATTCTTGGATCGCTTCGACCAAGTGTCATAAACTGTCCCTAATAAGTTTAAACAAATTCAAACCAGCATGACGACTTAACTGCATTTAACCATGTGAGGTGGAGAGGAGGTGTTTTCATTTATGATACATATTCAAGTATGAGTGTCGTTAAGAATGGAAATCCATATTTTTGCACCTACTTTGTGTTTAGTTTAAGATAAGTCTGGACCTTATATATTTTTGACAGGATTACAAATGCGGTCGCATGGATTCTAAGGGTAATAATTAAATGCTAGAAAGTTAAACAGCAGGTTAAAAAACTCATGAACTGTTGAACTCTTAAAATGTCACCTCGTATGTAATGGGTGTTATTGGATAGGATCTGTCATAACATGCTAAAATTCTTGGGGGACATGTGTTATTTCATTTGGCTAAGTCACCCATTTGAAGCTACTTGCTGGTTCCCCTACTTAAAATTTAAATATGTTAAGATGCCCTCATTTTCCTTCTAAAATAACTGAACATAAGAATGCTGGAATTCTGTCTTTCCTTTTATAACTATCCTGTGTCTAATCCATCAAGAGCGTATGTACATATTTCTAACACACATACAGTATACATGACAGCTTAAACTACAGCAGGTCTTTTAGGCATTCTGTGTGTATTTTGGTTTTTTTTATTATTACCATGTGCGTGCTGATCGGCTTTAATTATTGGGTTTGTTGAGGCCCATTGGTTGTCCATACAGTTCCTTATAGCTTGCAGCCCATTAATTCAAATTGTTATGGGCCCAACTGTTGATTCCAAATTACTGGAACATAAACTGATTCAAATATGTGTTAAATGTTTACTCATTTTGAATAGAATTTGAACATGTTAAGTAATGTCACATGCCCTATCCTATGCAGATCTTAACATCAGTTTCGAGTAAGATAATGTTATTAGCTATGCAGGCTGAATTGCCTTTCCAAAGTCCAAATCCTCTAATTAAAACTGTTGGAGTGTTAGCCTATATTATATATGGATCTGGTTTCTGTTAGACTTGAAATTTAATGGGCCTGTGGAATTTTCTTGTTTGCTTATTGTTTGCATCCAGAACCCACTGCCTGGGTTGATGACGTTTTGCCTGAAACTGTCAATTGCTTATAGCAATATAACTAAACAACAATTAAATTATGGATATGCATGTGCTTTCAGTGTTTTAATCATTTTTTATCAAGTTATTAGGGTTGATGCTAATCCTTATCTTCCTTCTTTTTTTTACATGGCACGCATCGGAGCAAAACAAAGAGTCTCATGGCGAGACTCATCGTGGCAAATTAATACCCACATCTATGTGCATTTCTCCATCCGCATCGGAATTTCAAAACCACCGGCGAAAAGACATCGTCATCCGTCGAGTCATCTTCTTTTATTTCCTACCCCGCCCCGTTTATTTATTGTAATTAATTGCCTAACGCTATACTAATTAATTAGCACTTATAATAGTTAAACCTTGAGTCCATAAGTAGAAATTAATTTAATTTTGCTTCCCTTAAGTTAATTACTTTAGGCACGCCATACATTGTTTAATATTTATAATAAACCACTCAATAGTCTTCGCTTGCATAATCAATCATGTAGCTAGGATATTATTTGTGATCAAATTCCTAACCCATTTTCAAATTTCATTATCATTCATATATGAAAACTATTCTGCTTACTAAATAGACACTTTGCATGCTATGATTATTTTATAATGCATATTTTGCCATAATTGATTTTGCATTACTACTTCTATGTTATGCTATACAATCGAATAAATTCATATAAATACCTTATGAATGCATGTTTTCCATCAAAACTAACTTTATATATATTGAAACAAAATCTTACATTTTCTTTTGGTCAAAATACATCTTGCATGTTTTAAATACTTCCTTTTAAATATTTTCTAAAACATGCATTTCTCTAACATAATAATTAACCCTAGGTTTGGCGAGACACATGAGTTAGCGGATCTTAGAGGGTGCCTAACCCCTTCCCTCTAGATTAATAAAGAACCCTTACCCAGAATCTCACTAAGTTTAGCAGACCATAAAAATGGAGTTAATGTTTACTTTAAACTAGTTAAACATTTAGGTGTCCTAATTCACCCAATTAATTAGGTGGCGACTCCGCGAACCCTTAGCATTCTAGCAACCCTTTAGCTTTAAAATTAATCTTTTTAGACGTTAGCAACCTTTAGCATTTTAGCACCCTTTTAAACTTTAGCATCTTTTGCAATTTTAGCATCCTTTTAGCATTTTAAAACCTTTTTTAAGCCATTTAAACCTTCTTATTATTTATTTTATTTTATTTTCTAACATTTTTATTTTAAGCAGGGCTCGCTATTTAGAAAAGTCGCGGTCGAAAATGGGCGCGACAGTTGTTATATCATAGACTGCCGGCAGTGAGGAAGGAATTCCACGGGCACGAGTGATGATTTGGAGGGCGTGAGTCCCTGACTTGATATGACTGTTTATATGTGGTGTACTGTAGTTTGGTTATCATACATGTCTCCTGCTTTATATAGACTACTATGATTTCATTTACAGTATTTTGCGCCACATACTTGGTACTGTCAGATCGACTCTCCTTCGGGCTGCGTTCATGCCGCAGTGAGGTACATCTACCGCCGATCCCCGCCATAGGATCACATCTCAACAGATTGGGAAGCTCTGTCCTTGAGGCTTATCTTTGGTATGTTACCACGAGTCAGCAGGTTCTCGTACATTCGTGGTATGGCGGGCCCTGTCCGTCATAGTTGTTGTAAAAATCTTAGAGTGCATGCTTTGTTGTGGCGGGGTTGTAAGGATTGTAATCGCTCAAATGTCTATGAATATATATATCTTTGAAAGGCAACCGCTTTGGTTGGCTTTGTTTTCTTTCATCTTGATCCATATCTATTTGTATGTTTAAAGTTTTTATTTCCCGGTTTTCTCGATGTTGTATCACTAGGGTGCCCGGTAAGGCACGATCACGGGCCGGTTCGGTCGTGACAAAAGTGGTATCGAGCGATTAGTCCTCGGAAAGTGTCTACGCACCGTGTCTAGTAAGTCTTGATTATCGATGTGTTGTGCACCACATCTATAATCGTGAGGCTATAGGACATTTAGGATTGGTTTCCATTCTTCTCATTCTGAGATCGTGCCTTAGAGCTGTGTTGTAAGTTGGACCCCTCTGACGTATTTCGTTTTACCAGTTATGCCTCCGCGCAAGGCAACCCGGGCCCAGAAGGCGGCGAGGAGGCTGCGAGTAGAAGCGGCGATCTCTGAGACCACAATACACGAGCCTCCAGTCCGATGCAGAGCGGAGAGATGGGTTACAAGGAGTGGGCGATTATTGGCCAGTTGTGGCCGATATGAGGATAAATTTGGGCCAGCAGGTTCCGATAGCACCATGGTTCACCCGATCGAGATAGTTTGAGGCTACGGGATTTTACGAGATGTAACCGCCGAGTTTTATGGGTCAAGGCACGAGGATGATCCATGGGAGTTCATCCAAGCGATTCTGTGGATCGTGAGTGATCAAGGCATCGGAGACCGAGTCGGTGGTCTAGGTTCGCATCGGTGCGTGATACCGCAGATCGTGGTTTGATTCATGGAGCTGTCCCGGGAGAGCATGCACTTCCGGTGTATGGAACGAGTTCTCGAGGCCTTTCTTGCACATTTCTTGCCTCGCGGATGAGAGGGCTCGGTAAACAGATTTTGGTGTTGCGTAATCCAGGCGTCGGTTCGGGAGTACAATGTGGAGTTTGACTCATTGGCGTGCGTACCGCGTTGGTAGCTAGTATGGAGGATCGGGTGCACCGATATGTTCTGAGGCTCGATGATTACCTATGAGAGAGTTGTTGGTGTAGCTCTTGGTGGGCATGGACATTGCCCGCACGCAGCCTATGCACTTGGATGTGAGGCGGAGAAATCGACGGAATAGCGAGATCAGCGAAGAGGCGAGCAGCAGGTCCTTTGGTGACTTTCGAGGCGGACCGCCTGTGAGCGATTATGCGCCTCGCCCGATGCAGTGGTCCCCGCGTCGTCGGGACATTTGGAATATTCAGGAGCAGGTCGGGGCTCCCAGGGTTCAGATTTTCAGGGGAGTAGGAGTACTCGCCGGATGAGGCCACCCGTATCTCAGTGTGACCGTTGTGGTAAAGCCCATAGAGGGGAATGTCGTCTTGGTTTGGGAGATTGCTATACTTGCGGCGACAGGGCCATTTGACGAGATGTCCACCGAGTAGCTTGGTGGGATAGCCTGACTACTAGACCGATTGCGGGTTCTTCACCTTCCATAGCTAGGCAGATGTTCATACCGTGCGGCCACGGTAGAGGTCGCGGTGGAAGTTCCCGATTTTAAGCGGTCCTCTGACCGCCTATTTTTCGTATATCCTTAACCTCTGAGTTTTGTATGTATTGATGTTATGATGTTGTGTTTAGTGTTATGTTCGGATAGCTTTGTGCTAAAATGTGATTTAGAAGCACAGTTAGTGAAAAGGGTAAGCACAGGGTGAGGAAATGATGAACCTTAGAATATTACAGTTGAGACCTTAGATGTAAGGCCGTCTTGAGTACAAGATTTTGCGGGTGATCCTTGTCAGGATGTATAAGTTTACGTGGAGTAATTGTGGGAAGATTCCTTGGGTAGTGTAAAATGGAAGTGGTAGCTTTCATGACCTGTATAGGTAAGATTGTTCCGGATCGGGGAACAAGAGCTTGATGCGTTAAGTGGGTCGGGTTGGGGCCATGTTGCGGGCCAACCCGCGGCCTGTTTCGAGGTGGGGTCAGCTCTGGGTGGTCCCGCCAGGTGGTAGGGTCACGAGGGTGCTAGGCCCAAGTTTTGATGACCATCGTATGAGTTCGTGGATGTGTTCGACCAGAAGCGGATCGTAAAGGCCGGGAATGGTCTTAAGGGAGATTGCGGCTAGTAAGATGACCAAGTTTGGAGGTGGTGACTCCAAAGTTTGAGAACTGAAGCGATGACTGAAGTGTGGTACGTTTACTAGAAGAGTTCAAGTGTTCGAGAAGGGCACGACGAGTAAGGAAGGAAGAGAACGAGTGTTATTACGTGGCCAGGTGTGGCGTTGACAACTTGTTAGAGGAACTTTATCGTTATCCGTCTTGAGAAGGAACATTCGGGACGAATGTTTCTAAGGAGGGGAGAATGTTATACCCCGTATTTCCAGAGTATGTACGTGAGGGCGTACGTATAAAAATTTAAGCCTTAAGGTTTAGCAAGTTTCGAAATTTGTACACAAGTGCCAAAAGGAGTCGTTTTTCGACGAAACGTTTTACTAAACTTGCGAAGGGAAAATTCCGGCTATGTCATTTATAATTTTTGCGGATTTTTCCGAGAGACGAAACATTTTGGACCAACGGGAGGGTGACATGTGTCACCCTCACATTGGAAGAAGTGGGGCGGCTAAGGGACGAAAAAGAGAGCACTTTAGTTGGTAGGATATTTTGTGCAAGTTGGTGTGGTACATGGATAAGGTGCACTTGGCTTAAATCTAGCCCTACACTTGCCTTACACTTGGATGAATCTTGGTCATTTCTTGACCTATAAATACCCCTCTAAGTTGAAGACTTTCTTCATCCAAACTTGAGCAATCTTTCTAAGTCTCAAATACTCCCTCCCTCTTGTTTGCTTTCGTCCAAAAGCCCCCTCCCCCTTTGAGAAAGGCCCTTGGCCGAGAGCCTCCTCCCCTTTGTAGTGTTCTAGGGTACCCCTAGCCTAGTTGTTTTCGTATAATACCCCCCTTTGTGGTATAGAAATACTCTCCAAGTATTGTTATAATGCCCAAATACTTTAGCCCAAAACCTTTGTAGTATTTCCAAGTACCCTCTATACGAAAAGCCCGGAAAATACTACTATACTTTCCTTTAGCCACTAAACGAAACCCTAAGGAAAATCTTCATTGGTAGTTGAAGTATTTGAGTAGAAGTTGGTTAGAACTTCTAAGGGTTGTTTGGAGCGGGTTGGAGCGCTCGGAGTAGGAGCTAAACATTGTTCAGGATCGACATATAACTTGGATAATTTTGGGCTTATCGAGGTAAACACTCTTGACCTTCTATTGTAATTGGGATTTCATGTTGTAGAAATATATAGTTGAAGTATACTATATATAGAACTGAACATAGTCTTGTGGCAATGTCTTTTGACTTAAGCCTGAATTTAAAGAAGAGAACTGAACTGTAATTACATAGGACTGTATTACAGTAGACTTGTGTAGCATTACTGTGAAGTAGAATTGTACACGTCCGGTTAGACGTGTAAACCCCCCCTGGTTGGCTTGGTAGCCGGCCTCGATAGAGGAGGAGATTTACGCTGTTTGCGGGAGTGGGGAGGTCTTTGCGAATTTTCTGTAGAATATTCTACGATGTGATCTAGACGTTAATAGGCGCCTTGTGGCCTCTATAGGTTGAAGTACTACGTGTGGCGTGAGCTGCTTGGCTTAAGGTGTAGCCGACGGTTTGAGGTACTTGGAGCGTTTTGCTATTAGTCGATAATCGTCGCGAGGTATGTGAACCTCTTCCTATCTTTTCTAGCATGATATGTGTATAACTATGTAGTACGGTAGACGTACATGTGTTAAATGTATTTGATTGGTTTAAAACATAAAGTGTTATAACGGCTTTATGGGAAGTTGGTTATAACAGCTTTATGTAGGTAAGAAAATGCTTTGTGTTTTTTTTAAAAGGTAACTGATTTGACTTATAACTGACTCGATGTATGACAATAAAGAACTTGAAGTATTTCAAAAAGAATCATTTTGAAAGAAGAGTAATATTTGTTTTTTTTGAAAGCTTAAGAGTTATACTAGCTTTATGGGGAGTTAGGTATAACGTCTTAAGGAAGATAAGAGGGATAATGTTTTACTGATTTCGGAAATCAGAAGAAGTATCGAACAAACCACTGCAGCGCTAATAAAGGAAAATGTATTGAATAATGAAGTATTATTAAAACCAGTAGAAACCTCCATCTGCATAGAAGCTAAGATGAGACAAAATGATATTACATTTTCTAGATCATGGCTGCTTTAATAAAATGGTTATAAACAAGAATAAACTGCTCACACATATGGCATATGTTACTCAATTATTTTAAAAGAGATTAAGACATTGAACTATGAAACTTTTCTAAAATAAAGAGACTTGAGTAATTGAAATTAGGCAAACTGGAACCTTAGGGAAAAGAATGTGGTTGAAAAGGAAAGTGTTTTGGTTTACCTAAAAATGTGAGTCACTCTATTTTATACTACGGGTATCGGGTGACTTTTTATAAAAGGAATGGATCTCTTTAAAAGGAATTTAACGTACGTAGTACTTTAGGATTAAAACTCGGACTTTGACATAAAATGAAAGTACTTTGAGTTGTTGTATAACTTGCCTATGCTTGTTGTTGAGTAACTTGCCTATGCTTGTTGTTGAGTAACTTGCCTATGCTTGTTGTTGTATAACTTGCCTATGCTTGTTGTTGTGTAACTTGCCTATGCTTGTTATTGTGTAACTTGCCTATGCTTGTTATTGTGTAACTTGCCTATGCTTATTGAGATAGTCTTTGTTGTGCCAGAATTGTGTTTCTATTCTACTGGCGTCTCGATGGAGGCGGTTGACTTGTTGAGAACTTACTTGGGCGTCTGCGGTGTGGAAGATTCCACGGGTATGCTTCCATTACTATTGTTACATGGGCATGTCTACACCGATGATGTGGACATGTGACCATTATGGTTATGGCAAAGTATCGTGACTTACGGTTGTGATCGGGTGCGTAGCCTGTTTACTTGCCCCCGTCAGCTACGTGACGCAGGTGGATCTGGTATAGGTTATTGCACTCGCCACGTGTCAGCTTCGCGGCGAAGTATCGTGACTTACGGTTGTGATCGGGTGCTGGCGATTCGGCCCCGTCGGCCACGTGGCGCAGTGGATCTGGTGGAGGCTAGCGTACTTGCCGCGTGTCGGCCAGCGAGTCGGTGTTTGGATGGAGCCGTGACTTACGGTTGTGATCGGGTGCTGGCGATTCACTTGCCCCGTCGGTACGTGGCGCGGTGGATCTGGTGGAGGCTAGTGCACTTGCCACGTGTCGCCTTCGTGATATGGTTATGCGATATTATTGGTACGGTCGGATCTGGTAGTTATACTTGCCGTGCGGTTTTATTGACACAGTGGGACTCGGTGTTCATATACACTCGCGGCGTTGTTATATCATATCGGCGGTGAGGAAGAATTCCACGCACGAGTGATGATTTGGAGGCGTGAGTCCACGACTTGATTTATTTGTTTATATGTGGTGTCTTGTAGTTTGGTTATCATACATGTCTCCGCTTTATATAGACTACTATGATTTCATTCTGATTTTTCTGATTTCACATACTTGGTACTGTTGTCTTGACCTCCTTGGCCGTTAAATGCGCAGTAGTAAGTACATCTATCGATCCGCCAGGATCACATCTCGTGTTGGAAGCTCTGTTCCTTGGAGGCTTATCTTTGGTATGTTACCCTGAGTCTGTAGGTTCTCGTACATTCAGGGGTATGGCGGGGCCATGTCCCGTCATAGTTGTTGTAAAAATCTTAGAGTGCATGCTTTGTTGTGGGCGGGGTTGTAAGTTATCGCTATTCAAATGTCTATGAATATATATATCTTTGAAAGGCAACCGCTTTGGTTGGCTTTGTTTTCATCTTGATCCATATCTATTTGTATGTTTAAAGTTTTTATTTCCGCTGGTTTTCTCTGATGTTGTATCACTAGGGTGCCCGGGGTAAGGCACCAGTCACGGGCCCGGGTTCGGGTCGTGACATCGCTGTCCGGAGAAGGTAAACCCATTCCCTTTCATGTTTTTATGTGATTTACACTTCGTGGTCTGTGTGAATTATGCGTTTCGTTAAATCTGTTCGATGTCGTTTAATTTTTCATTAGTGTGCGATTTGAGACACATTTGTTTGACGCTGAATCTGTCAGTTAAGATTAACTGCTATTAACATTCGCGATTGTGTTTTTTTATGCGTGTTTGTTGTATTTCCTGCTTATTAATCATTTTAGCTAGATTTATTCGAATGACTGTTGCTGTTTATGCTTAAAATTGAAGTAGGATTAGTCTGCTTTAACTAATCTAAAGCCAGATTATATGATGTGAATGATGGTTTGTTTCCATTGTCGAGAGTCAATTTGCGAATTTGGGGGACTAAGTGTAGCCAGAATGGTCCACTATAACTACTTATTCCTATGTTGGTATTTCCCCAAGTTGGACACATTCATTCTGCTCCCTTTAAATGTCAGTGTACCCAGTAGTGCATTATGAGTAGAATCTACCTTCTAGTTTGAGTTATATGATTTTGCATAAACTAAGGTATGGCCTTCAAATGGTCTTGTGTGTATTTATGGGTTTTCATATTCTTCCAAATTGATCATTTGTTTGTCACTCGTCTAAATCTATGTTATATGCTTGATGTCGTCTGAATTGCTGTGAATGCTCCTGAATTTTATTGTATCACTGGAATACAAACCCACCGTCAGAATCTGTCAATAGGATATTTCCAGACGTAAAGTTTTATACACCGTCTGTTTTAATCGCTGATAAGATAATGGAAATACATGAATGATCTCTCACATCAGTCCTTGTTTGCTTGCATTGCGGTTTACCAGTTTGTTTTCGTTCATGTATAGATAGGTGTAGATTAAAATAAATGAAACTGCTAACCAGTAACTTGATCAAGGTATTCACCCCTTTTGTTGCATACTCGTTTACTTTAAAGAAATATGCATGTTTGGTTTAATTTAGATCTTTCTGGGCACATAGGAATATCCATTGGATAGTCAAAACTGTGGCAGTATGGCTATTAATCTGAGCATGTGCCTATCTTGCCTACCTGACGACCATCATGTCTAGATATGCAATATAAATGTGATCTTGAGTCTGGCTACTGGTTGTCTGCCTATTATGTTTGAACCGGTGTGCTGATTTTAACCTGGATGCTGAATCATGTGTATTATTCTCCTTGCTGGTCTGAACTGCATACGTCCCTTATTCTTCTTTTATTTTTGTCTGGTGTGAAGCATCTGAATCTGCTTTGTTAACTTACGCATGTACTGTACCATGCTTATTCTGTGCATATTTCGAGACATGACATGTTATAAAGTAATTTGATTGTCTTATCTTTAGTCTGTCTATTGCCAAAATAAAGTGTAACTCACACGTGTTGATCTTTTATGCCCAATACTTATTTACTATGTTTTATAAAAATTGGAGCATATACTAATCCTTTTATTTTTCTTATTTTGTTACATGAAATGCATCGGAGCAAAATGAAGAGTCTCATGACGAGACTCATCACGAGCTATTTCAAATGACAACCCGCGTCCATGTGCATCCGCATTCGCATTCCCGCCTCAGCATTTCTAAGACAAAATAGGATAAGATGGTGTCGTCATATATCTTGAATGCTTCCGCGATCATATCCACCTTTTATCTCATTTATTTAGTTGTTGTCTAATTATTTAACTTTGTAATTAATAGGTTATCCAGAACAATTAATCATTGAATATATGAAATTGGGTGGTTAGTTTTTTTTAAAAAAACTGGAAACACACTTCTAATTTATCTATCTTAGGCTTGTCTGACATGTCTAATCTCTTGCCTAGCAATTAAAATTGCATATCTAATCATGAAGTTAATGCATAGCAAATAAATTGATTTTCTCATAAACCACTTAAGACCATTATAATTCATTTCATAATAAATTTATTTTCTTATTATCCATCGTAAAAAAAAATAGCATTTTTATATCATACCTTGTATATGTTAATCAAAAAGATTGATTTTGTAAATGAAATGCATATCTTTAGTAAATACATCAATTTCGCATCACTTTAATATGCACGCTTTTAAACTTTACGTATATATTTTTGTAACATTAGTTTTATAAATCTTTTATGAAAATGCATTCTTTTATAAACACTTACATCATCTTTTTAAACATAATAATCAACCTAGGTTTGACAGGATAACCGCAAGTTAGCGGATCTTAGAGGGTGCCTAACCCCTTCCCTCTAGATTAATAAAGAACCCTTACCAGGATCTCACACTAGTTCGGCAGATAAAAAATGAAGTTAATGTTGACTTTGACATAGTTAACATTTAGGTGTCCTAATTCACCCAAACTAATTAGGTGGCGACTCCGCGAACCCTTAGCACTTTTAGCACCCTACTTAACACTTTTAGCATCTTTTTAGCACTTTAGCATTTTAGCATCATCTTTGGCACCTTTTAGCATTTTATTTTCTAACCTTCTAAGCAGGAGTTTTAAAATGTCGCGGTCGGAAAAGGGCGTGACACTTGACACAAAAAGAATCAACCTCAATCCCACCTTTTCTCTCTTCAATATACAAAGTTTTAACTACACAAGACTTTCAACCTAAGAAAGAGGACATATTAGGAAAAAATCCAGAGTTGTACACAACCAATAAAGCAGTTCTGAAAAATAGAGACAAAGTCATTGATCTACCCTAGAAACTATAAGGAAGTAGTATAAATGTTGGAAGAAATGTCACCAACATTCCTGGAAACACTGAATCAGGACAGTCTCCAATGTCCACTGAATGACTTGTGAATCAAATTGCAAAAATTAACCACTAAATTTCTGAGTTTGATACTATGAGGGAGGCCCTGGTTCAAGCACGAGACCATCTCCTGTTGCTGCTTTCTTCACAAAAAGGGGGTGATTATGTTGTTGCTGGTGAAGATGTTGTTTGTGAAGCTGAGGGAAACAAGAGAATGTTAATGCATGGGGAGCTAAGGAAGAAGGTTAGATGTGGCTGTTGGTGCAGAGTTGAAGTCATGCAAAAGTAAGCGGTGGAAGCTCATCGATGCATGACATCTGAATATTCTTGATAGTGTATGGATGCTGATGTTGTTGAATGTGGATTTTTTGTTGTTGGATATTTGGGATGTAATTGACAATGTTCTGACAATATTTTTGTTTTAGATGATGTGTTTAAATGACTAATTATTTTAATTCTCTAATCCAACATGAATGGTATATATATGTTGTTTGTATATGTTGTGTCTATATGTCATCACAGATTAAGGGGAGCATTACTGTAATCATAGATTAGAATAGGTTTTGTGAAGAAAGACAAAAAGGGGGAGAATGTTAATGTTGGCTTTGGTGTTGTGACATTTTGCCCAATATATCACTTTTAGTACTAAGTTAAAATGCATAAACGTTGGAACAAATGTCATGACATTCGGACCAACATTCTGAGGAACTGTTTTGCCTTACTTGACGGAACTGAAGCAAACCTCTTGGTATTTTTACCTCGATTGTAAAGTGACTTGACAAAGTGTTTTGGAGCTGATGAACAACGTGGGAAGTACAAGTCAAAGTTGTTGCTAAACTTGGAAAACAAGTCCAAGAAGTTAGAGGATCTTGCTCCATAATCTTCTCCAACAAATCCTATCGGCTGCCCATCTTTCTCTCAACCTCTACAATGATTCAATGAATATTTCAAGGAAGACCCTATACTATAAATAGAGAGGCTGCTTCAGTGAATTGATATCCAGAAAAAGTTAGAAAAAATATCAAGAGAGCTCTCCGATATATTCGTCAGAAAACTGGATCACAAGTGTTGCATGAGCATGTCGATAACATTCTGTCAAACATTATAATTGTTGTCCAGATTATAGATTTGTTCTTTATTGAAGCAATTGTAATGCGATGTTATCTATGTCTATTTAGGTAGATTTTTCAGGCAGAAGTCATCTGCGACTTCACCATTTTTAATTCCTTTTGTATTATTTTGTAATATTATAAAAGAAGTAATTTATTCAATTGTATATAAATATATACAATACTTTCAGTCACTGACCGTCATAGGTTATATGATCAATATAACCTATGTAAATATTAAACATTTATGTTCTTTATTTTTCCGCCGCATTTACTCTTAAAGGTTTTTTTCTGTTTTATTGAAGTGTTACCACTTGTGACAGACATTATCGCTGACATTTACAAACTGTATTAACATTCAATTTATTTTACTTTCAATTTATTTTTTACTGTTTCATAGTATATCCCGGGACCCAACAATGCAAATGAAAATAGATTTGATATATGGAAGACTCCTTAATCACCACTTGATGAGAAGACTTCTTGATATCGGAAGACTTATAAATCATCACCGTAAAGGATGATGTATGTATTTCATTTCATGGTATTATTTTGGTATTATGGAGACCCCTATATATAGTGTGGAATGGAGGATTTGTGATGAAAATAAAACTGATTTGATTGGTCCACACGAGACATCAAACCTATCACAAAAGTCATGTGATAGGACTGCATTTGATTAGGTGAATCATGTCATTTAAACACTTGATAATATTTAATTAGTCATTACATTGAGTTGACATGCTATATCACTAATACACATGTCATAACTTTATTGGTCTTTAATTTGACTTAGTGTGTTATATCATTTGACACGTGACATGGACCTTGTGTTAATGGAATTGACTCATCATTTAAAGTTGACATGATAGACAAGCCCAATGAAATTAGATTCTTTAATTATATTATACTTGGATAATAAATGTGGTCTTGAGCCAAATATTTCATAAATTTAAGAATTGAGCCTAAAATCTTGTGATATAATTCAGTTAAATTCAAGTATCTACATATACTAATTGATGCATCCTTCAATTTTTATTTGTTTGAGTAAATGTTACAAATGAAAGTGAAAAGAAGAATAAAAAGACAGCAATTTCGGCAAAGACTTTTGATTTCTTTTCCTTTTCTTTTGTTATAAAAAAACATATCCTCGATATTTAATACTTTTAATGTTAAATCATTTTCAAAATTTTAAGATAACTAAAGACTTCACATGAAGCTGAAAAGTCTAACGTCATTATTTGAACATATGGTACATGAGAAAATCCAAAATTAAAGTAGTTATCAAGTCTATGAAACGCGCAAAAATCATCTATCACGAGCAAAGTAATACAAATGTCAAGTTGATGGAAAATGAAAATAAAGCAAAGTCAACATAAAAATATAGTATTTGTTTAATTCTTTCTAACTTCATTAAGTAAAACCTGTCCAAAAATGTGTCAGTGTTAAATCTAAACACGTCCACGAAATTTTGTGCCATTGCGCTCCAGCTAAACCATTTTCGTGGATTCTGGCTAGTGTACCAGTCGAGTGCTTCACCTGTCAAGCTCCTTACGAACAATTTCAAAATTATGGCTTGATCTTTGCCTACTCCGACCAATTTATCACAGTATGACCTTAAATGAGCACGAGGGTTTCCTTTCCTGTCAAATAAGTCGAACTTCGGCACCTTGTAACCGGTAGGCAACTCGACATCAGGGTGCATACAAAGATCCTCATACTCCAAACCTTCATGTCCTTTATATGTCTGGATGCTCCTGAATGCTTCTTTCAAGTTGTGAATCTCTATAGCCATATTCTCATCCGTCTTTGCCCTTGTATGCCTTTCTATTTCCTCGTATTGATCAATTTTTTGGGTGGGTAGGTTAGTGTTACACCCCGTAATTTCAGGGCAATGAAATGAGAACGTAAGTTAGGATATAAGTTTAAATGTTGGAAGAAAAGTATATTTACATTGTCTATATGGAATAATTTTGGATACAACGGATGTGACGACGAAAATTTATTAACTAGTAGTTAAATTCTTTCCGATGGATTTATGGACTTAGTATTGTATTATGAAGTCTTGGCATTGATAATATGGGGTCCACCGAAAATTCACAATTTTGTGGGCCCATCAAAATATTAAGAATTTTGGGCTAAGTATGGAATTATTTTTGTAAAGAGAATTATGGGCGAATTAGAGGGTGACACGTGTCCCTCCCCACTTGTGTAACAAAGCTCTAATTATATATATGTATTGCAAGATTGGCTAAGTGTGGGAGATATTATTGTGAAGAGAAGACAAGTTGACAAGTGGGTCTACAAGGGCCCCCCTCCACTTGTGCTACATACACCTTTATATTACAAGTCTTGAAAGACTTAGGCTCATAATATCTTCATCATCCAAACCTCTCTTATCTCTTCCTTCACCCTCAAATTTTTGAAACCCTTAGCCAAGTGAAGAACAAATTAGTTTCTTTTCCAAGATTAAGCTTCTTAACTAAGTTCTAAGCCAATGTTAATACACCAAACAATGGTCACAGTTTTGGCTTGAAAATTGTCTTGAAACCCTAAGCTTGGAGATGAACTTGTTGGAAGAAAAACAAGAAAGTAAGATGGTTACAAGCTTGTAGAGGATGCATATGTGTTATTGTAACGTGAAGATGTGGTGCAAAAGAGAAGTGGTTGGCCGAGAACTAGTAGACTGTTTTTGGGCTAAAGTAAAGGTAAGATTTCTTCTTCCTCTTGAAGTAATTAGAAGTTACATGTCGTTATAGTTAAGGGATGAACTTGTGTTAAATGAAATGGAGAATAAGAAGTGCATGAGACAGTTTTGGCATGCTAGCCGATTTTTGGAAAGTTTTTAGTATATTGGATTCGTTGGTTATTGTTATTGTTATCGTCACCTATTACATGTTATTAATTGAAGGAAATCTTGTTATTGAAAGTTGAGACTGTTTATATAAAAGTGTTGAATTATGAATTGGATCTTAAAGAGTTATGAAAGGCTTTGGTATTAAGTCTTGTTGGCCGAAACTGCATGAAACTGTGAGATGTTGTTGTGCTGTTTTAGGGACTGTTTTATGGTGTTAAAATGCTGAAAATTCAGTTATCATTATGCATGTTTAAATGTGGTAATTACTAATGTAAGTCCTAAAGGAATAAGAGTGTAGAAAGGCTTCACATTTTACCCTTGTTGTTGTTGGAATATGGACTATTTTTGTGGACTGTTTTAATATGGATTAAGAGGCTGAATTTACATGAGAAGTGGGTGTGTAAATCCCCTTGTTGCTGTTTGGTTGTGCCCTTAATTGGTGCTTGGTTATTGATGTTATTGACCTTATTTGTAAGGTGAAAATGTATGTATAAATAGGGGAAGTGCTGCCCGAATTTTTATATGAAAAGAGAATCATCTTGTGGTATATGACTTACACTAGTATTCATGAAGTTGATAGACGTGTTATTGTTGTTATAGGTTGAAGTACTAATCGGGACATATTCTACTTATCGTGTTGGTATAGCCGATAAGGTATGTGAACTATCATTTTTTCTTTTGGCATGTTTATATGAAGTAAGTGTACGACAGACGTACATAGTTCTATTGGATCCTAATCCTTAATGATATGATAGTACTTTGGTTTTTCTAAAATGAAAGTTGAGTTTTATAAAGTGAGTGTACGGCGGACGTACATAATTTTATTGGATCTTAATCCTTAATGATACATGACGTGATATTGCCTTGGTATTTTCTAAAATGAAAAATGAGATAATGCCTTGGTGTTTTCTAAAATAAAAGATGTGATAGTGTCTTGATTTTTCCTAAAATGAAAGGTCATTTTAATGATTTTGTTGAGAGTCCAATATTCGTGCAAGTGTTATTATTCCATTCACACCGAGACCTTCATTAGAGGCCGTACGTTATATATATGATTCCATGGACATGTATCCATGATGTGGGTATAGATACTCATGAACACCAAGACCTTCATTAGAGGCCGGGTACGTTATATATATGATTTCATGGACATGTATCCATGATATGGGTATAGATACCCATGAACACCGAGATCTTGATTAGAGGCCGGGTACGTTATATATATGATTCCATGGACATGTATCCATGATGCGGGTATAGATACCCATGAACACCGAGACCTTCATTAGAGGTCGGGTACGTTATATATATGATTTTATGGACATGTATCCATGATGCGGGTATAGATACCCATGAACACCGAGACCTTCATTAGAGGCCGGGTACGATACATATATATGATTCCATGGACATGTATTCATGATGCGGGTATAGATACCTATGACATATATGATTCTATGGACATGTATCCATGATGCGAGTATAGATACTCACGACAGTATATGATTTCATGGAAATGTATCCATGATGTGGGTATAGATACCCAAGACAGTATATAATTATATGGACATACATTCATGATTTTGATATGACTCTCACTTTTTAAAAAAAATGCACAGTTGACTCTCTATTTGTACAAGGTACAGTTGACTCTTTTTTATATGGCAAGGTTGGATCTGGTATGTTGATTATAATACATGTCCCTGTCATCTTTTGTACAGTTATGATCTTATTTACTGTACTTTATGTTTACATACTTGGTACATTGTTGTACTGACCCCCTTTCCAGGGGGTTGCGTTCATGCCCGCAGGTATAAGTACTCAGTTTGATGATCCTCGAGCTTAGGATCTTTGCTCAGCTTTTGGGATAGCTCCATTGTTCCGGAGCTTATCATTTTGGTACAGACTTATGTATATTCAAGGGTACGGCGGGTCCTTGTCCCGTCACATTTCATTATCAAACTCTTAGAGGTCTGTAGAGAGGTGTGGGTGGTAAATGTGTATTTAGATACATGTGGGTTGTATATGTTGTAACTCGTTTTGGAAAATTCTGTATACAGTGGAAGCCTTGTCGGCTTGTCTATTTTTTTATATATGATTTTTCTTAAGCTTCCGCTAGTTATATATGATGTGTGGGTATAAGGGTGCCCAGGTAGGGTACCAGTCATGGCCTGTCGGCTTGGATCGTGACAAAAGTGGTATCAGAGCATTTAGTCCTCGGAATGTCTACATACCGTGTGCAGTAGAGTCTTGGTTATCGGCGTGTTGTGAACCACACCCATAAACATGAGGCTACAATACATTTAGGATTGATTTCTATTTTTCTTACTCTAAGATCGTGCGATAGAGCTGTGTTGTTAGTGTAGTCCCTCTCTAACGTATTATTGTGGTTGCAGCTATGCCTCCAAAGAAAGCGACAGCGGCCCAGAAGGGGAATATATGGACTTTGTATACAGGTTAGTAAGATTGTTGTATAGTTGGTATGATGATGACGTGCATCTATACGAACATATTTATTAGGGCCATATGTGTGTTGCCTGAAGTGATTGTGGGTGATCATGAGTTGGTTAAGCTTTAACAATTGCTTGGAAGGTATGAAATAGTTTAATGACTCCACATCAAGGCATACTGGGTGTGCTAATTTGGAATATTTAGGAGGTGATGAGCTGTCTGAGATGGTGATGAACTCTTAGAAGATCATGTTTAATTGACTTAATGGCATACCATGTTGTTAGATTAAGTTGTGTTGTATGCTTAAGTGATATGTACGAATAATATTTGTATGGAGTAAATAGGGTTGTTATGGTTAAGACGACATGATGTTGAGATTATGAGAAGCTATCTTACCCGTATGCGGGGAGAGACGATGTAAGCTTGGGACATGGAATGTTTGAGAATCTTAGGATATTGGATAATCGTTGAGACCTTAGATATACAAGGTCTTCTTGAGTAAAATGTTTTATGTATGATCTTGATTAAAGTACATAGTATATGTGAAGTATATTAGTATGATGATTCCTTGAGTTGAGTATAAACCACTTGTGTGGTTAAAATTTGGAGATAATATTGGAACTGGAAATAAGATCTTTGAAGGATTTTATGTTAAGCATCATTTGGAGGTACTTGGAGTTGGTTTAGTGTGGCAGCTGATCGGTGTATTTTATATACACTTTTCGAGTAGTTTTTAGTTAATCTTTTGTCCCGTTTTGTACAAATAAGTGTCGTATTAGGATAGATTTTCTTTCTTTTGAGTCAAAGTGGTTAAAATGGCCAAATGGCGGAAAAGGAGCTAAAAGAGGGCAAAAGTGGAGGTTTCAGAGCTTAAAAGCAGAGAAAGTGGCGAACGAGGCAGATACGCAGGTCAGCGCCACGGCGCCTAATCAGCAGAGAGGCTACAGAAGTTATAGCCGCGCGCCTCGCATGCCAGAGACTGGCCGCGGCGCCAAATCATCCGGCATCGCAGAGTTGCGGCCGCGCGCCGAGCAGCGTGGCGCGCCGACGCAGAAAAATCGAGTTTAATGACGAGTCAGGCCATGCACGAGGGAAAAAGGTTGAGGCGGTTTGGAGCCTATAAAAGGAGAACCCTAGACAGTTTTTAAGGGTTCCCTTTCTTGCACAACACAAGGCTTCTTGGATTGAAGATTGGAGACCATAATTTAGTAACTTTCTTTTCTTTTCTTTTCTTTTATTTCAGTTTTGTATGATGAACTTTGAATTAGTTCTTGTCATGTCAATGGCTAGGAACTAATTCTTTTATAGGGCTTTCCATGTTAAATCACTAGAAACTTATGTTATGAATTAATGCATGGTTATGGTTTTTCTTCTTCTTGTTGAGATTTATCCAATAATTGCTTTGAATGCTTGGTAATTAATTGATCACTAATTATCATTATTTATATGATTTCTAATCAAACTTCGAAAGGAGGAGGTTGTGAATATGCTGTAAGTTTGGTAGACATATTTTGGATTGGGGATGAAAATACCTCAATTATTTATGTAGCGTTAATGAGAGGCTAAAAAACCCTAATTTTACGCATGACGCGTGACGGTTAACTAGGTTTTTGTTCTTAATCCTCCTATAGAGTCATCCTTATCACCGAAAGGTAGAAAGGAGCAATACTGGGGTTGAGTGTTTATATAGCCTTAACGGGAGTATAAAACGATTTCGTAAACCTGCTAGCTCCGAGAGAAGAAGAACCATAATTCATTGCATTAATAAGTAACATAAGCGGATAGTTGAGGAGACATGGAAGCCCTATTCCCATCACAACTGAAGTAATCCTATAGTTAATTAGCCTTTATAATTATTAGTTATAAACAACAAAAATCAATATCGGTTACCAAATAGATACCAAAAGATAGATAATTGGTACTTGAACACTAAGCCTTGTGGACGATATTCGGTCTTACCAAGACTATATTACTTGTCACGATAACGTGCACTTGCGTTAAAGTGTGTGCATTTTTTCGCGCATCAGCAACCCTGGCCACGACATTCCAAAGTGTCTCAAGTGGATGCGCAAAGTAAGAATAAGATGAGTATAAGTGGTATAGATAAAAAACATAGTACATCATTGGAAGGTTTAGTAGGTTATAAAGGTCCACACGTTTTACGGTGACTCTGGCTTATTAGAATTCTAGAGGGAACTGCAATAGGACCTTATAAATGGGACTTTGATTACAAAGGAAATACAATGTGCTAAGGACTATCAGAGGTGGAATGAGACAAGGAGTTGTGGTAAGTGAGAAACAGAGAACAATGCTAAAAGGGAAATTATGAAAGGGAGATAAGCCACATTCCTCGCGTAAAGGGTGATATTGCGTATTATTAAGAATTACATGTATCAAGGTTAGTAAGCTAAGGTATGCCATAGATATTTGACTGGTAAGGTCTTCGACTTCGTTGTGAAGCATGTTACAATTCTACATAACCTATGGATAACAATAGTGTGTTGGGGGTAATTGAGAACGACACTATGGAACAATCGAAGAGGTGTTGTAAGAATATGGAAATAGTTAGTAAGTATGAATGGAACTGTGTGATCGAGTATCAAGGTAGATTTTTTTTTTTAATAATGAGTAGAATTAATTTCACAAGGGTATGATTACTCCAGAACAATTTAAGGATAAATGGTAGCGCAGGGACAATAAGAACACTTCGGCCAAAGGTGACGAACCTCTGATGTTCAGGAAAATGGTATGAGAAATACTTGAGATAAGAGACCCCCAAGGCAACTTAAAATGGAAATGTACAGGTAAGACGAATGGGCACTCGGTCGATGAGAGACCTAATAATGATAAGACAAGAAAGATTGACAAGACATTGGATCATGTAACACCATGAATTGGATCTAAATATATGAAGCGTCGGTTCCACAATATATGTAGACATATCTCTCATAAAGTATATAAATGAAAGTAACAGTGAGTAAAGTTCGAGATTAGCACCTAAATAGGTGAAAAGAGGACAATGACGCCTATAAATATAAGGTAGACATTAAAGATATATGTCAAGAGATAATGGCCTTATAATACAGATAAAATGTCAGACAAATGCAGATGTCTATGAGTACTTTGAAACTGACCAAAAGTTCTATGAGATAGGTAAGTAATGGGTTTACAGCTTATCGAGATCAAGAAAATCTTTTTCTAAAAATGCCATTGATAGAAAGTCTTAACTACGAGGTAGGTGAAGAAATTTGAATCTAAGTATAATGACCAAGTTTGGATATAGTAAGCCAACATCATGTGATGCAATCCTTCAAAGTTTTCTACGTACTAGATAAAGGAATAAGTTATCAATTCACCCCTTAAGGGGTAGTAACGCCAAGGATTGAAATCAGGAGAAATGCTTGAGATTACGTATATATACCAGAATAATTTGGAAGTATGATAAGTAAGAAAAGGAGTGAACACGTGTCAAAAGAATTGAAGTTGTTTATAATTACGAGTAGTGAGGTGAATGAGAAGTATCCTCACTTGTTCCCGATGCCTACTGGTAATTTCAATCCCTATTTGACTATTTTGATTGATGAATGAGACTATGTGTTATATTGTGGCCATGTGAGACATCTTTGGGTTTGCTGAGTATTGTTGGAACTTGTAGAAAAAGAAGAGATTAAGTGATGAAAAATCGTCTTTGTGAATTTCAGCCTGTGTATGGTACAAACGGGACCACAATCTTGAAAATTGAGAGAGTGCGGGAAGTCCGAAACGCAGTCTTGACACTAACAAGTATAAGTTGATAGGTATAGTTAAAAGAGACTATGCCGAAATTTGTAAAGCTTGAGACCTAGTATGAACATTCGGGGACAAATGTTTCTAAGGGGGGAAGAATGTTACACCCCATAATTCCAGGGAAATGAAATGAGAACGTAAGTTAGGATATAAGATTTGAATGTTGGAAGGAAAGTATACTTACATTTTCTATATGGAATAATTTTGGATACAACAGATGTGACGACGAAAATTTATTAACTAGTAGTTAAATTTTTTCCAATGAATTTATGGACTTAGTATTGTATTATGAAGTCTTGACATTGATAATATGGGGTCCACCAAAAATTACACAATTTTGTGGGCCCATCGAAATATTAAGAATTTTGGGCTAAGTGTGGAGTTATTTTTGTGAAGAGAATTATGGGCGAATTAGAGGGTGATACGTGTCCCTACCCACTTGTGTAACAAAGATCTAATTATATATATGTATTGCAAGATTGGCTAAGTGTGGGAGATATTATTGTGAAGAGAAGACAAGTGGACAAGTGAGTCTACAAGGGTCCCCCTCCACTTGTGCTACACACACCTTTATATTACAAGTCTTGTAAGACTTAGGCTCATAATATCTTTATCATCCAAACCCCTCTTATCTCTTCCTTCACCTTCAAATTTTCGAAACTCTTAGTCAAGTGAAGAACAAATTAGTTTCTTTTCCAAGATTAAGCTCCTTAACTAAGTTCTAACACCATACAGTGGTCACGATTTTGGCTTGAAAATTATCTTGAAACCCTAAGCTTGGAGATGAACTTGTTGGAAGAAAAACAAGAAAGTAAGATGGTTACAAGCTTGTAGAGGATGCATGTGTGTTATTGTAATGTGAAGAGGTGGTGCAAAAGAGAAGTGGTTGGGCGAGAACTAGTGGACTGTTTTTGGGCTAAAGTGAAGGTAAAATTTCTTCTTCCTCTTGAAGTAATTAGAAGTTACATATCGTTATAGTTAAGGGATGAACTTGTGTTAAATGAAATGGAGAATAAGAAGTGCATGAGACCGTTTTGGCATGCTAGCCGTTTTTTGGACAATTTTTAGTATATTGGATTTGTTGGTTATTGTTGTTGTTATCGTCACCTATTACATGTTATTAATTGAAGGAAATCTTGTTATTGAAAGTTGAAACTGTTTATATAAAAGTGTTGAATTATGACTTGGATCTTAAGGAGTTATGAAGAGTTTTGGTATTAAGTCTTGTTGGCCGAAACTGCATGAAATTGTGGGACGTTGTTGTGCTATTTTAGGGACTGTTTTGTGGTGTTAAAATGCTGAAAATTCAGTTATCATTATGCATGTTTAAATGTGGTAATTACTAATCTAAGTCCTAAAGGAATAAGGGTGTAGAAAGGTGTAGAAAGGATTCTCATTCTACCCTCGTTGTTGTTGGAATATGGATTGTTTTTGTGGATAGTTTTAATATAGATTAAGAGGCTGAATTTACATGAGAAGTGGGTGTGTAAATCCCCTTGTTGCTGTTTGGTTGTGCCCTTAATTGGTGCTTGGTTATTGATGTTATTGACCTTATTTGTAAGGTGGAAATGTATGTATAAATAGGGGAAGTGCTGCCCGAATTTTTATATGAAAAGAGAACCATCTTGTGGTATATGACCTACACTAGTATTCATGAAGTTGATAGACGTGTTATTGTTGTTATAGGTTGAAGTACTAATTGGGACGTATTCTACTTATCGTGTTGGCTTGCCTGTTTTGTAACAGTGGCAGCCTTGTCGGCTTGCCAATTTTTTTATATATGAGTTTTCTTAAATTTTCGCTGGTTATATGTGATGTGTGGGTATAAGGGTGATCAGTGTATTTTATATACACTTTTTGAGTCGTTTTTAGTTAGTCTTTTGTCCCTTTTTGTACAAATAAGTGTCGTATTAGGATAGATTTTCTTTCTTTTGCGGATTTTTCCGAGAGACGAAACATTTTGGACCAACAAGAGGGCGACACTTGGCACCCTCTAATTGGTGGACCTTGGGGCGGCATTTGGACGAATTGGTGAGTGGAAGTAGGTAGGATATTTTGTGATATTTGTGTGGTAGATGGATAAGGTACACATGGATGAATCTTGACCCTACACTTGCCTTGCACTTGGCATGATCTTGGCCATTGGTTGGCCATGGCTTGACCTATAAATACCCCTCCCCTTTGAAGACTTCTTCATCCAAAAATTTTGCTAAGTCTTGAAAGCTCTTCCCC
Source organism: Przewalskia tangutica (assembly GCA_029844215.1). Taxonomy (NCBI): domain Eukaryota; kingdom Viridiplantae; phylum Streptophyta; class Magnoliopsida; order Solanales; family Solanaceae; genus Przewalskia; species Przewalskia tangutica. The sequence goes on along the minus strand of CM056736.1, from coordinate 26,965,399 downwards.
TCCTCAGAGTTCTCGTCCTCCCCTTGTGAGGCTTTAGCCGAGCACCCTCCCTCGTCGAGAGTACCCCCTCTGAGTGGGGTTGGCGAGGTATACACCCCTTGTGGTGTTGTCTCGTATAAATACCCCCCTCTTGGTAGAAATACTCTCCAAAGTATTGTTACTATACCAAAATACCTTGGCCCTAATACTTTGTAGTATTCCAAGGTTATACCTATACTAAAAGCCCCGAAATACTATTATACTCCCCTTTAGCCACTAAACGAAACCCTAAGGAAAATCTTCACCCGTAGTTGAAGTTATAAGTAGAAGTTGCGTAGAACTTCTAAGGGTTTCTTGGAGCGGATTGGAGCGCACGGAGTAGGAGCTAAACCTTGCTCAGGATCGACTTTAAACTTGGATAATTTTGGGCTTATCGAGGTAACCAAACTTGTCCCCTTATTGTAATTGGAAATTACATGTTGTAGGAATATATAGTTGAAGTATACTATATATAGAACTGATCACAATTATGCGGCAATGTCTTTTGACTTAAGCCTGAATAATAAAGAAGAGAACTGAACTGTAATTACATAGGACTGTATTACAGTAGACTTGTGTAGCTTTACTGTGAAGTAGAATCGTACACGTCCGGTTAGACGTTTAAACCCCCCCCCCCCCCCGGTTGGCTTGGTAGCCGGCCTCGATAGAGGAGGAGATTTACGCTGTGATTGGGAAATCTTCAATTTTACGTAGAATATTCTACGTTGAGATCTAGATGTTAATAGGCACCTTGTGGCCTTTATAGGTTGAAGTACTACGTGTGGCGCGATCTACTTGGCTTAGGAGTAGCCAAGCGGTTTGAAGTACTTGGGCGTTTTGCTATTAGTCGATACTCGTCGCGAGGTATGTGAACCTCTTCCTATCTCTTCTAGCATGATATGTGTATAACTATGTAGTACGGTGACGTACACGTGTTAAATGTATTTGATTGGTCTAAAACATAAAGTGTTATAACGGCTTTATGGGAAGTTGGTTATAATAGCTTTATGTAGGTAAGAAAATGCTTCGTGGTTTTAAAAGGTAATGATTTGAACTATAAGCGGCTTGATGTGTGATAATAAAGAACATGAAGTATTTCAAAAGATTTATGAATCATTTTGATAGAAGAGTAATACTTGGTTTTGAAAACTTAAGAGTTATACTAGCTTTATGGGAAGTTAGGTATAACGGCTTAAGAATGTTATATGGATTTGGAAATGAGAACAAGTATCGAACAAACCATCGCAGCGTTAATAAAGGAAATGTACTGACTAATGAATTGTATTATTAAAACCAGTAGAAACCTCCATCTGCATAGAAGCTAAGATGAGACAAAATGATATTACATTTCCTAGATCATGACTGCTTTAATAAGATTGTTATGAATAACCTACTCACATAAGACTTATATTACTCAATTGTTCTAAAAGGAATTACGTGATTATGACTTTGAACTATGAAATCTCTCAAAATGGAACTTGAGTAATTGAAACTAGGCAAAGCTGGAACTTTAGGAAAAGGATATTGTTACTTGACTTTAAAAAGAATGTGGGGGTTTATAAATGTAGGTCACTCTATACTACGTATCAGTGACTTTGGTAAAAGGAATGGATCTTTTAAAGGGATTTAACGTATGTAGTACTTTAGGGTTAAAACCTGGTTTTTGGCATAAAATGAAAGTACTTTGAGTTGTGTGTAACTTGACCATGTTGCGTGTGCTAGCCTTGTTGTGCAAGTACGGTATTTCACTCGACTACCGGTTCATGGGATGAACCGGGAATGTATTTCACTCGACTACTGGTTCATGGGATGAACCGGGAATGTATTTCACTCGACTACCGGTTCATGGGATGAACAGAATGTATTTCACTCGACTACTGGGTTCGTAGGATGAGCCGAATGTATTCGATCAACTACCGCGTTCACGGATGAACAGGAATGTATTCCACACGTTTATATCGGGTCCATGAGATGGGCCGAGACATGTTATACGTATCACATGATTTGTACCTAGACTGCCGGCAGTGAGGAAGGAGTTCCACGGGCATGAGGGATGACTTTGAGGGCGTGAGTCCCTGTCTTGACATGACTGCTTTTATGTTGTGAACTGTAGTTTGGTTATCATACATGTCTCCTGCTTTATATAGACTATTATGATTTCATGTACGATATTTTCTGATTTCACATACTTGGTACTGTTATCGACCTCGCCGGGCTGCGTTCATGCCGCAGAGTAGGTACGATCGTTGATCCTCGCCTTAGGGTTCTGATTCGGCGTTTGGGAAGCTCCGTTTCTCGGAGGCTTATCTTCGTATAGTCCTGTCGTTGTAGGTTTTTACATTCAGGGGTATGGCGGGGCCCTGTCCCGCCATTGTTGTCGTATCATTCCTAGAGGTCTGTAGTACTGTTGTGGGCAGAGTTGTATGGGATGTAACTGTTCGGATTAAAGTTTTTATATTATGCCGTAAGGCAACTTTTCTTTAGATAAACATGTGTCTTCTTTACATTGTTTCATGTGTTTGGTTTTATATTCCGCTGATTACTCTGATGTTGTATCACTGGGGTGCCCGGGGTAAGGCACGATCCACGGGCGAGTTGGTCGTGACAAAAGTGGTATCGAGCGATTAATCCTCGGAAAGTGTCTGACCGTATCCGATAGAGTCTTGATTATCGGTGTGTTGTGCACCACACCAATAATCGTGAGGCTATAGGATATTTAGGATTGGTTTCCATTCTTCTCACTCGAGATCGTGCATTAGAGTCGTGTTGTAAGTTGGACCTCTAACGTATTTATTTCCTACCGTTATGCCTCGCGTAGGCAAACCCGGGCCTGCGAGGCGAGCGGTGAGGCTGCGAGTAGAGTGCAGAGGGTTACGAGGCACAGCCCAACCATCACCCGAGTTAGGTGCTTCATTAGGGAGTTCTGCGACGCCACTAGCCCCAAAGAGTTTAGCATCGGCGGCGATTCCTCTGCGGCCATGATATTTGAACCATCGGTTCACGGCCAGAGCAGAGAATATAGATTGCAAAGAGACGACCACATTACTAGTATGGATTTGGCTACGGAGAGTATACCGATGTCTGCGAGTCTTGATGAATATCTAAGAGAGAGGTTGTGCAAGAGTAATTCTTGATTAGGCTTGAGCATGGCGGTGTGCGGGCTTATGCGCGGCGAGGCCAAAACGTAGAGATCGACGGGTTAACGAGGCGGCGAAGAGGCGTAACAACAAGGTCCTTTGGTAACTTTCGAGGCGAATCGCCTCACCAGCAGATTAGATATGCACTTCCGCCAGTGCAGAGTGGTCTTCCACGGATTTCAGGACTTTCGGGGTATGCCGGGGTTGGTCAGAGCTCCAGGACTTCCGGCTCACAGTATGACAGGCGTCATTCCGGGGAATGTCGTCTTTTAGTTGGTACTTGTTTTACCTGCGGCCGACAGGGCCATGTGTGGAAAGGACGTCCTAGTAGGAGGGATGCAAGTAGTAGGACTTAGCCTTCAGGATCGATGGGTAGTTCGTCACCTTCCTTAGCTATGCGCCCTACGGGGCAGGTTTGATTAGAACGACATAGGGGAGTGAAGCAGTAGATTCAGACATATCTTTAAACCTCTAAGAGATTAGTATGTGTGATAAGATGAGTATACCTTATAAGTTGTGTAAATTGTGATTAGAAATCATGGTTAGTAACCGGGTAAGATTTGGGGGGATAGAGAAAGTGTGAGCCTTAGAATGTTATACGTGGAGACCTTAGAGGTAAGGCCATCTCGAGTAAAGATGTATTGTTATGTTTGATCCCTATCGGAGTGCATAGTGCACATGGGATATATTGTGTGATAAGTCCCTGGGTAGTGTGAAATGAAAGAGGGTAGTTAAGCTAAGAAGACCGCTAGGTTTTCGTAACGTGATTAGTTGTGAAGCCCCAAATTAGTGTTACAATAACAATAAATATTATTGTGTCTATGTGATTATGTTACGACCTTATTCACATTCGAGGACGAATGTTGCTTAAGGAGGAGAGAATGTGAAATCCGGAAAAAAAAAAATAGTAATATATAGTTGTGGTTGGGTTAATAAAAATATATATATAAGAAAATAAAGAATAAATTGCATGGGATAGAGTTAGTGTTAAATTTGGATAAATAGATAGATGAAATGAAAATAAGAAAACAAAAGAAAAACAAAAGAAAAAAAAAAGAAAAAAGAAGAAGAAGAAGAAGTGCACATGCACGTACACCTTTGATTTCCCCCCCTTCCCCCCTTTTCATTTCCCCTCCCATATGTTATAGAAAACTCTCCACTTATACATTGTATTTACACACAAACAAAGTACATAACATAAAGGTTAGAAAATCAGAAAAAAACAAGTGAAAAGAAGAGGAAAAAATACCAAGAAAGCAAGAAGAACAAGAAGCAAAATACTAGAGAGTAAGGATAATTTTAGCAACTACACAACAATAATCTTCACACTTACAAGGTGAGTTTTCTCACTCAGAAATTCTTGGTAACATCCTTTATTTTTAGTTCAATACATGTTGGAATAAGAATTGAGTGTTGAAAAGAAATATTGAACTTTTGATTGTTTAGACAACTAGTTGCGTCATGAACTTTACGAACTGTTCTCACTGAGTTATAATTGTTATAATTTAATGAAATTCGGAAGAATTGTACACCTCTCTAATATGATCATATATAACCAAAAATGAGGTAAAATGAACATACGGTTTGAAAGTTATCATGGTTCAAAGTTTCTGCCTTAGATTTGGTCGAAATTCGGAAAGGCATAATTACGGACTGTTTTTATTGAGTTTTACTTATTATAATTATATGAAAATTTACATGGTTGTAAGTCCCTCTGTTACGGATAGATATATATAAATATTTATTAAAACAGAATTACGAGTTGAGGGTTATTGTAGTTTGAAGTTGTTGCCTCGGATTCGTCGGAATGCAGAAGGGCAGGACGTTGAAACGTAAAACTGTACTAATCTGTGGGGAATATGAAAATTGTTGCTAAATGAAAGTTCTAGATATCTTTGTTGTGGACATTTTGAGACCTTACGGGGGTCTATCCGACTTACGGATTGAGAGTTATCTTTGTTTAAAGTTTCTGCCTCGGATCTATCGAGATCCAGGAAGGGCAGCGAATAAAAGTGTAAAACTGTACCAAATGGTACAGAATATGAAAGAATGGTTCATATGGAGACGTGTAGCTCTCTGTCCTCGTCGTTTTGAGAATTTATGGGGATTGAACGGGTTTACAGATTAGGAGTTATGACTATTATAAGATTGGGTGCTGTTTAATAAAAATTCTGCCAAAACAAATTTCATGTGGCTGTTTTGAGGATAAATTTGTGTTAGTTACCCAAAGTAGTTTTAAATGAAATTTGGTACAGTGAAAGATCCCCGTCTTACCTTAGTTTCCGCTTGAGAAACACCTTAGTTGGAGTTATGGTTAAAAAGTTATAATCGTTACAAGTATGAATGACGGAATGTTAGAAAAGAGAATAGTATTTATTTGATCTTCTGAAAAATATGAAAAGTGAATACGTGTTCACATAAATATATAAATATATAATGGATCGGGTTGCACGCAACAAAACGTAAAGTGAATACGCGTTCACAAATACGTAAACATAATGGATCGGGTTGCACGCGCAACAAAACGTAAAGTGAATATATGTTCACAAATACGTAAATATAATGGATCGGGTTGCGCGCAACAAAGCGTAAAGTGAATACGCATTCACAAATACGTAAACATAATGGATCGGGTTGCGCGCAACAAAACGTAAAGTGAATACGGCGTTCACAAATACGTAAACATAATGGATCGGGTTGCGCGCAACAAAACGTAAAGTGAATATATGTTCACAAATACGTAAATATAATGGATCGGGTTGCGCGCAACAAAACGTAAAGTGAATACGCGTTCACAAATACGTAAACATAATGGATCGGGTTGCACGCGCAACAAAACGTAAAGTGAATACGGCGTTCACAAATACGTAAATATAATGGATCGGGTTGCGCGCGCAACAAAACGTAAAGTGAATACACGTTCACAAATACGTAAACATAATGGATCGGGTTGCGCGCGCAACAAAGCGTAAAGTGAATACGTGTTCACAAATACGTAAATATAATGGATCGGGTTGCACGCCGCAACAAATATGAAAGATGAATACATGTTCACCTATATATAAATATGAAAAGTGAATACGCGTTCACAAATATATAAATGTAATAAACATGTGGAAATGCAGGGGAATGTCTTAACGTATAATACGAGATAAAATGAAGTGTTAGTTAAATCGAGAATTTCCTATGAGGAGTTGTTGCATATTTAAAAATATTGTAATCTGATATGTTTTACAATATGCTTATTACGTTATAATGTGATTGCGCTTGGAATATTTTGGTGTTACTTTGAATTGCAGGTAAGGTTCTCCTCGGCCCGGATGGTAGGTGACTCTTTATTTAACATGTTTGAAAGCGTGATAGAGGAAAGACTCCACGCCAAGGCTAGCGATCGTCCGCGACCTCTTGTCATACCAAGTCCATTGTTTGGGCTTGGTACTCGTCGAGTTCGAATGTCGGTTCAATGTCTCGAAATGCGTGTGGAATGGCCTCCCTTCCAACTTAGAATAATATTTGTCAGTATGTCTATGTTGAAACAATATTTGCACGAGCATGGGCTCGCGTTATATTTTTAATAAAGTCATAAACAAATTTCTTTATTGTTATTTTATTAATAGCTCCGTATTTGGATATAAGTTTAATTTTCTAAATAAAGAGAAGTAAATGGTGCTGCGGTTGGAAAATAATTGTCGAGGTGCCATCACGCCATAAGTAAATACTTAGGAAAAGTCGGGGCGTGACAAGTTGGTATCAAAGCTAAACCAGGTTAAGAGATTCTAGGAAGTTTTCTTCGAGTTGGGTGTTTGAACGGTTACTTATTGCGACGGTGTGCACACCACCTTAGTAATAAGTAAACGGAATAACATCCTAAAGTTTCACTTCTTTCATACTCTTCTCGTGCCTATCTTGAGTCTTTTCGTAGACTTGGTTCTCGTACTACCTCCTTCAAAGGATTGTGGCAGGGAGTGTACAACGATAAAATAACTGGATGTGTATTTGCACCACCGACCGAAAAGGTAGAAGAGGTACCAGATAGACTATGGGGAAAATTTTGTGAGAAGAATGGAATATATCTATACAGGGAAGGACTACAAGTCTAACCCAATAGTATTTCTCGATGAGGTAGAAAACCTACTGTTTACACGAGGATGTGTGGAGACGCATGACGTCAATTTGGTGTCGCCTTGCGGTTAGTGGGCGACACGGGTGTGGTGGAGAAATTTTAGAAGAAATCATTTTCCGATGTCACCACCGATGACGTGAGGGGAGTTCAGAGCCGCATTCAGTGAAAAGTACATGCCTAACTCCCGAAAAGATGCGCTCAGATGTGAGTTTGAACTGTTGAAACAAGGAGACCGCAATGTGATAGAATACAGTACCTAATTCATCCGATTGTCAGCATACAACACACATATTATTCCTACAGAAAGGGAGAAGGTCAAAAGAGTTGTTAAGGGTTTAAACCCAAACTTGGAAGAGAAGGTAGTGACATTAGCCCATTATCGGGCATACCTTCAGATCGTCGGTATGACAATGAGGGTAGAAGGTTTCGCTAAAGCAAAAAGAGAATATTCGCATAAGAGATTTCAGACGTCAGGATCATTTAACCAGAGTCAAAATCAGAAGCAGGAGTTTAGTATGGGATCTTCAGGACCGAACCAATCTGTGGGCCAGTCTTATTTCAAGCCTAAGGGGCACATTTGGTCTAATTACCAAGGTAGCAAGGACAAGGCCACCAACCCTAACACAGTAGGTGACAAACCGATTTGTAAGATTTGTCAAAGGAAACACAATGGAGAATGTCGGCTCTTAACGAAGATATGTTATAACTGTGGAGAGTCAGGCCACTATACCAGGGATTTCAAGAAGAGGACCCAAACTCAATCTATTCAGGGGAGGTCAGAAGCAACCATAGCTGCCTACAGGGGAAATCAGGGAAACCAACCCCGCCAGAGTCAGGGAGGTCAACAACCCAACAAATTCTAATCGGCTCTACGCTTTGCCCCAGAGGAATGAGGCAGAAGCATCTAATGCGGTGGTCACAGGTATTTTGCTAGTCTCGAGTATTCCTGCATTTGTATTATACGATCCCGACTCTACATTTTCATATGTGTCAATGGGCTTTGCTAAGAATTTACATGTAGAACCTTCTTATTTAAGTGAACCTGTTGAGGTTATGACACCAGTAGGGGCCTCAATTTGGGCCTCTCGGGTGGTAAATAATTTCCCATTAGAAGTGAATGGCAGGGGAACAATGGTGAACCTAGTACTACTTGATATGGTAGACTTCGACGTCATTTTGGGTATGGATTGGTTGTCGGCATGTTATGCCATGTTAGATTGTCAACGAAAGATAGTGAGATTAACTTTTCCCGGAGAACCAGAAGTTGTTATAAGGGGTAGGATTGGAATATCCTCAGGTCAGTTTATTTCCTACCTTGGGGCTCAAAAGTTATTGAGAAGTCACAGAGTGGAGTATGCGTATCTGGCTAATATAGTGGATACCCAAAAGGAATCCCCAGCAGTGAATGATGTTCCTATTGTTCAAAATTTTCCGGAGGTTTTTCCTGAAGATCTTCCAGGCCTTCCTCCGGATAGAGAAGTGGAGTTTGCTATAGAGTTAATTCCAGGTACAAGACCCATTTCTATTCCTCCATATCGAATGGCCCGGTGAATTGAGGAGTTAAAAGAACAATTGAAGGATCTTACGGATAAAGGCTTTATAAGGCCTAGTGTTTTCCCAGGGTGCACCGATCTGTTTGTGAAAAAGAAAGACGGATCGCTCGAATGTGCATCGATTATCGGCACTCAATAAGGTCACGATCAAGAACCTGTACCCATTACCAAGAATCGATGGTCTTTTGATCAACTTCGAGGAGCTAGCTATTTTTCCAAGATTGATCTCCGTTCGATATCACCGGTGAAAATAAATCCGGATGATATATCAAACAACCTTTAGAACCCGATCGGCCATTATGAGTTCTTGGTCATGTCTTTTGGGTTAACAATGCCCCAAAGATCTTTTATGGATTTAATGAGCGAATCTTCAAACCATTCCTAGATTTGTTCGCGATCGTGTTCATAGATGATATCCTAATTTCTGATAAGAGTGTTGAAGAACATGAAGAACATCTGAGGGTAGTGCTTCAAGTCTTGAAACAAGAGAAACTATATGCTAAATTTTCAAAGTGTGAATTTTGGTTGGAAAAGGTAGCCTTTTTGGGTCATGTTGTGTCAAGGGATGGAATTATGGTAGACCCGTAAGATAGAAGCGGTGAAGAATCGCCAAACCGACCACTCAAGCGAGAGGTTAGAAGTTTCTTGGGTTTGGCGGGGTATTATAGAAGATTCGTAAAAGGTTTTTCTAGTCTTGCTGCTCCTTTGACCCGGTTGACTCAAAAAAAGCGGTTAAGTACCAGTGGTCGGAAGCATGTGAAGCCAGTTTTCAGAAACTAAAAGAATTGTTGACTACTGCACCAGTCCTAACCTTACCATCGGGACAAGAAGGGTTCACAGTCTATTGTGATGCCTCTAGAGTTGGGTTAGAAAGTTTCTTGATGCAGTTTGGAAAGGTTATTGCGTATGCATCTAGACAGTTGAAGATACATGAGAAGAATTACCCAACTCATGACTTGGAATTAGCTGCGGTGGTGTTTGCCTTACGAATATGGAGACATTATTTGTATGGTGTGCATGTGGACATATTTACAGATCATAAGAGTTTGCAGTACATAACCACGCAGAAGGATTTGAATCTCCGACAAAGAAGATGGTTAGAGTTGTTTAAGGATTATGACCTTAGTATTCTTTACCATCCTAGTAAAGCCAATGTGGTGGCTGACGCACTCAGTAGGAGATCAATGAGCAGCTTGGCCCATTTGGCAATACAAAAGAGGGGTATTGTTCGCGAGGTACAAAGATTGGGAAACCTCGGGGTTAGCTTAACTGAGATCGGTGAAGGTAGGGTGGTGGTACATGATACCTCATGATCTGCCTTAGCTTGAAATAAAAGAAAGTCGGTTTGAGGATACGAGTTTGTTGGATTTCGGAGAGGATCCAACAGGAAAACCTTCACGATTTACATTGGGAGATAATGGCGGAACCGCCGGTATAAGGGTAGGTTATGTGTTCCTAAGGTAAAGGATCTAAGGAGGAAGATCTTAGATGAGGGTCACAACACAAGATATTCCATTCATCCGTGGTCAACAAAATGTATCAGACCTCAAGGCAAATTACTGGTGGGACGGGATGAAGAAAGACGCTACGGAGTTTGTCGGGAGGTGTCTTATATGTCAGCAGGTGAAAGTTGAACATAAAAAACCTGGCGAATTACTTCAGGACATTGGAGTCCCCATGTGGAAATGGGAGGCGATTCATATGAATTTCAAATGGCGGTCTCTGAAAACTCGAGAAGAGTGCGATTCTATTTGGGTGATTGTTGATCGCCACGAAGTCACCATTTCTTCTGCATCAAGACTACGACGCGCACCACAGTACACAAATTTATTTGAGGAGATTGTGCGGTTACAGGATTCCTTACAAATTATTTGAGATAGGGGTTCCCGATTCACCTCACACTTTTGGCAATGTTTCAGCAGGTCTCGGGACAAAAGTTAAGTTAAGCACGACTTTCCACCCGAAGCAGATGGGCGGTGGCGAACAATTCAAACACTTGAGGACATGTTGCGATCCTGTGTGTTAGATTTCCAGGGAAGCTGGTTGGACCATCTATGTCTAATTGAGTTCGCCTACAACAATAGTTTTCACTCTAGCATATAGATGGTCCCGTTTGAAGCATTATATGGACGAAAATGTAGGTCTCCACTTGGATGGTTCGAGGTGGGTGAGACAATCGTTCGGACACAAGTCATTCAGAAACAAATGATAAGGTCAGATGATTCGGAGCGGATCAAAACAACTCATAGCCTTCATAAGTCCTATGCGGATCATCGGAAAGAGATCTTGAATTCGAGGGGATAAAGTATTTTTAAAAGTGTCCCCAATGAAGGGAGTGATGCGTTTTGGTAAGAAAGGGAAATTGAGCCCAAGGTTTATTGGGCCATATGAGATCTTGCGAAGAGTGGGGAATGTGGCTTACGAATTAGCACTTCCACAAGAGTTGGAAGCAGTGCATCCGGTATTTCATGTGTCAATGTTACGAAAATACTTGCACGATCCAAGTCACGTCATCCTTCCCCAGGAGATAGTTCTTAATAAAGAGCTTCAATATGAAGAGGCTCCGGTAGAAATACTTGATAGAAAGGTCCAACGCCTTAGAAATAAAGATATTGCTTCCGTGAAAGTCCTATGGAGGAATCACTCCACAGAGGAAGCCACCTGGGAAGCGGAAGAGGCGATGAAAGTCAAATATCAATTCCTATTTGACTAAGGTAATAAAAAAAAATGCATTACATAGTACTTCATATGTGTGCCATTTGCGTGTCTATATGCATTGTGTTACAACCTTATTCTCATTCGAGGACGAATGCTTCTTAAGGAAGGGAGAATGTGAAGCCCCAAATTAGTGTTACAATAACAATAAATATTATTGTGTCTATGTGATTATGTTACGACCTTATTCACATTCGAGGACGAATGTTGCTTAAGGAGGAGAGAATGTGAAATCCGGAAAAAAAAAATAGTAATATATAGTTGTGGTTGGGTTAATAAAAATATATATATAAGAAAATAAAGAATAAATTGCATGAGATAGAGTTAGTGTTAAATTTGGATAAATAGATAGATGAAATGAAAATAAGAAAACAAAAGAAAAACAAAAGAAAAAAAAAAGAAAAAAGAAGAAGAAGAAGAAGTGCACATGCACGTACACCTTTGATTTCCCCTTCCCCTTTTCATTTCCTCCAACTTGTCATTTCACCTCCCATATGTTATAGAAAACTCTCCACTTATACATTGTATTTACACACAAACAAAGTACATAACATAAAGGTTAGAAAATCAGAAAAAAACAAGTGAAAAGAAGAGGAAAAAATACCAAGAAAGCAAGAAGAACAAGAAGCAAAATACTAGAGAGTAAGAATAATTTTAGCAACTACACAACAATAATCTTCACACTTACAAGGTGAGTTTTCTCACTCAGAAATTCTTGGTAACATCCTTTATTTTTAGTTCAATACATGTTGGAATAAGAATTGAGTGTTGAAAAGAAATATTGAACTTTTGATTGTTTAGACAACTAGTTGCGTCATGAACTTTACGAACTGTTCTCACTGAGTTATAATTGTTATAATTTGATGAAATTCGGAAGAATTGTACACCTCTCTAATATGATCATATATAACCAAAAATGAGGTAAAATGAACATACGGTTTGAAAGTTATCATGGTTCAAAGTTTCTGCCTTAGATTTGGTCGAAATTCGGAAAGGCATAATTACGGACTGTTTTTATTGAGTTTTACTTATTATAATTATATGAAAATTTACATGGTTGTAAGTCCCTCTGTTATGGATAGATATATATAAATATTTATTAAAACAGACTTACGAGTTGAGGGTTATTGTAGTTTGAAGTTGCTGCCACGGATTCGTCGGAATGCAGAAGGGCAGGACGTTGAAACATAAAACTGTACTAATCTGTGGGGAATATGAAAATTGTTGCTAAATGAAAGTTCTAGATATCTTTGTTGTGGACATTTTGAGACCTTACGGGGGTCTATACGACTTACGGATTGAGAGTTATCGCTGTTTAAAGTTTCTGCCTCGGATCTATCGAGATCCAGGAAGGGCAGCGAATAAAAGTGTAAAACTGTACCAAATGGTACAGAATATGAAAGAATGATTCATATGGAGACGTGTATCTCTCTGTCCTCGTCGTTTTGAGAATTTATGGGGATTGAACGGGTTTACAGATTAGGAGTTATGACTATTATAAGATTTGGTGCTGTTTAATAAAAATTCTGCCGAAACAAATTTCATGTGGCTGTTTTGAGGATAAATTTGTGTTAGTTACCCAAAGTAGTTTTAAATGAAATTTGGTACAGTGAAAGATCCCCGTCTTACCTTAGTTTCCGCTTGAGAAACACCTTAGTTGAAGTTATGGTTAAAAAGTTATAATCGTTACAAGTATGAATGACGGAATGTTAGAAAAGAGAATAGTATTTATTTGATCTTAGAAAAATATGAAAAGTGAATACGTGTTCACATAAATATATAAATATATAATGGATCGGGTTGCGCCGCAACAAAACGTAAAGTGAATACGCGTTCACAAATACGTAAACATAATGGATCGGGTTGCGCGCAACAAAACGTAAAGTGAATATATGTTCACAAATACGTAAATATAATGGATCGGGTTGCGCGCAACAAAACGTAAAGTGAATACGCGTTCACAAATACGTAAACATAATGGATCGGGTTGCACGCGCAACAAAACGTAAAGTGAATACGCGTTCACAAATACGTAAACATAATGGATCGGGTTGCGCGCGCAACAAAACGTAAAGTGAATATATGTTCACAAATACGTAAATATAATGGATCGGGTTGCGCGCAACAAAACGTAAAGTGAATACGCGTTCACAAATACGTAAACATAATGGATCGGGTTGCACGCGCAACAAAACGTAAAGTGAATACGCGTTCACAAATACGTAAATATAATGGATCGGGTTGCCGCAACAAAACGTAAAGTGAATACACGTTCACAAATACATAAACATAATGGATCGGGTTGCAGCGCGCAACAAAACGTAAAGTGAATACGTGTTCACAAATACGTAAATATAATGGATCGGGTTGCACGACGCAACAAATATGAAAGATGAATACATGTTCACCTATATATAAATATGAAAAGTGAATACGCGTTCACAAATATATAAATGTAATAAACATGTGGAAATGCAGGGGAATGTCTTAACGTATAATACGAGATAAAATGAAGTGTTAGTTAAATCGAGAATTTCCTATGAGGAGTTGTTGCATATTTAAAAATGTTGTAATCTGATATGTTTTACAATATGCTTATTACGTTATAATGTGATTGCGCTTGGAATATTGTGGTGTTACTTTGAATTGCAGGGTAAGGTTCTCACTCAGCCCCAGATGGTAGGGCTGACTCTTTATTTAACATGTTTCAGGAAAGCGTGATAGAGGAAAGGCTCCAAGCCAAGGCTAGCGATCGTCCATGACCTCTTGTCATACCAAGTCCATTGTTTGGGCTTGGTACTCGTCGAGTTCGTAATGTCGGTTCAATGTCTCGGGAAATGCCCGTGTGGAATGGCCTCCCTTCCAACTTAGAATAATATTTGTCAGTATGTCTATGTTGAAACAATATTTGCACGATCATGGGCTCGCGTTATATTTTTAATAAAGTCATAAACAAATTTCTTTATTGTTATTTTATTAATAGCTCCGTATTTGGATATAAGTTTAAATTTCTAAATAAAGAGAATTAAATGGTGCTCCTGGTGGAAAATAATTGTCCAGGTGCCATTACGCCCTAAGTAAATACGTAGGAAAAGTCGGGGCGTGACATTAGTGAGATTGTTCCGGAGCGGGGAGCTAGTGTTTTTGCGCGTTGCCGGGTCGGGTTGAGGCCGTGTTGCGGGTCAACCCGCGGCCTGTATGGTGGTGGGGTCAGTTTGTGGTGGTCCCGCTTTGTGTTAGGGTCACGAGGGTGTTAGGCCCAAGTTTAGTTAACCATCGTACGAGTTCGTGGATGCGCTCAACCAGTAGTCGGGCCGATGGGGTCAGCCCATCGTGTCTTTCAGTCAGGACCGTTGCTTGGCAGTGATGATATATCAGGAAGGTTGTAAGGCTGCACGAGGTGCCTGCCTTCACCTTATGACAGACAGTGGAGCCCAGGGTACGGCTGTTTCTTTTTCTGGAAGTTTTACCAGGCAGGGTTAGGAACTCAGGTGAGTCTCCGTATCGTATTCATCCTCGGGCCAGTGTTTGGATTTCAGGGGTAGTTGTGAGGATTGTTGTCTCCTGTTGGGGAAATGTGTTATAGCTACCATTTCAGTTTTCGAATGTCGCCTTATGGAGCCTTAGTGGTGGAAGTGTAAGTTTCCGGTCGATTGGTTCGATGTTGGCAAGGTTCAGATTATTGGTTCATACCGGTTTCAGCAGAATGTGGCTAGGGTGTGACGAGTTTTGGAAGGCAGAGGAAGCTTAGCCCGAGTTACTTGGAGCCTTTTCAGATCATGTGAAGAATAGGCCGGGTTGCCTATATGTTAGCATTTGCCGTCCAACTTAGGAGGCAGTACGTCCGGTCTTTCATAATGCTATATTCGGGAAAGTATCGGAGATCCATCCAGAGTGTTCCCAGTTAATGATGACCAAGTTAGAGATAGTAACCCAGAGATTTGGAAACTGAATCAGTAACATAAATATGGTCAGAAAGAGTTCGAGTGAACGAGAAGGGTACGACACGTAAGGGAAGAAGCGAGCATGTATGGCAAGCATAGATGTGATCATTTCTTTTGTGAGGTTAGAGGTGTTTTACGTGGCGGTGTGGCGTGTTTGTTCTCGTAAGTATAGTAGTGAAGACTATCTTGGCGCGTTGTTTGAGACTTAGAAGGAACATTCTAACGAATGTTTTACATCCTGACCGATCCGGGCGTGATCGTGCCTTACCCTGCACCCTAGTGATACAACATCGAGGAAACCGGCGGAAATAAAAACATAAACATGAACATGAGACAAGATAATAAAGCAGGCCAACCAAACGGTTACCTTCCATTAAAATATATATAAACAACTCTTTCAAAACGAGCAGTTTAATCCTTTTTACAAAACCACCTTGCCCACAGCTACTGCACTCTAAGATTTACAACAACTATGACGGACAGGGGCCCGCCATACCACGAATGTACAAGAACCTACAACTCGAGGAACACATACAAAAGATAAGCCTCGAAGGAACGGAGCTTCCAATCTGCTGAAAGGTGATCCTAGTAGCGGGGATCGGCGACGATGTACTTACTGCGGCGTGAACGCGGCCCCGAAGGAGGTCGATCTGGCAGTACTAAGTATGTGAAGCGTAAATCAGTAAATGAAATCATAATAGTCTATATAAAGCGGGAGACATGTATGATGACCAAACTACGATGCATAACATATAACTAGTTACATCAAGTCGTGACTCACGCCTCCAAATTATCACTCGTGCGTGGAATTTCTTCCTCATCACGGCGATTTATGATATGACAATACCAAGGAGTAAGCATGAACACGAGTCCCACTGTGTCATAAAACCGTATAGGACAAGTATAACTACCAGATCCGACCGTACCAATAATATAATGCAACCAAAACACGGCCGTCTGGGCAAGTGCGAGCCGACTCGGATACCAGGCGGTCACGTGGTGGCAGGGGCAAGTACTGGTGACCACGGGGACCAAGGCGTATCACGAGACTTCGTCACTACATGAGCAGGGCAAGTCACGGTGACTCACGTACCAAGGCGAATCAGCCGTGAGGCAGGCAAGACGAGAGCCGACCACCGGGGACCAAGGCGAACAAGAAGAAACCTCATGGAGAGCTAGTCCATAAAATAACCATTCTTGCACAACCAAGGCTATCACCACAAGCATAAGCAAGTTACGCAACAACAAGCATAGGCAAGTTACACAACACAAGCATAGGCAAGTTACACAACAACCAGTATAGGCAAGTTACACAACACAAGCATAGGCAAGTTACACAACTCAGGTTACTTTCATTTTATGCCAAAGTCCGGGTTTTTAACCCTAAAGTACTACGTACGTTAAATTCCTTTTAAAGAGATCCATTCCTTTTATAAAAGTCACCCGATGTCCGTAGTATAAAAGATAGAGTGACGAGCATTGTTAAATAAACAAAATGCTTTCCTTTGTAAAATCAAATAACAACCTTATTTTCCAAACGTTCAAGTTTGCCTAATTTCAAATGCTCAAGTTTCTCATTTTTAGAAAAGGTTTCGTAGTTCATAGTTTTAATCCTTTAAAACATAATTCTCCTTTAATGATTTGAGAAACATATGCCTTATATGTGAGTAGTTTATTCTTGTTTATAATCGATCTTATTAAGCAGCCATGATCTAGGGTATGTAATATCATTTTGTCTCATCTTAGCTTCATGCGGATGGAGGTTTCTCTTGGTTTTAATACAATACTTCATTATTCAATACATTTTCCTTTATTAACGCTGCGATGGTGCTGTCGATACACATTCGATTTCAAATCAAGAAACCTTATCCCATTACATAAAACCAAGAACTCCGTACTCACGAAGGACGTTTCACACAAGCCTCCACACTACAACAACTACGTTACCTCTCTTATCTTATAAGATCAAGTCTTTTCACTTCTAACATCACTAAACCATTTTCTTGACCTTTCATAAGACATTATACCGAACTTCCCCTAAGCTAGTATAACTCTTTTTAAAACCTTTAAAACCAAGTGTTACTCTCCCAAAACGATTTATAAATCTTTTGAAATACATCAAGTTCTTTATTATAACTAGCCGCTATAATTCACATCGATTACTACCTTTTAAAACCACAAAGTATTTTCTTATTTACATAAAGTCGTTATAACAACTTCCCATAAAGCCGTTATAACACTTTATGTTTTAAAAACAATCAAACACGGTTAACACGTATGCGTCTGCGTACTACATAGTTCACACATATCATGCTAGAAGAGATAGGAAGAGGTTCACATACCTCGCGACGAGTGCCGACTAATAGCAAACGCTCCAAGTACTTCAAACCGTCGGCTACTCCTTAAGCCACGTAGATCGCGCACACGTAGTACTTCAACCTATAAGGCCACAAGGCGCTTATTAACATCTAGATCTCATCGCTCCATATTCTACGAAAATTGGCGACACCTCCCCCATGCAGCGCAAATCTCCTCTCTATCGAGGCCGGCTACCAAGCCAACCGGGGGTTAACACGTCTAACCTGGCGTGTACAATACTACTACAAGTAATGTTAAACAAGTCTCATGTCTGATCTATGTAATTACGATTCGATTCTCTTCTTTAAATTCAGGCTTAAGTCGCAAGACATTGCCGTAAGTATTATCAGTTCTATATATAGTATACATCAACTATATATTCCTACAACATGTAATTCCCAATTACAATAGAAGGTCAATAGTGTTTACCTCGATAAGCCCAAAATTATCCGAGTTTATATGTCGATCCTGAGCAAGGTTTAGCTCTACTCGGCGCTCCAATCCGCTCCAAACAACCCTTAGAAGTTCTAACCAACTTCTACTTATAACTTCAACTACGGGTGAAGATTTACTTAGGGTTTCGTTTTTGACTGAGGGAAGTATAATAGTATTTCCCGGGCTCTACGTATAGAGATAACTTTGGAAGTACTATAAGGTATATGGGCTAGAGTATTTTGGGCATTATAACAATACTAGGAGAGTATTTCTATACCACAAAAGGGGGGTATTATCTGAAAACAACTAGGCTAGGGGTGGCTCTCGGCCAAGGGCTCACAAAGGGAGGTGATTTGGGCGAGAACTACACTTAAGGGGAGAGATTTTAACACTTAGAAAGGATTTTTGGATGAAGAAGTTCATCAACATAAGAGGGTATTTATAGGTCAGGATGGCCAACCAATGGCCAAGATTATGCCAAGTGCAAGGCAAGTGTAAGGCCAAGATTTGGGCAAGTGTCCTAAGCCAACTTGCACACAAAATATCCTACCAACTCCAAGACAAAACAAGCCACCTTGTTCGTCCCTTTGCCGTCACTCGAGGCGATGTGAGGTGACACTTGTCACCCTCCCGTTGGTCCAAAATGTTCGTCTTTCGGAAAAATCGCAAAAATTAAAAATGACATAGCCGAATTTTCCTACAAAGGCGTGGAAGCGTTTAGTCGAAACGACTCTTTTCGCACTTGTGCACAAATTTCGAAACTAGCCAACTTTAAGGCTCAAATTATTATCGTGCGCCTCACGTACATACTGCGGAAATACGGTATAACATTCTCCCTCGCCTTAGAAACATTCGTCCGAATGTTCCTTCTCAAGACGGATAACGATAAAGTTCTTCTAATAAGTTGCCAACGCCACAACTGCCACGAAACAACACCGCACGCAAATACTTATATCCAAGTCCACGAGGAAACACCTCTAACATCACAACTTTTGTCACTTTGCGCGAGGTTCTAGTGTCACTCCGACCCAACAAATGGTGCCGATCGCATGCGATCCACGAGGTCTAAAATATACATCCTTCGCACCTTCTCTCTTTACAAGAAATGATCATATCTATGCTCGCAATACATGCCGTCTCTACTCTTACTCGTCGTACTCTTCTCGAACACCGAACTCTTCTAGTATATCATTACCATACTTGGTTCCAAAACTTTGGAGTCACTACCCCAAACTTGGTCATCGTCCGAGCCTCGATCTTCCTTAAGGCCAGTTCCGGCCTTCACGATCTACTGCTGGTCGAAACACCCACGAACTCATACGGTGGTCAACTAAACTTGGGCCTAGCACCCTCGTGACCCTACCACCTGGCGGGACCACCCCGGCTGACCCACTTTGAAACCGGCGCGGGTTGGCCCTCAACATAGCTGACCCGATCCACTAACGCATCACGCTCTTGTTCCCGACCGGAACAATCTTACCTCAACAGTCATGAAAGCTACCACTTCCATTCAACACTACTCAAGAAATTATCATACAACACATTCTAGGCATAAAATGTATTCCGACAAGGATCACTTGAAAAATCAGTACTCAAGCGACCTTACATCTAAGGTCTCAACATGAAATATTCTAAAGTTCACACTTTCCATGCCCCCATACAAATCCTTTCAACTAGCCAAGCTTTCTAACTCATAACCATCATAACGCTATCCGAACGTAGCACACAATAATAAGGTCATCATATCATGCATACAAATCTTTAAAGGGTTAAGGATATACTGAAAATAGCGGTTCAAAGGACCGCTAAAATCGAACTTCCACCGCGACCTCTGCAGGGGCTGTAGGTGTCACGAACATCTGCTGGCTATGGAAGGTGAAGAACCATATCGCTCTAGTAGTCCATGCTATCCTACCAGTGCTACCCACGGTGGACGATCTCTTGCGGATAGCCTGTTGGCCGCAAAAATAACAATCTCCCGAGTTAGTACGACACTCTCCCTTATGAAGCTTTCCACAACGGCCACACGGAGACAAGGGCAACCTCATCCGGCGAGCACTCCTGCTCCCCTGAGAATCTGAAACCTGGGAGCCCTGACCTGCTCCTGAATATCTCGAAGGTCCCGAAGGCTGTGGAGGACCACTCTGTACTGGTGGAGGCGCATAATCGGCTTCTTCTTGAGGCGGTCCGCCTCGAAAGTCACCAAAGGACCCTGCTGTTCTGGCCCTCTTCTGCTGACCCTGGTCATTCCGTCGATTTATCCTCTCCTCACATCCCAGTGCATAAGCCTGCATGCGGGCAATGTCCATGCCCGGCTGAAGAGCTACACCCGAACAACTCTCGGCTAGGTGATCATCGAGCCCTGTAACAAATCGGTGCACTCGATCCTCCATACTAGCTACCAACGCGGGGACGTACCGGGCCAATGAGTCGAACTCCACATTGTACTCCCGAACCGTACGCCCGTTCTGCCGTAACACCAAAAATCATGCGCGAGCCCTCGCCATCCGCGAGGCAAGAAATGTGCAAGAAAGGCCTCTGAGAATTCGTCCCATAAAGCTGGAATTGCATGCTCTCCCCGGGACAGCTCGCGAATCAAACCGATCATGCGGTATCACGCGCGGTGATGCGAACCTAGGACCACCGACTCGGTCTCCGATGCCTTGATCACTCTCGCGATCAGAATCGCGTCGGATGAACTCCTGCGGATCATCCTCGTGCCTCGACCCATAAAACTCGCGGCCTCTGACTCAGAAAATCCCGTAGCCTCGAACTATCTGATCTAGGGTGAACCACAGGTGCTACTGGAACTGCTGCGTCCAGCCTATCCTCAAGTCTGGCCACAACCCTGGCCATCAACTGGGCCCACTCCTTGTAACTCATCTCCTCTGCTCCGGTGCGGGTGGAGGCTCAGTCTTGTGGCCTCTGCCACGCTGCTCTACTCGCGACTCCTCTGCTTTGCCTTGCCTTCCGGGCGGGTTGCCTTACGCGGAGGCATCACTGGTAAAAACGAAGTATGTCAGAGGGGTCCAATCTTATCACACAGCTCTAAGGCACGATCTCAGAATGAGAAGAATGGAAACCAATCCTAAATGTCCTATAGCCTCTTGATTATAGATGTGGTGCACAACACATCGATAATCAAGACTCTACTAGACACGGTGCGTAGACACTTTCAGGATTAATCGCTCTGATACCACTTTTGTCACGACCGATCCGGGCGTGATCGTGCCTACCGGGCACCCTAGTGATACAACATCGAGGAAACCGGAAATAAAAACATAAACATGAACATGAGACAAGATAATAAAGCAGGCCAACCAAAGCGGTTACCTTCCATTAAAATATATATAAACAACTCTTTCAAAGCGAGCAGTTTAATCCTTTTTACAAAACCACCTTGCCTACACAAGGCTACCTCTAAGATTTACAACAACTATGACGGACGGGGCCGCCATACCCCGAATGTACAAGAACCTCTGACTCGGGAACACATACAAAAGATAAGCCTCCGAAGGAAACGGAGCTTCCAAATCTGTTGAAAGGTGATCCTAGTAGCGGGGATCGATACCAACGATGTACTTACTGCGGCGTGAACGCGGCCCGAGAGGTCGATAACAGTACCAAGTATGTGAAACTGTAAATGAAATCATAATAGTCTATATAAAGCAGGAGACATGTATGATGACCAAACTACAGTACATAACATATAACTAGTTACATCAAGTCAGGGACTCACGCCCTCCAAATTATCACTCGTGCCCGTGGAATTTCTTCCTCACTGCCGGCAGTTTATGATATGACAATACCAAGGAGTAAGCATGAACACCAGGTCCCACCTGTGTCATAAAAACCGTATAGGACAAGTATAACTACCAGATCCGACCGTACCAATAATATAATGCAACCAAAACACGAAGCCGTCTGGGGCAAGTGCGAGCCGACTCAGGATACCAAGGCGGTCACGTAGGTGATCGGGGCAAGTACGGTGACCACGGGGACCAAGGCGTATCACGAGACCGTCACTACTGAGCAGGCAGGGCAAGTGCGGTGACTACAGGGTACAAGGCCGAATCAGCCATGAGGCGGCAGTAATGCGAGCCGACCACCGGGGACGAGGCGAACAGTAAGAAACCTCATGGAGAGCTAGTCCATAAAATAACCATTCTTGCACAACCAAGGCTATCACCACAAGCATAAGCAAGTTACGCAACAACAAGCATAGACAAGTTACACAACACAAGCATAGGCAAGTTACACAACAACCAGTATAGGCAAGTTACACAACACAAGCATAGGCAAGTTACACAACTCAGGTTACTTTCATTTTATGCCAAAGTCCGGGTTTTTAACCTAAGTACTACGTCGTTAAATTCCTTTTAAAGAGATCCATTCCTTTTATAAAAGTCACCCGATGTCCGTAGTATAAAAGATAGAGTGACGAGCATTGTTAAATAAACAAAATGCTTTCCTTTGTAAAATCAAATAACAACCTTATTTTCCAAACGTTCAAGTTTGCCTAATTTCAAATGCTCAAGTTTCTCATTTTTAGAAAAGGTTTCGTAGTTCATAGTTTTAATCCTTTAAAACATAATTCTCCTTTAATGATTTGAGAAACATATGCCTTATATGTGAGTAGTTTATTCTTGTTTATAATCGATCTTATTAAGCGGCCATGATCTAGGGTATGTAATATCATTTTGTCATCTTAGCTTCTATGCAGATGGAGGTTTCTACTGGTTTTAATACAATACTTCATTATTCAATACATTTTCCTTTATTAACGCTGCAGTGGTCTGTCGATACACATTCTGATTTCCGAAATCAGTAAAACCTTATCCCATTACATAAAACCAAGTACTCATTACTCACGAATGAGGTTTCACACAAGCATCCACATTAAAACAAATAAGTTAAGTCTCTTATCTTATAAGATCAAGTCTTTTAACTTCTAACATGATAAACCATTTTCTTTACCTTTCTTAAGACATTATACCTAACTTCCCATAAGCTAGTATAACTCTTTTTAAAACCTTTAAAACCAAGTGTTACTCTCCCTTCTAAACGATTTATAAATCTTTTGAAATACATCAAGTTCTTTATTATAACTAGCCAGTTATAATTAACATCAGTTACCTTTTAAAACCACAAAGTATTTTCTTATTTACATAAAGCTGTTATAACCAACTTCCCATAAAGCGTTATAACACTTTATGTTTTAAAACAATCAAACACGATTAACACGTATGCGTCTGCCGTACTACATAGTTCACATATCATGCTAGAAGAGATAGGAAGAGGTTCACATACCTCGCGACGAGTGCCGACTAATAGCAGCGCTCCAAGTACTTCAGTCGGCTACTCCTTGCCACGTAGATCGCACCACACGTAGTACTTGACCTATAAGGCCACGCGCGCATTAACATCTAGATCTCATCGTTCCATATTCTACAGAAAATTGGCGACCTCCCCGCAACAGCGCAAATCTCCTCTCTATCGAGCGGCTGCAAGCCAACCGGGGGTTAACACGTCTAACCGGCGTGTACAATACTACTACAAGTAATGTTACAAGTCTCATGTCTGATCTATGTAATTACTGATTCGATTCTCTTCTTTAAATTCGGGCTTAAGTCGCAAGACATTGCCGTAAGTATTATCGATTCTATATATAGTATACATCAACTATATATTCCTCTGACATGTAATTCCCAATTACAATAGAAGGTCAATAGTGTTTACCTCGATAAGCCCAAAATTATCCGAGTTTATATGTCGATCCTGAGCAAGGTTTAGCTCTACTCAGGCGCTCGATCCGCTCCAACAACCCTTAGAAGTTCTAACCAACTTCTACTTATAACTTCAACTACGGGTGAAGATTTACTTAGGGTTTCGTTTTTGGTGAGGAAGTATAATAGTATTTCAGGCTCTACGTATAGAGATAACTTTGGAAGTACTATAAGGTATATGGGCTAGAGTATTTTGGGCATTATAACAATACTAGGAGAGTATTTCTATACCACAAAGGGGGTATTATACGAAAACAACTAGGCTAGGGGGTGGCTCTCGGCGAGGGCTCAAAGGGAGGTGATTTGGACGAGAACTACACTAAGGGGAGAGATTTTAACACTTAGAAAGGATTTTTGGATGAAGAAGTTCATCAACATAAGAGGGTATTTATAGGTCAGGATGGCCAACCAATGGCGAGATTATGCAGTGCAAGGCAAGTGTAAGGCGAGATTTGGGCAAGTGTCCTAAGCCAACTTGCACAAAATATCCTACCAACTCCAAGACAAAACAAGCCACCTTGTTCGTCCCTTTTGCCGTCCACTCGAGGCCAATGTGAGGTGACACTTGTCACCCTCGTTAATCCAAAATGTTCGTCTTTCGGAAAAATCGCAAAATTAAAAATGACATAGCGGAATTTTCCTACAAAGCTGGAAAGCGTTTCGTCAGAAAACGACTCTTTTCGGCACTTGTGCACAAATTTCGAAACTAGCCAACTTTAAGGCTCAAATTATTATACGTACGCCCTCACGTACATACTCTGGAAATACGGGGTATAACAGTTTCTAAGGAGGGGAGAATGTTATACCCCGTATTTCCAGAGTATGTACGTAAGGACGTACGTAGAAAAATTTGAACTTTAAAGTTGGCTTGGACGATTTATTTTGTGCACAACACCCGGTTAGAGTCGTTTTTAAACGTTTTACTAAACTGCGAAGGGTAAATTACGGCTATGTCATTTCTAATTTTGCGGATTTTTCCGGAAGACGAACATTTTGGACCAACAAGAGGGCGACACTTGGCACCCTCTAATTGGTGGACCTTGGGGCGGCATTTGGACGAATTGGTGAGTGGGAGTAGGTAGGATATTTTGTGATATTTGTGTGGTAGATGGATAAGGTACACATGGATGAATCTTGACCCTACACTTGCCTTGCACTTGGCATGATCTTGGCCATTGGTTGGCCATGGCTTGACCTATAAATACCCCTCCCCTTTGAAGACTTCTTCATCCAAAAATTTTGCTAAGTCTTGAAAGCTCTTCCCCCTCTCTCTAGAGTTCTCGTCCTCCCCCCCCCCCCCTTGTGAGGCTTTAGCCGAGAGCACCCTCCCCTTGGTGAGTACCCCTCCTAGTGGGGTTGGCCGAGGTATACACCCCCTTGTGGTGTTGTCTCGTATAAATACCCACTCTTGGTAGAAATACTCTCAAGTATTCTTATACCAAAATACCTTGGCCCTAATACCTTGTAGTATTCCAAGGTTATACCTATACTAAAAGCCCCGAAATACTATTATACTCCCCTTTAGCCACTAAACGAAACCCTAAGGAAAATCTTCACCCGTAGTTGAAGTTATAAGTAGAAGTTGCGTAGAACTTCTAAGGGTTTCTTGGAGCGGATTGGAGCGCATTGATGAGAGCTAAACCTTGCTCAGGATCGACTTTAAACTTGGATAATTTTGGGCTTATCGAGGTAACTAAACTTGTCCCCTTATTGTAATTGGAAATTACATGTTGTAGGAATATATAGTTGAAGTATACTATATATAGAACTGATCACAATTGTGCGGCAATGTCTTTTGACTTAAGCCTGAATAATAAAGAAGAGAATCGAATCAGAATTTAGGGTATTCTGATGAACTTGTAAGCTCTTGTGAAGTAGAATCGTACGTCAGGTTAGGCGTGTAAACCCGGTTGGCTTGGTAGACCTCATAGAAAAGAGATTTGCGATTGCGGGAAGTGTCTGCGCGAATTTTACGTAGAATATTCTACGTTGAGATCTAGATGTTAATAAGCGCTTGTGGCCTTTATATAGGTTAAGTACGGTACGCGATCTACTTGGCTTAGAGGTAATGGCGGTTTTAATACTGAGCGTTTGCTATTAGTCGATACTGTCGCGAGGTATGTGAACCTCTTCCTATCTCTTCTAGCATGATATGTGTATAACTATGTAGTGCGGTGAGCGCATAATGTTAAATGTATTTGATTGGTCTAAAACATAAAGTGTTATAACGGCTTTATGGAAGTTGGTTATAATAGCTTTATGTAGGTAAGAAAATGCTTCGTGGTTTTTAAAAGGTAACTGATTTGAACTATAACTGGCTTAATGTGTGATAATAAAGAACATGAAGTATTTCAAAAGATTTATGAATCATTTTGATAGAAGAGTAATACTTGGTTTTTGAAAACTTAAGAGTTATACTAGCTTTATGGGAAGTTAGGTATAACGGCTTAAGAATGTTATATGGATTTCGGAAATGAGAACAAGTATCGAACAAACCATCGCGTTAATAAAGGAAATGTCTTGACTAATGAATTGTATTATTAAAACCAGTAGAAACCTCCATCTGCATAGAAGCTAAGATGAGACAAAATGATATTACATTTCCTAGATCATGACTGCTTTAATAAGATTGTTATGAATAACCTACTCACACATAAGACTTATATTACTCAATTGTTCTAAAAAGGAATTACGTGATTAAGACTTTGAACTATGAAATCTCTCAAAATGGAACTTGAGTAATTGAAACTAGGCAAACTGGAACTTTAGGAAAAGGATATTGTTACTTGACTTTAAAAAGAATGTGGGTTGGTTTATAAATGTGGGTCACTCTATACTACGGGTATCAGGTGACTTTGGTAAAAGGAATGGATCTTTTAAAGGGATTTAACGTATGTAGTACTTTAGGGTTAAAACCTGGTTTTTGGCATAAAATGAAAGTACTTTGAGTTGTGTGTAACTTGACCATGTTGCGTGTGCTAGCCTTGTTGTGCAAGTACGGTATTTCACTCGACTACCGGTTCATGGGATGAGCCGGGAATGTATTTCACTCGACTACCGGTTCATGGGATGAACCGGGAATGTATTTCACTCGACTACCGGTTCATGGGATGAACCGGGAATGTATTTCACTCGACTACCGGTTCATGGGATGAGCAGGAATGTATTCACTCACTACCGCGTTCGTGGATGAACAGGAATGTATTCCACGTTTCTATCTGGGTCCATGAGATGGGCGAGACATGTTATACGTATCACATGATTTGTACCTAGGCTAGCGGTGAGGAAGAGTTCCACGCATGAGGATGACTTTGAGGCGTGAGTCCACTGTCTTGACATATTCGCTTTTATGTTGTGATCGTAGTTTGGTTATCATACATGTCTCTGCTTTATATAGACTATTATGATTTCATGTCTGATTTCTGATTTCACATACTTGGTACTGTTATCGACCTCCTTCGGGGGGCTGCGTTCATGCCGCAGGTAGAGGTACGCCAGTCGTTGATCCTCGCTCTTAGGGTCACAGTTCAGCGTTTGGGAAACTCCGTTTCTCCGGAGGCTTATCTTGGTATAGTCCCCTGTCGTTGTAGGTTTTTACATTCAGGGGTATGGCGGGGCCCTGTCCCGCCATTGTTGTCGTATCATTCCTAGAGGTCTGTAGTACTGTTGTGGGCAGAGTTGTATGAGATGTAACTGTTCGGATTAAAGTTTTTATATTATGCCGTAAGGCAACTTTTCTTCAGATAAACATGTGTCTTCTTTACATTGTTTCATGTGTTTGGTTTTATATTCCGCTGATTACTCTGATGTTGTATCACTGGGGTGCCCGGGGTAAGGCACCAGTCACGGGCCCGGGTTCGGGTCGTGACATTTATGGTTATTCTTCTTCTTGTTGAGATTTATCCAATAATTGCTTTGAATGCTTGGTAATTAATTGATCACTAATTATCATTATTTTTATGATTTCTAATCAAACTTCGAAAGGAGGAGGTTGTGAATATGATGTAAGTTGGGTAGACATATTTTGGATTGGGGATGAAAATACCTCAATTACTTATGTAGCGTTAATGAGAGGCTTAACACACCTAATTTTACGCATGGCGCGTGACGGTTAACTAGGTTTTTGGTCTTAATCCTCCTATTGAGTGTTTATATAGCCTTAACGGGAGTATAAAACGATTTCGTAAACCTGCTAGCTCCGAGAGAAGAAGAACCATAATTCATTGCATTAATAAGTAACATAAGCGGATAGTTGAGGAGACGTGGAAGCCCTATTCCCATCACAACTGAAGTAATCCTATAGTTAATTAGCCTTTATAATTGTTAGTTATAAACAACAAAAATCAATATCGGTTACCAAATAGATACCAAAAGATAGATAATTGATACTTGAACACTAATCCTTGTGGACGATATTCGGTCTTACCAAGACTATATTACTTGTCACGATAACGTGCACTTGCGTTAAAATGTGTGCATCTTTTCGCGCATCAAGTTTTTGACGCCGTTGCCGGGGATTAGGCATAGTTCAATATCAAATTTATCTATTTTTAATTTCTAATTTGGTTTTTTGAATTTTTATTTTATTTTTACATTTTTTTATTGATTTCGGTAAAAATCGAGTGCGTGATTTGTTATGCATTTTTGATCTATTCAGAAATCAGTTTATGCGAAGGAGAAGAGGGGCAGACACTCTTGTTCCCTTCAATCCAGAGATTGAGAAAACCTGTAAACAGAACAGAAAGAATCAGCGGATTGCGACCTTGATAGAGATGGACGGTGTTCAAAACAACAATATGATGAGAGAAGGGTTAGGTGAAAATCAACCTAACCCAGGAATACCTCGGCAAGTACCTATGGATGTCGAGGAAAGAGTTCAAGTCCAAGCAGAAAGAAGCTTGGGAGACTATGTGCTACCGAGGGTGAATGGAGCACAGACATGTATCAGGCTCCCTGCAATAGGAGCAAACAACTTTGAGATAAAACCGGTGATTCTGAGCATGGTGCAGCACACAGTGCAATTTGGAGGACTGCCATCAGAGGATCCACATATGCACATAGCTAATTTCTTGGAGCTATGTGAAACTTTCAGATATAACGGCGTTACTGATGATGCCGTCAGATTGAGGCTCTTTCCCTTCTCACTCAGGGATAGAGCAAAAGTATGGTTGAATTCCCTGTCAGCCGATTCAATTTTTACATGGCAAGAGCTGGCACAGAAATTTTTGGCCAAATTCTTTCCCCCATGCAAAGCAGCAAAATTGAGAGGGGAGTTGAATAACTTCTACCAAGCAGATGGAGAGTCACTGTACGAAGCGTGGGAAAGGTTCAAAGATTTGCAGAGAAAATGCCCACACCATTGTATTGAGTTGTGGAACTTGGTCCACATCTTCTATAACAGGCTCAACGGAACAACCAGAACCATTATAGATGCAGCAGCAGGTGGGACATTCATGAGGAAAACAGCCCACGACGCTCACGAATTATTAGAAGATATGGCCACCAACAACCATGTTACAGAAGAGAGATCAATGAATGGGAGGAGAACAGTGGGGGTCCACGAAATAGATGCCATTGCTGCCTTAAATGCCCAAGTGGCTATTTTGACGAAACAGTTGCGAGAACATCTGATGTCGATGAATGCAGTTCAGATGCCAAAGAGCTGTGAAATCTGTGGAGGCCCACATACATTCGATAGGTGTCCTTCAGCTGATCCTAATAATATGCCAATTGAGCAGGCAGAGTGTCAAGCCGTGGGTAATTATTAGAGGCCACAAAAAAACCCATACTCCAACACATATAATCCAGGGTGGAGGAATCACCCAAATTTCTCATGGAGAGGGGACCAGGGGCAGCAGAATCAATATAGGGGCGATGCAAAACCAGAGAACGGAATCAGCGGCCTTTACTCGTGCCCCACCTCCTCCAGCGATTCAATGCACGGTTTAGCAAGAAAAGCCAGACGAGCTGAGAGCAGCTTTGTTGGCACTCACCAACGCCTGCACTCGATTCGTGGAAGCTAGATCCTCGTTCAGAACTTGGAAACACAAGTGGGTCGGCTAGCAGCGAACAAGCGAGCGCATGGTACACTGCCAAGCAACACAGAGGTGAATCCAAGAGAGCAGTGCCAGGCAGTACAATTGAGAAGTGGCAAGCGGTTGGGCGGCGACCACCTCGGCCGATGGTGAGCAAAGAGCGAGAGATAGAAAAAGAAGGTGGTTGAATCTCGCCCGATAGTAGAAAACACGGAGAAGGAGTATCTGAGAAGATCCCATTCCCCAGAGATTACAACGGAAGGCGGTTGATAAACAATTCTCAAAGTTTTTGGAGACATTGAAAAGTGCGTATCAACATACCCTTTATAGAAGCATTGGGCAGATGCCTCCTATTTCAAGTTCATGAAGGAGATCTTGGGAAGAAGAAGAAAGCGGCGGAGTATGAGATGGTAGCACTACCAGAGGAGTGCGGTGCTATCCTCTGAGAAGAAGTTGCCACCTAAACTAAAAGACCGAGAGCTTTACACTACGCACGGTTGGCGGGGTGACATGCAGCAGGCTCATGCGATTTAGGGCAAGTATAAATCGATGCCTCTATCGGTATTTAAACGATTGGAGTTAGGCGAGCCAAACCAACCACTGATGAGCTGCGGTGGCCGATAGGACAGTGGTTCATCCAAGAGGGAAGATTGAGGACGTGATTGTTAAAGTAGGAAAATTCTTTTTTCCGGCGGACTTCCTCATTCTTGACATGGAAGAAGATGCAGAAATCCCTATCATATTGGGGAGACCATTCCTAGCGACAGGGAGAGCCTTGATCGATGTAGAAAGATGAGAGCTGACATTAAGGGTGGAGAAGGAAGAAATGGTGTTTAAAGTATTCAAACAAATCATTGAGCCACCAACCATGAGCAGGTGCTTTGCGATCAGCACCATCAAAACTCCCTGTGAGCCCGTACAAGTCAACCAAAGGGAGATGAGCCCACGAAAGCAGGCATGGTTTGCCGAACCTCCACAAAAGCAGGTATGTGTTCCTGAACTTCCCCTTAACGATAATTCTAAGAGGAGAAGAAGAAAAAGAAAATGAAAAATGTGGAGAAAATGGATTAGTTATGGGGTTAATCCACCCCACATTTATTGAGTTAAGGAACTTGCGTCCGGCTAAAAGACGTTAAAGACAGCGTTACTTGGGAGGCAACCCAAGGTATTTTTATTTATTTCACTTTAAATAGTTTTTCTATAAAGAACGGTCTCACGGAGGTAGTGTTTGTGTTGTGATTGACAGGTTGATCGGTGTATTTTATATACACCTTTTGAGTCAATTTTAGTTAGTCTTTTGTCCCGTTTTGCACATATAAGTGTTGTATTAGGATAGTTTTCCTTTCTATTGAGTCAAAGTGGTTAAAATGGCCAAATGGCGGAAAAGGAGCTAAAAGAGGGCAAAAGAGAGATGCAGTAGCAGAGAAAGTGGCAAGCGGTGAAATCCGGACTAAGCGCGGCCTCCTGCGATCAGCGAGGCGGCGCCACTATTCAGAGAGGCGGCAGAAGACCCAGCGTCGCGGCGCCTCGCACAACGAATGCAGGGCGCGCGAAACATCCGTAGCTACAGAGTTGCAGCGCGCGGCCTCGAGCAGCGAATATCGTGCGCGGCTCCAACACACCCGACGGATTGCAGAACTTCCGGCGCCACGGCGCTGTCTGCGAGGCGGCAGCGCCAGCGAAAAATAGGTTTTGAGCGGATTTTGGGCGAACTGCGAGGAAAAGTTGAGGCGGTTTCAGCTATAAAAGGAGAACCTAGCGCTTTTAAGGGTTCCCTTTCTTGAAACAACCAAGGCTTCTTGCTTAGAGATTGGAGACCATAGTCTAGTAATTTCTTTTCCTTTTCTTTACTTTATTTCAGTTTTGTATGATGAACATGGGATTAGTTCTTGTCATGTCAATGGCTAGGAACTAATTCCTCTATAGGGCTTTCCATGTTAAATCTCTAGAAACTTTTGTTATGAGTTAATGCATGCTTATGGTTATTTTTCTTATTGTGAGATCTATCCAATATTTGAGTTGAATTCTTGGTAATTAATTGACAACTAATTATCACTATATGATTTCTAATCAGATTTCGAAAGGGGGGGATTGTGAATATGCTGTAAGTTGGATAGACATTCTTGGATTGGGGATGAAAATACCTCAATTATTTATGTAGCGTTAATGAGAGGCTTAACAACCCTAATTTTGCGCATTGTGCGTGACGGTTAACTAAGTTTTTGTTCTTAATCCTCATATAGAGTTATCCTTATCACCGAAAGGTAGGTAAGGTGCGATACTGGGGTTGAGTGTTTATATAACCCTAACGGGAGTATAAAATGATTTCGTAAACCTGCTTTCTCCAAAAGAAGAATACCATAAATTATTGCATTAATAAGTAGCATAAGCGGATAGTGAGGATACATGGAAGCCCTATTCTCATCATCACTGAAGTAAATCCTTATAGTTAAATAGCTTTTATAATTCTTAGTTATAAACAACAAATCTAAATATCAATTTACCAAATAGATACCAAAAAATAGATAGTTGGTAATTGAACCCTAATCCTTGTGGACGATATTCGGTCTTATCAAAGACTATACTACTTGTCACGATAACGTGCACTTGCGTTTAAAGTGTGTGCATCTTACCGCGCATCAAGTTTTTGCGCGTTCTTGGATTAGGCATAGTTCAATATCAAATTTGTCTATTTTTAATTTCTAATTTGGTTTTTAATTTTATTTTTATTTTTAATTTTCGTTTTTATTATTTTTGGAAAATTCGAGGTACTGATTGGTTGTTTGTTTTGATCTATTTCAGAAATTAGTTTATGCGGAGAAGAGGAGCGGACACTCTTGTTCCTTCAATCCAGAGATTGAGAAAACTCGCAAACGTAATGAAAGAATCGGATTGCAACTTTGATAGAAATGGACGGAGGTCAAAACAATAACATGATGAGAGAAGGGTTAGGTGAAAATCAACATAACCCAGGAATGCCTCGGCAAATGCCAATAGACGTGGAGGAGAGAGTCCAAATCCAGCCAGAAAGGAGTTTGGGGGACTATGTGCTGCCAAGAGTGAATGGAGCACATACATGCATTAGGCTCCCTGCAATAGGAGCCAACAACTTCGAGATAAAACCGGCGATTCTGAGCATGGTACAAAGACACGGCAATTCGTAGGATCGCCATCGGAGGATCCACATATGCACATAGCTAATTTCTTGGAGCTATGTGCAACTTTCAGATATAACGGCGTTACTGATGATGCCGTCAGATTGAGGCTCTTTCCCTTCTCACTCAGGGATAGAGCAAAAGTATGGTTGAATTCCCTGCCGGCCGATTCGATTTTTACATGGCACGAGCTGGCACAGAAATTCTTAGCCAAGTTCTTTCCTCCGTGTAAAGCAGCAAAACTAAGAGGGGAGTTGAACAACTTCTACCAAGCAGATGGAGAGTCCTTATATGAAGATTGGGAAAGGTTCAAAGATCTACAGAGAAAGTGCCCACACCATTGCATTGAGTTGTGGAACTTGGTCCACATCTTCTACAACGGGCTGAGCAGTACAACCAGAACCATTATAGATGCAGCAGCAGGTGGAGCATTCATGAGGAAAACAGCCCACGACGCTCATGAGTTACTAGAAGATATGGCCACTAACAACCATGTC
This sequence comes from Przewalskia tangutica, assembly GCA_029844215.1. NCBI lineage: Eukaryota > Viridiplantae > Streptophyta > Magnoliopsida > Solanales > Solanaceae > Przewalskia > Przewalskia tangutica. The sequence continues at coordinate 26,931,643 of CM056736.1, read as the reverse complement.
ACAGAAGAGAGGTCGACAGGTGGGAGAAGAACAGTGGGAGTCCACGAAATAGATGCGATCACGCCTTGAATGCCCAGTGGCCGCTTTTAGCGAAAGCAACAAAGAACATACAATGTCAGTAAATGCGGTGCAGATGCCTAGAAGCTGTGAGATATGTGGTGGCCCACATACATTTGATAGGTGTCCTTCAGCTGATCCCAACAATATACCAATGGAGCAGGCAGAGTGTCAGGCCATAGGTAATTATCAGAGGCAACAGAACAACCCCTACTCCAACACTTATAATCCAGGGTAGAGGAACCACCCAAATTTCTCATGGAGAGGAGACCAAGCGGCAGAACCAAGACTAACCAGCAGAACCAATACCAAGGGCAACAGAACCAATACGGGCGCAGATCCAATACGAGGCCGATGCAACCAGCAGAACTAATCAGCCACCTTCATTCAAGCCCCACAAATTTCAGCAGCCAATGCACCTGTTCAAGAAGAAAAGACAGACGAGCGGAAGCGGCAAAGATTGCAATGCCTGCACTCCGCCATGATGAAGCTAGATCCTCATTCAGAACTTGGAAACTCAAGTGGTCACTAGCAAAGCAGCAAACAAGAGCCACAGGGACATTGCCAAGCAACACAGAGGTAAATCCAAGGAGCAATGCCAGCGATGCAATTGAGAAGCGATAGCAGTTGGAGCGAAATACCGCACGAGAGTTGAGAAGAAGGCAGAGTTAGAAAAAGAGAAGGTGATTGAGCCCAGCCCTGTAGTAGAGAAAGCTCCGGAGAAGGAGTATATAGAGAAGATCCCTTTCCCCCAGAGACTACAGCGAAAGGCGGTTGATAAACAATTCTCCAAATTTTTGGAGGCATTCAGAAGTCGTATCAACATACCTTTCATAGAAACATTAGAGCAGATGCCCTCCTATTTTAAGTTTATGAAGGAGATCTTGGTGAAGAAGAAAAAGTTGGCAGAGTACGAAATAGTAGCACTAACAGAAGAGTGTAGTGCTATCTCGAAGAAGTTGCCACCAAAACTAAAGGATCTGGAAGCTTTACACTACCTGCACATGGGCGGGGTGACTTGCAACAGAGCTTTGTGTGATTTAGGCGAGTATAAATCGATGCCTTATCGCTTTTAAATGATTGGAGTCATGAGGCCAAACCAACCACAAGTAGTTTCCACACCGGCCGACAGATGATGGTTCATCCACGAGGCAAGATTGAGGACGTGATTGTGAAAGTAGGAAAATTCTTCTTTCCTGCAGATTTCCTCATTCTTGATATGGAAGAAGATGCGGAAATCCCTATCATATTGGGGAGGCCATTCCTAGCAACGGGGAGAGCTTTGATTGATGTTGAAAGAGGAGAGTTAACATTAAAGGTGGAAAATGAAGAAATGGTGTTTAAAGTTTTTAAACACGTCATTGAGCCACCAACAATGAGTGGGTGCTTTGCAATCAGCACCATCAAACCCCCATGCGAGCCAATACGAGTCAATCAAAGAGAGATGAGCCCAAGAAAGCAGGCATGGTTTGCTGAAATGCCACTAAAGGAGGTAAGTATTCCTGAACTCCCCCTTACTGATAATGCTAAAAAGAAAAGAAGAAAAAGAAAACGCCAAATGTGGAGGAAATGGATTGGTTGGGGGCTTAATCCACCCCAAGGTTATTAAGGCTAAGGAACTTGCGTCCGGCTAAAAGACGTTAAAGACAGCGCTACTTGGGAGGCAACCCAACGTTTTCAATTATGTTATTTTATTTTCTGTCTTTAGTTTATTTTATTTTGTCTAAGAACGATCACGGTCTTGGGGTCTTGTGTTTGTCTTTGTGATTGACAGTGCAGGAAATAAATCAAGGGCGAAAATCAAGAAAAGCCGTAATTTCGAGTGCGTAGCGCGCCAGTGAGCAGGGCGCGCGCTAAAAGAATCGAGCAGCGCTGAAGTTTAAAGCCATGCGCAAAATTCCAGAAAAGTTTCCAAGTTTAGGCGCCGCGGCGCCCAGGAGCAGGGCCGCGGCGCAGAAAGTCCCGAAGGAGCGCAGAAGATTGGGCTCCGCGGCGCCAAAAGCAGGGCCGCGGCGCCGAAGCGAGAATCCAGAACTTAAAACGCCCAGAATCAGATTTTCCCCAAATCCAATTTCAAAAACCTAACCCTTCCTTTCCAAAACCCACGAAAATCCGAAAATTTGCCCACAAATCCTCCATAAATCCAACCCAACCACAATCAAAACTCTTAAATTCCTAAAAACCCTTAGCTATCTCAAACAACAAAGCTCCATTCCATAGCCTCAACCCACCAATTGAAACAAGAACAGCTTGAATCTTCTCATAAAAAGGTAATCTTTTTCTGTTCTTGAGTCCTTTATTGAGTATCACATACTTACAAATCAAGTTCTTAACTTTCAAAATACTTCAAGTCTCTTAATATTTAGAAAATAAGTTTCTTCTACTTTTAAACCTCAAGTAACTTACACCTTTAAAACAAGTTACTTCTCTTAAATCATGTCATTTCTCCTCTTTTAAAACAATTAAGTAAATCACTCCTTTGACTTCCCTAAAGTCATTAAAACGACCATTAGGTTTTGGAAACCACTTCCTTTTCAAGACTCCATGTACTTTAAGCAAAATACTTTCACTTTTAAGAATCCAAACTTCACTAAGGAAATGGATTATACAACTTACAATTTAAACATCAAAGTACAATCAAAGGAGTACATAGAACGAATTCTATTTTAGGCAATCCAAATACAACCAAGGAATGGATCATTTAAGGAGTAGGACATACTTTCTTTATCTTAAGGAATCATGCTAGAAGAGGAGATAGTTCACATACCTTTTCGGCTAAATCCACAAGCTAAGTCGAATACGCCGTACGTAGAAGTGTCAACCTATAATGGTCACAATAAGACTATCAACTTCTAGTCTCTAACGTAGAATAATACTAAGTATTTGGTCTCTAATTCTACGGAAAATCGGGCAGCACTTCCTTTGTTTCTACTCACTTTGCCACCTTTTTCAAGGCCGAATACAATAACCAACACGCCACATTTAAGGCTCAAAACAACAACCAAACAAAGGGGATTACACACCTTACAATACGTGTAAAATTCCGCCCCACAATTCATACGAAATAGCTCCATAATCTAGCCATTCTCGGCCAACATAAATAATAACACTAAGTCCTTTACAATCCTTTTCCAACTCCAAGTTCTAAGGTCTAACATGTTATATAGTCATAAACAACTTCAACAACTACAATTTCATTCTTTTTACAACATGCGACGACTTTACTAATAATCGACTTTAATTGAAATCTTAGGGCTAACATGCTAGTTTTCGGATTAGGGTTCCAATAGCCACAACACTTATCAAACCTCATAATATATAACTCATGCTTTCTAATATCCATAGCTACAACAATAAGTAAGTCTTAACTACTAAAACGACAAAATTATACCTTTATAAGCCCTTAAAATTTCCAAGATTCAAAGTCGCGCCTTAGCAATTCTTAGCTCCTTTCCTTATGTTCCAATCCGCTCCAAGCACTCCTTAGAGGCCTATGAAGAACCCATCTTCAAGTTCCAACTTCAAAGTTGAAGAACTTCTTAAGTTTCCGCCTTGCAACTAATACGAAAACGCCGTTTTTCCGAAATCTTTCTATTGAGATATCCTTATAATACCCTTAGGGACATTGGGTTTAAGTCTTGTGAACAAAGGATCAAAACTACAAATTTTTGTGTGGCAAAATGACACAAACCCGAGAGCTATTTGTTGGAGAACAAAGTGTGTGATTTTTTTCTAAGTCTTCAAGACCTTGTCTTGCTACTAGTATGCATTTATAACACATTGGATGGATAAGACTTAAACAAATGGGTGGCTAAGATGAAAATCACATGGATCAAGCACAAGTGGCAAGTTGACTTTGGTCAAATATATCAAGCTTGAAGACTTATCTTCTACCATGGTCAATGACCATTTTACCCTTACAAATTTCGACCAAGACCAAGTGTGGGGGTGCCACGTGTCGCCCTCTCATTCGTCCATAAAATTCCGTAACCCTCGTGGGCCCCGCAAAACGTAAAATTCCTCGGGTGGGCCCCACATGACTAAATCCGTAAAAATAAATTTCCATAATGTTAATAAGTTCCATATTCTTCAAATAATGCACTTTGAGAATCTAATTCTCAACAACGAACAGTTTTCCTTTCCGACGTCCGGAAGATTTTCCGTCGGAAAAACAATTCTTCCTTTCGTACCAATTTCCAAGTCTTGATTCCTTACATACACTTTATTACACATGTCCTGGACTTACGGGATGTAACAATGATATCCAACCTACAATACACAATACATAAGCAGTCATATCAAGTTAGGGACGCATGCCCTCAAAGTCATTACTCAAATATAACCATGGGTCTCACGCCCAAAATATCAATCATGCCTGTGGAATCCTTCCTCACTGCCGGCAGTCCATGATATAATACAACATCGAAGTTAACCTGAACCTTGCAATCATGAGAGTAATGCAATCCTTTTTATCTTTTAAGTTATGTCTTTAACAATGAGAATTACTGTTCCACTTTAAATCATACACACACTGCACCCTTTCATTAATGAAATCACTACCGTTTCAAAACATGAAGTTCGTGCAAGTGCCAGGGTCAACCACCCTCTGTGTTATAATGCAACCTATCATAGGACTATTTCACCCGCTTAGGTCATGTGGACCCGCAATGAGTCATCGGTACACGATACTCGCATCATGGATAGCTAATCCATGGCTTATATATATATCCCGGGAATTTAACCCACCCGAGTCAAATACCGACCCGCCGTGAGTGTGTACCACTCTCCCCCATGGGGAGCTAACCCATGGTATCCTTGAAACAAATTGCCGGCCCTTTATGGAGGGACGCGGAGATGTGGAAATATGACATTTGCACGAATGTCTATATGAGCAACCCATATGCAAGCAAACCAAGACAATACCATGCCTTTCACACCAAGACAATACCATGCCTTATTTTTACATAAACCAAGACAATACCATGCCTTATTTTTACATAAACCAAGACAATTACCATGCCTTCTTTTTACATAAACCAAGACAATATCATGCCTTCTTTTTGCATAAACCAATACAATTACCATGCCTTCTTTATACATAAACCAAGAGAAATACTTATTCAAGCAAGCCAAAGTACTTATCAAGGCACAAATAGAATAATTCTCATTTAACAAGCCAAAGTACTTATCAAGGTACAAATAGAATAATTCTCTTTTAACAAGCCAAAGTACTACGTACGTACATTCTTTTCAAAAGACTCTTTTTTCTGTAAAACCCCAAGATACTAACACCCGTAGTATCAAGGCGTGTCTATTTTTCAAAGTAAGTTACTACACTTTTAGAAAACTCATTTCAAAGCTTGAAACCAAGTAACTTCAAATTTTCACAATCTAGGCAACTTATGCCCATTAATCAAAATAGACAACTTTCTTAACCTTCCATAAAGCCGTTATAACCAACTTCCCATAAAGCCGTTATAACCCTTTATGGTTTTAGACATATTCATTCCTTTTATAACCAAGAGACTTATACTTTTAAAACCAAGTACCACATAGTTACAAATCAAGTTTCTTAACTTTCAAAATACTTCAAGTCTCTTAATCTTTAGAAATCAAGTTTCTTAACTTTAGAAATCAAGTTTCTTCTACTTTTAAATCTCGAGTAACTCATACATTTAAAACAAGTTACTTCTCTTTAAATCATGTCATTTCTCCTCTTTTTAATCAATTAAGTAAATCACTCCTTTTACTCCCCTAAAGTCATTATAACAACCTTTAGGTTTTGGAACTAAGGCACTAGCCAAAATATTTGGAAACCACTTCCTTTTCAAGACTCTATGTACTTTAAGTAAAATACTTTCACTTTTGAGAATCCAAACTTCACTAAAGAAATCGATTATAACAACTTACAATTTAAACATCAAAGTACAATCAAGGAAGTATATAGAAAAAATTCTATATTAGGCAATCCAAGTACAACCAAGGAATGAATCATTTAAGGAGTATGACTTACTTTTTTTATCTTAAGGAATCATGCTTGAAGAAGAGGAGATGATTCACATACCTTTTCGGCTTAATCCACAAGCTAAGTCGAATACGCCGCACGTAGAATTGTCAACCTATAATGGCCACAACATGACTATCAATTTCTAGCTTCTAACGTAGAATAATACTAAGTAAACAGTCTCTTATTCTACGGAAAATCGGGCAGCACCTCCTTTGTTTCTACATACTTTTCCACCTTTTTCAAGGCCCGATAATCAATAACCAACATGCCACATTTAAGGCTCAATACAACAACCAACCAAAGGGGATTACACGCCTTACAATACGTGTAAAATTCTGCCCCACAATTAATACCAACTAAGTCCATAATCAAAGCCATTCTCGGCCAACATATACAACAACACAAGTCCTTTCCAATTCTTTTTCAATCCAAGTTCTTAGGTCTAACATGTTATATAGTCATAAACAACTTAACAACTAATATTCCTTCTTTATATAACATGTGACGACTTAAACTAATAATCAACTTGAATTGTAATCTTAAGGCTAAACATGCTAGTTTCGGATTAGGGTTCTAATATCCAATACACTTATCAAACTTCATACTATATATCTCATGCTTGTTAATATCCATAGCTACAACAATAAGTAAACTTTAATTGCTAAAACGACATGATTTATACCTTTACAAGCCCTTAAAATTTCCAATATTCAAAGTCACTCCTTAGCAATTCTTAGCTCCTTTCCTTTACGCTCCAATCCGCTATTTGAAGCCTTTAGAAGTTCACAACCAACTTCTCTTCCATTTCCAATCCAAACTTGTGAAAACGACTTAGGTTTTCGCCTTGCGACTAACGTGAAAACGTCATTTTTCCGAAATCTTTCTATTGAGATATCCTTACAATACCCTTAGGGACCTTGGGTTTAAGTCTTGTGAATAATGGATCAAAATTACAAAAATTTTGTGTGAGAAATGTGGTGAACCCGAGAGCTCATCTTGCAAGAACAATGATGTTGTGATTTTTTCTAAGTGTTGGAAGACCTTGTCTTGCTGCTAGTGTGTATATATAACACAATGGAAGGCTTAGATTATAACAAATGTATGGCTAGGATGAAGGAAATTAATTAATTAGCCAAGTGGACAAGTCAACAATCTCAAGCTTGAAGACTTATTCATCCTCAATGGTCAATGACCATTTTACCCATGCAATATTTCGTCCAAGACCATGTGGGGGAGGTGCCACGTGTCACCCTCCCATTCGTCCATAAAATTCCGTAACCCTCGTGGGCCCCACAAAACGTAAAATTCCTCGGGTGGGCCCCACATGACCAAATCCGTAAAAATAAATTTCCATAATGTTAATAAGTTCCATACTCTTCAAATAATGCATTTTGAGAATCTAATTCTCCTCAACGAACATTTTTCCTTTCCAACGTTCAGAAGATTTTCTGTCGGAAAAACAATTCTTCCTTTCGTACCAATTTCAAGTCTTGTGTTCCTTACGTACCTTCTATTATACATGTCCTGGACTTACGGGGTGTAACAAGACCTTACACTTAGTATGATTCTACGTTAAAAATCTAGGAGTTGATAGACATGTTATGATTAATATAGGTTGAAGTACTACGAGTAGCGTATTCTACTTGAAGGGTGGAAGAGCTAGCAAGGTTAAAGTACTTGGGAGCATTTTGCTACTTGTCGATAATCGTCGCGAGGTATGTGAACCTCTTCATTCTTTTGGCATGATCCTACGTATGAAATAGCCATGTGATATTATTTCATGATTCCTTCTACTCTTAGAAGTTAAGAGGTATTCACGTTGTTGATTCTAAGTTAAAGGTATGTCTAAGTTATCCTAAGTCCTTACCAAGTCTTATGGGGGATGTTGGTAAGAAGTATTAGGAAGTTATGAAGTGTGAATTAAAGCCTTGTGCCTTGATTTAATTGAAGTAAGTAAGTTGATTTTATGTTTGAAAATGACTTGAATTTATATGTGAAAAGGGGATTGATTTTAAAAGTGGAAGTTATATGAGTTTAAAGAGAATAAGCTACTTGGTTTTGGGACTTGATTTCTAAAGTGTAGATGACATGATTTTATAAGTATAAGTAAATGGACTTTAAAGAATGTATGTTATGAAGTTTTAAGACTATGAGCTTTGATTTTCTTTAAAGGATTATGAAACTTTATTTTTCAAGTTATGGGACTTGATTTCTAAAGTATAAGTGACATGATTTTAAAGAGTATATGATACGAGGTTTTAAGACTATAAGCCTTGATTTTATAAGTGGAAATGACTTGATTTAAAAAGTATGGCTTCTTGATCTATTTCAAAAGTTAAGAAGATTGATTTCAAAAGAATATGTAACTTGAGTTTTAAAAAGAAGAATTTATTGATTTAAAGGAGAGGGAGTGGCATGATTCTTTTATAAGTATGTATGTACGTAGTATTTTTGGGTTTAGTTTCCCTAATTTTGCAAGAATAAAAGTGTCTTAAGTTCTCTAAAATGAAAGGTTGTTATAATAGCTTTATGGGAAGTTGTTATAACGACTTAAGAAGAAGCGAAAAGATGGTTTAAAAATGTTATGTAAAGAAAATCACACCGAGCCTACAAATAGGCTGGATTATGTTATGAGGTACACCGAGCCTACAAATAGGCCGGATTATGTTATGAAATACACCGAGCCTACACATAGGTCGGATTACGCCATATTACCCCGAGCCTACACATAGGCCGGGTTACGTCATCTTACACCGAGCCCCATAGGCGGGCCGGATTATGCTACATGATTCCACAGTACACCGAGCCCCACAGGCGGGCCGAATTATGCTACATGATTCCACAGTACACCGAGCCCCACAAGCGGGCCGGATTATGCTACACGATTCCACAGTACACCGAGCCCCACAGGCGGGCCGAATTATGCTACATGATTCCACAGTACACCGAGCCCCCCAGGCGGGCCAGATTATGCTACATGATTCCACAGTACACCGAGCCCCACAGGCGGGCAGGATTATGCTACATGATTCCACAGTACACCGAGCCCCACAGGAGGGCCGGATTATGCCACATGATTCATCAGTACACCGTGTCCCGCAAATGAGCCGGATTACGTTATCACGTATGGATAATCAAAGTAAGCTCCCAAATAAGAAGTCCCTCCATAAAGGGCCGGATTATGTTATGTAAGATATGTAAGTTATGTGGAAAAACTTGATTAAATTCTTAAGTATGTATGTAAGAATATGATGTTAACTCTTATTGAAAGAAGGAAAAGAACGATTAATATACGATTGGTTTCAGGAGTTAAAATGGCACGGTAGAATCTGGTATTTTATTTTTATACTTGCCCCTGTCATTCTTTTATACAGTTATGATGTGGTTATTGTACCTTATTTTTGTTCCATACTCGAGACATGTTAGATCGACTTCTTCGAAGCTGCGTTAAATGTCCGCAGGTGTTAGGTACACAAGTTGGTGATCATTGCTCTTAGGATCTCTGTTCAGTTTCTGGGAAGAAGCTCCATTCACTCCGGAGGCTTATTGTTACACCCCGTAATTCCAGGACATGAATAAGAGAATAGACGCGAGAGCACAATACTTGAAAATTGGTACGAAAGAAAGAATTGTTTTTCCGAAGGAAAATCTTCCGAACACCGGAAAGGAAAAATGTTCGTTGATAAGAATTAGATTCTCAAAATGCATTATTTGAGGAGTATGGAACTTATTATCATGGTGGAAATTTATTTTTACGGATTTGGTCACGTGGGGCCCACCCGAGAAATTTTATGTTTTGTGGGGCCCACGAGGGTTACGAAATTTTATGGACGAATGGGAGGGCGACACGTGGCACCCCCACATGGTCTTGGTCGAAATTTACCAAGGGTATTATGGTCATTGACCTATGTAGAAGATCAAGTCTTGCAAGCTAAGAGCTTGAGATAATTGACTAAGTCAAAGAGCCACTTGGCTTGATCTCTTTCATCCCAACCTAACAAGTGTTATAATATAGACCCTCCAATGTGTTATATAAGCACACTAGTAGCAAGACAAGTCTTCCAACACTTAGAAAAATGTAGAGAAACTTGGGTTAGGCATAGGGTTGCTCTCGGGTTTGGGCATCAATGGAGGAGAAAATTTTTCATTTGTGGTTCATTAGTCACAAGACTTTAACCCAAGGTTCCTAAGGGTATTGTAAGGATATCTCAATAGAAAGATCTCGGAAAAACGACGTTTTTACGTTAGTCGCAAGGCGAAACCCTAAGGTGTTCTTCAACTTTGAAGATGGAACTTGAAGAGGAGTTCTTCATGAGCTTCTAAGGAGTGCTTGGAGCGGATTGGAACATAAGAAGAGGAGCTAAAAGTTGCTAAGGATCGACTTTTACGCTTGGACATTATCAGGGCTTATTGAGGTAAAATCTGTATCTTCTTAATGTAATTGAAGATTACATGTTATAGTAGTTAAGAAATGAGCATGTGGTATATAGAATGAAGTTTGAAAATATTTGGATCATGTCGACGTGTTAAAACCGAAATGGACAAGTTAGCCATTAATGTTGTAATTAATTTGGTTGATCGTTACAATCGTCGCATGTTATGGAAGAAAGAATTTATAGTTGTTGTAATTGTTATTATGTATATAACATATTGGAATAACAACTTGGATTGAAAAAGGAATTGTAAGGAAATTGATATTGTTATGGATAGTGTTTTGCCGAAAATGTGCCTTAAGGAATGGACAGTTTTATATTGATTGTGGGGCAGAATTTTACACGTCCTATTAGGCGTGTAATCCCCTTTGTATTTCTGAATTATTGGGCCTTAAATGTGGCGTTTGGTTATTGAAATTCGGGCCTTGAAAAAGGTGGAAAAGTATGTAGAAACAAAGGAAGTGCTGTCCGATTTTCCGTAGAATTTAGTGACTTTGCACTTAGAATATTCTACGTTTGAAGCTATAGGTTAATAGATGTATTATGACCATTATAGGTTGAAGTACTACGAATAGCGTATTCTACTTGAAGGGTGGAAAAGCTAGCAAGGTTATAGTACTTTGGAGCATTTTGCTACTTGTCGATAATCGTCGCGAGGTATGTGAACCTCTTCCTCCTTTTGGCATGATTATGTATGAAATATACATGTGGTGTTATTTCATGATTCCTTCTACTCTTAGAAGTTAAGAGGTATGCATGTTGATTTACTCTATGTGAAAGTTATGTCTAAGTTATCCTAAGTTCTTACCAAGTCTTATGGGGGATATTGGTAAGAGTCGTTAGGAGGTATTTGGAGTCAAGTTGACTTTGCTAAGTTACTGCACGAATGAGAATAAGTATCGAACAAGCCACTGCAGCGCTAATAAAAGAAAATGTATCGACAATCAATTCAACTAAAATGAGTAGAATCCTCCATCTGCATAAACTAAGATAAGACAAAATTGTATTACATTTTCTAGATCATGACTGCTTTAATAAGATCGTTATAAACAAGTATAACCTATTTACAACGCATGAAAGTATATGTTACTTAATTTAAAGAGTTTACGTACGAAGTTTTAAGACTAGGAACCTTGAATTCTTAAAGGTTAAGAGACTTTATTTTTCAAGTTATGGGACTTGATTCTTAAAGGAAGAAATGACTTGATTTAAAAGTATAGAATACATGATTTGGAAAGTATGGATTTCTTGATATTCTAAAGATAAGAGACTTGAAATTCTAAGTTAAGAAACTTGATTTCTAAAGTTAAGAGACTTGAAGTATTTTAAAAGTTATGTAACTTGATTTGAAAGTATAAGTCTCTTGGTTATAAAAAGAATGAATTAGTCTAAGGCATAAAGTTAGTATAACGGCTTTATGGGAAGTTGGTTATAATAACTTTATGGAAGGTTAAGAGAATGGTTTTCTCTAGTAATATAAGCAAAGAATGACTTGAAATAAGGAAGTTCAATTTGATTTAAAGGTATCACTTGCTTAAGTTTTAAAGTAAGGGTCACTTGATTTAGAAGCCGAGAAATGTATTTCTAAAAGTACAGTGACTCATGTGAAATGCAAACAAGCCTTGATACTACGGGTGTTAGTATCTTTGGATTTTATATGAAAAAGAGTCTTTTGAAAAGAATGGAAGTACGTAGTACTTTGGGTTAAATTCACGGATTTTTTATGTAATAAGAAAGTGCCTTGAGTATATAAATGAAAGTCTAAAGATTTTATGAACTTGCCTATGTGTGCTGGTGATAGCCTTTTGAGTGTAAGTATTATATTTTTACGCTGCCGCGACTCTCGGTTGGAGGGTCGGCTGTCTTGTTGTAAGTTTACTTGGACGTACCGACGGTGATGTGGGATTCCACGGGTATGCTTCCATTATGATTGATCCTTGGACATGCTTATATGATGTGGGATTCCGGGGCATGCGACCAGGATGCGGGTTATATTCCCGAATTGTTTTTATTACTCCTTGGACATGCTTGTACGATGTGGGATTCCGGGGCATGCAACCAGGAGGCGGGTTATATTCCCGGATTTATTTTATTACCCCATGTCCATGCTTATACGATGAGGGATTCCGGGGCATGCGACCATGTTATGTACGATTATTACTCCATGGACTATCTCCCCATGAAGACATGTACCCGAGATGAGGGATTCCACGGGCATGTTATATATGATTATTACCCCATGGCCATGTTTATACGATGAGGGATTCCGGGGCATGCGACCATGTTATGTACTATTACTCCATGGATTCTCTCCATGAAGACATGTACCCAATATGAAGGATTCCACGGGCATGTTATATACGATTATTACCCCATGGATTAGCTCTCCATGAAGTCATGTACCCGAGATGAGGGATTCCACAGGCATTAGATATATATATATATATGTGTGTATTGTATATGTGTACGCCGACAGTGAGGTAGGATGCCACGGGCGCGTCACATTGTTATATTTTACACTTACAGCTGTCGGCAGTGATGGGGGATTCCACGGGCAGGAGATATATATATGTATGGTATATGTGTACGCCGACAGTGAGGTAGGATGCCACGGACGCGTCACATGGTTATATTTTACACTTACAGCTGTCGGCAGTGATGGGGGATTCCACGGACACGCTTTGATATTTGTGGGCTTGAGACCCTTACTGGACTATGTGATGATATTGAGGGCTTGTGTCCGTAGTCATGTGAGACTATTGTTCATGAGTTGAAATAGTCTTTAAAAGGTAAAACTGACTTTCATTACTTTCACTTTGGCCAGGCACAGTGTACTGTTATTTTGGTTATCATACATGTCTCCAGCTTTATTTTAGACTAGTATGATTTCATTACAGTACTTTCCGTTTCACATACTTGGTACATATTTCGTACTGACCTCCTTCGAGGGGCTGCGTTCATGCCGCAGGTTGAGGTACATAGCTTGCTGATCCGCACTCTTTGGATCCCTGTTCAGTTCATGGAAAGCTTCATTATTTCGGAGGCTTTGTATTTTGGTACAGTCCCTGAGGTTGTAGATTTTGTACATTCAGGGGTATGGCAGGGCCCTGTCCCGTCACAGTGGTTATGTCAAATTCTTAGAGGTCTGCAGTCATATCTTGTGGATTGGGTTGTGTAAAGAAAAAAAAAGAGGTAATTGTTGTTGGTGTTACGTAGTTTATGTATCCAGGAAGGTAGCCTTATCGGCTAGCCTGTTATTTATTTTCCTGTTAAGTTTATGTATGTTCCGCTGATTATCTCTGATGTATACCTGTAAAAGTGCCCAGGTAGGGCACCAGTCGCGGGCCCGGGGTCGGGTCATGACACTTATCTTTTGGGTACGGTTTCCCTGATGTTGTAGATTTATGTACATTCAGGGGTATGGCGGGGCCCTGTCCCGCCACAATTGTAATTATTATAGGTCTGTAGTCATATCTTGTGGGTCGGTTTGAAAAAAAAGAAGATGTAACTGCGTTGGTTAAGTATATGTATATGTGTCCAGGGAGGTAGCCTTATCGGCTAACCTATTGTTTATTTCTTGTTGATTTATTTTATAAGTTTCATATATGTTCCGCTGATTATCTCTAATGTATACCTGTAAGGGTGCCCAGGTAGGGCACCAGTAGCGGGCCCGGGGTCGGGTCGTGACAATAAGGGTGTGGAAAGGCGTTAAAAGGCCTCACATTTTACCCTCGTTATGGTTGGATTGCGGACTATTTTTATGGGCTGATTTGTGGACTGTTATAACTGTGGGGCAGAATTTTACACGTCCAGTTAGGCGTGTAATCCCCTTTGGCTAACTGTTGGTTGTGCCTTAAATATGGCTTGTTGGTTGACGAATACAGGCCTTGGAAAAGGTGGAAAAGTACGTAGAAATAAAGGAAGTGCTGCCCAATTTTCCGTAGAATTAGAGGGCCATTATTTGGTATAAGTCCTACACTTGATAGCTTGTAGTTGATAGAAGTGCTATTGTCATTTTAGGTTGAAGTACTACGTGTAGCACATTCTACTTGGCTTGTGGAATAGCCAATAAGGTTGAAGTACATTGGAGCGTATTGCTACTTGTCGTTTGGGTTAGTCGCCAACAAGGTATGTGAATTTCTTCCTTCCTTTGACATGATTATTTGGTAAGTCTATGTGACTAAATTTTAGTGAGTCTATGTGACTTGATTTGGTAAGTCTATGCGACTTAATTCATTTGAAGTACGTAAGTCGATTTTGAAAATATATGAGTCTTGATTATGAAAGTATGAGTGGCTTAGTCAAAATTGTATAAGTTACGTGAAGTACTTTAAAGTTAAGAGATTTGATTTAAGGTTAAGAGACTTGATTTATTTACAAGTTATGAGACTTTATTTTTCAAGATATGAGACTTGATTTCTAAAGTTAAAAGATTTGATTTAAAGTTATGAGAATTGATTTCTTTACAAGTTATGAGACTTTATTTTTCAAGATATGAGACTTGATTTCTAAAGTTAAGAGATTTGATTTAAAGTTATGAGACTTGATTTCATTACAAGTTATGAGACTTTATTTTTCAAGATATGGGACTTGATTTCTAAAGTTAAGAGATTTGATTTAAAGTTATGAGACTTGATTTCTTTACAAGTTATGAGACTTTATTTTTCAAGATATGAGACTTGATTTCTAAAGTTAAAAGATTTGATTTAAAGTTATGAGACTTGATTTCTTTACAAGTTATGAGACTTTATTTTTCAAGATATGGGACTTGATTTCTAAAGTTAAGAGATTTGATTTAAAGTTATGAGAATTGATTTCTTTACAACTTATGAGACTTTATTTTTCAAGATATGGGTTACTTGATTTACTTCTAAAGTTAAGAGGCTTGATTTCGAAAGAGTATGTGACTTGAGTTTTAAAAGTATACGTTTATTGATTTAAAGAGAAGGAGTTTTATGATTCTTTTTAAGTATGTATGTACGTAGTACTTTTGGGTTTAGTTTCCCCAATGTGATAAGAAATAAAAGTGTCTTAAGTTCTCTAAAATGAAAGGTTGTTATAATAGCTTTATGGGAAGTTGTTATAACGACTTAAGAAGAAGTGAAAGGGTGGTTTAAAATGTTATGTAAGGAAAATCACACCGAGCCCCACATGCGGGCCGGATTATGCTACATGATTCCACAGTACACCGAGCCCCACAGGCGGGCCGGATTATGCTACATGATTCCACAGTACACCGAGCCCCACAGGCGGGCCGGATTATGCTACATGATTCCACAGTACACCGAGCCCCACAGGCGGGCCGAATTATGCTACATGATTCCACAATACATCGAGCCCCATAGGCGGGCCGGATTATGCTACATGATTCCACAGTAAACCGAGCCCCACAGGCGGGCCGGATTATGCTACATGATTCCACAGTACACCGAGCCCCAGAGGCGGGCCGGATTATGCTACATGATTCCACAGTACACTGAGCCCCACAGGCGGGCCGGATTATGCTACATGATTCATCAGTACACCGTATCCCACAAATGGGCCGGGTTACATTATCACGTATGGGTAATCAAAGTAACCTCCCAAATAAGAAGTCCCTCCATAAAGGGACGGATTATGTTATGTAAGATATGTAAGTTATGTGGAAAAACTTGATCGAATTCTTAAGTATATATGTAAGAATATGATGTTAATTCTTATTGAAAGAAGGAAAAGAATGATTAATGTACGATTGATTTCATGAGTTAAAATGGCACGGTAGGATCTGGTATTTTAATTTTTATACTTGCCCCTGTCATTCTTTTGTACAGTTATGATCTTGTTTAATGTACTTTATTTCCGTTCCATACTTAGTACTTGTTGTACCGACTTTTAGAAGCTACGTTCATGTCCGCAGGTCTAGGTACACAGTTGTGGATCCGCGAGCTTAGGATCCTTGTTCAGCATTTTGAGATGGCTCCAAGTTCTGGAGTTTGTCATTATGGCTAGGTATATTCAGGGATACGGCGGGGCCTTGTCCCATCATAGTTGTTGTCACCTTCTTAGAGGTCTGAATTCATATGTGGGCTGGACTGGTGTAAGTTGTATTTACATTGTTATGCAGTAGACCACTTTCGGGTGATTTATATTTATACTAAGACTTTCCGCTTTGCCTTTGTTTTAAAACAAATGAGTGCTATTTATCTTCCGCGTTTATTTATGTTGTATGGGTAGAAGGGTGCCCGGTAGGGCACCACCACGCCCGGATCCAGGCGTGACAGAGTGGTATCAGAGCAGTTAGTCCTCGGCATGTCTACATACCGTGTATAGTAGAGTCTTGTTTATCGATGTGTTGTGCACCACATCTATAAACAGGAGGCTATAGTACATTTAGGATTGATTTCCCTTCTTCTCACTCTGAGATCGTGCGATAGAGCTGTGTTGTTAGGGTAGTCTCTCCCTAACGTGTTATTTTGATTGCAGATATGAGAAAGGCAACAGTGACCCAGAAAAGATTATATGGACTTCGTATCCAGGTTGGTAAAACTATTGTATAGTTGGTATAATGATGATGTGTATCTGTACGAGCGTATTTATTTGGGGTCATATGTGCGTTGCCTACAATGATTATGAGTTACCATGAGTTGGTTAAGCCTTAATAATTACTTGGAAGGTGTGAAACAATTTATTGAATCCACACCTAGGCTTTATATATGTACTTATTTGGAATAGTCAAGAGGTAATGAACTAACTAAGATTGTGATAGACTCTTGAAAGATCAGGTTTAATTGACTTATGGACATATCATGTTATTAGATTAAGTTGTGTTGTATGCTTAACTGAGATGCACGAATAATATTTTTATGGAGTAAATATGGTTGTTGTGATTAGGACAACATGATATTGAGATTATGAGAAACTATCTTACCCATATGAGGGAAGAAATAATGTAAGATTGGGACATGGAATAATCGAGAATCGTGGAATACTAGCTAACTATTGAGACCTTAGATGAACATTCGAGGACGAATGTTTCTAAGGGGGGAAGGATGTTACACCCTGTAATACCAGGGCTACTAATTGAGAACGTGATTAAGGATTTAAGATTTGAATTTTGGAAGGAAAGAATAATTACATTTTCTTAAGGAAAATTTCGGAAAAAATGTGACCACGGTAAAATTATTAACTTGGAGTATAATACTTCTAATTGGATTTATGGACTTAGTATTGGATTATAAGGTGTTGGAATTGATAATATGGGGTCCGCCGAGAATTTCACAATTTTGCGGGACCTTCGAAAAATTATAATATTTTAGACCAATCGGAGGGCGACACGTGGCACCCCTCCACTTGTCTTGCTAAGATGACCACAAATTAGATATTTTGAGAGGGGACAAGTGGACATGGGTCCCACTCCACTTGGCTATACATATCCAAGTCTTGAAAGACTTATCACTTTACACTTAGACAAAAAAATAAGCTCTCATCTTCTCCCCTTTAGCTCCATAATTTCGAGAGCCCCTTGGCTAAGAACAACCATTGTTGATAAATTTATTTCTCCAAGATTAAGCCCTTAAACCAAGTGCTAAGCCTAGATTAATATTCTACACGTTTTTACTTGTCTTGGCCGAAAGTTGATGCCAAAACCCTAGGGGTTCCGTCGACTTTTTGGAAGTGAGATTCAAAGAGAAGTTGCTCCGAAGGTTTTAGGGGGTACATATATGTGATTGGAACTTGAAGAAGTGGAGCGAAACGAAAACTGCACACCAATAAAGACCGGACTGTTTTGGGGCGTTTTTGGGCAAAAAATGAGGTAAAAGTCCGTCTTCTTTTAAAGTAATTGGATATTACTTATTGTTATTATGTATGGATGAACTTGTGTTAGAAAATAATGAAGAATAAAAAGCGTTTGAGCCATTTTTGGGGCTAAAACCGATTTGGGACAGATTTGGTGCAAATGGAATTCGTTGGTTATTGTCGTTGTTATCTTCACCTATTGCATGTTATAATGGATTAATATTGTTGTTAATAAGTTGTTATAACTTATGTAGAAGTTTTAGAACTCGAATTGGAATAAAATGGATTAAGGAACGAGTTATCGGATTGTAGTTGTTGTGGCCGAGAAACTGCACAAAATTGTTAGACGTTGTTGTGTCGTTTAGTGGACTGTTTTGAGGTATTAAATGCTGGAAATTTAGTTGTTGTTATGCATGTTTAAGTGTAGTAGTTTCTAATGAAAGTCCTAAGGGAATAAGGATGTGGAAAGGTGTTAAAAGGCCTCACATTTTACCCTCGTTATGGTTGGATTGCGGACTATTTTTATGGGCTGATTTATGGACTGTTTTGTATAACTGTGGGGCAGAATTTTACATGTCCAGTTAGGCGTGTAATCCCCTTTGGCTAATTATTGGTTGTGCCTTAAATTTGGCTTGTTGGTTGATGAATACGGGCCTTGGAAAAGGTGGAAAAGTACGTAGAAACAAAGGAAGTGCTGCCCAATTTTCCGTAGAATTAGAGGGCCATTATTTGGTATAAGTGTTACACCCCGTATTTCCAGGACATGTTTATAAGAACGTACGTAAGAACTAAAAAATGTTAAGATTTGAGACTAGTAAAAATTTATCGGTATTATGGAAATGTCGGGAAACGAAATATTGCGACGAATGGGAGGGTGACACGTGTCACCCCTTGGTTGAAATTGACCATGGTTAGAAAGGTCATTTGACCAAAGTAAAGATGACCAAGTCTTGAAAAGCTAGAGCTTGAGTTTATTGACTAAGTCAAAGAGCCACTTGGCTTGATAGTTAAATCTCATTCATCCAAGCCACACAAGTGTTATAATCTAGACCCTCCATTGTTTTATATGATCATCCTAGTAGCAAGACTTGTCTCTAACACTTAGAAAATTTTAGAGAAACTTGAGCTAGGCTTAGAAAGATGCTCTCGGGTTTGGCACTAAGAAAGAAGAAAAAAATTTCGTTTGTGGTTCAATAATCCCAATACTTTAAATCAAGGTTCCTAGAGGTATTGTAAGGATATCTCAATAGAAAGATCCCGGAAAAACGACGTTTTTACGTTAGTCGCAAGGCGAAAACCTAAGGTGTTCTTCAACTTTGAAGTTGGAAATAGAAGAGGAGTTTTTCACAAGCTTATAAGGGTTGAAAATAGCGGATTGGAACGTCAAGAAAAGGAGTTGAAGTTGCTAAGGATCGACTTTAGGTTTTTGATTGGTTTGGGCTCAAAGAGGTAATAATCTCCGTCTTGCTATTGTAATTCAAGATTTCATGTTGTAGTAGTTAGAATTGATCATGTGAAATATATTATGAAGATTTATAAGTGTTATGGTATATTTGGATGGAATCCGAAAGTTGCATGATTTAGCCTTTAAGATTTGTAATTCAATTTAGTTACTAGTTTAGTCGTCGCATGTTATCTAAAGAGTTGATTAAAGTGGTTATAATTGTTACGACTAGTTGTGACTATATGACCTGTTAGACGTAACAACTTGGATTAAAAAGGAATTGGATAAGACTTTGTAGTATGATACATTATAGCCGAGAATGACATGAAATTATTGGATTGTTTTGTATTATTGTGGGGCAGAATTTTACACGTCATTTTAAGGCGTGTAATCCCCTTTGGATAGCTGAATTGTTGGGTCTTAAATGTGGCATGTTTGGTTGTTAAATTCGGGCCTTGAAAAATGTGGAAAAGTATGTAGAAACAAAGGAAGTGATGTCCGATTTTCCGTAGAATTTGGTGACTTTACACTTAGAATATTCTACGTTTGAAGCTAGAGGTTAGTAGACATATTACGGCCATTATAGGTTGAAGTACTACGTGTAGCGTATTCTACTTGAAGGGTGGAAAAGCTAGCAAGGTTATAGTACTTTGGAGCATTTTGCTACTTGTCGATAATCGTCGCGAGGTATGTGAACCTCTTCCTTCTTTTGGCATGTTCTATGTGTGAAATATACATGTGGTATTATTTCATGATTCCTTATACTCTTAGAAGTTAAGAGGTACGTATGTTGATTTACTCTATGTAAAAGGTAGGTCTAAGTTATCCTAAGTTCTTACCAAGTCTTATGGGGGATGTTGGTAAGAGTCGTTAGGAAGTATTTGGAGTCGAGTTGACTTTGCTAATTTACTGCACGAATGAGAATAAGTATCGAACAAGCCATTGCAGTGTTAATAAAAGAAAATGTATCGACAATCAATTATATTAAAATGAGTAGAATTCTCCATCTGCATAGAAACTAAGATAAGACAAAATTATATTACATTTTCTAGATCATGGCTGCTTTAATAAGATCGTTATAAACGAGTATAACCTATTCACAACTCATAAAAGTATATGTTACTTAAATTAAAAGAGTTCATGTTATGAAGTTTTAAGACTATGAACCTTGATTTCTAAAAAGGTTATGAGACTTTATTTTTCAAGTTATGGGACTTGATTCTTAAAGGAAGGAGTGACTTGATTTAAAAAGTTTGGTTGCCATGAATTATTTCAAAGGTTAAGCGGCTTGATTTCAAAAGCGAATGTAACTTGAGTTTTTTTAAAAGAAGAAGTTTATGGATTTAAAAAGAGAAGGAGTTTTATGATTCTTTTTAAGTATGTATGTACGTAGTACTTTTGGGTTTAATTTTCCCTAATGTAAAAAGAAATAAAAGTTCCTTAAGTTCTCTAAAGTGAAAGGTTGTTATAATAGCTTTATGGGAAGTTGTTATAACGCCTTAAGAAGAAAGGAAAAGATGATTTAAAATTGTCACGACCCGACCCCGGGCCTGCGACTGGTGCCCTACCTGGGCACCCTTACAGGTATACATCAGAGAATAGTAGCGGAACATACATACATCTCAAAAGAAATAAATAACAGGCTAGCCGATAAGGCCACCTTCCAAAAAAATATATACGTAACCCAAAAGCAGTTACCTCTTTTTTTTTACACAACCCAATCCACAAGATATGACTACAGACCTCTATGAATTTCTGACATAACAACTGTGACGGGACAGGGCCCCGCCATACCCCTGAATGTACATAAATCTACAACCACAGGGAACTGTACCAAAACACAAAGCCTCCGAAATAATGGAGCTTCCCAACCAGCTGAACAGTGATCCTAAGAATGAGGATCAGCAAGCTATGTACCTCAACCTGCGGCATGAGCGGCCCCGAAGGAGGTCGATTGAAATATGTACCAAGTATGTGAAGCGAAAATCGTAATGAAATCATAACAGTCTATATAAAGCTGGAGACATGTATGATAACCAAATTAACAGTACACTGTGCCTTGCCAAAGTGAAAGTAATGAAAGTCAGTTTTACCTTTTAAAGATTATTTCAACACATGAACAATAGTCACACAGGGCTACGGACACAAGACCTCAAATATCATCACATAGTCCAGTAAGGGCCTCAAGCCCACAAATATCAAAGCATGCCCGTGGAATCCCCCATCACTGCCGACAACCATAAATGTAAAATATAACCATGTGACGCGCCCGTGGCATCCCACCTCACTGTCGGCGTACACATATACAATACATATATATATCTCCTGCCCGTGGAATCCCCATCATCACCGCGGTAGTAAGTGTAACATATAACCATGTGACGCGCCCGTGACATCCTACCTCACTATCGGCGTACACATATACAATACATATATATATATATATATCGCATGCCCGTGTTGTCACGCCCCGAACCCCGGTCCCGTGACTGGTGCCCTACCTGGGCACCTTTCTACCTAACTGACAAAAGTAAACTGCGAAATTTAAATAACACCTCATTTTTTTTAAACCAACGTACGTGCAAGGGCAAAGCCGACAAGGCTTCCATATAATATACATAATCAAAAGACACTACAATGTACATGAGTCCAATCCCACCTATGAATGACCTCTAAGAGTTTTACTGAACTTTGACGGGACAAGGCCCCGCCGTACCCATAACTGTACAAAATCCTGTACTGAAGGATCTATACCAAAAAGATAAACTTCTGAACAGATGGAGCTATCCAAAAGCTCTGAGCAGGGTCCTACACCTGCAGATCACCAAACTGCGTACCTAAACCTGCGGCATGACGCGGCCCGAAGGAGTCGATGCGAAGAATGTACCAAGTATGTGAAACGATAAATCGTAATGAAATCATAACGATCTAACAAAGCAGAGACATATATGATAGCCAACTCTGATACACAATACATAGCGGTCATATCAAGTCGTGGGCGCGTGCCTCAAAGTCATTACTCAAATATAACCATGGGTCTCACGCCCAAAATATCAATCATGCCCGTGGAATCCTTCCTCACTGCCGGCAGTCCATGATATAATACAACATCAGTAAGCACACTGAACCTTGCAATCATGAGAGTAATGCAATCATTTTTATCTTTTAAGTTATGTTTTTAACAATGAGATCAACTGTTCCACTTTAAGTCATAAACACACTGCACCCTTTCATTAATGAAATCAATACCGTTTCAAAACATGAAGGTCGTGCCAGTGCCAGGGTCAACCGCCCTCTGTGTTATAATGCAACCTATCATAGGACTATTTCACCCGCAAGGAACTATTTCACCCTCTTAGGTCATGAGGACCCGCAATGAGTCATTGGTACACGATACTCGCATCACGGATAGCTAATCCATGGCTTATATATATCCCGGGAATTTAACCCGCCCGAGTCAAATACCGACCCGTCGTGAGTGTGTACCACTCACCCCCATGGGGAGCTAACCCATGGTATCCTTGAAACAAGTTCCCGGCCCTTTATGGAGGGACGCGGAGATGTGGAAATATGACACTTGCACGAATGTCTATATGAGCAACCCATATGCAAGCAAACCAAGACAATACCATGCCTTTCACACCAAGACAATACCATGCCTTTCCTTGTTACATAAACCAAGACAATACCATGCCTTTACACAAACCAAGACAATTACCATGCCTTCTTTTTACATAAACCAAGTCAATACCATGCCTTCTTTTTACATAAACCAAGAAAATTACCATGCCTTCTTTTTACATAAACCAAGAGAAATACTTATTCAAGCAAGCCAAAATACTATCAATGCACAAATAGAATAATTATCATTTAACAAGCCAAAGTACTTATCAAGGCACAAATAGAATAATTCTAATTTAACAAGCCAAAGTACTTATCAAGGCACAAATAGAATAATTCTCATTTAACAAGCCAAAGTACTTATCAAGGCACAAATAGAATAATTCTCATTTAACAAGCCAAAGTACTTATCAAGGCACAAATAGAATAATTCTCATTTAACAAGCCAAAGTACTTATCAAGGCACAAATAGAATAATTCTTATTTAACAAGCCAAAGTACTACGTACGTACATTCTTTTCAAAAGACTCATTTTTTATGTAAAACCCCAAGATACTAACACCCGTAGTATCAAGGCGTGTCTATTTTTCAAAGTAAGTTACTACACTTTTAGAAAACTCATTTCAAAGCTTGAAACCAAGTAACTTCAAATTTTCACAATCTAGGCAACTTATGCCCATTAATCAAAATAGACAACTTTCTTAACCTTCCATATAACCGTTATAACCAACTTCCCATAAAGTCGTTATAACCCCTTTATGGTTTTAGACATATTCATTCCTTTTATAACCAAGAGACTTATACTTTTAAAACCAAGTATCACATGCTTACAAATCAAGTTTCTTAACTTTCAAAATACTTCAAGTCTCTTAATCTTTAGAAATCAAGTTTCTTCTACTTTTAAACCTCAAGTAACTCACACCTTTAAAACAAGTTACTTCTCTTAAATCATGTCATTTCTCCTCTTTTAAATCAACTAAGTAAATCACTCCTTTTACTCCCCTAAAGTCATTATAACAACCTTTAGGTTTTGGAACTAAGGCACTAGCCAAAAGATTTGGAAACCACTTCCTTTTCAAGACTCTATGTACTTTAAGTAAAATACTTTCACTTTTGAAAATCCAAACTTCATTAAGGTAATGGATTATAACAACTTCCAATTTACACATCAAAAGTAAAATCAAGTAGGAAATAGAACAACTTCTTTATTAGGCAATCCAAGTACAATCAAGGAGTGGATCATTTAAGGAGTAGGACATACTTTCTTTACCATAAAGAATCATGCTAGAAGAGGAGATAGTTCACATACCTTTTCGGCTTAATCTGCAAGCTAAGTAGAATACGCCGCACGTAGAATTGTCAACCTATAATGGTCACAACATGACTATCAATTCTAGCTTCTAACGTAGAATAATACTAGGTATACGGTCTCTTATTCTACGGAAAATCGGGCAGCACCTCCTTTGTTTCTACATACTTTTCCACCTTTTTCAAGGCCCGATAATCAATAACCAACATGCCACATTTAAGGCTCAAAACAACAACCAACCAAAGAGGATTACACGCCTTATAATACAACAATTTACTTACGATACTTAGTTGACATTCATAAAAAGCATCTAATGAATTATCGTGTAAAATTCTGCCCCACAATTCATACGAAGTAGTTTAATACTCAAAAGCCATTCTCGGCCTACATATACAACAACACAAGTCCTTTCCAATTCTTTTTCAATCCAAGTTCTTAGGTCTAACATGTTATATAGTCATAAACAACTTAACAACTAATATTCCTTCTTTATATAACATGTGACGACTTAAACTAATAATCAACTTGAATTGTAATCTTAAGGGCTAAACATACTAGTTTTCGGATTAGGGTTCCAATAGCCAATACACTTATCAACTTCATAATATATACCTCATGCTTGCTAATATCCATAACTAAAATGATAAGTAAACTTTAATTGCTAAAACGACAAGATTTATACCTTTACAAGCCCTTAAAATTTCCAAGATTCAAAGTCGCTCCTTAGCAATTCTTAGCTCCTTTACTTTACGCTCCAATCCTCTATTTGAAGCCTTTAGAAGTTCACAACCAACTTCTCTTCCATTTCCAATCCAAACTTGTGAAAACGACTTAGGTTTTCGCCTTGCGACTAACGTGAAAACATCGTTTTTCCGAAATCTTTCTATTTAGACATCCTTACAATACCCTTAGGGACCTAGGGTTAAAGTATTCTGAATAATGGATCAAAACTACAAATTTTTTGTGTGGATAAGGTCACAAACCCGAGAGCAAGTCTTGAAGAACAAGAATGTTGTGATTTTTTCTAAGTGTTGAAGACTAGTCTTGCACTAGTGTAGTGTATATATAACACAATGGAAGTCTTAGATTATAACAAATGTGTGGCTAGGATGAAGGAAATTAATTAATTAGCCAAATGGACAAGTTGACAAGTCAACAATCTCAAGCTTTGAAGACTTATCATCCACAATGGTCAAATGACCATTCTAACCTTGCTAATTTTCGTCCAAGACCATGTGGGGGACGTGCCACGTGTCGCCCTCCCATTCGTCCATAAAATTCTGTAACCCTCGTGGGCCCCACAAAACGTAAAATTCCTCGGGTGGGCCCCACGTGACCAAATCCGTAAAAATAAATTTCCATAATGTTAATAAGTTTCATACTCTTCAAATAATGCATTTTGAGAACCTAATTCTCATCAACGAACCTTTTTCCTTTCCGACGTTCGGAAGATTTTCCGTCGGAAAAACAATTCTTCCTTTCGTACCAATTTCCAAGTCTTGATTCCTTACGTACATTCTATTATACATGTCCTGGACTTACGGGGTGTAACATTCTTCCCCCTTAGAAACATTCGTCCCCGAATGTTCTTAGTCGATTTTCAAGTATACAATCTCCGGCATAATCTCTATACTATGCCTATCAATCAACACTCCACAAGACCAACAATGCCACACATGGCCACCACATAACATACGTAAACATATCAATGGACCTTCCGTCCGCGACCCCTTCTCACAAATCTCTAAGGTTACAGTCTTATCACAAATAAGATCTTTAGAGGTTACTTTCTTTTCTTACTTGTCATGCTCTCTCGTACTTCTAAACTTATTTAGTATACGTGCAAAATTTCGAGTATTAATTCTTTTCTCCGATCCTTGGAGTTACTATCCAAACTTGGCCATTTTGTTACTTACCTTCCCGTTAAGGCTCTTCTCGGTCCTTACGACCTGGTTCCGGTGGAACGCATCCACGAACTCGTACAACGATCAACGAGACTTGGGCCTTGCATACTCGTGACCCTAGCACATAGCGGGACCATTACCAACTGACATCACCCCATTCCATACTACCGGTTGACCCGAAATGAGTCCTTAACCCGACCCATCATCATACTTAACTTCTCATTCTTAGTCTGAAATAAATCTCTATCTTATCTCAAGGTACTTCTTACCCTATCCCCTTATTCACTAGAGGTTCGTCACATAGGCCGAAGTATTTCTACTGTACATTCTTCCCTATCGGTCTTACACTTATTATGGGGTAACTACAACTTGTGAACTCTACACAACTATAGTCTCAGTTCACTTACCATTCTTGTCAACATTCTTAACTTTTCACTTTACTAATCAAAGTATTCCTACCTCTGGGGTACTATCACTTACAACTGCTAGCAACAAAGGGAAAACATATATGCTAGGGCGAAATCTGAATCTATCAATGCACGTATGATTCAAAAGAATCGAGATATACCTGTAACCCCATGCGATGTTGCCTCCTGATCATCCGATGATCACGTCATCTATGCGGTTCGAAGGACCGCCAGAACTATAAACTCCACCCTGACCTCTACCACGGCTGGCTGACATCTGAACACCCTGCCCTGGGGGATGCACAGCTGTGGAGGAAAGGGAATCAACCATCGGCCTCATAGGCTGAGCCACCTCACCGGTGCTCTTTCTAAAAGGACACACCCTCAGTATATGGCCCGGACGGCCACAATAAAAACAAACACCTGTGCCATAACGACATTTCCCCATATGACGCTTACTACATCGGAAACACTGAGGAATAAGTGGCCTTGACTGAGAAAATCCTCTGCTCCTCTGAGAACCTCGACCCCTGGAGCATGGACCGGCTCCTAAATACCTTGTGGGATCAAATCTCCCACCTATGAGCTGCGGGAGTATGTACTGGGTAGGCTGGGACGAATATCTCACTCGTTGCTGAGGCTGCTCGTCCAAGAACTCACCGGGATAACCAACCGGTCTAGCCCTCTTACGCTGATTCCCGCGTTGGCCCTCTACCCTATGTACACCTGTCTGTACTGGCCGAATAACCTCCTTCTGATGAAACTGTAGCACCGCTATCTTGGTCAATAACATAATTGCTTCCCTCATGACCCTATAGTCTTCTCTCCTAGCTGGAGGCTGCAGTCTTTGGGGCCTCAAAACCTGGCGCAGAAGAACTCGCCGACTGCGGCACAATATTCGGCATACCCTGGGCATAAGCCCTATCAACTCTCTGAGTCTGACTGGTAGCTCCTGCTACTCCTTTACCATTCTGGGCGGCTGTTGCCCTCCTTGGAGGCATAGCTGTAACATAATAATACGTCAGAGAGGAAATTATCTTACTAACACAGCTCTATGGCACGATCTCAGAGTGAGAAGAATAGAAACTAACTCCTAAATGTCCTGTAGCCTCCTGTTTATGGGTGTGGCGCGCAACACACCGATAATCAAGACTCTACTAGACACGGTCTGTAGACATTCCGAGGGTATCGCTCGATACCACTCTGTCACGCCCGAACCGGGCGTGACTAGTGCCTACACAGGCACCTTCTACCTAATCGACCAAGTAAATCTGCGGAATTTAAATAACACCTATTTTTTTAAACCAACGTGCGTGCAAGGCAAAGCGAGCAAGGCGCCATATAATATACATAATCAAAATACACTACACTGTATATGAGTCCAATCCAGCATATGAATACGGACCTAAGAGTTTTATCAACTTTGTGGACAAGGCCCCGTGCCATAATCGTACAAAAGCATGTCTTGAAGGATCTATACCAAAAGATAAACTCACGAGCAGATGGAGCTATCCAAAACTCGGCGGTCCTACACTGAGATCACCAAACTGCGTACCTAAACCTGTGGCATGAACGCAACCCCCCGAAGGAGGTCAGTACGACGTTTAATGTACCATGTATGTGAAACGAGAAATCGTAATGAAATCATAACGATCTAACAAAGCGGAGACATGTATGATAGCAACCTCTGATACACAATACATAAGTAGTCATATCAAGTCGGGGACGCGTGCCTCAAAGTCATTACTCAAATATAACCATGGGTCTCGCGTCAAAATATCAATCATGCGTGGAATCCTTCCCTCTGCCGTGATCCATGATATAATACAACATCGCATAAGCCAATGAACCTTGCAATCATGAGAGTAATGCAATCCTTTTTATCTTTTAAGTTATGTTTTTAACAATGAGATCAACTGTTCCACTTTAAGTCATAAACACACTGCACCTTTTCATTAATGAAATCAATACCGTTTCAAAACATGAAGGCCGTGCCAGTGCCCGGGTCAACCACCCTCTGTGTTATAATGCAACCTATCATAGGACTATTTCACCCGCAAGGGACTATTTCACCCGCTTAGGTCATGAGGACCCGCAATGAGTCATCGGTACACGATACTCGCATCACGGATAGCTTATCCATGGCTTATATATATCCCGGGAATTTAACCCGCCCGAGTCAAATACCGACCACGCGTAGTGTGTACCACTCACCCCACGGGAGCTAACCCATGGTATCCTTGAAACAAGTTGCCGGCCCTTTATGGAGGGACGCGGAGATGTGGAAATATGACACTTGCACGAATGTCTATATGAGCAACCCATATGCAAGCAAACCAAGACAATACCATGCCTTTCACACCAAGACAATACCATGCCTTTCCTTGTTACATAAACCACGACAATACCATGCCTTTACACAAACCAAGACAATTACCATGCCTTCTTTTTACATAAACCAAGACAATACCATGCCTTCTTTTTACATAAACCTAGACAATTACCATGCCTTCTTTTTACATAAACCAAGAGAAATACTTATTCAAGCAAGCCAAAATATTATCAAAACACAAATAGAATAATTCTCATTTAACAAGCCAAAGTACTTATCAAGGCACAAATAGAATAATTCTCATTTAACAAGCCAAAGTACTTATCAAGGCATAAATAGAATAATTCTCATTTAACAAGCCAAAGTACTTATCAAGGCACAAATAGAATAATTCTCATTTAACAAGCCAAAGTACTTATCAAGGCACAAATAGAATAATTCTCATTTAACAAGCCAAAGTACTTATCAAGGCACAAATAGAATAATTCTCATTTAACAAGCCAAAGTACTTATCAAGGCACAAATAGAATAATTCTCATTTAACAAGCCAATGTACTACGTACGTACATTCTTTTCAAAAGACTCTTTTTTTATGTAAAACCCCAAGATTCTAACACCCGTAGTATCAAGGCGTGTCTATTTTTCAAAGTAAGTTACTACACTTTTAGAAAACTCATTTCAAAGCTTGAAACCAAGTAACTTCAAATTTTCACAATCTAGGCAACTTATGCCCATTAATCAAAATAGACAACTTTCTTAACCTTCCATAAAGCCGTTATAACCAACTTCCCATAAAGCCGTTATAACCCCTTTATGGTTTTAGACATATTCATTCCTTTTATAACCAAGAGACTTATACTTTTAAAACCAAGTATCACATGCTTACAAATCAAGTTTCTTAACTTTCAAAATACTTCAAGTCTCTTAATCTTTAGAAATCAAGTTTCTTATACTTTTAAACCTCAAGTAACTCACACCTTTAAAACAAGTTACTTCTCTTAAATCATGTCATTTCTCCTCTTTTAAATCAACTAAGTAAATCACTCCTTTTACTCCCCTAAAGTCATTATAACAACCTTTAGGTTTTGGAACTAAGACACTAGCCAAAAGATTTGAAAACCACTTCCTTTTCAAGACTCTATGTACTTTAAGTAAAATACTTTCACTTTTGAAAATCCAAACTTCATTAAGGGAATGGATTATAAAAACTTCCAATTTACACATCAAAAGTAAAATCAAGTATGATATAGAACAACTTCTATATTAGGCAATCCAAGTACAATCAAGGAGTGGATCATTTAAGGAGTAGGACATACTTTCTTTACCATAAAGAATCATGCTAGAACAGGAGATAGTTCACATACCTTTTCAGCTTAATCCGCAAGCTAAGTCGAATACGCCGCACGTAGAATTGTCAACCTATAATGGTCACAACATGACTATCAATTCTAGCTTCTAACGTAGAATAATACTATGTATACAGTCTCTTATTCTACGGAAAATCGGGCAGCACCTCCTTTGTTTCTACATACTTTTCCACCTTTTTCAAGGACCGATAATCAATAACCAACATGCCACATTTAAGGCTCAAAACAACAACCAACCAAAGGGGATTACACGCCTTACAATTCATACGAAGTAGTTTAATACTCAAAAGCCATTCTCGGCCAACATATACAACAACACAAGTCCTTTCCAATTCTTTTTCAATCCAAGTTCTTAGGTCTAACATGTTATATAGTCATAAAAAACTTAACAACTAATATTCCTTCTTTATATAACATGTGACGACTTAAACTAATAATCAACTTGAATTGTAATCTTAAGGGCTAAACATACTAGTTTTCGGATTAGGATTCCAATAGCCAATACACTTATCAACTTCATAATATATACCTCATTCTTGCTAATATCCATAACTAAAATGATAAGTAAACTTTAATTGCTAAAACGACAAGATTTATACCTTTACAAGCCCTTAAAATTTCCAAGATTCAAAGTCGCTCCTTAGAAATTCTTAGCTCCTTTACTTTATACTTCAATCCGCTATTTGAAGCCTTTAGAAGTTCACAACCAACTTCTCTTCCATTTCCAATCCAAACTTGTGAAAACGACTTAGGTTTTCGCCTTGCGACTAACGTGAAAACATCATTTTTCCGAAATATTTCTATTGAGACATCCTTACAATACCCTTAGGGACCTAGGGTTAAAGTCTTGTGAATAATGGATCAAAACTACAAAGTTTTTGTGTGGATAAGGTCACAAACCCGAGAGCAAGTCTTGAAGAACAAGGATGTTGTGATTTTTTCTAAGTGTTGAAGACTAGTCTTGCACTAGTGTAGTGTATATATAACACAATGGAAGGCTTAGATTATAACAAATGTGTGGCTAGGATGAAGGAAATTAATTAATTAGCCAAGTGGACAAGTTGACAAGTCAACAATCTCAAGCTTTGAAGACTTATCATCCACAATGGTCAAATGACCATTCTAACCTTGCTAATTTTCGTCCAAAACCATGTGGGGGTAGGTGCCACATGTTGCCCTCCCATTCGTCCATTAAATTCCGTAACCCTCGTGGCCCCACAAAACGTAAAATTCCTCGGGTGGGCCCCACGTGACCAAATCCGTAAAAATAAATTTTCATAATGTTAATAAGTTCCATACTCTTCAAATAATGCATTTTGAGAACCTAATTCTCATCAACGAACCTTTTTTCTTTCCGACGTTCGGAAGATTTTCCGTCGGAAAAACAATTCTTCCTTTCGTACCAATTTCCAAGTCTTGATTCCTTACGTACATTCTATTATACATGTCCTGGACTTACGGGTTGTAACACGTGGAATCCCTCATCTCGGGTACATGACTTCATGAAGAGCTAATCCATGGGGTAATAATCGTATATAACATGCACGTGGAATCTCTCATCTCGAGTACATGTCTTCATGGGGAGCTAGTCCATGAAGTAATAGTACATAACATGGTCGCATGCCCCGGAATCCCTCATCGTATAAGCATGGACATAGGGTAATAATCGTATATAATATGCCCGTGGAATCCCTCATCTCGGGTACATGTCTTCATGGGGAGCTAGTCCATGAAGTAATAACCGTATATAACATGGTCGCATGCCCCAGAATCCCTCATCGTATAAGCATGGCCATGGGGTAATAAAATAAATCCGGGAATCTAACCCGCCTCCTGGTTGCATGCCCCGGAATCCCACAACGTATAAGCATGTCCAAGGAGTAATAAAAACAATCCGGAAATTTAACCCGCATCCTGGTCGCATGCCCCAGAATCCCATATCGTATAAGCATGTTCAAGGATCAATCACAATGAAAGCATACCCGTGGAAGCCTCCGTCACTGTCGGTACGTCTAAGTAAATTCACAACAAGACAGACGGCCCTCCAACTGAGAGTCACGGCAGCGTAAACATATAATACTTGCACTCAAGGCTATCACAAGCAAGCATAGGCAAGTTCATTAAATCTTTAGACTTTCATTTTATATACTCAAGGCACTTTTCGTTTCACATAAAAATCCGGGAATTTAACCCCAAGTACTACGTACTTCTATTCTTTTCAAAAGACTCCTTTTCATATAAAACCCCAAGATACTAATAACCGTAGTATCAAGTCATATCTACTTTTCAAGACAAGTCACATTACCTTTTAGAAATACATTTATAGGCTTCTAAATCCAGTGACTTCTTTCTTTAAAACTTTAAGCAATTGATGCCTTCAAATCAATTTGCCTTTCTTCATTTCAAGTCATTTATCCTTATTTACATCACTAGAGTAAACCATTCTTTCATCTTTCCATAAAGCTATTATAACCAACTTCCCATAAAGTCGTTATACTAACTTTATGCTTTAGACACTTACATTCTTTTTTTTTTATAACCAAGAGACTTACTTTCAAATCAAGTTACATAACTTTCAAAATACTTCGAGTCTCTTAACTTTAGAAATCAAGTTTCATAACTTTAAAAATAAAGTCTATTAACCTTTTAAGAATTCAAGGTTCATGATCTTAAAACTTCATAATGTAAACTCTTTACTATTAAGTAACATATACTTTTATGCGTTGTGAATATGTTATACTTATTTATAACGATCTTATTAAAGCAACCATGATCTAGAAAATGTAATAAAATTTTGTCTTATCTTAGTTTCTATGCAGATGGAGAATTCTACTCATTTTAATATAATTAATTGTCGATACATTTTCTTTTATTAACGCTGCAATGGCTTGTTCGATACTTATTCTCATTCGTGCGGTAAATTAGCAAAGTCAACTCGACTCCAAATACTTCCTAACGACTCTTACCAACATCCCCCATAAGACTTGGTAAGAACTTAGGATAACTTAGACATAACTTTCACATAGAGTAAATCAACCTACATACCTCTTAACTTCTAAGAGTAGAAGGAATCATGAAATAACACCACATGTATATTTCATACATAGAATCATGCCAAAAGGAGGAAGAGGTTCACATACCTCGCGACGATTATCGACAAGTAGCAAAATGCTCCAAAGTACTTCAACCTTGATATCTATTCCATCATTTAAGTAGAATATGCTACTTGTAGTACTTCAACCTATATTAATCATAACATGTCTATCAAATCCTCACTTTTTAACGTAGAATCATACTATGTGCTAGGTATCTTATTCTACGGAAAATCGGGCAACACTTCCTTTGTTTCTATGTACTTTTCCACCTTTTTCAAGGCCCGAAAATCAATAACCAAACGCCACATTTAAGGCCCAACAATTCAGCAAATACAAAGGGGATTACACACCTAATAGGACGTGTAAAATTCTGCCCCACAATCAATATAAAACTGTCCAATAATTCCAAGCCCTATTCGGCTACAATGTCACAACAATTATCAATTTCCTTTCAATTCCTTTTTCAATCCAAGTTGTTATTCCAACATGTTATATACATAATAACAATTACAACAACTATAAATCCTTTCTTCCTTAACATGCGACGATTGTAACTACCTGTTACACCCCCGTAATTCAAGGACATGTTTAAGAGAATGAACGTAAGGAATCAAGACTTGAAAATTGGTACGAAAGAAAGAATTATTTTTCCGACGGAAAATCTTCCGAACGTCGGAAAGGAAAAATGTTCGTTGATGAGAATTAGATTCTCAAAATACATTATTTAAGGAATATGGAATTTATGAACATTGTGGAAATTTATTTTTACGGATTTGGTCACGTAGGGCCCACCCGAGAAATTTTACGTTTTGTGGGGCCCACGAGGGTGACGAAATTATATGGACGAATGGGATGGCGACACATGTCTCCCCCCCCCACACATGGGCTAGTTCGAAATGGACCAAGGATAGGAAGGTCATTTGACCCAAACAAGGATGATCAAATCTTGCTAGGCTAGAGCTTGATATTATTGACTAAGTCAAGAGGGCCACTTGGCTAGATTTCTAAATAAATTGTATCCAAGCCACCCATTTGTTCTAATCTTTACCCTCCATAGTGTTATATATGCATACTACTAGCAAGACAAGTTCCCATACTTAGCAAATTTTTCAAGAAACTTGTTCTTGACTTAAGAGAGCTCTCGACATTGGCTAGGGTTTCAAGGAGAAAATTTTCAATTGTTGTTCAATAACCTCCACACTTTAAACCAAGGTTCCTAAGGGTATTTTAAGGGTATCTCAATAGAAATATCCCGGATAAGTGTCGTTTTTGTATTAGTCGCAAGGTGAAAACCTATGTCGCTTTCATAGGTTTGGATTGGATATTAAAGGAAAGTTGGTGGTGATCTTCTAAGGGCTTCAACTAGCGGATTGAAGTGTCAAGGAGAGGCTCTAAGTTGCTAGGGAGCGACTTCGGATCTTGAAGTTGGATTAAGGCTCGTCAAGGTAACAATCTTGCTCTCTTAAGTGTTATAAGATTACATATTGTTGTAGCCTTACATTTTAACTAGCATGAAATTTATGTATTGAAGATTGATAAGTGATTTGGATAGTGGAAGCCTAAAATCCGAAATGACATTATGAGCCATTTGAAATTGAAATACAATTTGGTCGATAATTAGAATCGTCGCATGTTATCTACTTGAAGATTATAGTTGTTATAATCGATTGCGGCTTTATAACATGTTTTACTAAACTACTTGAATTGAAAAGGAATTGGAAAGGATGATATGTGGTTACACCTTTTGGCCGAGAATGACATTTTATTTTGGACTAGTTTGATATTAATTGTGGGGCATAATTTTACACGTCCTGCTAAGGCGTGTAATCCCCTTTGGTTAGCTGAATTGATTAAGCCTTAAATGTGGCGTTTGGTTATTGAATTCGGGCCTTGAAAAAGGTGGAAAAATATGTAGAAACAAAGGAAGTGCTGTCCGATTTTCCGTAGAATTAAGAGTCCTCATACTTAGAAATATTCTACGTTTGAAACTAAAGGTTAATGGACATGTTATGACTAATATAAGGTGAAGTACTACGTATAGCGTATTCTACTAAAGGATGGAATGACTATCAAGGTTAAAGTACTTTGGAGCATTTTGCTACTTGTCGATAATCGTCGCGAGGTATGTGAACCTCTTCATTCTTTTGGCATGATTCTATGTATGGAATATACATGTGGTGCTATTCATGATTTCTTCTACTCTTAGAAGTTAAGAGGTATGTATGTTGATTTACTCTATGTAAAGGTTACGTCTAAATTATCCTAAGTTCTTACCAAGTCTTATGGGGGATGTTGGTAAGAGTCGTTAGGAAGTATTTGGAGTCAAGTTGACTTTGCTAAGTTATTGCACGAATGAGGATAAGTATCGAACAAGCCATTGCAGCGTTAATAAAATAAAATGTATCGGCAATCAATTAAATAAAAATGAGTAGAATTCTCCATATGCATAGAAGCTAAGATAAGACAAAATTGTATTACATTTTCTAGATCATGGCTGCTTTAATAAGATCGTTATAAACAAGTATAACCTATTCACAACGCGTAAAAGTATATGTTCCTTAATTTAAAGAGATTACGTATGAAGTTTTAAGACTATGAACCTTGAATTCTTAAAAGGTTAAGAGACTTTATTTTTCAAGTTATGAGACTTGATTCTTAAAGGAATGAATGACTTGATTTAAAAGTATAGAATACTTGATTTGGAAAGTATTGATTTCTTGATTTCTAAAGATAAGAGACTTGAAGTATTTTGAAAGCTATGTAACTTGATTTGAAAGTATAAGTCTCTTGGTTATAAAAAGAATGAAATTTTCTAAGACATAAAGAGTTATAACGGCTTTATGGGAAGTTGGTTATAACAACTTTATGGAAGGTTAAAAGAATGGTTTTCTCTAGTAATGTAAACCAAGAAATAACTTGAAATAAAGAAGGGCAAATTGATTTAACAGTATCAATTGCTTAAAGTTCTAAAGTAAGGGTCACTTGACTTTAGAAGCCTAGAAATGTATTTCTAAATATATAGTGACTTGTTTTGAAGAGTAGATATGACTTGATACTACGGTTATTAGTATCTTGGAAGTTTATATGAAAAAGAGTCATTTTAAAAGAATAGAAGTACGTAGTACTTTGGGTTAAATTCCCGGATTTTATAATGACATGTTAGTGCCTTAAGTAAACTAAAAGGAGAGTGTATATTGTTACACCCCGTAAGTCCAGGGCATGTTTAAGAGAATGTACGTAAGGAACTCAAGACTTGAAATTGGTACGAAAGGAAGAATTGTTTTTCCGACGGAAAATCTTCCGAACGTCGGAAAGGAAAAATGTTCGTTGGTGAGAATTAGATTCTCAAAATGCATTAATTGAAGAGTATGGAACTTATTATCATTATGGAAATTTATTTTTACGGATTTGGTCATGTGGGGCCCACCCGAGGAATTTTACGTTTTGTGGGGCCCACGAGGGTTACGGAATTTTATGGACGAATGGGAGGGCGACACGTGGCACCCCCACATGGCTTGGTCGAATTAATGCAAGGGCAAAATGGTCTTTTGGCCAATGTTAAGATGACCAAGTCTTGCTAATTTAAGAGCTTGACATTGTTGACTAAGTCCAAGGGCCACTTGGCTTGATCTCTTCCATCCAACCCTAACAAGTGTTATAATCTAGACCCTACTATGTATTATATATACACACTAGTGCAAGACTAGTCTTCACACTTAGAAAATTTTCAAGAAACTTTGAGCTTAGCCAAGATAGCTCTCGGGTTTGAGCTCCTCTCCACAAGAAAAATTTGTAATTTTGGTCCATTATTCACAAGACTTTAACCCAAGGTCTCTAAGGGTATTGTAAGGATATCTCAATAGAAAGATTTCGGAAAAATGGCATTTTCACGTTAGTCGCAAGGTGAAAACCTAAGGCATTTTCATAGGTTTTGATTGGAAATGGAAGAGAAGTTGGTTGTGAGCTTCTAAAGGCTTCAAATAGCGGATTGAAGCATAAAGGAAAGGAGCTAAGAATTGCTAAGGAGCGACATTGAATCTTGGAAATTATAAGGGCTTGTAAAGGTACAATTCTTGTCGTTTTAGTAATTAAGATTACTTATTGTTGTAGCTATAGATATTAGCAAGTATGAGATATATATTATGAAGTTGATAAGTGTTAGGGATATTGGAACCCTAATCCGAAAACTAGTATGTTTAGCCTTAAGATTACAATTCAATTTGATTATTAGTATAAGTCGTCACATGTTATTTAAAGAAGGAAATTGTAGTTGTTGAAGTTGTCTATGACTATATAACATGTTAGACCTAAGGACTTGGATTGAATAAAAAGAATTGGAAAGAACTTTGTGTTATTGAATAAGTTAGCCGAGAATGACCTTGATTAAGGACTTAGTTGGTATTAATTGTGGGGCGGAATTTTACACGTATTGTAAGGCGTGTAATCCCCTTTGATTGGTTGTTGTATTTAGCCTTAAATGTGGCGTGTTTGGTTATTGAATTCGGCCTTGAAAAAGGTGGCAAAGTATGTAGAAACAAAGGAAGTGTTGTCCGATTTTCCGTAGAATTTAGTGACTTTGCACTTAGAATATTCTACGTTTGAAGCTAGAGGTTTAATGGACGTATTATGGCCATTATAGGTTGAAGTACTAAGTATATCATATTCTACTTGAAGGATGGAATAGCTATCAAGGTTGAAGTACTTCGGAGCATTTTGCTAATTGTCGATAATCGTCGCGAGGTATGTGAACCTCTTCCTTCTTTTGACATGATTTTATGTATGGAATATACATGTAGTACTATTTCATGATTCCTTCTACTCTTAGAAGTTAAGAGGTATGTATGTTGATTTACTCTACGTAAAGGTTATGTCTGAGTTATCCTAAGTTCTTACCAAGTCTTATGGGGGATGTTGGTAAGAGTCATTAGGAGGTATTTGGATCTAGGTTGACTTGGCTAAGTTACGGCACAAATGAGAATAAGTATCGAACAAGCCACTGCAGCGTTAATAAAGGAAAATGTAATGACAATCAATTAAGTTAAAATGAGTAGAATTCTCCATCTGCATAGAAGCTAAGATAAGACAAAATTGTATTACATTTTCTAGATCATGGCTACTTGATTAAGATCGTTATAAATAAGTATAACTTATTCACACCGCACCAAAGTATATGTTACTTAATTTATAAGAATTTACGTATGAAGTTTTAAGACTATGAACCTCAATTTTTTTTAAAAGGTTAAGAGACTTTATTTTTCAAGTTATGGGACTTGATTCTTAAAGGAAGAAATGAATTGATTTAAAAGTATAGAATACTTGATTTGGAAAGTATTGATTTCTTGCCATTCTAAAGTTAAGAAACTTGTTTTCTTAAAAGTTAAGAGACTTGAAGTATTTTGAAAGCTATGTGATTTGATTTGAAAGTATAAGTCTCTTGGTTATAAAAGGAATGAATTTGTCTAAGACATAAAGAGTTATAACGGCTTTATGGGAAGTTGGTTATAACAACTTTATGGAAGATTAAAAGAATGGTTTTCTTCAGTAATGTAAGCAAAGAAATGACTTGAAATAAAGAAGGGCAAATTGTTTTAAAGGTACCAATTCTTTAAGGTTTTAAAGAAAGAAGTCACGTGATTTAGAAGCCTATAATTGTATTTCTAAAAAGTATTGTGACTTGTCTTGAAAAGTAGATATGACTTGATACTACGGTTATCAGTATCTTGGAAGTTTTATTTGAAAGAGAATCATTTTAAAGGAGTAGAGGCACGTAGTACGTTGGGTTAAATTCCCGGATTTTATAATGACATGTTAGTGCCTTAAGTAAACTAAAATGAGAGTGTATATGAACAAGCTAATAAGAAGTTAGGGGATTTCTTAACTTTCTTATGTTATGTATGATAAGCCGGTAGTGCTTAGGTTATGTATGATAAGCCGGTAGCGCTTATGTTATGTATGATAGCCGGTTGAGCTAGGTTATGAGTATGATTGAGGGGTAAGAGTATAAATGCGGGGTAAACCCCCAAGACGTTATACCACCTTCTGTGTATGATTGAGGGGTAAGAGTATAAATGCGGGGTAAACCCCCAAGACGTTATACCACCTTCCTAGTATGATTGAGGAGTAAGAGTGTAAATGCGGGGTAAACCCCAAGACGTTATACCACCTTTCGAGTATGATTGAGGGGTAAGAGTATAAATGCGGGGTAAACCCCCAAGACGTTATACCACCTTCTGAGTATGATTGCGGGGTAAACCCCCAAGACATTATACCACTCCATGGATTTGCTACCCATGATGCGAGGAATACCTCTTGCGGGCCCATACGGCCCTTGTGGGTGAAATAGTCCCAGGAGTAGGATTGCTAAATGATACTATGGGCAGGTGACCCTAAGTTGATCATAAGCTTCCTATTTTTATGCAGTATACCTTTATGGGCAGACTTATGTGATTTTATTGCGTCCCAGTTAGGTAGGCGTTATACCTTTACGGGCGGACTTATGTGACTCTATCGCGTCCCAGTTGGTAAAGATATAGGCGTTCCTCCATAAAGGCGGATTAGGTTATCAAGAATCGTAAGTTATATGTTTATGAACTTGATGATTTTCTTAAGTATGTATGTAAGAATTTGACTATACTCTTATGGAAAAATGGGAAAAGATAATAAGTGCGATTAAGTTCACGAGATGGTAATGACACGGTAGGATCTCGTATTTACCCTTTTTATACTTGCCCTGTCATTCTTTTGTACGATTATGATTTGTTAATGTACCTTATTTTCGTTCCATATTAAATTTTTGTTATGCGGACCCCGCCGAGGCTGCGTTAAATGTCTGCGAGTTTAGGTACACGATTGTGGATCCGCGAGCTTAGGATCTGGTTCAGATTTGAGATGGCTCCAATGTTCCGAGCTTGTCGTCATGGTTATGTATATTCGAAGTGCGGCGGGGCCTTGTCCGTCATAGTATTTGTCCAAATCTTAGAGTGCAGATTCATCCGTGGGTATTTGGCTAGAGTTGTTTTTACATTGTTAAGCAGTGTAGACCACTTTCGAAGTTTTATGTTATGGCGGCCTTATCGGCAGCCTTAGTTTTTGATAAAAAGAAAAAAAGTATTATTTATCTTCCAGCTTTATTATGTTGTATGAATAGAAGGGTGCCTGGTAGGGCACCGATCCATGTCGAATTCGTGACATATATAAACAAAGCTAATAAGAAGTTAGGAGATTTCTTAACTTGCTTATGTTATGTATGATAAGCCGGTGGTGATATGTTATGTATGATAAGCCGGTAGTGCTTATGTTATGTATGATAAGCTGGTGGTGCTTATGTTATGTATGATATCCGGTTGTGCTAGTGATATATTTTTCATTACGGGGTCATTCCCCGGGTTTGTAGCATTTGCATATTCCGTGGATTTGCTACCCATGATGCGAGGAATACCTCATGCGAGTCTGTAGGGCTCATGCGAGTGAAATAGTCCTATGCGGGGCGAACCAGTCCTATGCGAGGAGATTACCTCATGCGGGTATATACGACTTATTCGGGCGGAT
Source organism: Przewalskia tangutica (assembly GCA_029844215.1). NCBI lineage: Eukaryota > Viridiplantae > Streptophyta > Magnoliopsida > Solanales > Solanaceae > Przewalskia > Przewalskia tangutica. Next base: position 26,890,343 of record CM056736.1, on the reverse strand, counting down.
ACAGTCTATGCGAGGAAATTACCTCATGCGGGTCCATACGGCCTATGCGGGTGAAATAGTCCCAGGAGTAGGATTGCCAAATGATACTATGGGCAGGTGGCCCTAAGTTGATCATAAGCTTCCTATTTTTATGTAGTATACCTTTATGGGCAGACTTATGTGACTTTATCGCGTCCCAGATTGTGCCGGGGAGTATACCTTTATGGGCAGACTTATGTGACTTTATCGCGTTCCAGATTGGGCCGGTCAGTATACCTTTATGGGCAGACTTATGTGACTTTATCGCGTCCCAGAATGGCGGGCGAGATACCGTGGGAAGGCTTTTGTATGACCGCCGTGTCCGCAAATGGCGGGTTACGTTATTACGTATGAATAATCAAAGTGAACTCCAAAATAGCGTCTCTCCGAAAGGGCGGATTATGTTATCTGAGTAAGTAAGTTATATGGTAATGAACTTGATGATTTTTCCTAAGTATGTGCGTAAGAAATTGACTATAACTCTTATTGAAAAATGGAAAAAGATAATGATGTACTATTAAGTTCATGAGTTGTAATGGCATGGTATGATTTGGTATTTACTCTTTATACTTGCCCCTGTCATTCTTTTGTAAAGTTATGATCTGCTTCGTATCTTACTTCGCTCCATATTCGATTGCACGTGTCTTCCCGCCAGAGGGCGTTCATGTCCACAGGTTTAGGTACACAGTTGTGGATCCGCGAGCTTAGGATCCTGGTTCAGCGTTTTGAGATGGCTCCAATGTTCCGAAGCTTGTCATTATGGCTAGGTATATTCAGGGGTACGGCGGGGCCTTGTCCCGTCATATTATTTGTCCAAAATCTTAGAGGTCTGTAGTCATATCTTGTGGATTGGGTTGTGTAAAAAAAAGGGGGATGTAATTGCTTTTGGCTGTATATGTATATATATGTCCAGGGAGGTAGCCTCATCATCTAACCTGTTGTTTATGTCTTGTTGAATTAATTTATAAGTTTGATGTATGTTCCGCTGATTATCTCTGATGTTTACCTGTAAGGGTGCCCAGGTAGGGCACCAGTCGCGGCCCGGGGTCGGGTCGTGACAAAAGTGGTATCAGAGCAGTTAGTCCTCGGAAAGTGTCTACAGACCGTGTCTAGTAGAGTCTTGATTATCGATATGTTGTGCACCACATCTATAATCAGGAGGCTGCAGGACATTTAGGATTGGTTTCCATTCTTCTCACTCTGAGATCGTGTGATAGAGTTGTGTTGTTAGGGTAGTCTCTCCCTAACGAGTTATGTTGATTGTAGCTACGAGAAAGGCAGCAGCGACCCAGGAAGTACTATGTGGATTGCGTATCCAGGTTGGTAATGATTGTAGTATAGTTGGTATTATGACATACAGCTATACGAAGTTATGTATGAGGGTTAGACGCGTGTTGCCTAGAATGATTTTAGATTACCAGGATTTGGTAAGGACGAAATAGATATCGGGAAGGTATGAAACAGTTAATGAATTCTCGCCAAGGTCTTATGTTTTATTTTGAGATAATTGGGAAATGATGAGCTGTCTGATAGGGTGATGAACCCTTAAGAAAGTCGTGTTAAGGAACTTAAAGGAAGACTAAGTTAATAGATTAAGCTACGTGGTGTGCGTAAGAGAATTGTACGAAGGAGATCCGTATGGAGTAGGTAATGGTTGTTGTGATAAGGACAACAAGGTTATGGTATTAGGAGAAGTTATTTTACCCGTTTACGGGGGGGATTGATAAGGTAGGCTTGGTGCATGGAAAATGCGAGCCTAAAAATATTGATAATCGCCGGTGATGATACAGTTGTCAGACCCTAGCAGACCTGGTAGAGCTGAATACGACATACTCTGAGGTCATTATGAGTATGGACTAGTTAGCTTCGTGGGTGCCAAGGTTGACTGTAGAGAGAGGTTGGTTCGATTCCAGTATCCCGGAGAGCTGGTTATCGATAGGGAAGGAAAGTAAGTGTTAGTAATATGTAAGTTATTTCTTCATTCTTTGACATGAAATTGTGGAGTCTATGTGACCTATTTTATTGAAATGATTGATTTGAATTTGAACGTTAAGAGACGGAGATAAGAACGTACGATTATTGAAAGATTTTATGTTAAGTGCCTTGGAGGTACTTGGAGTTCAGGTTGACGTTTTAGTATATGTATTGTTATATGGCCAAGGGTGGCATATCTTGTATGAAGGGTGTAATAAAAGGAGACTATGTCGCTATCTAACGAGATTGGACTCCGAAAGAACATTCGGGGACGAATGTTTCTAAGGGGGGAAGAATGTTACACCCCGTAATTCAAGGACATGTTTAAGAGAATGAACGTAAGAAATCAAGACTTGAAAATTGGTACGAAAGAAAGAATTGTTTTTCCGACGGAAAATCTTCTGAACGTCGGAAAGGAAAAATGTTCGTTGATGAGAATTAGATTCTCAAAATGCATTATTTAAGGAATATGGAATTTATGAACATTGTGGAAATTTATTTTTACGGATTTGGTCACGTAGGGCCCACCCGAGAAATTTACGTTTTGTGGGGCCCACGAGGGTTACGAAATTATATGGACGAATGGGAGCGCAACACGTGTCACTCTCACATGGGCTAGTTCAAAATGGACCAAGGATAGGAAGGTCATTTGACCCAAACAAGGATGATCAAGTCTTGCTAGGCTAGAGCTTGATATTATTGACTAAGCCAAGAGGGCCACTTGGCTAGATTTTTAAATGAATTGTATCCAAGCCACCCATTTGTTCTAATCTTGACCCTCCATAGTGTTATATATGCATACTACTAGCAAGACAAGTTCCCATACTTAGCAAATTTTTCAAGAAACTTGTTCTTGACTTAAGAGAGCTCTCGGCATTGGCTAGGGTTTCAAGGAGAAAATTTTCAATTGTTGTTCAATAACCTCCACACTTTAAACCAAGGTTCCTAAGGGTATTGTAAGGGTATCTCAATAGAAAGATCCCGGATAAGTGTCGTTTTTGTATTAGTCGTAAGGTGAAAACCTATGTCGCTTTCATAGGTTTGGATTGGAAATTAAAGGAAAGTTGTTTGTGATCTTCTAAGGGCTTCAAGTGGCGGATTGAAGTGTCAATGAGAGGCTCTAAGTTGCTAGGGAGCGACTTAGGATCTTGAAGTTGGATTAAGGCTCGTCAAGGTAACAATCTTGCTCTCTTAAGTGTTATAAGATTACATATTATTGTAGCCTTACATTTTAACTAGCATGAACTTTATGTATTGAATATTGATAAGTGATTTGGATAGTGGAATCCTAAAATCCGAAATGACATTATGAGCCATTTGAACTTGAAATACAAATTGGCCGATAATTGGAATCGTCGCATGTTATCTACTTGAAGATTGTAGTTGTTATATTATACTAAACAACATGGATTGAAAAGGAATTGGAAAAGACCTTTTGTTGTTGTCCCTCAAGATTGCCGAAAATGACTGTCTTTTGGACTAGTTTGATATCAATTGTGGGGCGGAATTTTACACGTCTTGTTAGGCGTGTAATCCCCTTTGTATTTGCTGAATTGTTGGGCCTTAAATGTGGCGTTTGGTTATTGATTTTCGGGCCTTGAAAAAGGTGGAAAAGTACGTAGAAACAAAGGAAGTGTTGTCCGATTTTCCGTAGAATTTGGTGACTTTACACTTAGAATATTCTACGTTTGAAGCTAGAGGTTAATGGACGTATTATGGCCATTATAGGTTTAAGTACTACGTATAGCGTATTCTACTTAAAGGATGAAATAGCTATCAAGGTTAAAGTACTTTGGAGCATTTTTCTACTTGTCGATAATCGTCGCGAGGTATGTGAACCTCTTCCTTCTTTTGACATGATTCTATGTATGGAATATACATGTGGTGCTATTCATGATTTCTTATACTCTTAGAAGTTAAGAGGTATGTATGTTGATTTACTCTATGTAATGTTACGTCTAAATTATCTTAAGTTCTTACCAAGTCTTATGGGGGTGTTGGTAAGAGTCGTTAGGAAGTATTTGGAGTCAAGTTGACTTTGCTAAGTTATTGCACGAATTAGGATAAGTATCGAACAGGACATTGCAGCGTTAATAAAAGAAAATATATCGGCAATCAATTAAATAAAAATGAGTAGAATTCTCCATCTGCATAGAAGCTAAGATAAGACAAAATTGTATTACATTTTCTAGATCATGGCTGCTTTAATAAGATCGTTATAAACAAGTATAACCTATTCACAACGCATAAAAGTATATGTTCCTTAATTTAAAGAGTTTATGTATGAAGTTTTAAGACTATGAACCTTGAATTCTTAGAAGGGGTTAAGAGACTTTATTTTTCAAGTTATGAGACTTGATTCTTAAAGGAAGGAATGACTTGATTTAAAAGTATAGAATACTTGATTTGGAAAGTATTGATTTCTTGATATTCTAAAGATAAGAGACTTGATTTCTAAAGTTAAGAAGCTTGATTTCTAAAGATAAGAGACTTGAAGTATTTTGAAAGCTATGTAATTTGATGTTACACCCCGGAATTCCAGGATATGTTTATAAGAACGTACGTAAGAACTCAAAAATGTTAAGATTTGAGACGAGTAAAAATTTATCGGAATTATGGAAAAGTCGGAAAATGAAATATTGCGACGAACGGGAGGGCGACACGTGTCACCACCCCCCCCCCCTTAGTGGTCTTGGACGAAATTGACATGGATAAAATGGTCATTTGACCATAATTGAAGATGACCAAGTCTTGTTAAAGCTAGAGCGTGATATTGTTGACTTAGTCAAGTCCACTTGGCTAGAATCCTTTTGAAACTCATCTAGGCCACCAATTTGTTCTAATCTTAACCCTCCATAGTGTTATATATATGTACTAGTAGCAAGAAAAGTTCTACACTTAGCTAAATTTTCAAGAAAATTGGAAGAACTCATGGAGGAGCTCTCGGGTTTGCCCTCTTCCCAACATGAATTTTTTTCGTTTGTTGTCCAATAATCCCCATACTTTAAACCAATGTTCCTAAGAGTATTGTAAGGGTATCTCAATAGAAAGATCCCGGAAAAGTGGCGTTTTCGTATTAGTCGCAAGGTGAAAACCTAGTCAGTTTCCTAGGTTTGGATTGGGAACTTAAGGAAGGTTGGTTGTGATCTTGTAAGGGCTTCAAGTGGCGGATTGGAGTGTCAAGAAGAGGCTTTAAGTTGTAAGGCTCGTTAAGGTAACAATCTTGTTCTCTTAAGTATTACAAGATTACATATTGATTGTAGCCTTACATTTTAACTAGCATGAAGTATATGTATTGAAGATTGATAAGTGATATGGATTGTAGTAGCCTAAAATCCGAAATGACATGTTAAGCCATTTGATATTGGAATACAATTTGGTCGATAATTACAATCGTCGCATGTTATCTACTTGAAGATTATAGTTGGTATAATCGATTGTGGCTTTATAACATGTTATACTAAACAACTTGAATTGAAAAGGAATTGGAAAGGTTGATATGTTGTTACACCTTTGGCCGAGAAGGACTTTGTATGTTGGTCTAGTTTGATATTAATTTGTGGGGCGGAATTTTACACGTCTTGTGGGAGTGTAATCCCCTATTGATAACTACATTGTTGAGCCTTAAATGTGGCGTATTTGGTTATTGAATTCGGGCCTTGAAAAAGGTGGAAAAGTATGTAGAAACAAAGGAAGTGCTGTCCGATTTTCTGTAGAATTTAGTGACTTTGCACTTAGATTATTGTACGTTTGAAGTTAGAAGTTAATAGACGTATTATGGTCATTATAGGTTGACATACTACGTATGGCATATTGGACTTGGCAAGTGGATTGAACCGAAGAGGTATGTGGAACTTTCCTATCTCTTGAGCATGAGTAGTTGTAAATGTATAGTACGGTAGACGTACGAGATTTAAATGAATTTAGTTTCAAAAGTATAAAGTTGGTAAATAACTTTATGGAAAGAAAAGAAAGAAGGGTTTATTCTAATAGGGTAAACAAAGATTTTCTTGACTTGAAAATGTATAGAAACTTGATTACACGATAAGAGACTTGAAGCATTTTGAAAGTATACGATACTTGGTTTTCGAAAGTATAAGTCTCTTGGTTATGAAAAGAATGTAAATGTCTAAAAGTATAAAGCTAGTATAACGGCTTTATGGGAAGTCGGTTATAATAGCTTTATGGAAAGTTAAAAGAGTGGTTTACTCTAAGCAATGTAAGTATGATAAATGACTTGAAATAATGAAAGGCAAATTGATTTAAAGGCATCAATTGCTTAAGGTTTTAAAAGAAAGAAGTCACTTGATTTAGAAACCTATAAATGTATTTCAAAAAGGTATTGTGACTTGTCTTGAAAAATAGATGTGACTTGATACTACGGTTATTAGTATCTTGGAAGTTTTATATGAAAAAGAGTCATTTTAAAAGAGTAGAAGTACGTAGTACTTTGGGTTAAATTCCCGGATTTTTATAATGACATGTTAGTGCCTTAAGTAAACTAAAATGAGAGTGTATATGAACAAGGCTAATAAGAAGTTAGGGGATTTCTTAACTTGCTTATGTTATGTATGATAAGCCGGTAGTTCTTATGTTATGTATGATAAGCCGGTAGTGCTTATGTTATATATGATAGCCGGTTGTGCTAGTGATATGTTGTGCATTACGGGGTCATTCCCTGGGTTTGTGGCATTTGCATATTCCGTGGATTTGCTACCCATGATGCGAGGAATACCTCATGCGGGTCCGTAAGGACTTATGCGGGTGAAATAGTCCCATGCGGGCGACCACCCTACGCGAGGAATACCTCACGCGGTCTATACGACCTATGCGGGCGAATCACGTCTATGCGAGAAGTTACCTCACGCGGGTCCATACGACCATGCGAAAATAGTCCCGAGAGTAGGATTGTAATGATACTACGGGCGGGTGGCCCTACTTTGATCATGAGCCTCCTATTTTTATGCAGTAAAGTATACTCTTGTTTACTCTCATTGTTAGTAAGGCACAATGTACTGTTATTTGAGTTATCATATATGTCTCCAGCTTTATTTTAGACTTATGATTTCACTACAGTACTTTCTGTTTCACATATTTGGTACATGTTGTACTGACCTCCTTCGGGGGGCTGCGTTCATGCCGCAGGTAGAGTTTACAGGTTGCTGATCCTCACTCTTAGGATCACTGTTCAGCTGTTTCGGAAACTCCATTACTCCGGAGGCTTATCCCTGGTTCAGATCCCTGGTATGGTCGGTTGTAGAATATTCAGGGGTATGGCGGGGCCCTGTCCCATCACAGTTGTTATTCTTAAAGGTCTGAAGTCACATTGTGGATTGGGTTTTTAAGAACAGAAATGTACTGGTTTATTTTATTTTGGTTCATGTATATTTTACGGAAGGTGGCCTTATCGGCTAACCTGTTGTTATTTACTGTTTAAGTAGTTATGAGTTTTATATGTTCATTGCTATTCTCTCGATGTATACAGAGGGTGCCTGTGTAGGGCACCGATCGCGCCCGGGTTGGGTCGTGACAAAAGTGGTATCAGAGCAGTTAGTCCTCGGAAAGTGTCTATAGACCGTGTCTAGTAGAGTCTTGGTTATCGGTTTGTTGTGCACCACATCTATAACCATGAGGCTGCAGGACATTTAGGATTGGTTTCCATTCTTCTCACTCTGAGATCGTGCGATAGAGTTGTGTGGTTAGGGTCCTCTCTCCCTAACAAGTTATGTTGATTGCAGCTACGAGAAATGCAGCAGTGACCCAGGAAAGATTATGTGGATTGCGTATCCAGGTTGATAATATTTGTAGTATAGTTGGTATTGTGACATACAGCTATACGGATTTATGTATGAGGGTCACATATGTGTTGCCTAGAATGGTTTTAGATTACCAGGAATTGGTAAGGACTAAATAAATATCAGGAAGGTATGAAATAGTTTAATGAACTCTCATCAAGGTTTTACGTACTAATTTGAGATAATTAGGAGATGATGAGTTGTATGAGCAGGTAATGGACCCTTAAGAAGTTTTAATTAAGGTACTTGATGGAAGACTATGTTAATAGATTAAGCTACGTGGTATGATTAAGAGAATGGTACGGGTGAGGTCCGTATGGAGTAAGTATGGTTGTTGTGGTCAAGACAACACGATTATGGTACTATGAGAAGTTATTGTACCCGTTTACGGGGGGAACTGATAAGGTAGGCTTGGAGCATGGCAATTGCGAGCCTAAGAATATTGATAACCGCTGAGACCTTAGGTATATAAGGCCTTCTCGGGTAGTAAAAATTTAAGTCAGACCAAGGATAAGAGTTAAGTGCGACGCTGAGTCGGGTTGAGGACCTATTAAGAGTCGCCCCATAGCCTGAAATGGAATGGGATCAATTGGTAGTAGTCCCGCTATGTGACATGGTCACGAGGGTGCAAGGCCCAAGTCTAGTTAATCATTTTACGGGTTCGTGGACGCATTCCACCGGAACCAGGTTGTGAGAGCCGAAAATGGTCTTATATTGTTTAATTTAGTAACTCCAAAGGTTGGGGGCCAGATTTAGTATGGAAGTTATGTAAGTATGCTAATATAAGTTTGGAAGTACATAAAGCGTACAACTAGTGAAAAAGAGAGCAACCAAGTGTAGAGGAATAGAGCCTGAATCCATGAGAACCTTTCGAGGTGACTACACCCGTGAGTGATGGGTGGTAGCTGAGCGGGCGTATAATAATTTCCCGGTGACGATACAGTCGTCGGACCCTAGCAGACCTAGTAGAGCCGACATAACAGACCTTGAGGTCATTATGGGTACGGGCTAGTTGGCCTCTTGTTATGCCAACGTTGACTGCAGAGAGAGATCGGTTCGATTCCGGTTTCCCGGAAAGCCGGTTATCGAGTGGAAAGGAAGAGAAGTGGTGGTAACCAATGAATTATCTTCCTTCTTTGACATATTTGATTTTAATAAGTCTGTGTGACTTGTTCATTTGAGGTAAATTAATGCAGAAAGTAAGTAATACTCGAATTTGAAGGAGTTTATGCTAAGTGCCCTTGGAGGTACTTGGAGTCGGTTTGGTGTGGCGGTCAGGGCCACGACCTTCCGGATAAGTTCAGGATAGCGCACAAGCAAGAATAAGATAAGTACGAGTGCTGCCTATGGAAAACAAAAGACATCTTTGGTAGGTTTTGAAAATCTACACGACTTTAAGGCGGTGCGTGATGATTAGATATTTACTGGACCGCAAGAGGACCCTGTGATTAGGGTTGTGACTCCAAGGAAAGTTTATGTAAGGGAGATAAGTTCTCTCCACCACGTAAAAGGACAGTTTTACGTATTATAGGGTTATGTGTACCCATGTTGTTAGACGAAGGATAGGAGACTGGTAAGGTCTTCAGTATCGTCATGCCATAGGTTACAGTTTTAGATAACCGTGGGAAAAGTATTGTGTTGAGGAAATTAAGAACGACGTACGAAATAGTCGAGGAAGTGTCGTAAGGATATAAATGCAGGTAGTACGCATATATGAAACTGTATACTTTTGCTAATAATAAGAATAAGTTAAGGTTATGACCAGAATGATAAAAGAGAATACAACTATGGTTATGTAAGTTACACGAGATATGATTACCCCAGACTAGTGTAAAGACCATTAGTGTTTATTGGGCAGTAAGAACACCTCGAGAAAAGGTGGTAGCATCTGTACTGACGAGAAATATAGTAAGAAAATACGGAGGGGTAAGGGACCCCATGACAACTTGAAATAACTTATAAAGGAAAGGCGGGTAGACACTCGAATGATAAGAAATTTTGACAAGTCTTTGGATTATGTAATACCATGAATTGAGGTTGAACACCTGGCTATTATCTCTACGAGCTGGGAGAGAATAATATGATTGCTACTTGACGAGATCAAGGAAGTCTCCCCCTAAATTGTGATTGACAGTAAGTCTTAGCCATGAGGCAAGCAAAGGAATCAAGTCTAAGTTTAGTGACCAAGTTTGGTTGCAACAGAGAAAGGGAAACAGAAACCATAATTGAGATTAATGGTGCCCGAATATTTCGCAGGTTTGAGAAAGGCTTCCAGTTATTGGAAGATAAGTTGACCACGACTACAGTTCTAACCCCTCCTGAAAGACAAGAGGGTTAGGTTATTATTGTAACACGTTGGGTGTTGGGCTAGGTTGTGTGCTGACGTAACACGATAAGGTTAGAGCCTATGTTTCCCGGCAGTTAGAGAAGCATGAAAGGAAATTACGCCACTCACGATTTAGAGTTGGTGGCAGTTAATCATGCCTTGAAGATTTTGAGGCATGACGTTTTTATAGACTTCATGTGGATATTTGTGCAGACCACAAAAACTTCCGGTATATCTTCAGACAGAGGCAGCTGAAATTACGGCAGAAACGGTGGTTAAAGTTACTCAAGGATGGTGATATTGATATCCTATACCACCCGGGGAAAGCCGAGACGGTTACAGGTACTCTTAGTCGTGGATCTATGGGTAGTCTGTCAGATGGGCAGCCAGATAGACAGGACGTGGTCCGAGAGATTCATCAGCTACCGAGCCGAGGGGTTCGATTATTTGTTTCCAAGGTTAACGAAGCTTAGATCCGAGAGTTTGCCGAGTCTTCCGTCATTGAGGAGGTAAAGAGGCGAAAGTATGAGGATCCAGTTATGATCTGATGCAGATACGGCTCTCAGAAGAGAAGAGCTGTTTGAGTAGCCGGATGGGGTCTTTGTGATATGAGGATAGATTGCGTGTACCGGTCTTTGCGGGACTTGTCGCCGAGTTTTAGGGAAACGCAGTGCTTATTGCTCTAATTGTTAGGGGTCGACTAAGTTGTGTCGTGACCTCATATGTATGTATTGGTAAGATGGCCTGAAAAAGGACGTAGCAAAGTTGTTGCTTAATGTCTGAATTAGTAGCAAGTCAAGGTTGAACACCAGAAGCCCAGTGGGCTATTACAGGCAATTGAAATCCCAACTTAGATATGGAAGGTAATTAATAAGGATCTTGTTACAGGGTGGCATCGTACTCAGAGGAAGTGCGACTCCCTGGGGGTCATGGTAAATAGGCTGGCGAAACCAGCCGTGTTCTTCCGGATTGGGACCACTTACTCGGCTGAGGATTATGCTAGCTTTTATAGCAGGGAGGTTGTGAGAATGCACGGGGTTCCTACATTTATGATGTCAGACAGATGAGCTCAGTTTATGACTGATTTCTGGAGGTTTTCCAGAAGGTATTAGGAACACAGGTGAGTCTCAGTGTGGCATTTCACCCTCAGACCGACGGACAGGCAGAGCGTACTATCCAGGCACTTGATGATAGGTTGCGGGTCAGTGTTATTGATTTCAGTGATAGCTGGGAGGGTTATTTGCCTCTTGTTGAGTTACGTGCGATAACAGATACCCTTATAGTATTCAGGTGGCCCTGTATGAGGCCTTGTATGTAAGAAAGTGTATATCGCCGGTTGGTTGGTTCGACGTAGGCGAGGTTCAGTTATTTGGCCCAGACTTGATTCAGCGGGCTGTGGATAAGGCGAAGCCTATCCAGGAAAGATTATTAGTAAACTCAGAGTCGTGAAGCTTTATCACGGATAACAAGCGTCGACACTTGGAGTTCAGGTTGACGTTTGGGTATAAGTATTAGTATGTGGCCATGTGTGGCATTATTGATGTGTAGGGGTTGTAAGGAGACTATGTCGCTATCTTTAAGTTTGACTCCCAAAAGAACATTCAGGGATGAATGTTTCTAAGGGGGGAAGAATGTTACACCCCGGAATTCCAGGATATGTTTATAAGAACGTACGTAAGAACTCAAAAATGTTAAGATTTGAGACGAGTAAAAATTTATCGGAATTATGGAAAAGTCGGAAAACGAAATATTGCGACGAACGGGAGGGCGACACGTGTCACCCCCCCCCCCCCTTAGTGGTCTTGGACGAAATTGACATGGATAAAATGGTCATTTGACCATAATTGAAGATGACCAAGTCTTGCTAAAGCTAGAGCTTGATATTGTTGACTTAGTCGAGGCCACAGCTAGAATCCTTGTGAAACTCATCTAGGCCACCCATTTGTTCTAATCTTAACCCTCCATAGTGTTATATATATGTACTAGTAGCAAGACAAGTTCTACACTTAGCTAAATTTTCAAGAAAATTGGAAGAACTCATGGAGGAGCTCTCGGGTTTGCCCTCTTCCCAATATGAATTTTTTTCGTTTGTTGTCCAATAATCCCCATACTTTAAACCAATGTTCCTAAGAGTATTGTAAGGGTATCTCAATAGAAAGATCCCGGAAAAGTGGCATTTTCGTATTAGTCGCAAGGTGAAAACCTAGTCACTTTCCTAGGTTTGGATTGGGAACTTAAGGAAGGTTGGTTGTGATCTTGTAAGGGCTTCAAGTGGTGGATTGGAGTGTCAAGAAGAGGCTTTAAGTTGCTAGGAATCGACTTCGGATCTTGAAGTGGATTAAGGCTCGTTAAGGTAACAATCTTGTTCTCTTAAGTATTACAAGATTACATATTGATTGTAGCCTTACATTTTAACTAGCATGAAGTATATGTATTGAAGATTGATAAGTGATATGGATTGTAGTAGCCTAAAATCCGAAATGACATGTTAAGCCATTTGATATTGGAATACAATTTGGTCGATAATTACAATCGTCGCATGTTATCTACTTGAATATTATAGTTGTTATAATCGATTTCGGCTTTATAACATGTTATACTAAACAACTTTAATTGAAAAGGAATTGGAAAGGTTGATATGTTGTTACACCTTTGGCCGAGAAGGACTTTGTATGTTGGTCTAGTTTGATATTAATTTGTGGGGCGGAATTTTACACGTCTTGTGGGCGTGTAATACCCTATTGATAACTACATTTTTGAGCCTTAAATGTGGCGTGTTTGGTTATTGAATTCGGGTCTTGAAAAGGGTGGAAAAGTATGTAGAAACAAAGGAAGTGATGTCCGATTTTCCGTAGAATTTAGTGACTTTGCACTTAGATTATTCTACGTTAGAAGTTAGAAGTTAATAGACATATTATGATCATTATAGGTTGACATACTACGTACGGCATATTGGACTTGGCAAGTGGATTGAACCGAAGAGGTATGTGGAACTTTCCTATTTCTTGAGCATGAGTAGTTGTAAATGTATAGTACGGTAGACGTACGATATTTAAATGAATTTAGTTTCAAAAGTATAAAGTTGGTAAATAACTTTATGGAAAGAAAAGAAAGAAGGGTTTATTCTAATAGGGTAAACAAAGATTTTCTTGACTTGAAAATGTATAGAAACTTGATTACACGATAAGAGACTTGAAGCATTTTGAAAGTATACGATACTTGGTTTTCGAAAGTACAAGTCTCTTGGTTATGAAAAGAATGTAAATGTCTAAAAGTATAAAGCTAGTATAACGGCTTTATGGGAAGTCGGTTATAATAGCTTTATGAAAAGTTAAAAGAGTGGTTTACTCTAAGCAATGTAAGTATGATAAATGACTTGAAATAATGAAAGGCAAATTGATTTAAAGGCATCAATTGCTTAAGGTTTTAAAAGAAAGAAGTCACTTGATTTAGAAACCTATAAATGTATTTTAAAAAGGTATTGTGACTTGTCTTGAAAAACAGATGTGACTTGATACTACGGTTATTAGTATCTTGGAAGTTTTATATGAAAAAGAGTCATTTTAAAAGAGTAGAAGTACGTAGTACTTTGGGTTAAATTCCCGGATTTTTATAATGACATGTTAGTGCCTTAAGTAAACTAAAATGAGAGTGTATATGAACAAGGCTAATAAGAAGTTAGGGGATTTCTTAACTTGCTTATGTTATGTATGATAAGCTGGTAGTGCTTATGTTATGTATGATAAGCCGGTAGTGCTTATGTTATGTATGATAGCCGGTTGTGCTAGTGATATATTGTGCATTACGGGGTCATTCCCCGGGTTTGTGGCATTTGCATATTCCGTGGATTTGCTACCCATGATCGAGAATACCTCGTGCGGGTGTAAGGGCTTATCGGGTGAAATAGTCCCGTGCGGGCGGACCGATCCTATGCGAGGAATACCTCATGCGGTCTATCGACCTATGCGGGCGGATATAGTCTATGCGAGAAGTTACCTCATGCGGGTCCATACGACCGCTTGCGGGTGAAATAGTCGAGAGTAGGATTGCTTAATGATACTACGGGCGGGTGGCCTACTTTGATCATGAGCCTCTATTTTTATGCGATGAAGTATACTCTTGTTTACTCTCATTGTTAGTAAGGCACGATGTCTTTATTATTTGAGTTATCATATATGTCTCCGCTTTATTTTAGACTTATGATTTCACTACTGATGCTTCATTTCACATATTTGGTACATGTTGTCTTGACCTCCTTCGAAGTGCGTTCATGCATGAGTAGAGTTTCTGAGTTGTTGATCCTCACTCTTAGGATCACTGTTCAGCTGTTGGGAAACTCTATTACTCCGGAGTCTTATCCCTGGTTCAGATCTCTGGTATGGTCGGTTGTTGAATATTCAGGGGTATGGCGGGGTCCTGTCCCGTCACAGTTGTTATTCTTAGAGGTTTGTAGTCACATTCTGGATTGGGTTTTTAAGAATAGAAATGTACTGGTTTATTTTATTTTGGTTCATGTATATTTTACGGATGGTGGTCTTATCGGCTAACCTGTTGTTACTTACTGTTTAAGTAGTTATGAGTTTTATATGTTCCGCTGCTATTCTCTGATGTATACATGTAAGGGGTGCCCAGGTAGGGCACCAATCACGGGCCCGGGGTTGGGTCGTGACACTTGATTTGAAAGTATAAGTCTCTTGGTTATAAAAAGAATGAAATTGTCTAAGACATAAAGAGTTATAACGGCTTTATGGGAAGTTGGTTATAACAACTTTATGGAAGGTTAAAGAATGGTTTTCTCTAGTAATGTAAACCAAGAAATAACTTGAAATAAAGAAGGGCAAATTGATTTAACGGTATCAATTGCTTAAAGTTCTAAAATAAGGGTCACTTGACTTTAGAAGCCTAGAAATGTATTTTTAAAAATATAGTGACTTGTTTTGAAGAGTAGATATGACTTGATACTACGCTTATTAGTATCTTGGAAGTTTATATGAAAACGAGTCATTTTAAAAGAATAGAAGTACGTAGTACTCTGGGTTAAATTCCCGGATTTTATAATGACATGTTAGTGCCTTAAGTAAACTAAAAGGAGAGTGTATATGAACAAAGCTAATAAGAAGTTAGGGGATTTCTTAACTTGCTTATGTTATGTATGATAAGCCGGTGGTGCTTATGTTATGTATGATAAGCCGGTAGTGCTTATGATATGTATGATAAGCTGGTGGTGCTTATGTTATGTATGATAACCGGTTGTGCTAGTGATATATTATTCATTACGGGGTCATTCCCCGGGTTTGTGGCATTTGCATATTCCGTGGATTTGCTACCCATGATGCGAGGAATACCTCATGAGAGTCTGTAGGGCTCATGCGGGTGAAATAGTCCTATGCGGGGCGGACCAGTCCTATCAGAGATTACCTCATGCGGTCTATACGACTATGCGGCGGATCTGATCTATGCGAGAAATTACCTCATGCGGGTCCATACGGCTATCACGGGTGAAATAGTCGCGAGTAGGATTGCCAAATGATACTATGGGCAGGTGGCCCTAAGTTGATCATAAGCTTCCTATTTTTATGTAGTATACCTTTATGGGCAGACTTATGTGACTTTATCGCGTCCCAGATTGGGCCGGGCAGTATACCTTTATGGGCAGACTTATGTGACTTTATCGCGTCCCATATTGTGTCGGGCAGTATACCTTTATGGGCAGACTTATGTGAATTTATCGCGTCCCAGAATGGGCCGGGTAGTATACCTTCGTGGGAAGGCTTTTGTATGACTTCGCCGTGTCCCGCAAATGGGCCGGGTTACGTTATTACGTATGAATAATCAAAGTGAACTCCAAATTGAGGCGTCTCTCCAGAAAGGGACGGATTATGTTATGCAAGGTAAGTAAGTTATATGGTAATGAACTTGATGATTTTTCCTAAGTATGTGCATAAGAAATTGACTATAACTCTTATTGAAAAATGGAAAAAGATAATGATGTACTATTAAGTTCATGAGTTGTAATGGCATGGTAGGATCTGGTATTTACTTTTTATACTTGCCCCTGTCATTCTTTTGTACGATTATGATCATTTCTTGTACCTTACTTAGCTCCATATTCGGTACCTTTGTCGACCCGTTCGGGGCTACGTTCATGTCCGCAGGTTTAGGTACATAGTTGTGGATCCGCGAGCTTAGGATCCTGGTTCAGCGTTTTGAGATGGATCCAATGTTCCGGAGCTTGTCATTATAGCTAGGTATATTCAGGGGTACGGCGGGGCCTTGTCCCGTCATAGTATTTGTCCAAAATCTTAGAGGTCTGTAGTCATATCTTGTGGATTGGGTTGTGTAAAAAACAAGGGATGTAATTGCTTTTGGCTGTATATGTATATATATGTCCAGGGAGGTAGCCTCATCGGCTAACCTGTTGTTTATGTCTTGTTGAATTAATTTATAAGTTTGATGTATGTTCCGCTGATTATCTCTGATGTTTACCTGTAAGGGTGCCAAGGTAGGGCACCAGTCGCGGCCTAGGGTCGGGTCGTGACACTACCGTCCAAATAAATTACAACATTAATGGCTAACTTGTCCATTTTTCGGTTTTAACATGTCGATATGATCCAATTTTTTTCAAACTTCAATATATATAGCACGTGCTCATTTCTTAACTACTATAACATGTAATCTTCAATTACATTTAAGAAGATGAAGATTTTACCTCAATAAGCCCTAATAATATCCAAGCGTCAAAGTCGATCCTTAGCAACTTTTAGCTCATCTTCTTATGTTCCAATCCACTCCAAGCACTCCTTAGAAGCTCATGAAGAACTCCTCTTCAAGTTCCATCTTCAAAGTTGAAGAACACCTTAGGGTTTCGCCTTGCGACTAACGTAAAAACGTTATTTTTTTGGGATCTTTCTATTGAGATATCCTTACTATACCCCTAGGAACCTTGGGTTAAAGTCTTGTGAATTATAAACCACAAATGAAATATTTTGTCTTCCATAAGCGCACAAAGCCGAGAGCTATATTATGAACACCTAAAGTTTTGCAAAAATTTCTCTAAGTGTAAGACTTGTCTTGCTACTAGTGTAATGATATACTACTTCCAATGGTCAAGATTAGAACACTTGTGTGGCCTAGATTCATTGGGGTTAAAAGATCTAATGTCAAGTTGGCTAGTTGACGAAGTCAATAATGTCAAGCCTTGGCTTGTTCAAGACTTGACCTATTTCTCATGACCATTTCGTCCAATGCCTAAGAAGGGGGGGGGGGTGACATGTGTCGCCCTCCCATTCGTCCATACACTTCGTTTCCCTACATTTCCGTAATTCCGATAAATTTTACGAGTCTCAATTTACAAACATTATCCTTTCCCGAGGTTCGAAATCATTTTCCGTAGGAAAAGCAATCCTTTTTTCGTATCAAACCTAAAGTCGTATCTTCTCTCACACATTCTCTTAAACACATGTCCTGAAACTACGGGGTGTAGCAAAAATGTTATGTAAAGATGACTTTATCGCGTCCCAGGAATGGGTCGGGCAGTATACCTTTATGGGCAGACTATATGACTTTATCAAGTCCCAGGAATAGGTCGGGCAGTATACCTTTATGGGCAGACTATATGACTTTATCATGTCCCATGAATGGGCCGGGTAGTATACCTTTATGGGCATACTTTATCGCGTCCTAGAAATGGGCCGGGCAGTATACCTTTATGGGTAGACTATATGACTTTATCGCATCCCAGGAATGGGCCGGGCAGTATACCTTTATGGGCAGACTATATGACTTTATCGCGTCCCAGGAATGGGTCGGGCAGTATACCTTTATGGGCAGACTATATGACTTTATCGCATCCCAGGAATGGGCCGGACAGTATACCTTTATGGGCAAACAACATGACTTTATCGCGTCTCATAATGGGCCGGGCAGTATACCTTCGTGGGAAGATTTTTATGAATTCGTTGTGTCCCGCAAATGGGTCGGGTTACATTATCACGTATGGATAATCAAATTGAACTCCAAAATGAGGCGTCCCTCCATAAAGGGCCGAATTATGTTTTGCAAGATACGTAAGTTATATGTTTATGAACTCGATGATTTTTCCTAAGTATGTACGTAAGAATTTGACTATAACTCTTATTGAAAAATGGGAAAAGATAATAAAGTGCGATTAAATTCACGAGATTGTAATGACACGGTAGGATCTGATATTTATTTTTATATACTTGCCCCTTTATTTGTTTAATGTACCTTATTTTTGTTCCATACTAAATTTTTGTTATCGACTTCTTCGGGGCCTGCGTTCATGCCCGCAGGTATTAGGTACACAGGTTGGTGATCCTTGCTCGTAGGATCTTGGTTTAGTTTTGGGAAAAAGCTCCATTTACTCCAGAGGCTTATCTTTTGGTACGGTTTCCCTGAGGTTATAGATTCATGTATATTCAGGGGTATGGCGGGGCCCTGTCAATCCGATTGTTATGTTAAAACTCTTAGAGGTCTGTAGTCATATCTTGTGGGTCGGTTTGTAAAGAAGAAGGATGTAACTGCGGTTGGTTATGTTTATGTATATGCGTCCAGGGAGGTAGCCTTATCGGCTAACCTGTTGTTTATTCCTTGTTGATTTATTTTATAAGTTTCATGTATGTTCCGCTGATTATTTCTGATGTATACCTGTAAGGGTGCCTGTAGGGCACCGATCGCGAGCCGGGTGGTCGTGACAAAAGTGGTATCGAGCGATTAGTCCTCAAAAGTGTCTGAGGCAGTGTCTAGTAGAGTCTTGGTTATCGGTGTGTTGTGCACCATCTATAACCGTGAGGCTGCGAGATATTTAGGATTGGTTTCCATTTTCTCACTCGAGATCGTGCGATGAAAGTGTGTTATTAGGTTGATCCGTCTCGACGTATTCTTATGTATATGAATCGCCTATGCCTCGCGGAGGCGGCCGGGGCCCGAAGGGCAAAGCGGCGGCGAGTCGCTAGTGGTACCTGAGAGGTTACGATGCTCGAGCCCGCACTATGCCCGAGGTTGTGGATCGGCGGCGAGTTACATTCGCCGGCGGATAGAGGCGAGAACGGCGCGGCTCGGAGGTTCCGATACGAGCCTCGATTCGCAGCCGGCGGAATTTAGAGATTATGGGGAGCCGATCAGGTTATTGACTAGTATAGTGGTAGGGCAGCGCTGACAGGAGCAAGTAGCTAACCCTAGAGCCGACAGTTTGAGGATTCGGGATTTTCTGGGTTGTAGTCCACCCGAGTTATATGGTTCGAGATCTGAGGATGATCCTCAGGAGTTCATTCGGCAGATACAGTGGACTATGCAAGTACTTAGGGTCTCGGAGACCGAGTCAGTGGTGCTAGCTTCTTACTGGTTACGCGATATTGCGTTGAACTGGTTTGAGTCTTGGGAACTGTCGAGGGGTGTGGGTGCTCTTCCAGCAGTTTGGGATGAGTTCACGGAAGCCTTTCTTGATCACTTTTTGCCTCCTGAGATAAGGAGAGCCCGTGTTGATAGGTTCTTGTCATTGAGACAGAATGGGAAGACCATCAGGGAGTACAACCTGGAGTTTGACTCGTTGGCCAGGTATGCGCACACTATTGTGGCTGACATGGCTGATAGAGTTTATTGCTATGTTATGGGGCTAGACCGCTATATGATCACTGCTTGCCTGGGAGTGTCCCTTCAGCCAGGTATGGATATTTCGGGATGCGAGCATATGCGAGGATTGAGGCGAGGAGAGAGAGGACCCGGCGGGCGAGGCTATTCCAAGAGGGCCAGGACGGCAGGGTTTCAGGGAAATTTTCGAGGCGGACAACCTCAGCAGCAGGCTAGGTCTACATTTTGATGCGCGGTAAGATGCACACACTTTAAACGCAAGTGCACGTTATCGTGACAAGTAGTATAGTCTTGATAAGACCGAATTTCGTCCTCTAGGATTAGGGTTCAAGTACCAACTATCTATTTTCTAGTATATATTTGGCGAATTGATAAATGAATGGTTGTTTATAACTAAGAATTATGAAAGCTATTTAAATATAAAGATTTACTTCAGATGTGATGAGAATAGGGCTTCCATGTATCCTTACTATCCGCTTATGTTACGTACTAATGCATTAACTTATGGTATTCTTCTTTTGGAGAAAGCAGGTTTACGAAATCATTTTATACTCCCGTTAGGGTTATATAAACACTCAACCCCAGTATCGCACCTTACCTACCTTTCGATGATAAGGATAACTTTATAGGAGGATTAAGAACAAAAACCTAGTTGACCGTCACGCACAATGCGCAAAATTAGAGTTGTTAAGCCTCTCATCAACGCTACATAAATAATTGAGGTATTTTCATCCCCAATCCAAGAATGTCTACCCAACTAACAACATATTCACAATCCCCCCCTTTCGGAATCTGATTAGAAATCATATAGTGATAATTAGTTGTCAATTAATTACCAAGAATTCAACTCAATTATTGGATAGATCTCACAATAAGAAAAATAACCATAAGCATGCATTAATTTATAACATAAGTTTCTAGCAATTCAACAATGGAAAGCCCTATAAGAGAATTAGTTCCTAGCCATTGACATGACAAGAACTAATTCCATGTTCATCATACAAAAACTGAAATAAAGAACAAGAAAGGGAAAAGAAATTACTAAACTAATGGTATCGATCTCGAGAAAAAGTCTTGTGTTGTGCAGAAGGGAACCCCAAAAGCGCCTAGGGTTCTCCTTTTATAAATTTAACCGCCTCCTCTTTTCCTTGAGCTGGCGAGAATTTCGTCAAAGACCTAATTTTCCGCGTCAGGCTGCCTGCGACAGCCGCGCGAAGTTCTGCAATCCGTCGGGGGTTTTGGCGCCGCGGCCGATATCTGGCATGCGAGCGCGCGCTGGAACTCTATAACTTCTCGGATGTTTAGCGCGCGGCCTGCATCTATGCGAGGCGCCGCGGTGCTGGATCTTCTGCAACCTCTCTGAATAGTGGGCGCCGCGCCAGCTGATCGGGAGCGCCAGCTTGTGCAGATTTTATCCTCGTTCGCCACTTTCTCTGTTTCCCGGCTCTCTCTCTTTTGCCCTCTTTTCGCTCCTTTTCCGCCATTTGACCATTTTAACCACTTTGACTCAATAGAAAGGAAAACTATCCTAATACAACACTTATATGTGCAAAAACGGGACAAAAGACTAACTAAAATCGACTCAAAGGTGTATATAAAATACAGATCAAATACCCAAACTTAACCTTTGCTCGCCCTCGCGCAAAGGCGAGCAACCAAAGAAAGAAATAACATAAAAGACTCAAAGACCGAAAAAAATAAAAGACTCACTGCCATTGATCACTTTTCTTTGCATAAGTGTTAACTAGAAAAACATGAAGGTTACCAGAATAATATGCAGGAACATATAGCATGAAATTTCAGCACGTTAAGCTAGATATTTCGCAAACTCATACTTATCATGCTTTAATGGAAGTCACTATACTAAATTATGCATGTAAATTCAAGAATTCCTATGGCATGCTTACTTGCTATTCTCCACTAATTCTGGATATGCATAAAAGAGATCTTCAGGACTTTAAGGGTTGTAATGTAGGCTTAGGTATAGGTAAATAAAAATAGGCAATTTAGGCTCATTTCGTGTACCATAAGCTCTTTAGCTTTTCAATATTTCCCTTTTTCTTTTTTTTTCTTTCCTTCACTTCGATTCTATCTTTTCCCTCTTTTGTTTTGGGAGAGTGAAGTATATAATACTGACAAGCACCCCCAAACTTAGGCTTTTGCCTATTTCTTATTACTTTTGTATTGGGGTGCAACAGACTTATTCACTCTTTTTGTTTTTTTTTTTTTAACACAATGTATTCCACTATTTTCATATTTTCACTTATGGTACAATTTGTGAGAATATAGGGTGTCAAAGAAGAAGTTTCAAATTTAGGCTCAATGGGGCTGACTAGGGATATTTTTAAAGTACGGGATAGAAAAGAATGGTAAGAATTGGCTATCAAAGAAATGCCTGAGTCATTTCCCTAACATGCATATCCTAACTATTTCGCCTCAATTAGCAAGCAATCATAACACATAAGTATTTATCATTTAGCATGCATAACTCAAGCAAGAAACTCGAATAGGCAGTTACGTGAGTTTTTGGCATATCTAACTTAGGTGTTTAGATAGTTGCTTCAATTCCTTTACATTATTCCACCTTACTTCACTAGGTGTTTCTAGCAACTACAGCATACATGATCTTTGACAGGCAATTATGACTCAAAAAAAAGAAAAACTTTTGGTGATTCAAAATAAACATAAAACAATAAAAAAGACTTAAATAAAACATAACATGACACACAAATAAAACACCCCCAAACATAAATCACACATTGTCCCCAATGTGTGTAGACTCAATGACAGTAAAAGAAATAAGACACTTACAAATTTTGGCTAAAATGGTGGTGGTGGCGGTGGATAATGCATCGACCATTGGTTGAACAAGGAGCTCAACTCGTTGATTTGTTGCCTTGTTTCTTGCTGTCCTTGTACTACTGTGTCCAAGGTCTGCATCATCCTCATCTGATTTTGATACAATTGCTCCATTGTGGGCGTTGGAGGTTCTGCTCCTGTGGTTGGCCGGTGGCTAGGTCCTGCCTCATATTGAGCCCCTATTTCAGGCTCATCTTCGTCCATGGCGGCCTCTGCTGCTGCTGCTGGTTGTACTCTCCGTCTGGCTGCTGGGGGGATTGGGTCTGGGAAAGAGTGCACTATCCCATAGGACACGGGCAGTTGGTTTCTTTCATGAGTATCCGTGGGTAGGATTGGGACCGCACTCATGTGACATAGCTTTGTGATAACTGAGCCATGTCCCAATCCGCCTGTTGTTACCAATCTGCTGATTTCCTCAATGCTCTTCACTATTTCTTTCCCCACATCAATCGTCAACCCCCTCATAATTCCATATATCAGTTTAATCCTATCCTCTGACACTCTGGTGAAGTGCGTGGACGGAATCATGCGGGCGCTGACGAAATATAGCCAACCTTTGGCTACTTTGTTGAATTGGCACCTGATCAGTGCTCTTGACCCATTTCTTCCAATATCAAAAACAGCCCCATGGTAGCTCACGGTGTCTGCAACGGCATTCCAGTCGATGTGGTCAATGCTTATAGACCATGTTCTAAAGTGATTCCAATCACTTCTTTCTTCAACATCAACCGTCTTCAATTGTATATTTATATCTTCTGCTGTCACAGGCACATAGTGTCCCCTTACAAAGCATCCCCTTTTCACCTTCTCCGGAAAGTTGGCATAAAATTCACGCACCATTGTTGTGTTTACTGGTGCTATCTTCTCCGGATTCACAAATTTCCTCCACTCCCTTAACTCAATCATCGCCCGAATGGGCTCATAAACATCTTCTTCCCATATGACTCCTCCGTAGTCCATTCCCTTCTCGGTATTAAAGTGCAGTATCGCTTTTGTATCTTTGGTAGGCTTGGTAGCTCACAAACCTATTTTCATCGTATTGTGGGGTTGGGGTGGATGTGGAGCCTCTTCTTTTCCTGGTGGCCATGGTTAAAACAGTTTCTGGAGCTTACAATTTAGTGGCACAAATGTTTCCTACACAATTGACAACTAGCAGCGAACACAACACCCCCAAACTTCAATTCTTCTACCCACTACCCACACTCCTTTTCTACTCTTTTCTCCAAACTTCACAATCAACTTTTTAGTACCCAACTATTTCAACTACAATACTCCTTCAAACTACTACCTCACGTGACTTGATGAAGGATTCAAACAGAAAAAGGATTACCTTTTTATGAGAAGATTGGCTTGTTCTTGTTTCAATTGGTGGCTTGAGGCTATGGAATAGAGCTTTGTTGTTTGAGATAGCTACGGGTTTTTTTTAGGAATTTAAGAGTTTTGGTTGTGGTTGGGTTGGATTTGTGGAAGATTTGTGGGCAAATTTTCGGATTTTCGTGGGTTTTGGAAAGGAAGGGTTAGGTTTTTGAAATTGGATTTGGGAAAATCTGATTAGGCGTTTTAAGTTACGGATTCTAGCTTGGCGCGCCACAGCTTTTGGCGCCGCGGCGTCCAATCATCTTCGCTCGCCGGGACTTCTTGCCGCGGCACATTCTGGTAGCCGCGCGGCTAAACTTGGCATATTTTCGATTTACAGCGCGCCGCTGCTCAAGCCTGCATGGCGCTAAACTTCAGCGCTTGTTCGATTCTTTTAGCGCGCGCCACTCTCAGCGTATGCGCCTACACTTTTCTGGAAATTCTTGCTTTTCTTCAGTTTATTTCCCTGTACCTGTCAATCACAGCACAAACACAAGACCCCAAGACCGTGAGACTGTTCTTAGACAAAATAAAATAAACTAAAGACATAAATTAAAATGACATAATTGAAAACGTTGGGTTGCCTCCCAAGTAGCGCTGTCTTTAACGTCTTTTAGCCGGACGCAAGTTCTTTAGCCTTAATAACCCTGGGGTGGATTAAGCCCCCAACCAATCCATTTCCTCCACATTTGGCGTTTTCTTTTTCTTCTTTTCTTTTTAGCATTATCAGTAAGAGGGAGTTCAGGAAAACTTACCTCCTTTAATGGCTTTTCAAAGAAACCATGCACCTTTCTTGGGCTCATCGCTCTTTGGTTGACTTGTATCGGCTCGCATGGGGGTTTGATGGTGCTGATTTCAAAGCACCCACTCATTGTTGGTGGCTCAATGACATGTTTAAAAACTTTAAACACCATTTCTTCAGACTCCACCCTTAGTGTTAATTCTCCTCTTTCAACATCAATCAAAGCTCTCTCCGTTGCTAGGAATGGCCTCCCCAATATGATAGGGATTTCAGCGTCTTCTTCCATATCAAGAATGAGGAAGTCTGCAGGAAAGAAGAATTTTCCTACTTTCACAATCACGTCCTCGATCTTGCCTCTTGGATGAACCACCGCATCTGTCGGCTAGTTGCGGGCTTCTTGTGGTTGGTTTGGCTTCACCTGACTCCAATCTTTTAAATACTAATAGGGCATTAGATTTATACTTGCCTAAATCACACAAGCTCTGTTGCAGTCACTGCACTTTGTGCAAGGTAGTGTAAAGCTTCCGGGATCCTTTAGCTTTGGTGGCAATTTTTACGCAAGATAGCACTACACTCTTCGTTAGTGCTACTATTTCATACTCTGCCGCTTTTCTTCTTCCCAAAATCTCCTTCATAAACTTGAAATAGGAGGGCATCCGCTCTAATGCTTACATGAAAGGTATGTTGATATCTGACTTTCTCAATGTCTCAAAAATTTGGAGAATTGTTTATCAACCGCTTTCGTTGTAGTCTCTGGGGAAAAGGATCTTCTCTGTATACTCCTTCCTGGAGTTTTCTCTCGTTGGGCTAGGCTCAATCACCTTCTCTTTTCTAACTCGCTTTCTTCTCAACTCTTGGTGAGGTGCCGCTCAATCGTCTTCCACTTCTCAACCGCATCGCTCGACATTGCTCCGCCGGATTTACCTCTGCATTGCTTGGCAATGTCCCCGTAACTCTTGTTTACTGTTTTGCTAGTGACCCACATGTGCCTCAAGTTCGAGCGAGGATCTAGCTTCGCATCATGAAGCTGCGTGGCGTTGCGTCTTTGTCACTGCTTTTAGCTTATCGGCTTTCTTCTTGAGCAGGTACATTGGAATTGAGGTGTGGGGCTTGAATGAAGGGTTCTTGATCGTACTAGCCCTATCACGGTCTGCTGCCACGATCGGATTCTGCTGCCCGTAGTGCGGTCTGCTGCCGCTTGGTGCGGTCTGCGGGTTCTGCGCCCACAGTCTCCTCTCCATGAGAAATTTGGGTGGTTCCTCCACCGGATTATAAGTGTTGGAGTAGGGGTTGTTCTGCTGCCTCGATAATTACCTATGGCCCGACACTCTGCTTCCATGGGTATATTGTTGGGATCATTGAAGGACACCTATCAAATGTATGTAGGCCACATATCTCATGGCTTTTAGGCATCTGCACCGCATTCGACACTGTATGTTCTTTGCAATTGTTTAGCTAGAAGGGCCACTTGGGCATTCAAGGCGAGAATAGCATCTATTTCGTGGACTCCACTATTCTTCTCCCATTTGTCGACCTCTCTTCCGTGACATGGTTGTTAGTGGCCATATCTTCTAATAACTCGCGAAGCGTCGTGGGTCGTTTTCCTCATGAATGCTCCACCATTCTTTGCGTCTATGATGGTTCTGGTTGTCTTTGCTCGGCCGTTGTAGAAGATGTGGACCAAGTTCCACAACTCAATGCAATGGTGTGGGCACTTTCTCTGTAGATCTTTGAACCTTTCCCAAGCTTCATATAAGGACTCTCCATCTTTTTGGTAAAAGTTGTTCAACTCCCCTCTCAATTTTGCTGCTTTACACGGGGGAAAGAACTTGGCAAGGAATTTCTGTGTCAGCTCTTGCCATGTAAAAATCGAATCGGCCGGCAGGGAATTCAACCATACTTTTGCTCTATCCCTAAGTGAGAAGGGAAAGAGCCTCAATCTGACGGCATCATCAGTAACGCCGTTATATCTGAACGTTGCACATAGCTCCAAGAAATTAGCTATGTGCATATGTGATCCTCGGCGATCCTCCGAATCGCATGTGTTGTACCATGCTCGATTGCGGTTTATCTCGGTTGTTAGCTCCTATTGCAGGAGCCTAATGCATGTCGTGCTCCATTTACTCTTGGCGACATAGTCTCCCAAACTTCGTTACGCTGGACTTGGACTCTCTCTTCCACGCCTATTGGCGCTTGCCTAGGTATTCTGGATGGGGTTGATTCTCTCCAACCCTTCTCCCATCCGTTGTTGTTCAACGCCGCTCATCTCTAACAAGGTTGCAATCCGATTCTTTCTCGCTTTGCGAGTTTTCTCAATTTACGGATTGAAGGGAACAAGAGTGTCTGCTCCTCTTCTCCTTCGCATAAACTGACTTCCTGAAATAGATCAAAAATAGACAACAAATCACGGCACCACGAATTTTCAAAAGAAAAAACGTAAAAATTAAAAATTAAAATAAAAACCAAATTAGAAATTAAAAATAGACAAATTTGATATTGAACTATTGCCTAATCCCCGGCAACGGCGCCAAAAACTTGATGCGCGGTAAGATGCACACACTTTAAACGCAAGTGCACGTTATCGTGACAAGTAGTATAGTCTTGATAAGACCGAATTTCGTCCTCTAGGATTAGGGTTCAAGTACCAACTATCTATTTTCTAGTATCTATTTGGCGAATTGATAAATGAATGGTTGTTTATAACTAAGAATTATGAAAGCTATTTAAATATAAAGATTTACTTCAGATGTGATGAGAATAGGGCTTCCATGTATCCTTACTATCCGCTTATGCTACATACTAATGCATTAACTTATGATATTCTTCTTTTGGAGAAAGCAGGTTTACGAAATCGTTTTATAATCCCGTTAGGGTTATATAAACACTCAACCCCAGTATCGCACCTTACCTACCTTTCGGTGATAAGGATAACTTTATAGGAGGATTAAGAACAAAAACCTAGTTGGCCACGCACAATGCGCAAAATTAGGGTTGTTAAGCCTCTCATCAACGCTACATAAATAATTGAGGTATTTTCATCCCCAATCCAAGAATGTCTACCCAACTTACAAGATATTCACAATCCCCCTTTGAATCGATTAGAAATCATATAGTGATAATTAGTTGTCAATTAATTACCAAGAATTCAACTCAATTATTGGATAGATCTCACAATAAGAAAAATAACCATAAGCGTGCATTAATTTATAACATAAGTTTCTAGCAATTCAACAATGGAAAGCTACATAAGAGAATTAGTTCTAGCCATTGACATGACAAGAACTAATTCCATGTTCATCATACAAAAGCGAAATAAAGAACAAGAAAGGGAAAAGAAATTACTAAACTAATGGTATCCAATCTCAAGCAAAAGTCTTGTGTTATGCGAAGAGAACCCCAGCGCCTAGGGTTCTCCTTTTATAAGTGAAAACCGCCTCCTCTTTTCCTTCGTGCTGGCCTGCATTTCGTCAAAGACCTAATTTTTCCGCGTCGGCACGCTGCCTGCGACAGCGCGGCCGGAAGTTCTGCAATCCGTCGGGTGTTTTGGCGCGCGGCCCGATATCTGGCTGCGAGCGCGCGTACTGGAACTCCTATAGCTCGGATGTTTAGCGTCGCGGCCTGCATCTGCATGCGAGGCGCGCGCTGGATCTTCGCAGCCTCTCACGAATAGTGGGCGCGCCTCGCTGATCGCAGGAGGCGCGCGGCGATGCAGATTTTACCCTCGTTCGCCACTTTCTCTGTTTCCAGCTCTGGCATCTCCTATTTTGCCCTCTTTTTGCTCCTTTTCCGCCATTTGGCCATTTTAACCACTTTGACTCAATAGAAAGGAAAACTATCCTAATAAAACACTTATATGTGCAAAACGGGACAAAAGACTAACTAAAACTGACTCAAAAGGTGTATATAAAATACACCGATCACATTTCAGCAAGCACCGAGTGCTCCTCCACAGTTTTACGGCGGGGGGTTTTACAACCCCGGGAATGCAGAGGCCGGTCAGATCTCTAGAGCTTCAGGGTCTCAGGGAGATGGGGATTCCAGTCAGTCGAGGCCACTTTTGCCTCAATGCACCCAGTGTGGTAGGTTCCATTCTGGGGTGTGTCGCGCCGGTACGGGTGCTTGTTTTTCTTGTGGTCGTCTAGGCCATATGTTAAGAGAGTGTCCTTATAGAGGTGACACTGGTGGGACAAAGATCTCTTTGGATCGATTCGCGGTTCTTCGCCTTCAATAGCTAGGCAGATGTTCATGCCGTGGCAGTGGCGCGCAGGTCGTGGTGGAAGTTCCCAGTTTTAGCGGTCCTTTGAACCGCCTATATGATTTCAGGTATATCTTTGACCCTTTAGAGACTTGTATGCATGATAAGGTTGTTGTATGTTTAAGTGTCATGAACGGATAATATTGAGATTATGTATGTGTGCTAGAGTAAGTTGGAGGTACGAAAAGATAATCCTTTTAGGCCGTGAATGGGAGTAAATAGTGATGGTGCACACTTTGGATTTGTTTTCTCGTTTGGCTTATGATGGATGGATATGCATGTGCGATGTATTAGGGCCATATGTGACATAATTGGGTTTCATTAAGTGTAGTTTTATGAGACTATGCCGAGAAATGTTAGGTTGAGCTCCGAAAGAACATTCGGGGACGAATGTTTCTAAGGGGGGAAGAATGTTACACCCCGTATTTCCAGGACATGTTTATAAGAACGTACGTAAGAACTCAAAAATGTTAAGATTTGAGACTAGTAAAAATTTATCGGAATTATGGAAATGTCGGGAAATGAAATATTGCGACGAATGGGAGGGTGACATGTGTCACCCCCCTTGGTTGGTCTTAGTAGAAATTGACCATGGTTAGAAAGGTCATTTGACCAAAGTAAAGATGACCAAGTCTTGCAAAGCTAGAGCTTGAGTTTATTGACTAAGTCAAAGAGCCACATGGCTTGATATTTAAATCCCATTCATCCAAGCAACACAAGTGTTATAATCTAGACCCTCCATTGTTTTATATAATCATCCTAGTAGCAAGACTTGTCTCTAACACTTAGAAAATTTTAGAGAAACTTGAGCTAGGCTTAGAAAGCTCTCGGGTTTGGCACTAAGAAAGAAGAAAAAAATTTCGTTTGTGGTTCAATAATCCCAATACTTTAAACCAGGGTTCCTAGAGGTATTGTAAGGATATCTCAATAGAAAGATCCCAGAAAAATGACGTTTTTACGTTAGTCGCAAGGCGAAAACCTAAGGTGTTCTTCAACTTTGAAGTTGGAAATAGAAGAGGAGTTTTTCACAAGCTTATAAGGGTTACAAATAGCGGATTGGAATGTCAAGAAAAGGAGTTGAAGTTGCTAAGGATCGACTTTAGGTTTTGGATTGTTTTGGGCTCAAAGAGGTAATAATATCCGTCTTACTATTGTAATTCAAGATTTCATGTTGTAGTAGTTAGAATTAATCATGTGAAATATATTATGAAGATTGATAAGTGTTATGGAATATTTGGATGGAATCCGAAAGTTGCATGATTTATCCTTTAAGATTTGTAATTCAATTTAGTTACTAGTTTAGTCGTCGCATGTTATCTAAAGAGTTGATTAAAGTGGTTATAATTGTTACGACTAGTTGTGACTATATGACCTGTTAGACGTAACAACTTGGATTAAAAAGGAATTGGATAAGACTTTGTAGTATGATACATTATAGCCGAGAATGGCATGAAATTATTGGATTGTTTTGTATTATTGTGGGGCAGAATTTTACACGTCCTGTTAAGGCGTGTAATCCCCTTTGGATAGCTGAATTGTTGGGCCTTAAATGTGGCATGTTTGGTTGTTAAATTCGGGCCTTGAAAAAGGTGGAAAAGTACGTAGAAACAAAGGAGGTGATGTCTGATTTCCCGTAGAATTTGATGACTTTACACTTAGAATATTCTACGTTTGAAGCTAGAGGTTAATAGATGTATTACGACCATTATAGGTTGAAGTACTACGAGTAGCGTATTCTACTTGAAGGGTGGAAAAGCTAGCAAGGTTATAGTACTTTGGAGCATTTTGCTACTTGTCGATAATCGTCGCGAGGTATGTGAACCTCTTCCTTCTTTTGGCATGTTCTATGTGTGAAATATACATGTGGTACTATTTCATGATTCCTTATACTCTTAGAAGTTAAGAGGTACGTATGTTGATTTACTCTATGTAAAAGGTAGGTCTAAGTTATCCTAAGTTCTTACCAAGTCTTATGGTGGATGTTGGTAAGAGTCGTTAGGAAGTATTTGGAGTAGAGTTGACTTTGCTAATTTACTGCACGAATGAGAATAAGTATCGAACAAGCCATTTCAGCGTTAATAAAAGAAAATGTATCGACAATCAATTATATTAAAATGAGTAGAATTCTTCATCTGCATAGAAACTAAGATAAGACAAAATTATATTACATTTTCTAGATCATGGCTGCTTAATAAGATCGTTATAAATGAGTATAACCTATTCACAACTCATAAAAGTATATGTTACTTAAATTAAAAGATTTTATGTTATGAAGTTTTAAGACTATGAACCTTGATTTCTAAAAAGGTTATGAGACTTTATTTTTCAAGTTATGGGACTTGATTCTTAAAGGAAGGAGTTACTTGATTTAAAAAGTTTGGTTGCCATGAATTATTTCAAAGGTTAAGCGGCTTGATTTCAAAAGCGAATGTAACTTGAGTTTTTTTAAAAGAAGAAGTTTATGGATTTAAAAAGAGAAGGAGTTTTATGATTCTTTTTAAGTATGTATGTACGTAGTACTTTTGGGTTTAATTTTCCCTAATGTAAAAAGAAATAAAAGTGCCTTAAGTTCTCTAAAGTGAAAGGTTGTTATAATAGCTTTATGGGAAGTTGTTATAACGACTTAAGAAGATATGAAAAGATGATTTAAAATGTTATGTAAAGATGACTTTATCGCGTCCCGGGAATGGGGCGGGCAATATACTTTTATGGGCAGACTATATGACTTTATCGCATGCTAGGAATGGGCCGGGCAGTATACCTTTATGGGCAGACTATATGACTTTATCGCGTCCCAGGAATGGGCCGGGAAGTATACCTTTATGGGCAGACTATATGACTTTATCGCGTCGAGAATGGGCGGGCGAAGATACCTTTATGGGCAGACTATATGACTTTATCCCGTCCAAGGAATGAGCCGGGCAGTATACCTTTATGGGCAGACTATATTACTTTATCGCGTCCCAAGAATGGGTCGGGCAGACTACATGACTTTATCGCGTCCCATAATGGGCCGGGCAGTATACCTTCGTGGGAAGATTTTTATGAATTTGTCGTGTCCCGCAAATGGGTCGGGTTACATTATCACGTATGGATAATCAAATTGAACTCCAAAATGAGGCGTCCCTCCATAAAGGGCCGGCCTTAAGTTATATGTTTATGAACTCGATGATTTTTCCTAAGTATGTACGTAAGAATTTGACTATAACTCTTATTGAAAAATGGGAAAAGATAATAAAGTGCGATTAAGTTCACGATATTGTAATGACACGGTAGGATCTGGTATTTATTTTTATATACTTGCCCTGTCATTCTTTTGTACAGTTATGATTTGTTTACTGTACCTTATTTACATTCCATACTAAATTTTTGTCTTGCGACCGCCGAGGCTACGTTCATGCCCGCAGGTATTAGGTACACAGGTTGGTGATCCTTGCTCGTAGGATCTCGGTTCAGTTTTGGGAAAAAGCTCCATTTTACTCCGGAGGCTTATCTTTTGGTACGGTTTCCATGAGGTTGTAGATTCATGTATATTCAGGGGTATGGCGAGGCCCTGTCCTGTCACAGTTGTTATGTTAAAACTCTTAGAGGTCTGTAGTCATATCTTGTGAGTCGGTTTGTAAAGAAGAAGGATGTAACTGTGGTTGGTTATGTTTATGTATATGCGTCCAGGGAGGTAGCCTTATCGGCTAACCTGTTGTTTATTCCTTGTTGATTTATTTTATAAGTTTCATGTATGTTCCGCTGATTATCTCTGATGTATACCTGTAAGGGTGCCCAGGTAGGGCACCACTCACGGGCCCGGGGTCGGGTCGTGACAATAAGTCCTACACTTTATAGCTTGTAGTTGATAGAAGTGCTATTGTCATTTTAGGTTGAAGTACTACGTGTAGCACATTCTACTTGGTTTGTGGAATAGTCAATAAGGTTGAAGAACATTAGAGCGTATTGCTACTTGTCGTTTGGGTTAGTCGCCAACGAGGTATGTGAACTTCTTCCTTCCTTTGACATGATTATTTGGTAAGTCTATGTGACTAAATTTTAGTGAGTCTATGTGACTTGATTTGGTAAGTCTATGCGACTTAATTCATTTGAAGTACGTAAGTCGATTTTGAAATATATGAGTCTTGATTATGAAAGTATGAGTGGCTTAGTCAAAATTGTATAAGTTACGTCAAGTACTTTAAAGTTAAGAGATTTGATTTAAGGTTAAGAGACTTGATTTCTTTACAAGTTATGAGACTTTATTTTTCAAGATATGAGACTTGATTTCTAAAGTTAAAAGATTTGATTTAAAGTTATGAGACTTGATTTCTTTACAAGTTATGAGACTTTATTTTTCAAGATATGGGACTTGATTTCTAAAGTTAAGAGATTTGATTTAAAGTTATGAGACTTGATTTCTTTACAAGTTATGAGACTTTATTTTTCAAGATATGGGACTTGATTTCTAAAGTTAAGAGATTTGATTTAAAGTAATGAGACTTGATTTCTTTACAAGTTATGAGACTTTATTTTTCAAGATATGAGACTTGATTTCTAAAGTTAAAAGATTTGATTTAAAGTTATGAGACTTGATTTCTTTACAAGTTATGAGACTTTATTTTTCAAGATATGGGACTTGATTTCTAAAGTTAAGAGATTTGATTTAAAGTTATGAGACTTGATTTCTTTACAAGTTATGAGACTTTATTTTTCAAGATATGGGACTTGATTTCTAAAGTTAAGAGATTTTATTTAAAGTTATGAGACTTGATTTCTTTACAAGTTATGAGACTTTATTTTTCAAGATGGGTTACTTGATTTACTTCTAAAGTTAAGAGGCTTGATTTCGAAAGAGTATGTGACTTGAGTTTTAAAAGTATACATTTATTTATTTAAAGAGAAAGAGTTTTATGATTCTTTTTAAGTATGTATGTACGTAGTACTTTTGGGTTTAGTTTCCCCAATGTGATAAGAAATAAAAGTGCCTTAAGTTCTCTAAAATGAAAGGTTGTTATAATAGCTTTATGGGAAGTTGTTATAACGACTTAAGAAGAAGTGAAAGGGTGGTTTAAAATGTTATGTAAGGAAAATCACACCGAGCCCTACAGGCGGTACGGATTATGCTACATGATTCCACAAGACAAGGCCCCAAAGCGGGCCGGATTATGCTACATGATTCCACAGTACACCGAGCCCCACAGGCGGGCCGGATTATGCTACATGATTCCACAGTTCACCGAGCCCCACAGGCTGGTCGGATTATGCTACATGATTCCACAGTACACTGAGCCCCACATGCGGGCTGAATTATGCTACATGATTCCACAGTACACCGAGCCCCACAGGCGGGCCGGATTATGCTACATGATTCCACAGTACACCGAGCCCCACAGGCGGGCTGGATTATGCTACATGATTCCCACGATTCAAGCCGCGGCGGGCGGATTATGCTACATGATTCCACAAGACACCGAGCCAGCATGCGGGCGGATTATGCTACATGATTCCACACGATGCAGCGAGCGGGCGGATTATGCTACATGATTCATCATCGCGTGTCCCGCAAATGGGCGGTTACGTTATCACGTATGGGTAATCAAAGTAAGCTCCCGAATAAAGTTCTCCATAAAGGGCGAATTATGTTATGTAAGATATGTAAGTTATGTGGAAAAACTTGATCGAATTCTTAAGTATGTATGTAAGAATATGATGTTAATTCTTATTGAAAGAAGGAAAAGAATGATTAATGTACGATTGATTTCATGAGTTAAAATGGCACAGTAGGATCGGTATTTTAATTTTTATACTTGCCTGTCATTTTTATGCAGATTATGATCTCGTTTAATGTACTTTATTTAGTTCCATACTTAGTACTTGTTGTCTTGACCCACTTAGAAATGCGTTCATGTCATGAGTCTAGGTACGATTGTGGATCCGTGAGCTTAGGATCCTTGTTCAGCATTTTGAGATGGCTCCAAGTTCCGGAGTTTTTCATTTTGGCTAGGTATATTCAGGGGTACGGCGGGGCCTTGTCCCGTCATAGTTGTTGTCACATTCTTAGATGTTTGTATTCATATGTGGGCTGGACTGGTGTAAGTTGTATTTACATTGTTGTATAGCGTAGACCCTTTCGGGTGATTTATATTTATACGGAAGCCTTTCCGGCTTTGCCTTTGTTTTTTTTAAAAATGAGTGCTATTTATCTTTCGCGGTTTATTTATGTTGTATGGGTAGAAGGGTGCCCAGGTAGGGGCACCATCCAGCTTGAGATCCAGGCGTGTGAGTGGTATCAAAGCAGTTAGTCCTCGGCATGTCTACATACCGTGTATAGTAGAGTTTTGTTTATCGATGTTTTGTGCACCACATCTATAAACAGGAGGCTATAGTACATTTAGGATTGGTTTCCCTTCTTCTCACTCTGAGATTGTGCGATAGAGATGTGTTGTTAGGGTAGTCTCTCCCTAACGTGTTATTTTGATTGCAGATATGAGAAAGGCAACAGTGACCCAGAAAGGATTATATGGACTTCGTATCTAGGTTGGTAAAACTATTGTACAGTTGGTATAATGATGATGTGTATCTGTACGAGCGTATTTATTTGGGGTCATATGTGCGTTGCCTAGAATGATTATGAGTTACCATGAGTTGGTTAAGCCTTAATAATTACTTGGAAGGTGTGAAACAGTTTATTGAATCCACACCTAGGCTTTATATATGTACTTATTTGGAATAGTCAAGATGTAATGAACTGACTAAGATTGTGATAGACTCTTGAAAGATCAGGTTTAATTGACTTATGGACATACCATGTTATTAGATTAAGATGTGTTGTATGCTTAAGTGAGATGCACGAATAATATTTTTATGGAGTAAATATGGTTGTTGTGATTAGGACAACATGATATTGAGATTATGAGAAACTATCTTACCCGTATGAGGGGAGAAATAATGTAAGATTGGGACATGGAATAATCGAGAATCGTGGAATACTAGCTAACTATTGAGACCTTAAATGAACATTTGAGGACGAATGTTTCTAAGGGGGGAAGGATGTTACACCCCGTAATACCAGGGCTACTAATTGAGAACGTGATTAAGGATTTAAGATTTGAATTTTGGAAGGAAAGAATAATTACATTTTCTTAAGGAAAATTTCGGAAAAAATGTGACGACGGTAAAATTATTAACTTGGAGTATAATACTTCTAATTGGATTTATGGACTTAGTATTGGATTATAAGGTGTTGGAATTGATAATATGGGGTCCGCCGAGAATTTCACAATTTCGGGGACGCGAAAAATTATAATATTTTGGATCAATCGGAGGGCGACACGTGGCACCCCTCCACTTGTCTTGCTAAGATGACAACAAATTAGATATTTTGAGAGGGGACAAGTGGACATGGGTCCCACTCCACTTGGCTATACATATCCAAGTCTTGAAAGACTTGGATCACTTTACACTTAGACAAAAAAAAAAGCTCTCATCTTCTCCCCTTTAGCTCCATAATTTCGAGAGCCCCTCGGCTAAGAACAACCATTGTTGATCAATTTATTTCTCCATGATTAAGCCCTTAAACCAAGTGCTAAGCCTAGATTAATATTCGACACGTTTTTACTTGTCTTGGCCGAAGGTTGATGCCAAAACCCTAGGGGTTCCGTCGACTTTTTGGAAGTGAGATTCAAAGATAAGTTGCTCCTAAGGTTGTACGGGGTACATATATGTGATTGGAACTTGAAGAAGTGGAGCGAAACGAAAACTGCGCACCAATAAAGACCGGACTGTTTTGGGGCATTTTTGGGGGGGAAATGA
The DNA here is from genome assembly GCA_029844215.1 of Przewalskia tangutica. NCBI lineage: Eukaryota > Viridiplantae > Streptophyta > Magnoliopsida > Solanales > Solanaceae > Przewalskia > Przewalskia tangutica. Next base: position 26,853,612 of record CM056736.1, on the reverse strand, counting down.
GGTAAAAGTCCTTCTTCTTTTAAAGTAATTGGATATTACTTATTGTTATTATGTATGGATGAACTTGTGTTAGAAAAGAATGAAGAATAAAAAGCGTTTGAGCCATTTTTGGGGCTAAAACCGATTTGGGACAGATTTGGTGCAAATGGAATTAGTTGGTTATTGTCGTTGTTATCTTCACCTATTGCATGTTATAATGGATTAATATTGTTGTTAATAAGTTGTAATAACTTATGTAGAAGTTTTGGAACTCGAATTGGAATAAAATGGATTAAGGAACGAGTTATCGGGTTGTAGTTGTTGTGGCCGAGAAACTGCCCAAAACTGTTAGACGTTGTTGTGTCGTTTAGTGGACTGTTTTGAGGTATTAAATGATGGAAATTTAGTTGTTGTTATGCATGTTTAAGTGTAGTCGTTGCTAATGAAAGCCTAAGGGAATAAGGGTGTGGAAAGGCGTTAAAATGCCTCACATTTTACCCTCGTTATGGTTGGATTGCGGACTATTTTTATGGGCTGATTTGTGGACTGTTTTGTATAACTGTGGGGCAGAATTTTACACGTCCAGTTAGGCGTGTAATCCCATTTGGCTAACTGTTGGTTGTGCCTTAAATGTGGCTTGTTGGTTGATGAATACGGGCCTTGGAAAAGGTGGAAAAGTACGTAGAAACAAAGGAAGTGCTGCCCAATTTTCCGTAGAATTAGAGGGCCATTATTTGGTATAAGTCCTACACTTGATAGCTTGTAGTTGATAGAAGTGCTATTGTCATTTTAGGTTGAAGTACTACGTGTAGCACATTCTACTTGGCTTGTGGAATAGCCAATAAGGTTGAAGTACATTGGAGCGTATTGCTACTTGTCGTTTGGGTTAGTCACCAACGAGGTATGTGAACTTCTTCCTTCCTTTGACATGATTATTTGGTAATTCTATGTGACTTGATTTGGTAAGTCTATGCGACTTAATTCATTTGAAGTAAGTAAGTCGATTTTGGAAATATATGCGTCTTGATTATGAAAATATGAGTGGCTTAGTCAAAATTGTATAAGTTACGTGAAGTACTTTAAAGTTAAGAGATTTGATTTAAGGTTAAGAGACTTGATTTCTTTACAAGTTATGAGACTTTATTTTTTAAGATATGAGACTTGATTTCTAAAGTTAAAAGATTTGATTTAAAGTTATGAGACTTGATTTATTTACAAGTTATGAGACTTTATTTTTCAAGATATGGGACTTGATTTCTAAAGTTAAGAGATTTGATTTAAAGTTATGAGACTTAATTTCTTTACAAGTTATGAGACTTTATTTTTCAAGATATGGGACTTGATTTCTAAAGTTAAGAGATTTGATTTAAAGTTATGAGACTTGATTTCTTTACAAGTTATGAGACTTTATTTTTCAAGATATGAGACTTGATTTCTAAAGTTAAAAGATTTGATTTAAAGTTATGAGACTTGATTTCTTTACAAGTTATGAGACTTTATTTTTCAAGATATGAGACTTGATTTCTAAAGTTAAGAGATTTGATTTAAAGTTATGAGACTTGATTTCTTTACAAGTTATGTGTCACGCCCCGAACCCCGGGCCCGCGACTGGTACCCTACATGGGCACCCTTCTATACACACAACATGAGTAACATGCGGAAGATAATAACACTCATTTTTTTTTCTTAAAGAAAAGGCAAGGCCGATAAGGCTGTCGTATATATATTTACCATACCCAACAGGGTCTACACTGTACAATAATGTAAATACAACTCTAGCCAGTCCAGCCCACATATGAATACAGACCTCTAAGAGTTTGACAACAACTGTGACGGGACAAGGCCCCGTCGTACCCCTGAATATACCAATCCATAATGACAAGCTCCAGAACATTGGAGCTATCCCAAATTCTGAACAAGGATCGTAAGCTCACGGATCCACAACTGAGTACCTAGACCTGCGGACATTTAACGCAGCTCAGGCGAGGTCGAGACAACAAGTACTAAGTATGGAATCAAATAAAGTCTGATAAAATCATGGCTGTGTACAAGAATGACAGGGGCAAGCATAGAAAATCAAATACCAGATCCTACCGTGTCACATAACCTAAAAGCCAACTGCACCTTGTATCACTGTACTATAACAACTCCAAGAGTCGATCAGGTTTTCAAGAACATAATATCACACAGTCCAAATACAAAGCAGGAAACAAGTATGATAACCAAATTAAATCAATAAGAGTAATGAAAATCAACTTCACCTTTTTAAAAGACCATTTCACAATACATAAGCAGTCATGCCAAGTCAGGGACGCATGCCCTCAAAATCATTACTCAAATATAACCATGGGTCTCACGCCCCAAATATCAATCATGCCCGTGGAATTCCTTTCTCACTGCCGGCAGTCTATGATATAATATAACACCAAAAATGTACACATGAACACCAGGTCCCACCTGTGTCATAAAACCGTCACGCTGCAGTAGGAAAACTAACCACCGGATCCGGCTGCGTCATAAAGCGACGGCAAGACGAAGGCATAGCTACGAGATCCACCGTCTATCAATCGATCGGGCAAGTACGAAATCTAGCTACCAGATTCAGCCTGCCGCCATGAGATATGACCGGGGCAAGTATGAAAGCCATCTATCAGAGCCTACTGTACCAACTATGCTATAGAACTGATCGGTTCTGAATAGGCAGCCAATGATCGAAGTAGGGCCATTCGCCCTTAGTATCATTGTGCAAATTCTAATCCTGGACTCCTGCAATCCGCTTAGGTCACGTGGACCCTCATGAGGTATTCCTCACATCAGGGTAGAACCCCCGGGGTAATTCCTGGACTCCCGAAATCCGCATAGGTCACATGAACCCGCATGAGGTATTCCTCGCATCGGGGGTAGCTAACCCGCGGCATATGTGTCACGCAACGTGTCAGGGGAGTAAGTGATATAATACAAGCACAACCGGCTTATCGTAAACAACATAAGCACAACAAGAAAACCCCCTTAACACAAAAGTCTCAAGACACTAACGCCCGTAGTATCATAACACGTTTACTTATCAAACCAACTTACTACACCTTCAGAAATAATTACAAGGCTTTTATAATCTAGTAAGTAAACCGTTCTTTTTATCCTACTCAAGTTGTTATAACTAAGTGCCCATAAAGCTATTATAACAATTCTTACGAAATAAGGTACTATCCCATCTTTCCTTTACAATTACCATTAAGGCGTTATCACGTAGTTCATTTAGGATTAAGATCCAAAGAAAGCTATATACCTTTATACTTTATAAGAAAAATCGTCTCATGAAATATTAGGGCGTTGGACCCAAAAGCTCTACGTATATCTATTCTTTATAAAAGAATCCTTTAAGACAAGTCACTTCTCCTTTTTTTATAATCAAGTAACCTATACATTTAAATCAAGTTACTTGTACTATTTAAATCAAGTAACATATACTTTTCAAATCAAGTTACTAAACATTTTCGAAATTCAAGTCTCAAGTACTTTCGAAAATCAAGCCTCATATACTTACAAAATTAATACTTTTATGAGCCGTGAATAGGTTATACTTGTTTATAACGAACTTGTCCATTGAGCCATGATCTAGAAAATGTAATACAATTTTGTCTTATCTTAGTTTCTATGCAGATGGAAGATTATACTCATTTCAATATAATTGATTACCGATAAATTTTCATTAACGCTGCAATGGCTTGTTCTGTCCCTTTTTCATTAGTGTAGTAACTTAGCAAGGTCAACTAGACTCCAACACTTCCTAACGACTCTTACCAATATCCCCTATAAGACTTGGTAAGAACTTAGGAATATTCTAGACATGATTTTAGCTTAAAATCTATAGCGTGAATACTTCCTAATTACCAGGCAAGTACTTCACGAAGGCAAGTCACGTATACTCCAAATAACAAGGCAAGTATACCTAAAACAACAAGTCATGTATACTTTCAACAACAAGGCAAGTATACTCCAAATAACAAGTCATGTATACTCCTAACAACAAGGCAAGTATACTCAAATATCAAGTCATGTATACTCCTAACAACAAGGCAAGTATACTCAAATATCAAGTCATGTATACTCCTAACAACAAGGCAAGTATACTCAAATATCAAGTCATGTATACCCCTAACAACAAGGCAAGTATACTCAAATATCAAGTCATGTATACTCCTAAAAACAAGGCAAGTATACTATTAACATACTCATGTCTTAGAGAAGAGGAATTCCACATACCTCGCGACGACTAACCATTTCGACACGTAGCAAAACGCTCTAAGTACTTCAACTTCATCGGCTATTCCTTAAGCCAAGTAGACCATGATACACGTAGTACTTCAACCTAAAATGACCATAGTACTTCTATCAATATCTTACTTACTATTGTAAGACTTATACCAATTAATAGCCCTCTAATTCTACGGAAAATCGGGCAGCACTTCCTTTGTTTCTACGTATTTTTCCACCTTTTACAAGGTCCATATTCATCAACCAACAAGCCACATTTTAGGCGCAACCAACAGATAACCAAAGGGGATTACACGCCTAACTGGACGTGTAAAATTCTTCCCCGCAATTCATAAGAAAACAGTCCATAAAACCGTCCATGTTATTTCAACATTAAGGGTGCAATGTGAAGCTTTTAGCACCCTTATTCCTTAGGAATTCCACTAGTCATTTTACCACATTAAACATGCATGTTAGGGGCTGATTTTCCAGCATATCCACACTCCAAAACAGTCCATAAAAATGACACGACGACGTCCAACAGGTTTAGGCAGTTTTCGGCTAACAACAACTACAACCAACCAAAGTCCTTTTCCTTAATTCCTTTTAATCCAATTATCATTCCGACATGTTATATAAGTTATATAAACTATCAACAACTATATTTCCTTCATTATATAACATGCGACAAGTGTTATTACCAACAATAATAACAAACGAATCCAACGACGACAAATATGCCTAGCATCGGCCAACAACATAAAAAGAGTATATGCACACCTTTTTCCATATCTTCCTTAACAAGAAGTCATCCATACACTATAACAATGAGTAATATCCAATTACTGCAGAAAAAGAAGAATTATTACCTCATTTTTAGCCTTAAAAACGTCTCGGGCAGAACGCTATACTTTGGTCCGCAATTTTCGTTTCGCTCCACTTCTTCAAGTTCCAATTACATATATGTGACCTCTATGAACTTATACACAACTCCACTTTGCATTTCGCTTCCAAAAAGTCGACGGAACCTTAGGGTTTTACACCCTCATTTTCGGCCAACATCATGTTCTTGGGGTTTAAGGGGTTATCTTGGCTTAACACTTGGTTTAGGAGCTTAATCTAGGATGAAATGAACTAATCAACACTAGGTTTTCTTGGTGTTCTTGGTGTTGAGCTCAAATGAGAGAAAGATGAGAGCTTATTTGGCTAAGTGTTAAGGCAAGTCTTGCAAGCCCTCTAATATATAGATGTATATCTCAAGTAGCAAGACAAGTGGAGTGGGACCCACATGGCCCACTTGTCCACAAAATATCTAGCCAAGTCTCCAAAATATCTAAGTCAAAGTCTTCCAGGACCAAGACAAGGGGGTGGGGTGTGCCACGTGTTACCCTATGATTCGTCCAAAATATTTTCATCTCCCAAAAAGTCCATAATTGGCCAAAATATCAGAAAACTTGTGGGCCCCACAAAAACATAAAATTTCTCGGGTGGGTCCCACATGAACAAATCCATAAATCCGATAAATTCCATAAGTCACACTTACCAATTTTGAAAACCCAATTCTCATTATTAAACACTTTTCCTTCACGGAGTTCGGATAATTTTCCTTAAGAAAATGTAACAATTCTTTCCTTCCAAAATTCAAATCTTATTTCCTTAATCATATCCTCAAATCAATATCATAGAATTACGGGGTGTAACATTCTTCCCCCCTTAGAAACATTCGTCCTCGAATGTTCACCTAAGGTCTCAAGCTATACAACTTTCGGCATAGTCTTCTTAACTACACCAACGAAACCAAATATACCACACAGGACCACAATATAACACACACGCATATACATAAATCCAAGCCAACGAGGAATCACATCTAAAGTGTATAACATCACTAGTAACTCCCATTCATGGCCTAAAAGGATACTCTCTTCGTACCTTCACTTCACATATATACTCACTTCCATTCTTTTAACACATGTTCACTTCTTTTCTTACTCGTCGTACTCTCCTCGTACATCCAAACTCTTTCTAGTACACGTACCACATTTCAGTCATCGCTTCAGTTTTTAAAACCTTGGGGTTACTACCCTCAAACTTGGTCATTAAACTAGCTTCAATATCATTTAAGGCCATCCTCGGCCTCCCCGACCCGGTTCTGGTGGAACGCATCCACGAACCAGTACAACGATTAACCAGACTTGGGTCTTGCACCCTCGTGACCCTATCACCAAGCGGGACCACCTCAAACTAACCTCCCTCCATTCCGGGTTGCGGGTTGACCCGCGATTGGTCCTCAACCCGACCCATTGTCGCACTAAATTCTCATTCCTGGTCCGGAACAAATCTCACTATTCAAGTCATGAAAGCCTAGTGGTCTTCTTAGCTTAACTACCCACTTTCATTTCACACAACTCATGGAATTATCACACTAATATACTCCACGTATACTATGTACTTCGACCTAGATCAACCGTGAAATCTTTTACTCAAGACGGCCTTGTATCTAAGGTCTCAACGGTTATCAATAATCTAAGGTTCACCATCTTTCTATGTCCCGAGCCTACATTATCAATCTCCATAATACGGGAAATGTAGCTTCTTAATATCTCAAAGTCTTATTGTCTTACTCACAACAACTCCATTAACTCCATACGAATATCATTCTAGGCAACATGCATATGGCTCCAATTAAATACACACGTACATATATACATCCTCAATATACCTACTATACGATAACTTTACCAACCTGGATACGCAATCCACATACCCTGTTCTGGGCCACTGTTGCCTTTCTCAAAGCTGCAATCATAATAACTGTTAGGGAAAGACCATCCTAACGACACAACTCTATCGCACGACCTTAGAGTAAGAAGAATAGAAACCAATCCTAAATATCCTGTAGCCTCTTATGTATAAGTATGGTGCACACATACCCATACCCAAGACTCTACTAGACACGGTCTGTAGAAATTCCGAGGACTAACTGCTCTGATACCACTCTGTCACGCCCCGAACCCCAGGCCCGCGACTGGTACCCTACCTGGGCACCCTTCTATACACACAACATGAGTAACATGCGGAAGATAATAACACTCATTTTTTTATTAAAGCAAAGGCAAGGCCGATAAGGCTGTCGTATATATATATCATACCCAACTGGGTCTACACTGTACAACAATGTAAGTACAACTCTAGCCAGTCCAGCCCATATATGAATACAGACCTCTAAGAGTTTGACAACAACTGTGACGGGACAAGGCCCAGTCGTACCCCTGAATATACCAATCCATAATGACAAGCTCCAGAACATTGGAGCTATCCCAAATTCTGAACAAGGATCCTAAGCTCACGGATCCACAACTGAGTACCTAGACCTGCGGACATTTAACGCACTTCGGGCGAGGTCGATAACAAGTACTAAGTATGGAACTGAAATAAAGTACAGTATTAAAATCATGGCTGTGTACAAGAATGACAGGGGCAAGCATAGAAAATCAAATACCAGATCCTACCGTGTCACATAACCTAAAAGTCAACTGCACCTTGTATCACTGTACTATAATAACTCCAAGAGTCGACTATGCCTTTTAAGAACATAATATCACACAGTCCAAATACAAAGCAGGAACAAGTATGATAACCAAATTAAATCAATAAGAGTAATTAAAATCAACTTCACCTTTTGAAAAGACCATTTCACAATACATAAGCAGTCATGCCAAGTCAGGGACACATGCCCTCAAAATCATTACTCAAATATAACCATGGGTCTCACGCCCCCAATATCAATCATGCCCGTGGAATTCCTTTCTCACTGCCGGCAGTCTATGATATAATATAACACCAAAAATGTACACATGAACACCATGTCCCACCTGTGTCATAAAAACCATACGGGCCAAGTAGGAAAGCTAACCACCAGATCCAGCCTGCATCATAAAAGCGAACGGCAAGAGAAGGCATAGCTATCGATCCACCAAGGCTATCAATCGATCGGCAGTACGAAAGCGAGCCACCAGATCCAGCCTGCCGCCACGAAATATGACCGGGACAAGTACGAAAGCCATCTACCAGAGCCTACCGTACCAACTATGCTATAAAACTGACCGGTTCTGAATAGGCAACCAATGATCGAAGTAGGGCTATTCTCCCTTAGTATCATTGTGCAAATTCTAATCTTGGACTCCCGCAATCCGCATAGGTCACGTGGACCCGCATGAGGTATTCCTCGCATCAGGGTGACACCCCCGTGGTAATTCCTGGACTCTCGCAATCCGCATAGGTCACATGGACCCGCATGAGGTATTCCTCGCATCGGGGGTAGCTAACCCGCGGCATATGTGTCACGCAACGTGTCAGGGGGGTAAGTGATATAATACAAGCACAACCGGCTTATCGTAAACAACATAAGCACAACAAGAAAACCCCCTTAACACAAAAGTCTCAAGACACTAACGCCCGTAGTATCATAACACATTTACTTATCAAACCAACTTACTACACCTTCAGAAATCATTACAAGGCTTTTATAATCAAGTAAGTAAACCGTTCTTTTTATCCTCCTCAAGTCGTTATAACTAACTTCCCATAAAGCTATTATAACAATTCTTACGAACTAAGGTACTATCCCATCTTTCCTTTACAATTACCATTAAGGCGTTATCACGTAGTTCATTTAGGATTAAGATCCAAAGAAAGCTATATACCTTTATACTTTATAAGAAAAATCGCCTCATGAAATATTAGGGCGTTGGACCCAAAAGCTCTACGTATATCTATTCTATATAAAAGAATCCTTTAAGACAAGTCACTTCTCCTTTTTTTTTTAAATCAAGTAACCTATACATTTAAATCAAGTTACTTGTACTCTTTAAATCAAGTAACATATACTTTTCAAATCAAGTTACTACACATTTTCGAAATTCAAGTCTCAAGTACTTTCGAAAATCAAGCCTCATATACTTACAAAATTAATACTTTTATGAGTCGTGAATAGGTTATACTTGTTTATAACGAACTTGTCCATTGAGCCATGATCTAGAAAATGTAATACAATTTTGTCTTATCTTAGTTTCTATGCAGATGGAAGATTCTACTCATTTCAATATAATTGATTATCGATACATTTTCATTAACGCTGCAATGGCTTGTTCGGTCCCTTTTTCATTAGTGTAGTAACTTAGCAAGGTCAACTAGACTCCAACACTTCCTAACGACTCTTACCAATATCCCCCATAAGACTTGGTAAGAACTTAGGAATATTCTAGACATGATTTTAGCTTAAAATCTATAGCGTGAATACTTCCTAATTACCAGGTAAGTACTTCACGGAGGCAAGTCACGTATACTCCAAATAACAAGGCAAGTATACCTAAAACAACAAGTCATGTATACTTTCAACAACAAGGCAAGTATACTCCAAATAACAAGTCATGTATACTCCTAACAACAAGGCAAGTATACTCAAATATCAAGTCATGTATACTCCTAACAACAAGACAAGTATAATTAAATATCAAGTCATGTATACTCCTAACAACAAGGCAAGTATACTCAAATATCAAGTCATGTATACCCCTAACAACAAGGCAAGTATACTCAAATATCAAGTCATGTATACTTCTAACAACAAGGCAAGTATACTATAAACATACTAATGTCTTAGAGAAGAGGAAGTCCACATACCTCGCGACGACTAACCATTTCGACACGTAGCAAAACGCTCCAAGTACTTCAACTTCATCGGCTATTCCTTAAGCCAAGTAGACCATGCTACACGTAGTACTTCAACCTAAAATGACCATAGTACTTCTATCAATATCTTACGTACTATTGTAAGACTTATACCAATTAATAGCCCTCTAATTCTACGGAAAATCGGGCAGCACTTCCTTTGTTTCTACGTACTTTTCCACCTTTTCCAAGGTCCGTATTCATCAACCAACAAGCCACATTTTAGGCGCAACCAACAGATAACCAAAGGGGATTACACGCCTAACTGAACGTGTAAAATTCTGCCCCGCAATTTATAAGAAAACAGTCCATAAAACCGTCCATGTTATTTTAACATTAAGGGTGCAATGTGAAGCTTTTAGCACCCTTATTCCTTAGGACTTCCACTAGTCATTTTACCACATTAAACATGCATGTTAGGGGCTGATTTTCCAGCATATCCACACTCCAAAACAGTCCATAAAAACGACACGACGACGTCCAACAGGTTTAGGCAGTTTTCGGCTAACAACAACTACAACCAACCAAAGTCCTTTTCCTTAATTCCTTTTAATCCAATTATCATTCCGACATGTTATATAAGTTATATAAACTATCAACAACTATATTTCATTCATTATATAACATGCGACAAGTGTTATTACCAACAATAATAACCAACGAATCCAACGACGACAAATATGCCTAGCCTCGGCCAACAACATAAAAAGAGTATATGCACACCTTATTTTCCATATCTTCCTTAACAAGAAGTCATACATACACTATAACAATGAGTAATATCCAATTACTGCGGAAAAAGAAGAATTATTACCTCATTTTTAGCCTTAAAAACGTCCCGGGCATAATGCTATACTTTGGTCCGCAGTTTTCGTTTCGCTCCACTTCTTCAAGTTCCAATCACATATATGTGACCTCTATGAACTTATACACAACTCCACTTAGCATTTCGCTTCCAAAAAGTCGACGGAACCTTAGGGTTTCACACCCTCATTTTCGGCCAACATCATGTTCTAGGGGTTTAAGGGGTTATCTTGGCTTAGCACTTGGTTTAGGAGCTTAATCTAGGATGAAATGAACTAATCAACACTAGGTGTTCTTGGTGTTCTTGGTGTTGAGCTCAAATGAGAGAAAGATGAGAGCTTATTTGGCTAAGTGTTAAGGCAAGTATTGCAAGCCCTCTAATATATAGATGTATATCTCAAGTAGCAAGACAAGTGGTGTGGGACCCACATGGCCCACTTGTCCACAAAATATCTAGCCAAGTCTCCAAAATATCTAAGTCAAAGTCAAAGTCTTCCAAGACCAAGACAAGGGGTGGGGTGTGCCACGTGTCACCCTATGATTCATCCAAAATATTTTCATCTCCCAAAAAGTCCATAATTGGCCAAAATATCGGAAAACTTGTGGGCCCCACAAAAACATAAAATTTTCCGGGTGGGCCCCACATGACCAAATCCAAAAATAAGAATCCATAAATCCGATAAATTCCATAAGTCACACTTGCCAATTTTGAGAACCCAATTCTCATTATTAAACACTTTTCCTTCACGGGGTTCGGATAATTTTCCTTAAGAAAATGTAACAATTCTTTCATTCCAAAATTCAAATCTTATTTCCTTAATCATATCCTCAAATCAATATCATAGAATTGCGGGGTGTAACATTATGAGACTTTATTTTTCAAAATATGGGTTACTTGATTTACTTCTAAAGTTAAGAGGCTTGATTTCGAAAGAGTATGTGACTTGAGTTTTAAAAGTATACGTTTATTGATTTATAGAGAAGGAGTTTTATGATTCTTTTTAAGTATGTATGTACGTAGTACTTTTGGGTTTAGTTTCTCCAATGTGATAAGAAATAAAAGTGTCTTAAGTTCTCTAAAATGAAAGGTTGTTATAATAGCTTTATGGGAAGTTGTTATAACGACTTAAGAAGAAGTGAAAGGGTGGTTTAAAATGTTATGTAAGGAAAATCACACCGAGCCCCACAGGCGGGCCGGATTATGTTACATGATTCCACAGTACACCGAGCCCCACAGGCGGGCCGAATTATGCTACATGATTACACAGTTCACCGAGCCCCACAGGCGGGCCGGATTATGCTACATGATTCCACAGTACACTGAGCCCCACATGCGGGCCGGATTATGCTACATGATTCCACAGTACACCGAGCCCCACAGGCGGGCCGGATTATGCTACATGATTCCACAGTACACCGAGCCCCACAGGCGGGCTGGATTATGCTACATGATTCCACGATATCACGAGCCCCAAAGCGGGCGGATTATGCTACATGATTCCACGATGCAAGGCCAGCGGGCGGGCCGAATTATGCTACATGATTCATCAGTACACCGTGTCCCGCAAATGGGCCGGGTTACGTTATCACGTATGGGTAATCAAAGTAAGCTCCAAAATAAGAAGTTCCTCCATAAAGGGCCGGATTATGTTATGTAAGATATGTAAGTTATATGGAAAAACTTGATCGAATTCTTAAGTATGTATGTAAGAATATGATGTTAATTCTTATTGAAAGAAGGAAAAGAATGATTAATGTACGATTGATTTCATGCGTTAAAATGGCACGGTAGGATCTGGTATTTTAATTTTTATACTTGCCCCTGTCATTTTTTTTGTACAGTTATGATCTCGTTTAATGTACTTTATTTTCGTTCCATACTTAGTACTTGTTATCTTGACCCGCAGAAATTTGCGTTAAATGTCCGCAGGTCTAGGTACACAATTGTGGATCCGTGAGCTTAGGATCCTTGTTCAGCATTTTGAGATGGCTCCAAGTTCCGGAGTTTTTCATTTTGGCTAGGTATATTCAGGGGTACGGCGGGGCCTTGTCCCGTCATAGTTGTTGTCACCTTAGAGTGCAGGTATTCATATGTATTTGGGTGGTGTAAGTTGTATTTACATTGTTGTATAGCGTAGACCCTTTCGGGTGATTTATATTTATACGGAAGCCTTTCTGGCTTTGCCTTTGTTTTTAAAAAAAATGAGTGCTATTTATCTTTCGCGGTTTATTTATGTTGTATGGGTAGAAGGGTGCCCAGGTAGGGGCACCAGTCACGGGCCCGGGATCTGGGGCGTGACATACACAACCTCAAAAAAGACATATTGTTTCTGCGGCTAGTATTGAAAGCCTCAGAAATAAAATGTGTGGTGCTAACACTATTAACCAAATTAGCGAGTTTGATGTTTTATTTTGCAGAGTGTTTTACCGTACCAAGCAGCTGTCAATGAAGAAGGACATGAAGACTTGCTGAAATACTGGAGAGGGAATGAGAAGACATTTCCGACACTTTCAATGATGGCCCGAGATGTTTTGAACATTCAAGCGTCATCAACGGCGTCTGAAAGCGATTTTTCTGTAGGAAGATTTAAAATAGGAGAGCACAAACACTCATTAGTCAAAGACAGCTTGGAGATTGCAATATTATTCATAGATTGGAAACGAGCGGAGAAGGTGCGGACAACCGGAAATCAATGAAGAAGAAGACGAAAACTGCAACGACATCTTATCTGAAGGTATGAGTGGCGACGTGGAGCAATTTGACCAAGAAATATCAATTCCAACCAAAGAACCACATGAAATTATAAGAAAAATAGAACATGTTTTTTTGAAAATGTAATTTCTTTAATTGCAATTTTACTATGTCATTGACAACTTTTGAACGACACTACAAAGTTATAATTTTGACAATTGTATATGTATACTGTATTAGAAAAAAATCATATTTCTATTAAATAATATAAGAGGGACAAAAACAACCTTGGAATGTTTTTATTACACTCTTGTTCAATTATTGACTTGTTTATATATATGTTTTTTTTTTAATTAAGTGCAAAAAAAAAAAAAACCTTCCCGTCCCGCCCCATCCCGATCCCGCCCCGACCCCATATCCAACGGGATCGGAACCGGGACGGGACTTGGTCTCGTCCCGCCCTAACTCGATCCCGCTCCCTCCCCGTCCCGCCCCCGCCCCGATCCCGCCAAACTCGCCCTGACCCGTCTCGGCCCGGCCACCCCTAAAAAAGAGTAGGCATGTCAGTATCATTTATGTCCTATCGTTTCTTGTGAAGTCACCTTTCTTATTCAATTATTCATTCTATAAATTAAAGCAGGCTTTTAGAAAAATACTCCAACATATGAAGTATGGCATGTTCAAGCAATTTCAAAAGAGTGATAACTTCCAAGTATGTATCTCGTTTGCTTTAATTAAAATTACCAAAATCATTCCTTTAGAAGTTCTGATAACAACGTTGTACACTAGATTGATATTTTTTTCTTTTCGATCGCAGTCCTCCGGTAATTTTCATAGAATGACCAAAGTATAACTTAATATACACTTTTTATACTCTTTTTTCTTTTGTATTTGATTCTCATAAAATGAAAATGACGTTTACTTCATGAAGCAATAAATACAGATATTCAAATGCGGGAAGAGTGAATAATTAAGTTTAGTACCGAAAGAACATTCTAACACCTAAGCTGTTCCACATGATGAGAAAAAAAAAGATCTTTAAGTGGAAGACAGCATGTGAAAAACCTTGTCTGAACTTTTCATGGGTGATGTAATGTTAGATGAAAGAAATGCATCAGCCAACATATTACCAACTCGAATTTGTGCTGCAGTGGTGAGATGAATGCCATCAGGATTCAATGGTAGTCCCTTAGCATCTACCTTCACTACATTTGGGAGTTCAACTTCTATCTGGGATTGTCTAACTATATCTGCAAATTTCCCTTTAAACCATGGTCTTGGAACATGTAGAACAACCTATAAAATCAAACAACTATGATTATTACATATATATGTAGAATTACTTGAATCAGAATACCTCTCAACATATAATGATTGATAAATACTGTATTTATTAAATTGATTTGAGTAATTTGTTTCTGTAGAATTTTTTAGCAAGAAAGTGCGTTGACTTTTAAAAGAAAATGCAGAATGGACAGATCAATTAGGATCCAAAACTGCTTTGGTTTATTATAAGAGACTAACTTAACCAAATTAATTTAGGATAAGTAAAGCTGCAAATTAAAATATGGAACTTACCACCCAAGCGATCAAAATTTGGTTGGACTTCGTTAAGGAAAAAGAACAGATCTTGTAAGATGAGTAAAATCATTTTCTTATTGGAAAAGATTTCTACAAACAATTTATTTCCATGTTTAAGAGACCTATTTGGGTTCTGATACTTCTAACATGTGTTGCTTATAAAAGAGTCCAGGTTTCATTAAAGATGAATGCACTTGCAAATACTAGAATAAAGAGAGAAAATCGTGAGCATTCAAGTGTGAAGATCTGAATCAAGGAACACACAGAAGAACTAGGGGGGGACAAGTGTTCCTTCATCAACTTGAAAGTATGTATGTCTTGAGACAATTATTATTAAGGACAAATGTACTTGAACATATTCTTAATAAGATTAATATATTTATGGCATTTGCTATTATTGAATTATTATTTGATTATTTATAATTATTCATTAATGTGCATCTCTTGAGCTTACGTTGTCATTAATAGAGTGAGATATTAATAGTAGAGTGTAACCCTCAAAGTAGCCTCGACTAATGATCATCGAGAATGGGATATTGATGATATGTTATAAGTCGACATGAGGTATGCATCACATTCTTCAAGATTGTAGTATGTCTCACCTTCTACTAGTAATGGTTACTAGTGATGGACACATGAATACTTTTGGAAAGTATTGGTATACCCTGCTGATAAACTATTTGTTATACATGTCTAAAGTGTTGTCAGCGTGTGGGAGATAAAAGTCCTCTGACTTGAGGTCAATACGCACCTTGTTTATAGAGTAATGTAATTTGACACTGTCCTAAGCTTAAGCTCCTTATAGGATAAGATACGGTTTGTGTTGGGTGCATATGATGTAAGCTAAGGTGGTAGTTGAGCGAAGGGATTCTTTCTTCGATTGGATATTCGAGAGAACACTCAACTTCTCAGTTTTATTAGGTCGACCAAGTCATTGGTCAATGCAAGAAACATATTTAGAATATGGTCTAGTTGTCGAGTAATATAGATGATATAATGTGATCAAGCCATTTGTATAGACACATGGAAAATCCTAAGCTTGATCTAGTGTGTCGCGAATGAAAGGAATTTATCATCTCACATAAAGGTTATATTTGTTTGATTCATGTAAACGTACTTCACATATTGAGTTCGTCATACGGCACAATCTAGGAGTTCCGTATGGACAGTTACACCTCGTAGCTACTGGGCATATAAGTGAGAACGTAAGTAAGGAAATAAGATTGGAAGGTTGGAAGGAAAGTATATTTACATTTCTTTATGGAAAATTTTTGGATACAAAAAAAATGTGACGACGGAAATTATATTAGTGGTTGAATTCTTTCCAAATGGAGTTATGGACTTAGGATTGTATTATGAAGTCTTGGGATTAAGAATATGAGCTAATCGAAAATTTCACAATTTTGTGGGCCCATCAAAATATTAAGAATTTTGGGCTAAGTATGGAATTATTTTGTAAAGAGAATTATGGGCGAATTAGAGGGTGACGTGTCCCTCCCCACTTGTGTAGCAAGACTTTATGTTCATAGATATTTTTGGAGAAAGACAAGTGGACAAGTGGGTCCACAAGGGTCCCCCTCCACTTGTCCTACAAGCACCCATATTATACAAGTCTTGCAAGACTTTAGAACACATAATATATTCATCCTTGAACTCTCTTCTCTCTCCATTAACCTTCAAGTTTCGAAATCCCTTAAGACAAGAAGACAAGATCAACTTATTTTCCAAGAGTAAGCTCCTTAACTAAGTTCTAAGCCAAGTTAACCTTCCAAACTTGTTGGTCACGGTTTTGGCCAAGAAACATCTTGAAATTTTAAGCTTGGAGATGAACTTTTTGGAGGAAAAACAAGAAATTGAGATGGATACAATCTTGTATAGGATACATGTGTGTGATTGAAACTTGAAGAAGTGGTGTAAAAGTGAAGGTGTTGGCCGAATCTAGTGGACTATTTTGGCTAGGAAAATAAGATAAGATTTCTTCTTCCTATTGAAGTAATTGGATATTACATGTTGTGATAGTTAAGAGATGAACTTGTGTTAAGAAAAATGGAGAATAAGAAGTGCATGTGGCATTTGGCATATTAGCCGATTTAATGGACAGTTTTGTATATATTGGATTAGTTGGTTGTTGTTGTTATTATCGTCACTAAGTGCATGTTAGAATAAAGGAAATATGGTTATTACAAGTTGATATGATTATATTAAAGTATTGAAACTTGGATTGGATTATAAGGAATACCGAAAAAGGGCTTTGGTTGTGGTTGTTTGGCCGAGACTTGTATAAAACTGTTGGATATTGTTATGCAGTTTTAGGGACTATTTTGTGGCATTGGAATGTTGAAAATTTAGCCACCATTATGCATGTTTAAGTATAGTAATTGCTAATGAAAGTCCTAATGGAATAAGGGTGTGGAAATGTGTTGAAAGACCTCACATTTTACCCTCGTTATTGTTGGATTGTGGACTGTTTTGTGGACTGTTTGACGTGATTAAGAAGTTGTTTTTACGTGAGAAATAGGTGTGTGAATCACCTTGGTTAACTGTTTGGTTTTGGTGCTTGGTTGTTGATGAAATTGGCCTTATGGAAAGGTGGAAAAGTACGTATAAATAGGGGAAGTGCTGCCCAAATTTTTATAAGAAAAGAGAGTCATTACTTGGTATATGTCTTATACTAGTATCATGGAGTTGATAGACGTGTTATTGTTATTATAGGTTGAAGTACCTATTTGGGACGTATTCTACTTATCGGATTAATTAGTCGTCAATAAGGTATGTGAACCTCTTCTTTCATTCTTTTGACATGTTCTACATGTTAACCATAATTGTGGTATTGTTTCAAAAGTTATTCTACTCTTAGAAGTTAATGAGTATTCATGTTGTTGATTCTATGCTGAAAGCATGTCTAAATTATTCGTAAGTCCTTACCAAGTCTTATGGGAGATATTGGTAAGAGTTTTTAGTAAGCTTTGGGGTCGAGTTGATCTTGCTAAGCTACACCACTAATAAGTATTAAGCGTTGAGACCTATTTTGGTAAACGTGTTAAATCAAACAATTGCAGCGTTAAATGAAAAAAGTATCGAACAAGTCATTGCAGCGTTAAATGAAAAAGATATCGACAATCAATTATATTGAAATGAGTAGAATTTCCATCTGCATAGAAGCTAAGATATAACCAGTTCGTTTTACATTTTCTAGGTTCACATCTGATTAGATAAGATCATTATTAAATATATAACCTACTAACGGCTCATAAAATGGATTAATTTGGCAATTCGAATCGGTTATCACCATTCAAATGTTTCCATAATGTTAGTCAGCGAGACGAATTTAGATTATTGAGTTGGTAGAGACGACAAGTGTTAGTATGTGACTCTTCCTTTCTTCTTTGAGCATGAACTTTATAAAATGAGTGTACGGTTGACGTACGTATTTTAAATGAATCTAGATTTCATGTGGTACATGAGGTGATAGTAACTTGATTTTAAAAGTATACTTGACTTGATTTTAAAAGTATAATTCACTTGGTTGTAAAAGTCTAAGTGTCTTGATTTTCCAAATGAGGATTTAAAAATGAAAGGTATGAGAGTGCCTCGGTATTTCTAAAAAGGAAGGCATGGTATTGCCTTGGTATTTCTAAAAAGAAAGGCATGGTTTTGCCTTGGTTTTTCTAAAAAGGAAAGCATGTCATTGCCTTTGTGTTTCTAAAAGGAAAGACATGATAGTGCCTTGGGTTTTCTAAAAGGAAGGTATGAAAGTGCCTTGGTGTTTTCTAAAATGAAAGATGTGATTGGTACATGATATGTTGGTACCACGCATTTCTAAAAGGGAAAGTTTATTATATGTGATTGATACATGATATGTTGGTACCACGCATTTCTAAAAGGGAAAGTTTATTATATGTGATTGGTACATGATATGTTGGTACCACGCATTTCTAAAAGGAAAAGTTTATTATATGTGATTGGTACATGATATGTTGGTATCACGCATTTCTAAAAGGAAAGTTCATTTTAATATTTGGTACACGAGATGTTGGTACCTAGGTTTGGTTAAAATGAAAGAGTTTATATGTGTTTGGTACATGATGTTTTGGTACCTTGGCATAGTTAAAATGAAGATTTTATATGTGTTTGGTACATGATATTTTGGTATCTTGACATAGTTAAAATGAAAGATTTTATATGTGTTTGGTACATGATATGTTGGTACCTTGGCATAGCTAAAGTGAAAAGTTCATATATGTGATTGGTACATGAGATGTGGGTACCTTGGATTTTATTTCTTTGAGAGTCAAAAGATGAGTTAAATTGCACAAGGTTTCTTATGATAGCTATTCCTGCAAGTGTTATTATTCCATTTCCCCGAGTCCCTCACTAAAGGGCCGGGATACGTTATAGTGAGTTCGCTGAGTCTCTCACTAAAGGGCCGAGATACGTTATAGAAAACATATGCAATGACTCTCATTTCTATAAGGTACATTAGTACAGTGGTACAATGGTAAAGTGGTATAACGATACAAAGGTACAATTGGCTCTATTTTATATGGCACGGTAGGATCTGGTATTTGATTTTCATACTTGTCTCTGTCATTCTTCTGTACAGTTATGATCTTGGTTACTGTACTTTTTGTTTACATACTTAGTACATTGTTGTACTGACCCCCTCTCCGGGGGGCTGCGTTCATGCCCGAAGGTATAGGTACTCCGTTGGGGTGATCCGCGAGCTTAGGATCCTTGCCCAGCTCTTTGAGATAGCTCCACTATTTCGAAGCTTGTCATTTTGGTACAGGTCATCCATTATGACTTATGTATATTCAAGGGTACGGCGGGGCCTTGTCCCGTCACATGTCTTTATCAAACTCTTAGAGGTCTTGTAGACAGGCGTGTGTGGTTAATGTGTATTTGGGCATATGTACAGTTGTAGTCCGTTTGGACAATTCTATGTAAAGTGGAGGCCTTGTCGGCTTTCATGTTCTATTAAAATGAGTTTTTCTTATGCTTCCGCTGGTGATATGTGATGTATATGTATAAGGGTGCCCAGGTAGGACACCAGTCGCGGGCCCTGGGTTTGGGTCGTGACATGGACCTTAATTGGATTAGTGTCGATATGTGAAGGCCTATAGGGTCAAACTATGTCAATTGTCTCTTCGATCTAAGGGTGTATTGAGAAAGTATTAAATATTCAATTTGGAATCGAGATATTTAAATTGATAATAACTATGAGATAATTTCTGTTTGATGGAAATTATTTAATTAAGTCAAATTGGATTTTAGATTTAATTAAACATTTTGAGTATATATTAAACGTAACGGGACGTACGGAGCCGCAACGCCTACCGGGCAGAGCCAACCCGCGCCATGGCGCTGCCCCGGCAGTGGGACTAGTCACCTCGATTTTTGGGTCAGTCCTGGGGCCCAACCCTAATCCGTTTTACCTAAAAGTTAATTATATATACAACACTAAACATTATTATCAAATAGTAATGCAAAACCATTTTCTAGACTTAGAGTTTAGAAAAGAAATTCTCTCAAACCTCTGCCAAGATTTTGTGGCTTTCTTGACAGAGGAATACACTTCAGCATAGTTCTTGCAGTCGAAGGGACAACCGCGTGTGCACCTTTTAGTAAAGACTTCAGATAATACAATCTGTAAGTTTCATGTTTTATATTACAGGTTTCAATTGTCATATAAATATAACAGATGGAATTGTTGGGTAAGAAAATAAATTTTAAACTTCTATTGTGCACTATTCACATGTTTTGAACCCAATACAACCCTACAGTGGTAACAAAACTCAGGCTGGTTCAATAGTTATATAACAATTGAATAGCATAATAACATGGGTTAAACATAAAATTTGTTTTCAAACTGTTTAAAATAAGGCATCTTGAAATCCTACAAACCTTTACTGAACTGTTCACCTTTTGATATCACCATAAATTATCAACTACGCTATATCGAGGAAGTCATTCCGTTCTAACTCGAACTAAGTCAAGTGCAGACAATTGGTTCATTGCGAACATAGTGCATGGTGAAGAATGGGTAGGAATGGATGATGGTCGATATGTGCGTTATTGATATTTGTAGGTGATGATAAAGGATCCGTGATCTGATCCCTAAATTGGATTTAGGGTTTGGACGATTTTCAGAAAATCAATACGGATACGTTCTATCAGACGTCGGCACCGCGGCTCCATAGTGGAGTCTCTTGGTGCCAGCTAGGGTTTCAAGATGTCACCGCTACTCCTTAGTGGAGCTCTGTGGCGCCAGTCACGGTGAAAAGAATGAGTCGCGGCTCATGTCCAAAATCTGCTATTAAAAGCTTCGTTTTAAAATTCTGGACTTACTACACCGTATGCGCCGTGACCCTAATTCACAAACAGAAGTCGAAAGGCTTCTTCCTTTCCAGCGTCGCGACTCCATAGTGGAGTTCCACGTCACTAGCGTTGCGACCCTAATGATTGGCGTCGTGGCGCCACCATCCAGAAATTAAAATATTCAGAGTTCAGAATGTTTAACCCACGATTGTTATTATTATACAGTATATTATTTGATAAGTATATTGTTTATGTGATATATGTCAATATGTTTGTCATATAAATTACTAGAATAGCATCAATAAATAATTATTTGGGTAGGAGGCACCCATTATGTGTTTAAACAGCTTAATAACATGCTTGGAAAAGCGGTGCCCAATGTATGCTTAAAAGTCTTTGCATGATAGTTAAGATACTTTATTTGATAAAGCATGCTAGAGTTGATCTTGGTTAAAACTCTAAGTTAAAATGTTCCCCCAAAATTTAATACAAGTCTCATTTTAAAATGAACGCGTCGTCCATTATATTGGATTGTAGTGTAAAATCTTTTTCGGCGAGATGCGTATTTATGCCACAACATTTGCTCTAAATCTACGAGGACTCAGACTCAGACTCTTTCATAGATGCATGTTAAATGTAGAAGTGGGTGATAAACCTTCATGAGTATTTACACCACAGTGTTTGATCTATAAGGAAAAACTCACTTAGATACATAATTGCAGTCGCATAATGGGGTTGAATTGCTAGGCTCTTTTGGTGCCACAATGTTGGACAAGCCAAGGACGCAAATCGTTTGTTTAGAACATTGGTCAAACAAGAGTTACAAATTGTTTGTAATTGGTTTAGAGACGTACCAAGTTGTGTTGTTGAAGTTATCAGCCACAATAAATGTGGGGATAATATGAACCTGGATCTTGGCGCATTATGACAGTATTTGATATGAGTCTGTATTCTTCCATGAGGTCGAAGAGTATGTTAAAATAGTGGGAGCTACTTAAACTAAAGGCTATGTTAATTAGTTAACGAATGTGTTCAATAGAAATTATATTAGAATTTAATTTGAAGTCTGTCTATTTCTTCAGTATAAAATGTCGAATCTATCACTCAAAATGTTGATTGAAACAAACAAGTTAAATGAAGCAAACTTCCATGACTGGTTGAGAAATATGCATTTGGTATTGAGACTGGAAAGAATTGAGTATGTGTTAGAAAAAGTGTTCCCCACAGTCCCTGTTGAAGATTGTGTTGAGTATGCCCTGTTTGATAAGGCAGCTTGTCAGAAACATCTAGACGATGCTACCTCAGCACAATTCATAATGTTGTCCTCCATGACTGTAGAGTTACAAAGGAAACATAAAAACATAGGCCCCAACGAGATGCTAGAATACTTGAAGAGACTCTATGACTGATGACGATGAACCTACAACCTAAAGTGAAGCTATGTTAGACATTGATTCGTAGAGATGGCAAGAAGCCATGAAATCTGAGATGGACTCAATGTACATCAATTAAGACCCATATGATGTAAATGGATCTTTAAGAAGAATATTGATGCATATAGCAACGTACATACTTAAGGCAAAATTGGTAGCTAAAGGTTATATCAACGGCCTGGGGTCGATTATGATGAAACATTTTCACCTGTTGCGACAATTAAGTCCATTTGGATTTTGCTTGCAATAGTCGCATACTATGATTATGACATTTGGCAAATGGATGTTAAAACTTATTTCCTTAATGGTAAGCTAATTGAGGAAGTGTATATGATACAAATTGAGGGTTTTACATCCAAGAATAAGCCAAAAGCAGTATGCAAGTTGCAGAAGTCTCTTTCTGGACTTAAGCAAGCCTCGGGGAGTTGGAATATAAGCAGTCAAATCGTTTGACTTTTCCAGAAGCAAAGAAGATCCATGCATTTATAGTAAGGGCAAGGAAGGGAGTATTGTCTTCATTGTTCTAATATCATAGTTCAATTAGTTGCTACACAGTTCTCCTTAGAACTGCTACGCAACTTATAGTAAGAGTTTTCTTAGAACGATTCGATCCGAGCTCTCTTATTGATTATGCCATAGACGGATCACATCTCATTAGAAAGGCAGGTCTTTTCTTTCTTTTTTTATCACCTTATTTCATTCACTGATTTCTTTAATTCATTTCTATTTTATGAATAGTTGCTTGTGTTGCTGAAGCGACATCATCTCATTGAACGTAGTGTTTCACGCGTTAGCTGGGCCCCTGATCCGCGTAGACCAAGGGCGAACACTCATCATTTACGGCATGGACTTACCCTATGCCTATGGTCTTCGTTTCTTACACGATAGATTGAGAGCCGGATTGAGATGCCCTATCGAGGGAGTCTGCAGCTCTACCAACGGGGCTATTAGAGAAGCAGCTTCATTCCTTGACTTCTTTTCTCAGTCAAGCTTCCTTGTTCCTTAGTGTAATCTCGGTCCATAGCCCTCCCGGGGGTCTAGCCAGTGAAGGCCAACTTATGGTGTTTCACGATCAGTATTGGAAATGAATGGAGAAGTGGTGGAACATGCGGAACCACATATTGGATTACTCCAGTGCGGCACAAAGCCACTGATGCTGAGTCGGCTCCTATGCCTCTAGTTATGCCCTGCTTGGTCCCCTGTAAGAAATCCTGATATTAAGCCGGGTGAAAGGGGCACTAGCGCGAAAACCGTTGCGCAACAAGAAGTGGATGCACCAGAGATGCACAGCACGTGGGCCTTGTCTAATGAACGACGACTTTCGATTCTTCACTTCAAGGAGTAGAGTCGCTGCCCAACCCTACCTATATAAAAGAAAAAGAAGAGATCACTAGGTCCCGAGCAATTCTACCTTCTTTCCATTATCCAACGTTCATGCGTCCCAACAAGTAGCGGGGATGCTGCGACCAAAGCGTATAAACTTCCGCTCCTCGAAGAAGGAAAATCCTGTGACCTCTCTTGTTTCCATCCCACCATGAGATGTAATTCAGACCGGACCAGACTCTTCTTTGTTTGAGCTACTCCGGGGGTGGCATCAGAAAGATCACCCGATCGAGGATTCGAATAAGACCGATGAGAGAAGGAATCGAATCATAGACGGATTGGTTACCGAATAAAGAGATAGCATGACTTCGAAGACTGAGAAAGCTAGATGAATAAGAATGATTTAGGAATTGTGCTAGACCACCAGTTCCGTCCTCACTTTTTTTGAAATAGGGGAACGGAAAATCCGCAGACATCCTGGCCAGAACTTCTATGCAGCACTTGTACGGAGCATAAAGGTTTGGAACTCTTTTCTCTTACCGCTCTTCTTGTTCGAGAATCAGCTTCACATGAAGTGAAGCATCCCTTGCAGCGAATAAATTATTACTATGCATAAGGGAATACCACTTGATCAAATAAAGAAACTTACATAGTTGATGCATCGAATACCACAGTTCCCATTTTTTGCACCAAGAAAGACATGGGAAAAAGAAAAATGCACAAACAAAAGGGGACTCTTGGCTTAACAACATCAAAGAGGAATCGAACCTCTTCCAGTTCTGTGATAACTCTAATCCATTTGATGTCCGCCACAAAATAGAGTTTCTATTCAAATCCCTACTCAACGCGGTGCCTTAAGGAGAATCCGAAGCCGGGGATCTGATGTCAAGAAGCTGAGAACAGTCTTTCAGCCAGTCCGTAATTTGCCAAAGCTTCATGCCCTTCTTGAATTGCAATCATTGAGTTCAGATTCAGAGGTGTGTCTGGGATCCGATCAGATCTACCAGCGACCGGTTTACGGAATGCAAACACTCATCTGCATGCAACAATGCTTAATCATGTTCCGGTTCCTAAGCCTTATACCTTTCTTCTGCAATGATTCCATTCTGGGATTCCGCGCTTTGAAAAGTGTTTTTTCCGGAATATAGCACAAGATTACCTTTTCTTGCTGCCATGGGGTCGACATGTGCGCCTCTCTAAGAGAAAAACTTTTTATTCTCGACAGGGAAGCCCCATAAAATTCGTAGATATTTCTTATCAAAGCGAGGGATTTTATTTCGCCTGAAACGTTGCAAGCAAATGGTTTTTGAAAAGCGTTAGAAATTATGTTTTCAGATACCGCTATACAATTACAACCCGTTTTTGCTCAATGGATACAAAACACAAATGCTTTAGCACTTGGTGCAATGGCTCCTGCCATTTCTTTATCTATATGAAACCAAATGGGCGAGTCTTTATTATTTATTTGGACCCTGAACTCAATGAGAGTGGGGATTCGCTCCTCTTCGGGCAACTCGTTCACGTCTGCAAGATACCTGACGACGTCTACTAACACATGCAGGGAAACTTGCACGTGTGGTTCTGGACAGGCTTTTGTTACACCCCGTAATTCCAGGGCATGTTTAAGGGAATGTACGTAAGGACGCAGGACTTTAAAATTTTTGAACGAAAGAAGAATTCGTTATTCTTAAGGAAGTCTTCCGAACCTCGGGAAGAAAATTGTTCGTTAATGAGAATTGGGTTCTCAAATTTGTTATTTGAGACTTTTTAGAGTTTATCGGAATTATGGAATTTTATTTTCAGAGTTGGATACGTGGGACCCACTCGTGAAATTTTACATTTTTGTGGGGCCCACAAGGTTATCGATATTTTGACCAATTATGGAAATTTCGAGAAACGATATGTTATGGACCAATGGGAGGGCGACACGTGTCACCCTCCACATGGTCATCTTGGGCGAAATGGATGATTAAAGAATAGCCATATTAGTCTTGAGAAAAATGGACCAAGTCAATGGTCAATTGAGCTTGATATAATTGACCACATCTTGACCATACATTTGTTTTGATCTAAGCCCTTGGTTGTTGTATATATCACTTACTAGTGCAAGACTAGTTCCCAACACTTAGAAAAAAATCAAGAATCTTGATAGAGCTTAAGGGAGCTCTCGGCAATGCCCCTATTCCCACACAAAATTTTTGCAATTTTGGATCATAAATCACAATACTTAAAACAAGGGTTCCTAAAGGTATTCTAAGGATATCCCTCCACAAAAATCCCGGAAAAACTACATTTTTACGTTAGTCGCAAGATGAAAACCTAAGGTGTTCTTCAACTTTGAAGTTGGAAATTGAAGAGAAGTTGGTTATGAACTTCTAAGGGTTGTTTGGAGCGGATTGAAACGTCAAGAAGAGGAGCTAAAGTTGCTAAGGATCGACTTGAAGTCTTGGATAATATTTAGGCTTATTGAGGTAAAACCTTCGTCTTACTATTGTAATTGAAGATTCCATATTATGATAAGTTAGAAATTATCATGTGATATATGTTATGAAGATTGATAAGTGTTATGGAATTTTGGAAGCCTAAAATTCGAAACTAGCATGATTTGCCTTTAAGATTGTAATTCAATTTAGTTATTAGTTTTAGTCGTCGCATGTTATATAAATAGGAGATTATAGTTGTTAAAGTTGGTTGCGACTATATAACAAGTTAGAATGACAATATGGATTGAAAAAGAATTGGAATAGACTTTGCATTGTTACTCATATTAGCCGAGAATGGTTTTACACCCCGTAATTCCAGGACATGTTTTTAAGAACGTACGTAAGAACTCAAAAGTGTTAAGATTTGAGACTAGTAAAAATTTATCGGGATTATGGAAATGTCGGAAAATGAAATATTGCAACGAACGGGAGGGTGACATGTGTCACCCCTCCCCCTCTTAGTTGGTTGGACGAAATAGACCATGGGTGTTATGGTCATTTGACCCAAGTTAAGATGACCAAGTCTTGCTAAAGCTAGAGCTTGATAATGTTGACTAAGTCAAGAGGTCAATAGCTTGAGATAATTGACCACATCTTGACCTTCCATTTGGATGAATCCTAGCCCTTGTTTTATTTATATATACTACTACTAGTGCAAGAATAGTCTCCATACTTAGAAAAAATTTCAACAATTTTAGAGAAACAAAGAGAGGCTCTCGGCTTTAGCAAGAAAGGAGGGAGAAATTTTTTGCAATCTTGCTTCAATAATCCCAATACTTTAAACCAAGGTTCCTAAGAGTATTGTAAGGTTATCTCAATAGAAAGATCCCTGAAAAGTGGCGTTTTCGTATTAAAGGTGAAAACCTAGTCACTTTCCTAGGTTTGGATTGGGAACTTAAGGAAAGTTGTTTGTGATCTTCTAAGGGCTTCAAGTGGCATATTGGAGTGTCAAGGAGAGACTTTAAGTTTCTAGGGAGCAACTTCGGATCTTGAAGTGGATTAAGGCTCACTAAGGTAACAATCTTGTTTTCTTAAGTGTTATAAGATTACATATTGTTGTAGCCTTACATTTTGACTAGCATGAAGTATATGTATTAAAGATTGATAAGTGTTATGAATATTTGAAGCCAAAAATCCGAAATGACATGTTGAGCCATTGGAAATTGAAATACAATTTGGTCGCTAACTAGAATCGTCGCATGTTATCTACTTGAAGATTATTGTTGTTATAATCGATTGCGGCTTTATAACATGTTATACTAAACAACTTGTATTGAAAAGGAATTGGAAAGGAAAGATATGTTGTGACACCTTTTGGCCGAGAATGACATAATATGTTGGATTAGTTTGATATTAATTTGTGGGGCGGAATTTTACACGTCTTGTAGGCGTGTAATCCCCTATTGTTAACTACATTGTTGAGCCTTAAATGTGGCGTGTTTAGTTATTGAATTCGGGCCTTGAAAAAGGTGGAAAAGTATGACAAAGGAAGTGTTGTCCGATTTTCCGTAGAATTTAGTGACTTTGCACTTGGAATATTCTACGTTTGAAGCTAGAAGTTAATAGACGTATTATGGTCATTATAGGTTGACATACTACGTACGGCGTATTGGACTTAGCAAGTGGATTGAACCGAAGAGGTATGTGGAACTTTCTTATCTCTTGAGCATGAATAGTTGTAAATATATAGTACGGTAGACGTACGAGATTTTGACAATCTAGTCTATTTGATATCCTTGGCTTATTTTAAGAATGTCCAAGTTGGTTGAGTTAGGGAATTAACTCACTTGTTTAAATAAATTAAGGATATCTTAGTTTCTAAAAGTTAAAAAACTTGATTACTAAAGTTAAGGGACTTGAAGTATTTTAAAAGTATATGATACTTGTTTCGTTTTAAAAGTATAAGTCTCTTGGATATAAGGAAGAATGTAATTGTCTAAAGTATAAAGCTAGTATAACGACTTTATGGGAAGTTGGTTATAATAGCTTTATGGAAAGTTAATAGAGTGGTTTACTCTAAGTAATGTAAATAATGATAAATGACTTGAAATAATGAAAGACAAATTGATTTGAAGGCATCAATTGCTTAAGGTTTTAAAAGAAAGAAGTCACTTGATTTAGAAGCCTAAATGTAATTCTAAAAGGTATTGTGACTTGTCTTGAAAAGTAGATATGACTTGATACTACGGTTATTAGTATCTTGGAAGCTTATATGAAAAAGAGTCATTTTAAAAGAGTAGAAGTATGTAGCACTTTGGGTTAAATTCCCGGATTTTTATAATGACACGTTAGTGCCTTAAGTAAACTAAAATGAGAGTGTATATGTATAAGACTAATAAGAAGTTAGGGGGATTTCTTAACTTGCTTATGTTATGTACGATAAACCGGTAGTGCTTATGTTATGTATGATAAGCTGGTAGTGCTTATGTAATGTATGATAAGGAAGTGCTGCCCGATTTTCCGTAGAATTAAGAGTCCTTATACTTAGAAATATTCTACGTTTAAAGCTAGTAGTTGATGGACGTATTATGGTCATTATAGGTTGACATTCTACGTGCGGCGTATTCAACTTGGCAAGTGGTTTAAGTCGAAGAGGTATGTGGAACTTTCCCTATCTTCTTGAGCATGGGTTTTATAAATGTATAGTACGGTGGACGTACATGGTTAAAAAGGAATTTGGTTTCATTTTGGTATCCTTGCCTTGTTTTCGAAAAGGATATGTGACTTGACGTTACATGGAAGGATTTCTTGACTTGAAAAGTATAGAATACTTGATTTGGAAAAGTATTGATTTCTTGAACTATTCTAAAGATAAGAGACTTGATTTTCTAAAGTTAAGAAACTTGATATTCTAAAGTTAAGAAACTTGATTTCTAAAGTTAAGAGACTTGAAGTACTTTGAAAGTTATGTAACTTGATTTGAAAGTATATGATACTTGGTTTTGAAAGTATAAGTCTCTTGGTTATAAAAAGAATGAATTTGTCTAAAACATAAAGAGTTATAACGGCTTTATGGGAAGTTAGTTATAACGGCTTTATGGAAGGTTAAGAGAGTGGTCTACTTGATCTATAGGCATGAGTTGCCTATGTTGTGAATGTAGAAGTTACTGAGTTTCAAAGCCTTGAAATGAATTTCTAAAAGTGTAGTAACTTGTTTTGAAAAGTAGACAAGCCTTGATACTACGGGTGTTAGTATCTTGGGGTTTTTATATTAAAGGGGTTCTTTTTAAAGGAACGGAGGTACGTAGTACTTTGGGTTAAATTCCCGGATTTTTAATGACATGTTAGTGCCTTAAGTTAAATAAAATGAGAGTGCATGATAATTAAGGCTAATAAGAAGTTAGGGGATGTCTTAACTTGCTTATGATAATTATGATAAGTCGGTGGTGCTTATGTTATGTATGATAAGTCGGTGGTGCTTATGTTATGTATGATAGCCGGTTGTGCTAGTGATATATTGTTCATTACGGGGTCATTCCCCGGGCTTGTGGCATTTGCATATTACGTGGATTTGCTCCCCATGATGCGAGGAATACCTCATGCGAGTCCGTAGGGCTCATGCGGGTGAAATAGTCCTATGCGGGGCGTACCAGTCCTATGCGAGGCGGATGACCTCATTGCGGGTCCACAGGACCTATGCGGGTGAAATAGTCCCAGAAGTAGGATTGCTTAATGATACTATGGGCGGGTGGACCTAATTTGATCATAAGCCTCCTATTTTTATGCAGTAAAGTATGCTCTTGTTTACTCTCATTATTAGTAAGGCACAGTGTACTGTTATTTTGGTCATCATACATGTCTCCAGCTTTATTTTAGACTATATGATTTCATTACTGATGCTGATTTCACATACTTGGTACCTGTTGTACTGACCTCCTTTGGGGGGCTGCGTTCATGCCGCAGGTTGAGTTATACAGGTTGTTGATCCTCACTCTTAGGATCACTGTTCAGCTGTTGAGAAGCTTCATTACTCCGGAGGCTTATCTTTGGTTCAGATCCCTGGTATTGTCGGTTGTTGTACATTCAGGGGTATGGCGGGGCCCTGTCCCGTCACAGTTGTTATGTCAAAATTCTTAGAGGTCTATAGTCATGTGTGTGGGTCGGTTTGTAAAGAAAAAGGATGTAACTGCTTTTGACTATTTACACATATATATCCAGGAAGGCAGCCTTATCGGCTAGTCTGTTGTTTACTTCTTACTGATTTATGTTGTGTGTTTTCTATATGTTCCGCTGACTTTCTCTGATGGTTACCTGTAAGGGTGCCCAGGTAGGGCACCAGTCGCGGGTCCGGGTTCGGGTCGTGACAAAAGTGGTATCAGAGCAGTTAGTCCTCGGAAAGTGTCTACAGACCGTGTCTAGTAGAGTCTTGGTTATCGGTGTGTTGTGCACCACATCTATAACCAGGAGGCTGCAGTACATTTAGATTGGTTTCCATTCTTCTCACTCTGAGATCGTGCGATAGAGCTGTGTTGTTAGGGTCGTCTCTCCCTAACGAGTTATGTTGATTGCAGCTATGAGAAAGACAACAATGACCCAGGAAAGATTATGGGGATTGCGTATCCAGGTTGATAATACTTGTTGTATAGTTAGTATAATGACGTACAACTATACGGATTTATGTATGAGGGTCAGATACGTGTCGCCTTGAATGATTTTGGATTACCAAGAATTGGTAAGGACTAAATAGATACCGGGAAGGTATGAAACAGTTTAATAAATTCTCATCGAGGTTTTACGTATTATTTTGAGATAATCGGGAGATGATGAGCGGTCGGATAGGGTAATGAACCCATAGCCTGTAGTAAAGCAGGGTCAGTTAAGGGTTGTCCCGCTATTTGACAGGGTCACGAGGGTGCAAGGCCCAAGTCTAGTAGTCATTTTACGGGTTCGTGGACGCGTTCCACCGGAACCAGGCCGTGAGGGCCGAAAATGGCCTTATATTGTTCGATATAGTAACTCCAAAGATTGGAGGCCATAATCAGTATGGAGGTTATGTACGTATGTTAGAATAAGTTGGGAAGTACGAAAAGAGTACGACCAGTAAGAAAGAGAGAAACCAAGTGTAAAAGAATAGAGCCTGAATCCATAAGAACCTTTCAAGGAAGCTACATCGTGAGAGATTGGGTGGTAGCTGAGCAGGTATATGAAATTGCCCGGTGATGATACAGTCATCAGACCCTACCAGACCTAGTAGATCTGGATACGAAGGACTTTGAGGTCATTACGGGTATAGACTAGTTGACTTCTAGTATGCCAATATTGATTGTAGAGAGAGATTGGTTCGATTCCAGTTTCCCGGTGAGCCGGTTATCGATTGGAATGGAAGTGTTAGTATATGTAAGTTATTCCTTCCTTCTTGGACATGATAAATTGAGGAGTCTATGTGACTTGTTTCATTGAAGTGATTGATTTGAATTTAAACGTTAAGAGACGGAGATAAGAACATACGATTATTGAAGGATTTTATGATAAGTACTCTTGGAGGTACTGGAGTTGTTTAGTGTGGCGGTCAGGGCCACGACTTTACGAATGATTTCAGGAAAATGCGCAAAGCAAGAATAAGATAAGTGCGAGTACTGCCTGTGGAAAAACAGAAGACATCGTTGGTAGGTTTTGAAAATCTATACGATTATAAAGTGGCGCTGTATGATTAAGATTATGAAGGGAGATAAGCTCTCTCCCCCACGTAAAAGGATAGTTTTGCATATTATGGGGTTATGTGTACCCATTTTGTTAGGCGAAGGATATGAGACTGGTAGGGTCTTCAGTATCGTCACGCCAAAGGTTACAGTTTTAGGTAGCCGTGGGAAAGGTATTGGGTTGGGGTAATTGAGGACGACACTAAGAAATGGTTGAAAATGTGTCGTAAGGATATGAATGCAGGTAGTACGCATGAATGAAAGTGTATGATCATGAATCAAGATAGAAATATTTTTGCTAATAATAAGCATAAGAAAGGGTTATGACCAGAATGATAAAAAAGAATGCAACTATGGTTATGTAAGTTGCACGAGATATGATTACCCCAGACTAGTGTAAAGACCATTAGTGAATGATGGGCAGTAAGAACACCTCGAGGAAATGTGGCCAACATATGTCTTGTGAGAAGGATAGTAGGAAAATACGGGGGTAAGGGACCCCAGGACAACTTGAAATGAAATATAAAGGTAAGACGAGTAGACACTCGAACGATAAGAAATCTTGGCAAACCATTGGATTAGGTAATACCATGAATTGAGGTTGAACACCTGACTATAAGCTCTATGAGCTGGGAGAGAATAATAGGATTACTACTTGACGAGATCAAGGAAATCTCCCCCTAAATTGTGATTGGCAGGAAGTCTTAGCCATGAGACTAGCAAAGGAATCAAATCTAAGTATAGTGACCAAGTTTGGTTGCAACAGAGAAATGGGAATAAGAATCATAATTAAGATCATATCCCCGAATTTTTCGGAAGTATGAGACAGGCTTCCAGTTATTGGAAGATAAGCTCACTACGACTACAATTCTAACCCCTCCTGAGGGACTAGCGGGTTAGGTGATTATTGTAACACTTTGAGTGTTGGATGGGTTGTGTGCGGATGCAACACGATAAGGTAACAACCTATATTTCCCGGCAGCTACGGGAGCATGATAGTGGAGCTCAGGTTCGAGAGGTTGTCGAGTCTTCCCTCGTTGAGGAGGTGAAGAGGCGACAATATAAGGATCCAGTTCTAGGGCGAATTTGAGAAATGGCTCTCCAAGAGGAGAAGGACCTGTATGGGTAGCACCGGATGGGGTGCTGTGATATGAGGATAGATTGTGTGTGCCCGGTGATGCAGGACTTGTCAGCAGGTTTTAAGGAAGGCAAACAGTGCTCGTTACTCTATTCATCCGGGGTCGACTAAGATGTATCATGACCTCAGATGTATGTATTGGTAAGATGGACTGGAGAGGGACGTAGCAGAGTTGTTGCTTAGTGTCCAAATTAGTAGCAGGTCAAGGTTGAACACCAGAAGCCCAGTGGGATATTACAAGCGATTGAGATCCCGACTTAGAAGTGGGAGGTGATTAATATGGACTTTGTTACCGGGTTGCATCGTACTCAGAGGAAGTGCGACTACCTGGGGGTCATAGTAAACAGGCTGACGAAATCATCCCATTTTCTTCCGGTTAGGACCACTTACTCGGCTGAGGATTATGCTAGATTATAATAGCAGGAAGATTGTGAGACTGCACGGAGTTCCTACATTATGATGTCAGACAGATGAGCTCGGTTTACGTCTAACTTCTGGAGGTTTTCCAGAAGGGATTAGGGACACATGTGAGTCTCAGTGTTGCATTTCACCTCAGACCGACGGACAGGCAGAGCGTACTATCCATACACTTGAGGATAGGTTGCGGGCCTGTGTTATTGATTTCAGAGATGGCTGGGAGGATTAATTGCCCCTTGTTGAGTTTGCGTATTACAAAAGCTACCATTCCAGTATTCAGATGGCCCGGTATGAGGCCTTGTATGAAAGAAAGTGTAGATCGCCGGTTGGTTGGTTCGACGTCGGCAAGGTTCAGTTAATTGGCCCAGACTTCATTCAGCGGGGTGTGGATAAGGCGAAGCTTATCCAGGAAAGATTATTAGCAAGCTCAGAGTCGATGGAAGCTTTATGCAGATAACCGACGTCGACACTTGGAGTTCAGGTTGACGTTTTAGCATAATTATTGTTATGTGGCCATGTGTGGCAAGTGTGATTATGTTGGGTGTAGTCAAGGGACTATGCCAATATTCGTTTAGATTGGACTCCGAAAGAACATTCGGGGACGAATGTTTCTAAGGAGGGGAGAATATTACACCCCGTAATTTCAGGACATGTTTTAGAGAATGTACGTAAGGACGCAGGACTTTAAAATTTTTGAACGAAAGAAGAATTCGTTATTCTTAAGGAAGTCTTCCGAACCTCGGGAAGAAAAATTGTTCGTTAATGAGAATTGGGTTCTCAAATTTGTTATTTGAGACTTTTTAGAGTTTATCGGAATTATGGGATTTTATTTTCAGAGTTGGATACGTGGGACCCACCCGTGAAATTTTACATTTTTGTGGGGCCCACAAGGTTATCGATATTTTGACCAATTATGGAAATTTCGAGAAACGAAAAGGTAATGGACCAATGGGAGGGCGACACGTGTCACCCTCCACATGGTCATCTTGGGCGAAATGGATGATTAAAGAATAGCCATATTTTGCTTGAGAAAAATGGACCAAGTCAAATGGTCAATTGAGCTAGATATAATTGACCACATCTTGACCACACATTTGTTTTGATCTAAGCCATTGGTTGTTGTATATATCACTTACTAGTGCAAGACTAGTTCCCAACACTTGGAAAAAATCAAGAATCTTGATAGAGCTTAAGGGAGCTCTCGGCAATGCCCCTATTCCCACACAAAAAAATTTGCAATTTTGGATCATAAATCACAATACTTAAACCAAGGGTTCCTAAAGGTATTCTAAGGATATCCCCCCACAAAAATCCCGGAAAAACTATGTTTTTACGTTAGTCGCAAGATGAAAACCTAAGGTGTTCTTCAACTTTGAAGTTGAAAATTGAAGAGAAGTTGGTTATGAACTTCTAAGGTTTATTTGGAGCGGATTGGAACGTCAAGAAGAGGAGCTAAAGTTGCTAAGAATCGACTTGAAGTCTTGGATAATATTTGGGCTTATTGAGGTAAAACCTTCGTCTTACTATTGTAATTGAAGATTTCATGTTATGATAAGTTAGAAATGATCATGTGATATATGTTATGAAGATTGATAAGTGTTATGGAATTTTGGAAGCCTAAAATCCGAAACTAGCATGATTTGCCTTTAAGATTGTAATTCAATTTAGTTATTAGTTTTAGTCGTCGCATGTTATATAAAGAGGAGATTATAGTTGTTAAAGTTGGTTGCGACTATATAACATGTTAGAACGACAATATGGATTGAAAAAGAATTGGAATAGACTTTGCATTGTTGCTCATATTAGCCGAGAATGGCATTGACTTTTGGACTGTTTTGTATAAATTGTGGGGCAGAATTTTACACGTATTGTAAGTCGTGTAATCCCCTTTGGTTAGCTAAATTGTTGAGCCTTAAATGTGGAATGTTTGGTTATTGAATTCGGGCCTTGAAAAAGGTGGAAAAGTACGTAGAAACAAAGGAAGTGCTGCCCGATTTTCCGTAAAATTAAGAGTCCTTATACTTAGAAATATTCTACGTTGAAAGCTAGTAGTTGATGGACGTATTATGGTCATTATAGGTTGACATTCTACGTGCGGCGTATTCAACTTGGCAAGTGGTTTAAGTCGAAGAGGTATGTGGAACTTTCCCTATCTTCTTGAGCATGAGTTTTATAAATGTATAGTACGGTGGACGTACATGGTTAAAAAGGAATTTGGTTTCATTTTGGTATCCTTGCCTTGTTTTCGAAAAGGATATGTGACTTGACGTTACATGGAAGGATTTCTTGACTTGAAAAGTATAGAATACTTGATTTGGAAACGTATTGATTTCTTGAACTATTCTAAAGATAAGAGACTTGGTTTTCTAAAGTTAAGAAACTTGATATTCTAAAGTTAAGAAACGTGATTTCTAAAGTTAAGAGACTTGAAGTACTTTGAAAGTTATGTAACTTGATTTGAAAGTATATGATACTTGGTTTTTAAAGTATAAGTCTCTTGGTTATAAAAAGAATGAATTTGTCTAGAATATAAAGAGTTATAACGGCTTTATGGAAAGTTAGTTATAACGGCTTTATGGAAGGTTAAGATAGTGGTCTACTTGATTTATAGGCATAAGTTTCCTAGGTTGTGAATGTATAAGTTACTGAGTTTCAAAGCCTTGAAATGAATTTCTAAAAGTGTAGTAACTTGTTTTGAAAAGTAGACAAGCCTTGATACTACGGGTGTTAGTATCTTGGCGGTTTTATATAAAAAAAGGTTCTTTTTACAGGAACGGAGGTACGTAGTACTTTGGGTTAAATTCCCGGATTTTTAATGACATGTTAGTGCCTTAAGTTAAATAAAATGAGAGTGCATGATAATTAAGGCTAATAAGAAGTTAGGGGATGTCTTAACTTGCTTATGATAATTATGATAAGACGGTGGTGCTTATGTTATGTATGATAAGCCGGTGGTGCTTATGTTATGTATGATAGCCGGTTGTGCTAGTGATATATTGTTCATTACGGGGTCATTCCCCGGGCTTGTGGCATTTGCATATTCCGTGGATTTGCTCCCCATGATGCGAGGAATACCTCATGCGAGTCTGTAGGGCTCATGCGGGTGAAATAGTCATATGCGGGGCGGACCAGTCCTATGCGAGGCGGATGACCTCATTGCGGGTCCACATGACCTATGCGGGTGAAATAGTCCCAGGAGTAGGATTGCTTAATGATACTACGGGCGGGTGGCCCTAATTTGATCATGAGCCTCCTATTTTTATGCAGTAAAGTATGCTCTTGTTTACTCTCATTATTAGTAAGTCACAGTGTACTGTTATTTTGGTCATCATACATATCTCCAGCTTTATTTTAGACTATATGATTTCATTACATTACTTTCAGTTTCACATACTTGGTACCTGTTGTACTGACCTCCTTCGGGGGGCTGCGTTCATGCCGCAGGTAGAGTTATACAGGTTGTTGATCCTCACTCTTAGGATCACTGTTCAGCTGTTGAGAAGCTCCATTACTCCGGAGGCTTATCTTTGGTTCAGATCCCTAGTATTGGCGGTTGTTGTACATTCAGGGGTATGGCGGGGCCCTGTCCCGTCACAGTTGTTATGTCAAAATTCTTAGAGGTCTGTAGTCATGTATGTGGGTCGGTTTGTAAAGAAAAAGGATGTAACTACTTTTGACTATTTACACATATATATCCAGGAAGGCAGCCTTATCGGCTAGTCTGTTGTTTACTTTTTACTGATTTAAGTTGTGTGTTTTCTATATGTTCCGCTGACTTTCTCTGATGGTTATCTGTAAGGGTGCCCAGGTAGGGCACCAGTCGCGGGCCCGAGGTCGGGTCGTGACAGCTTTTCTTAGGTATCTAATAACCTTGCTTCTGCTCGCCGCTAGCGCAATATGGTGCAGCTTGCTGCTAAAGATCCAGAACGAGTGATCAAAAAATTTGATTCTTTTTTATCTCCGAATCGGGTATTTCTGAAGTACAAAGGGGGTTATATCATCTCATGGCGGATTGACAAATTATTAGGCCGAGCTGGATTTGAACCAGCGTAGACATATTACCAACGAATATACAGTCCGTCCAACGAAAAGTTAAGGATTAGTAATCCTTTTTAGAAATCGAATAGATTCGGTCTTATACATACGCGAGGAAGGTAATCAAAAAAGAAAGAAAATGGGGCCCCTATCTCTAAAGGGGCTTATGCACTCCACGAATTTCTTATGTTATGGGGTCTCGAAGACTCAATTTAGCTGCCAACCCTAGTCAGCAAGCTGAAAAACTTTCTCATTTCTCTAATAATAAGGTAGCTCACTGATTTTAGCCGAAATTGAGAGAGTTTATACCTCTTCATAAGTCCTTTCTTACAGGCTATTCAAGGTCTATTGGCTTTCTTGCATTATTGTTATATATGTAGATGACATATTAATAATGGGAGACAATAAGATTCTTATGCAATCAGTTAAGGAATGGTTATCCAACACCTTCATGAGGAAGGACTTGGGTGAAGCCTACTACATTCTTGGAATTAGGATCTATAGAGATAGACCTAATAGATTGTTGGGGATGTCACACTCCATAAACATAGACAAAGTTCTATGACGATTCTCTATGAAAATTCTAAGAGGGAAAGTCTTCATATGGTCAAGGCATCAAGTTATCAAAGAAGGATAGTACTTCTACTGTTGCAGAACTTGAACGCATAAAAAGAATCACATATGCTTCAGCTATATATCAATCATGTATGTCATGACCTGTACGAGGCCAGATGTGCCCTATTCACTTAGTATGACTTGCAAATTCTAGCAGAATCCTGGGGAAGAACATTGGAAAGCAGTCAAGAGTATTCTTAAGTATCTTCGATGAACTAAAGAATATTTCTTAGTCTATGGTGGACAAGAGAAGCTAGTGGCTACTAGGTACACTGATGGTAGCTTGCAGACAAATCTTGATGATTTCAGGTCTTAGTCTGGATATACCTTCATTTTCAACGGTAGAGCAGTAAGTTGGAAAAGTTCCAAGCAAGCAACAACTGCTGATTCGACAACTGAAGCTGAGTACATTGCTGGATCATAAGCTCGTAAAAAGCTATCACGATATCTGAGTTCCTGAAGGAACTAGGGGTTGTTCCAAGTGTCACTTGTCTAATAAGCTTAGTTAAGCATAATGGTAATTTTGAAAACATAGATATTAGATACATTAGAGATTGCAGATTGAAAGTATGTATGTCCTAGAGACAATCATTATTAGGGACAAATGTACTTGAACACGTTCGTATTATTAATAAGATTAATATATTTATGGCATTTGCGATTATTGAATTATTATTTGATTGTTTGTAATTATTCATTAGTGTGCATTCCTTGAGCTTACATTGTCATTAATAGAGTGGGATATTAATGATAGAGCGTAACTCTCAAAGTATCCTCGACTAATGATCATCAAGAATGAGATATCGATGATATGTTATAAGTCGACATGTGGTCTGCATCACACTCTTAGAGAATGTAGTATGTCTCATCTGATACTAGTAATGATTAATAGTGATGGACAAAAGGATACTTTTGGAAAGTATTGATATACCTTACTGATAAACTATTTGTTATACATATCTAAAGTGTTGTCAGCGTGTGGGAGATAAAGGTCATTTGACTTGAGGTCAATACATAC
Organism: Przewalskia tangutica; assembly: GCA_029844215.1. NCBI lineage: Eukaryota > Viridiplantae > Streptophyta > Magnoliopsida > Solanales > Solanaceae > Przewalskia > Przewalskia tangutica. Next base: position 26,814,150 of record CM056736.1, on the reverse strand, counting down.
CTTGTTTATAGAGTAATGTACTTTGACTCTGTCCTAAGCTTAAACTCATTATAGGATAAGATACGGCTTGTGTTGGGTGCATTATGATGTAAATTAAGGTGGTAGTTGAGTCAAGAATATGATTCATTCCTCATTGGATATTCGATAGAGCACTCAACATCTCAGTGATATTAGGTCGACCAAGTCATTGGTCAATGCAAGAAACATATTTAAAATATAGTCTAGTTGTCGACTAATATAGATGATATAATGTGATCAAGCCATTTGGATAGACACATGGCAAATCCTAAGCTTGATCGAGTGTGTCGCGAATGAAAGGAACTTATCATCTCACATAAAGGTTATGTTTGCAGGATTCATGTAAACATACTTCACATATTGAGTTCGTCAAACGACCCGTCTAGAAGTTTTGTATGAACCTTAATTAGATTAGTGTCGATATGTGAATGTCTATAGGGTCACACTATGTCGACTGTCTCTTCGATCTAAGGGTGTATTGAGAAAGTATTAAATATTCTATTGGAATCGAGATATTTAAATTGATAATAACTATGAGATAATTTCTGTTTGATGGAAATTATTTAATTAAGTCAAAATTAGATTTTGAAAATTACTAGGTTGCACCGCCCCGGCAGTGGGCCCAGTCAGACTAGCCCACTGCACTTTGGTTTTTGGGTCAGGCTTGGGGCCCAACCCTAATCCATTTTTGACCTAAAAGTCAATTATATATAAAGCACTAAACATTATTATCAAATAGTAATGCATAACCATTTTCTAGACTTAGAGTTTAGAAAAGAAATTCTCTCAAACCTCTGCCAAGATTTCCTTACTTTCTTGACAGAGGAATACACTTCAGTATAGTGTTTGCAGTCGAAGGGACACCCGCATGTGCACCCTTTAGTAAAGACTCCAGATAATACAACCTGTAAGTTTCATGTTTTATTTACAGATTTCAATTGTCATATAACTATACCAGACGGAATTGTTGGGTAAGAAAATAAATTTTAAAATTTCGTTGTGCATTATTCACATGTTTTGAATCCAACAAAACCCTACACAACTTACATTGAGTTTTGATTTCAGTCCTAGTTCATGTATTAGGTTATCCAGGTGTAATCTCTTTTCTCTTTTGAGAAGCATATTTTGAGATAATAATGATTGTCTCTAGGACAAACATACTTTCTGTTACATCCCGTAATTCCATAGCTACTAAGTGAGAACATTATTATGGAAATTAGATATGAATGTTGGAAGGAAAGGATTTTTACATTTTCTTATATGGAAAATTTTCGAAATTAGATATGAACCAATGGACTGTTTACGTGGACTGTTTTAGTAGGGATTAAGAGGTTGTTTTACGTGATAAATTAGTGTGTGAATCACCTTGGTTGTTGTTTTGGTTGTGCCCTTCATTGGTTCTTGGTTATTGATGTTATTGGCCTTATTTATAAGGTGGAAAAGTATGTATAAATAGGGGAATTGCTGCCCAAATTTTTATACGAAAGGAGATTCATTATGTATTATAAGTGTATACTAGTATCATGGAATTGATAGACGTGTTATTGTCATTATAGGTTGAAGTACTACTTGAGACGTTTTTGTTACACCCCGTAACTCCAGGACATGTTTAAGAGAATGTACGTAAGGAACTCAAGACTTGAAATTGGTACGAAAGGAAGAATTGTTTTTCCGACGGAAAATCTTCCGAACGTCGGAAAGGAGAAATGTTCGTTGAGGAGAATTGGATTCTCAAAATGCATTAATTGAAGAGTATGGAACTTATTATCATTATGGAAATTTATTTTTACGGATTTGGTCACGTGGGGCCCACCCGAGAAATTTTACGTTTTGTGGGGCCCACGAGGGTTACGGAATTTTATGGACGAATGGGAAGGCGACACGTGGCACCCCCAATGGTCTTGGACGAATTTATGCAAGGGTATTATGGTCATTGACCATGGTATAAGACCAAGTCTTGCTAATTATAGAGCTTGACATTGTTGACTAAGTCCAAGGGCCACTTGGCTTGATCTCTTCCCTCCAAACTTAACAAGTGTTATAATCTAGACCCTCCAATGTTTTATATAAGCACACTAGTAGCAAGACTTGTCTTCCAACACTTAGAAAAAAATTGAGAGAACTTGTGTGTGCCATTGTGAGCTCTCGGGTTTGTGCTAAGATGAACAAGGAAAATTTTCATTTGTGGTTCTTTAGTCACAAGACTTTAACCCAAGGTCCCTAAGGGTATTGTAAGGATATCTCAATAGAAAGATCTCGGAAAAACGACATTTTTACGTTAGTCGCAAGGCGAAACCCTAAGGTGTTCTTCAACTTTGAAGATGGAACTTGAAGAAGAGTTCTTCAAGAGCTTCTAAGGAGTGCTTGGAGCGGATTGGAATATAAGGAAAGGAGCTAAGAATTGCTAAGGAGCGACATTGAATCTTGGAAATTATAAGGGCTTGTAAAGGTAAAATTCTTGTCGTTTTAGTATTTAAGATTACTTATTGTGGTAGCTATGGATATTAGCAAGTATGAGATATATATTGTGAAGTTGACAAGTGTTATGGATATTGGAACCCTAATCCGAAAACTAGTATGTTTAGCCTTAAGATTACAATTCAATTTGATTATTAGTATAAGTCGTCACATGTTATTTAAAGAAGGAAATTGTAGTTGTTGAAATTATTTATGACTATATAACATGGTAGACCTAAGAAGTTGGATTGAAAAAGAATTGGATAGAACTTTGTGTTATTGATTAAGTTAGCCGAGAATGACCTTGATTAAGGACTTAGTTGGTATTAATTGTGGGGCGGAATTTTACACGTATTGTAAGACGTGTAATCCCCTTTGATTGGTTGTTTTATTGAGCCTTAAATGTGGCGTGTTTGGTTATTGAATTCGGCCTTGAAAAAGGTGGCAAAGTATGTAGAAACAAAGGAAGTGCTGTCCGATTTTCCGTAGAATTTAGTGACTTTGCACTTAGAATATTCTACGTTTGAAACTAGAGGTTTAATGGACGTATTATGGTCATTATAGGTTGAAGTACTAGGAATAGCGTATTCTACTTGAAGGATGGAATAGCTATCAAGGTTGAAGTACTTCAGAGCATTTTGTTATTTGTCGATAATCGTCGCGAGGTATGTGAACCTCTTCCTTCTTTTGACATGATTCTATGTATGGAATATACATGTGGTATTATTTCATGATTCCTTCTACTCTTAGAAGTTAAGAGGTATGCATGTTGATTTACTCTACGTAAGGGTTATGTCTAGGTTATCCTAAGTTCTTACCAAGTCTTATGGGGGATGTTGGTAAGAGTCGTTAGGAGGTATTTTGGAGCCAAGTTGACTTGGCTAAATTACGGCACCAATGAGAATAAGTATCGAACAAGCCACTGCAGCGTTAATAAAGGAAAATGTAATGACAATCAATTAAGTTAAAACAAGTAGAATTCTCCATCTGCATAGAAGCTAAGATAAGACAAAATTGTATTACATTTTCTAGATCATGGCTACTTGATTAAGATCGTTATAAATAAGTATAACTTATTCACAACGCACCAAGGTATATGTTACTTAATTTATAAGAACTTACGTATGAGGTTTTAAGACTATGAACCTCAACTTCTTTTAAGGTTAAGGGACTTTATTTTTCAAGTTATGGGACTTGATTCTTAAAGGAAGAAATGACTTGAAATAAAGAAGGGCAAATTGCTTTAAAGGTACCAATTGCTTAAGGTTTTAAAGAAAGAAGTCACGTGATTTAGAAGCCTACAATTGTATTTCTAAAAGGTATTGTGACTTGTCTTGAAAAGTATATATGACTTGATACTACGGTTATTAGTATCTTGAAAGTTTTATTTGAAAAAAAGTCATTTTAAAGGAGTAGAGGTGCGTAGTGCTTTGGGTTAAATTCCCGGATTTTTATGTGTGAAACGAAAGTGCCATGAGTTTATAAAAATGGAAGTCTAAAGGTTTAATGAACTTGCCTATGTTTGCTTGTGATAGCTTTGAGTGCAAGTATTATATGTTTACGTTGTCGTGACTCTCAGTTGGAGGGTCGGCTGTCTTGTTGTAAGTTTACTTGACGCGTCGAAGCGATGTGGGATTCCACGTATGCTTCCATTATGATTGATCCTTGGACATGCTTATACGATGTGGGATTCCGGCACGTGACCAGAGGCGTTAGATTCGGTTGTTTTATTACCCATGGCCATGCTTATACGATGAGGGATTCCGGGGCATGCGACCATGCTATTGTTACACCCCGTAAGTCCAGGACATGTAAAGGAGAATGTACGAAAGGAAACAAGACTTGGAAATCGGTACGAAAGGAAGAATTATTTTTCCGACGGAAAATCTTCCGAACGTCGGTAAGGAAAAATGTTCGTTGTTGAGAATTGGATTCTCAAAAGGCATTATTTGTAAAGTATGGAACTTATTAACACTTTGGAAATTTATTTTTACGGATTTGGTCACGTGGGGCCCACCCGAGGAATTTTACATTTTTGTGGGGCCCACGAGGGTTACGGAATTTTATGGACGAATGAGAGGGCGACACGTGGCACCCCAACTAGTGGTCTTGGACGAAAATGTTAAGGGTAAAATGGTCATTTGACCTATGTAGATGATAAGTCTTGCAAGCTTGACATAATTGACTAGTCAACTTGCCACATAAGCTTGATCCTTGTGATAATCATCCTAGCCTCACATTTGTTAATATCTAAGCCTTCCAATATGTGTTATATACTAACTAGTAGCAAGACTAGCTCATTTTAACACTTAGAAAAATTAGAAACATTGTTGTTCTAGCAACATTGCTCTCGGGTTCAAGCCCTCTCCCACACAAAAATTTTGTGATTTTGATCCATTAGCCACAAGACTTTAACCCAATGTCCCCAAGGGTATTATAAGGTTATCTCAATAGAAAGATTTCGGAAAAACGGAGTTTTCACGTTAGTCGCAAGGCGGAAACTATTGGAGTTCTTCAACTTTGAAGTTGGAACTTGAAGATGGGTTCTTCATAGGCCTCTAAGGAGTGCTTGGAGCGGATTGGAACCTAAGGAAAGGAGCTAAGAATTGCTAAGGCGCGACTTTGGATCTTGGAAATTTTAAGGGCTTCGAAAGGTATAAATTTTGTCGTTTTAGCAATTAAGCTTACTTATTGATTGTAGCTATGGTTATTAGCAAGCATGAGTTATATATTACGAAGTTTGATTATTATGTTGGCTATTGGAACCCTAATCCGAAAACTAGCATGTTAGCCTTAAGAGTACATTTCAAGTTGATTATTCGTTTAAGTCGTCACATGTTGTATAAAGAAGGAAATTGTAGTTGTTGAAGTTGTTTACGACTAAATAACATGTTGACCTTAGAACTTGGAATTAGGGAAGAATTGGAAAAGACCTTAGTATTGTTGGTTATAAGATTGGCCGAGAATGGCTTGGAGTTTTAAGCTATTTTGTATGAATTGTGGGGCGGAATTTTACACGTATTGTAAGGCGTGTAATCCCCTTTGTTTGGTTGTTGTTTGGAGCCTTAAATGTGGCTTGTTGGTTATTGTATTCGGCCTTGAAAAAGGTGGCAAAGTGAGTAGAAACAAAGGAAGTGCTGCCCGATTTTCCGTAGAATTAGAGACTAAATACTTAGTATTATTCTACATAGAGACTAGAAGATTGATAGTCTTGTTGTGACCATTATAGGTTGAAACTTCTACGTACGGCGTATTCGGCTTAGCTTGTGGATTTAGCCGAAAAGGTATGTGAACTATCTCCTCTTCTAGCATGATTCCGTAAGATAAAGAAAGTAGGTTCTACTCCTAAAATGATCCATTCCTTGGTTGTATTTGGATTGCCTAAAATAGAATTTGTTCTATGTATTTCCTTGAGTGTACTTTGATGTTTGGATTGTAAGTTGTAGAATCCATTTTCTTGATGAAGTTTGGATTCTTAAAAGTGAAGGTATTTTTACTTAAAGTACATTTAGTCTTAAAAAGGAAGTGGTTTCCAAATCTTTTGGCTAGTGCCTTAGTTCTAAAACCTAAAGGTCATTATAGTGACTTTAGGGGAGTCAAAGGAGTGATTTACTTATTTGATTTAAAAGAGGAGAAATGACATGATTTAAGAGAAGTAACTTGTGTTAAGGGTGAAGTTACTTGAGGTTTAAAAGTAGAAGAAAACTTGTTTTCTAACTACAAGAGACTTGGAGTATTTTTGAAAGTTAAGAACTTGATTTGTAAGTATGTGATACTTGGTTTTAATAGTATAAGTCTCTTGGTCATTGAAGGAATGGATATGTCTAAAATCATAAAGGGTTATAACGGCTTTATGGGAAGTTGGTTATAACGGCTTTATGAAAGATTTAGAAAGTTGTCTATTTTGATAAAAGGGCATAAGTTGCCAAGATTGTGAAAATTTGGAGTTACTTGATTTCAAGACTTGAAATGAATTTTCTAAAAGTGTAGTAACTTACTTTGAAAAATAGACACGCCTTGATACTACGGGTGTTAGTATCTTGGGGCTTTACATAGAAAGGAGTCTTTATAAAAGAATGTACGACGTAGTACTTTGGCTTGATAAATTGAGAATTTGTCTAAGTGTGCCTTGATAAGTACTTTGACTTGTTAAAAGAGAATTATTCTATGTATGCCTTGATTAGTACTTTGGCTTGATAATTGAGAATTTTTCTATTTGTGCCCGGATAAGTACTTTGGCTAGTTAAATGAGAATTTATTCTATTTGTGCCCTGATAAGTACTTTGGCTTGTTAAATGAGAATTTATTCTATTTGTGCCCTGATAAGTACTTTGGCTTGGTTAATTGAGAACTTGCCTATATGTGTTGGTAATAGCCTTTGAGTGCAAGTATTATGTTTTAGTAAGTTGCCGCGACTTCTGGCCAGCGGTCACTGTCTTGTTGTAAGTTACCGACGCATCGACGGTGATGTGGGATTCCACGTATGCTTCCGCTACTTGTAGTACTTGGGTTAAATTCGGATTTTTATAGAAGACATGGTAGTGCTTATGTCTTGTTTGATGGTCGGTCGAGATAGGGTAAGAGTATAAGTGAGGGGTAAACCCCCAAGACGCTGTACCACCTTCTACAGGGTAAGAGTACAAGTGAGGGGTAAACCCCCAAGACTGCACCACCCGCGATGTGTTGTTTGTGACGGTTGAGATAGGGTAAGAGTATAATTGAGGCAAGCCCCAAGACGTTATACCACCTTCTCCGTGGTAAGAGTATAAATGAGGCAAGCCCCAAGACGTTATACCCCGCTTTACCACCTCCTTCGTGGTCGAGTATAAATGAGGGGTAAACCCCAAGAGGTTATACCACCTGTTCGTTTGCCTACTTGGCCCGTACAGTTTTTAGAACACATGTGGGACTTGGTGTTCATGTATGCCTATTGGTGCTATGTTATATCATGGATCCGGCGGTGAGGAAGGATTCCACGCATGATTGATATTACGGGCGTGAGACCCATAGTTATATTTGAGTAGTGACTTTGAGGCCTGCGTCACGACTTAATATGATCGCTTATGTATTGTAATCTGTAGGCTGGCTATCATACATGTCTCCTGTTTTGTTTAGATCGTTATGATTTTATTACGCATTTCATCGCTCACATACTTGGTACATTCTTCGATCGACCTCCTTCGGCCGCGTTCATGCCGCAGTTTAGGTATTGCTTGGTGATCGCAGTGTAGGATCCTGCCGTGGTTTTGGATAGCTCCTCTGTCGTGAGTTTATCTTTTGGTATATATCCTTCATGTGCTTTGTACAGCTGGGTACGGCGGGCCTTGTCCCGTCATATTTCGCTTAACTCCTGAGGTCCGTATTCATATGTGGATTGGACTCGTATGCATGTAGTGTCTTTTGTTTATGTATATGATAGAGCCTAGTCGGCTTTGCCTTGTACGACGTTGGTTTTAAAAGAAAAAAAATATGAGTATTATTAATTACGCAATTTACTTAGTTGTTAAGGTAGCAGGTGCCCAGTAGGGCACGATCCACGCCCGGGGTTCGGGGCGTGACAGAGTGGTATCAGAGCAGTCAGTCCTCAGAATGTTTACAGACCGTGTCTAGTAGAGTCTTGATTATCGGTGTGTTGCGCGCCACACCCATAAACAGGAGGCTACAGGACATTTAGGAGTTGGTTTCTATTCTTCTCACTCTGAGATCGTGCCCTAGAGCTGTGTTAGTAAGATAATTCCTCTCTGACGTATTGTTGTTACGATTATGCCTCCGCGAGGGCAACACGCCTTGAAGGGCAAAAGGAGTAGCAGGAGCTACTAGTCAGACTCGGAGAGTTGATAGGGCTTATGCCCAGGTTATACCGGATGTTGTTCCGCAGTCGGCGAGTTCTTCTTCGCCAGGTTTTGAGAACACGACACGAGCCTCTGATTTCTCGCCAGGCGGACTTTAGGGTCATGAAGGAAGCCATTATGTTATTGACCAAGATAGCAATGTTGCAGTTTCCTCAGCAGGAGGTTATTCGGCCAGTACAGACAGGTGTACAGAGGGTAGAGGGCCAGCGCGGAGATCTGCGTAAGAGGGCTAGACCGGTTGGTTATCCCGGTGAGTTTTTGGACGAGCTGCCTCAGCAGCGAGTGAGATATTCGTCCCCGCCTACCCAGTACATACCCCCGCAGCTCACAGGTGGGAGATTTGATCTCACAAGGTATTTAGGAGCCGGTCCGAGCTCCAGAGGTCGAGGTTCTCAGAGTAGCAGAGGATTTTCTCGGTCGAGGCCACCTATTCCTCAGTGTATCAGATGTGGTAAGCGTCATTCGGGGAAATGCCGTTATGGCACGGGACTTTGTTTTTATTGTGGCCGTCCGGGCCATATTCTGAGGGTATGTCCTTTTAGAAGGAGCACCGGTGAGGTGGCTCAGCCTATGAGGCCGATGGTTGGTTCCCTTCCCTCCCCAGCTGTGCGTTCTCCAGGACAGGGTGTTCAGATGTCAGCCGGTCGTGGTAGAGGTCAGGGTGGAGTTTATAGTTCAGACGGTCCTTCGAACCGCATAGATGACGCGACTACTGGACAGGATCAGGAAGCAACGTCGCCTAGGGTTACAGGTATATCTCGGTTCTTTTGAATCATACGTGCATTGTTAGATTCAGATTTTGCCCTAGCGTATATGTTTTCCCTTTATTGCAAGAGTTGTAAAGTGATAGTACCCCAGAGGTAGGGATACTGTGATTAGTAAAGTGAAAAGTTAAGAATATTGACAAGAATGATAAGTGGACTGAGACTATAGTTGTGTAGAGTTCACAAGTTGTAATTACCCTGTAACAGTGTTAGACCGATAGGGAAGATTGTATAGTAGAAATACTTTGGCTTATGTGACGAACCTCTAGTGAATAGGGGATAGGGTAAGAAGTACCTTGAGATAAGAGAGATGTATTTCAGACTAAGAACGAGAAGTTAAGGGTGACGATGAGTCGGGTTATGGACTCATTTCGGGTCTGCCGATAGTATGGAATGGGGTGATGTCAGTTAGAAATGGTCCCGTTATGTGATAGGGTCACGAGGATGCCAGGCCCAAGTTTAGTTAATCGTGGTACGAGTTCGTGGATGCGTTCCACCGAACTAGGTCGTAAGGACCGAGAAGAGCCTTAGCGGAAATTCAAGTAGCTTAATGGCGTGTTTGATTAGTAACTCCAAGGATTGGGAACGAAACAAAATTTGAGATTTTGTACATGTACTAGATGAGTTTGAAAGTACAAGAAAGTATGACAAGTAAGGAAAGAAAGGAACCTCTAAGGATCCCGTGTTTGGAAAGACTGTAACCTTCGAGTTTTGTGAGAAGGGACCACGGACGGAAGGTCCATTATTATGTTTACGTATGTTATGTGGTGGTCATGTGTGGCATCGTTGGTCTTGTGCATTTGATTGATAGGCATAGTATAGAGATTGTGCCGGAGTTTGTATAGCGTGACAACCGACTAAGAACATTCGAGGACGAATGTTTCTAAGGGGGGAAGAATGTTACACCCCGTAAGTCCAGGACATGTAAAGGAGAATTTACGAAAGGAAACAAGACTTGGAAATCGGTACGAAAGGAAGAATTGTTTTTCCGACGGAAAATCTTCCGAACGTCGGTAAGGAAAAATGTTCGTTGTTGAGAATTGGATTCTCAAAAGGCATTATTTGTAAAGTATGGAACTTATTAACACTATGGAAATTTATTTTTACGGATTTGGTCACGTGGGGCCCACCCGAGGAATTTTACATTTTTGTGGGGCCCACGAGGGTTACGGAATTTTATGGACGAATGAGAGGGCGACACGTGGCACCCCAACTAGTGGTCTTGGACGAAAATGTTAAGGGTAAAATGGTCATTTGACCTATGTAGATGATAAGTCTTGCAAGCTTGACATAATTGACTAGTCAACTTGCCACATAAGCTTGATCCTTGTGATAATCATCCTAGCCTCACATTTGTTAATATCTAAGCCTTCCAATATGTGTTATATACTAACTAGTAGCAAGACTAGCTCATTTTAACACTTAGAAAAATTAGAAACATTGTTGTTCTAGCAACATTGCTCTCGGGTTCAAGCCCTCTCCCACACAAAAATTTTGTGATTTTGATCCATTAGCCACAAGACTTTAACCCAATGTCCCCAAGGGTATTATAAGGTTATCTCAATAGAAAGATTTCGGAAAAACGGAGTTTTCACGTTAGTCTCAAGGCGGAAACTATTGGAGTTCTTCAACTTTGAAGTTGGAACTTGAAGATGGGTTCTTCATAGGCCTCTAAGGAGTGCTTGGAGCGGATTGGAACCTAAGGAAAGGAGCTAAGAATTGCTAAGGCGCGACTTTGGATCTTGGAAATTTTAAGGGCTTCGAAAGGTATAAATTTTGTCGTTTTAGCAATTAAGCTTACTTATTGATTGTAGCTATGGTTATTAGCAAGCATGAGTTATATATTACGAAGTTTGATTATTATGTTGGCTATTGGAACCCTAATCCGAAAACTAGCATGTTAGCCTTAAGAGTACATTTCAAGTTGATTATTCGTTTAAGTCGTCACATGTTGTATAAAGAAGGAAATTGTAGTTGTTGAAGTTGTTTACGACTAAATAACATGTTGACCTTAGAACTTGGAATTAGGGAAGAATTGGAAAAGACCTTAGTATTGTTGGTTATAAGATTGGCCGAGAATGGCTTGGAGTTTTAAGCTATTTTGTATGAATTGTGGGGCGGAATTTTACACGTATTGTAAGGCGTGTAATCCCCTTTGTTTGGTTGTTGTTTGGAGCCTTAAATGTGGCTTGTTGGTTATTGTATATGGCCTTGAAAAAGGTGGCAAAGTGAGTAGAAACAAAGGAAGTGTTGCCCGATTTTCCGTAGAATTAGAGACTAAATACTTAGTATTATTCTACGTTAGAGACTAGAAGATTGATAGTCTTGTTGTGACCATTATAGGTTGAAACTTCTAATCACGGCGTATTCGGCAGCTTGTGGATTTAGCCGAAAAGGTATGTGAACTATCTCCTCTTCTAGCATGATTCCGTAAGATAAAGAAAGTAGGTTCTACTCCTAAAATGATCCATTCCTTGGTTGTATTTGGATTGCCTAAAATAGAATTTGTTCTATGTATTTCCTTGAGTGTACTTTGATGTTTGGATTGTAAGTTGTAGAATCCATTTTCTTGATGAAGTTTGGATTCTTAAAAGTGAAGGTATTTTTACTTAAAGTACATTTAGTCTTAAAAAGGAAGTGGTTTCCAAATCTTTTGGCTAGTGCCTTAGTTCTAAAACCTAAAGGTCATTATAGTGAATTTATGTGATTCAAAGTAGTGATTTACTTATTTGATTTAAAAGAGGAGAAATGACATGATTTAAGAGAAGTAACTTGTGTTAAGGGTGAAGTTACTTGAGGTTTAAAAGTAGAAGAAAACTTGTTTTCTAACTATTAAGAGACTTGGAGTATTTTTGAAAGTTAAGAACTTGATTTGTAAGTATGTGATACTTGGTTTTAATAGTATAAGTCTCTTGGTCATTGAAGGAATGGATATGTCTAAAATCATAAAGGGTTATAACGGCTTTATGGGAAGTTGGTTATAACGGCTTTATGAAAGATTTAGAAAGTTGTCTATTTTGATAAAAGGGCATAAGTTGCCAAGATTGTGAAAATTTGGAGTTACTTGATTTCAAGACTTGAAATGAATTTTCTAAAAGTGTAGTAACTTACTTTGAAAAATAGACACGCCTTGATACTACGGGTGTTAGTATCTTGGGGCTTTACATAGAAAGGAGTCTTTTATAAAAGAATGTACGTACGTAGTACTTTGGCTTGATAAATTGAGAATTTGTCTAAGTGTGCCTTGATAAGTACTTTGACTTGTTAAAAGAGAATTATTCTATGTATGCCTTGATTAGTACTTTGGCTTGATAATTGAGAATTTTTCTATTTGTGCCCGGATAAGTACTTTGGCTAGTTAAATGAGAATTTATTCTATTTGTGCCCTGATAAGTACTTTGGCTTGTTAAATGAGAATTTATTCTATTTGTGCCCTGATAAGTACTTTGGCTTGGTTAATTGAGAACTTGCCTATATGTGCTGGTAATAGCCTTTGAGTGCAAGTATTATGTTTTAGTAAGTTGCCGCGACTCTCGGTTGAAGGGTCGGCTGTCTTGTTGTAAGTTACTGGGACGTACCGACAGTGATGTGGGATTCCACGGGTATGCTTCCGTTACTTGTAGTACAGGTTAAATTCGGATTTTTATAGAAGACATGGTAGTGCTTATGTCTTGTTTGATGGTCGGTCGAGATAGGGTAAGAGTATAAGTGAGGGTAAACCCCAAGACTGCACCACCTTCTGCAGGTAAGAGTACAAGTGAGGGTAAACCCCAAGACTGTACCACCCGCTTTATGTGTTGTTTGTGGCCGGTTGAGATAGGGTAAGAGTATAATTGAGGGGCAAGCCCCAAGACGTTATACCACCTTCTCCAGGGTAAGAGTATAAATGAGGGGCAAGCCCCAAGACGTTATACCCCCTGCTTTACCACCTCCTTCAGGGTCAGAGTATAAATGAGGGGTAAACCCCAAGACGTTATACCACCTGTTCGCTTGCCTACTGCCCGCGTCAGCTTTTAGAACACAGTGGGACTTGGTGTTCATGTATGCCTATTGGTGCTATGTTATATCATGGATCGGCGGTGAGGAAGGATTCCACGCATGATTGATATTACGGGCGTGAGACCCATAGTTATATTTGAGTAGTGACTTTGAGGCCTGCGTCCCCGACTTAATATGACCGCTATGTATTGTAATCTTGTAGGTTGGCTATCATACATGTCTCCTGTTTTGTTTAGATCGTTATGATTTTATTACGCATTTCATCGCTCACATACTTGGTACATTCTTCGCATCGACCTCCTTTCGGGCCGCGTCACGCCGCAGGTTTAGGTACGCTGTTTGGTGATCGGCAGGTGTAGGATCCTGCTCAGGGTTTTTGGATAGCTCCCTCTGTCCAGGAGTTTATCTTTTTGGTATATATCCTTCAGTACAGGCTTTGTACAGTTTTGGGTACGGCGGGGCCTTGTCCCGTCATATTTCAGTTTAACTCCTAGAGGTCTGTATTCATATGTGGGATTGGACTCGTGTACAGTGTAGTGTCTTTTGTTTATGTATATGATATGGCAGCCTAGTCGGCTTTGCCTTGTACGTACGTTGGTTTTAAAAGAAAAAAAATATGAGCTGTTATTAATTTCCGCAATATACTTAGTTGTTAAGGTAGCAGGGTGCCCAGGTAGGGCACCAGTCACGGGCCCGGGGTTCGGGGTGTGACAGCTATGTACGACTATTAATCCATGGGCTAGCTCCCCATGAAGACATGTACCCACGATGAGGGATTCCGGGGGCATGTTATATTCTTATTCCATGGGCTAGCTCCCCATGAAGACTGCGCTCACGATGAGGGATGCCGAGGGCACGTTATGGCCATGCTTATACGATGAGGGATTCCGGGGCATGCAGCCGCGTTATATATATATATATATATATATATATATATATATGTATTGTATACGTGTACGCTGACAGTGAGGTAGGATGCCACGGGCGTGTCACCTGGTTATATGTTACACCTACACGCCACGCGGTGATGAAGGATTCCACGCGCGAGGTATATATATATGTATTGTATATGTGTACGCCGGTGAGGTAGGATGCCACGGCGCCACACGTAGTATGATTTATGTCATAGATCGCTGGCGAGAAAGGAATTCCACGGGCACGCTTTGATATTTGTGTGACTTGATCGCGTCCCAGATTGGGCCGGGTAGTATATGCGTCCCTCCATAATGGGCTGGATTATGTTATGAAAGATAAGTAAGTTATATGGTAATGAACTTGACGATTTTTCCTAAGTATGTACGTAAGAAAGTGACTATAACTTTCATTGAAAAATGGGAAAAGATAATAAGGTACGATTAAGTTCATAAGTGGTAATGACACGGTAGGATCTGGTATGTACTTTTTATACTTGTCCCTCGCTATTCTTTTGTACGATTATGATCATCAGTACTTTATTTCTGTTCCATATTCGTACTGTTGTATCGACTTCTTCGGGGCCGTTCATGTCCGCAGGTTTAGGTACACAGTTGTGGATTCGCGAGCTTAGGATCCTGGTTCAGCATTTTGAGATGGGTCCAATGTTCCGGAGTTGTCATGGCTATGTATATTCAGGGGTACGGCGGGGCCTTGTCCCGTCATAGTATTTGTTCAAATCTTAAAGGTCTGTATTCATCTCGTGGGTAGCTAGAGTTGTTTTTATTGTTAAGCATGTAGACCACTTTCGTAATTTTTATGTTATGGCATCCTTATCGGCTTGGCCTTGTTTTAAAAAAAAAGAGTGTTATTTATCTTCCGCAGTTTATTATGTTGTATGATTAGAAGGGTGCCTGTGTAGGCACATGCGGCCGGTCGAGTCGTGACAAAAGTGGTATCGAGCCGAGTTGTCTCGGAAAGTGTCTGCATCGCGTGTCTAGTAGAGTCTTGATTATTGGTGTGTTGTGCACCACATCTATAATCAGGAGGTTGCAGGACATTTAGGATTGGTTTCCATTCTTCTCACTCTGAGATCGTGCGATAGAGCTGTGTTGTTAGGGTCGTCTCCCCCTAACGAGTTATGTTGATTGCACGAGTAAAGCGTGTGACCCAAGAAGGACTATGTGGATTGCGTATCCAGGTTGGTAATGATTATAGTATAGTTGGTATTGTGACATACATCTATACGGAGTTATGTACGAGGGTCAGACGCGTGTTGCCTAGAATGAGTTTAGATTACCAAGAGTTGGTAAAGACTAACTAGATACCGGGAAGGTATGGAACAGTTAATGAATTCTCGCCAAGGCCTTATGTACTAATTTGATATAATTAGGGAAGGATGAGCTGTCTGATAGGGTGATGAACCCTTAAGAAGTCATGTTAAGGAACTTAATGGGATGCTATGTTAATAGATTAAGCTACGGGGTAGGCTTAAGAGAATTGTACGGATGAGGTCCGTATAGAGTTAGTAATGGTTGTTGTGATCAAGACGACACGATTATGGTATTATGAGAAGTTTTTGTACCCGTTTACGGGGGGACTGATAAGGTTGGCTTGGGGCATGGAAATTGCGAGCCTAAGAATATTGATGACCGCTGAGACCTTAGATGTACAAGGTATTCTCGGGTAGAAAGATTTATTATAGACCAAGAATAAGAGTTAAGTGCGACGGTGGGATGGGGTTAGGACCTATTGCGGGTCGCCCCATAGCCTGAAATGGAGTGGGATCAGTTGGTAGTAGTTCCGCTACGTGACAGGGTCACGAGGGTGCAAGGCCCAAGTCTAGTTAATTGTTTTACGGGTTTGTGGACGCGTTCCACCGGAACCAGGTCGTAAGAGCCGAAAATGGCCTTATGTTGTTTAATAGAGTGACTCCAAAATATTGGGGGCCAGAATCGGTATGGGGGTTATGTATGTATGCTAGTATGAGTTGGAAGTACGGAAAGAGTGCGACTAGTAGGAAGGATAGCAACCAAGTGTAAAGGAATAGAGCCCGAGGGTTCTTTCGAGGTAGCTACACCAGTGGGTGTTTGGGTGGTAGCTGAGCGGATATATGAGATTTGCCCGGTGACGATACAGTCGTCAGACCCTAGTAGACCTAGTAGAGATGTTTACGACAGACCTTGAGGTCATTATGAGTATGGACTAGTTGGCTTCGTGAGTGCCAAGGTTGACATCTTAGTATAAGTATTGTTATGTGGCCATGGGTGGCATATGTTGTATGAAGGGTGTAGTAAAAGGAGACTATGTCGCTATCTAATTAAATTGGACTCCGAAAGAACATTCGAGGACGAATGTTTCTAAGGGGGGAAGAATGTTACACCCCGTAACTCCAGGACATGTTTAAGAGAATGTACGTAAGGAACTCAAGACTTGAAATTGGTACGAAAGGAAGAATTGTTTTTCCGACGGAAAATCTTCCGAACGTCGGAAAGGAGAAATGTTCGTTGAGGAGAATTGGATTCTCAAAATGCATTAATTGAAGAGTATGGAACTTATTATCATTATGGAAATTTATTTTTACGGATTTGGTCACGTGGGGCCCACCCGAGGAATTTTACGTTTTGTGGGGCCCACGAGGGTTACGGAATTTTATGGACGAATGGGAGGGCGACACGTGGCACCCCTAATGGTCTTGGATGAATTTATGCAAGGGTATTATGGTCATTGACCATGGTAGAAGACCAAGTCTTGCTAATTAAAGAGCTTGACATTGTTGACTAAGTCCAAGGGCCACTTGGCTTGATCTCTTCCCTCCAAACTTAACAAGTGTTATAATCTAAACCCTCCAATGTTTTATATAAGCACACTAGTAGCAAGACTTGTCTTGCAACACTTAGAAAAAAATTGAGAGAACTTGTGTGTGCCATTGTGAGCTCTCGGGTTTGTGCTAAGATGAACAAGGAAAATTTTCATTTGCGGTTCTTTAGTCACAAGACTTTAACCCAAGGTCCCTAAGGGTATTGTAAGTATATCTCAATAGAAAGATCTCGGAAAAACGACGTTTTTACGTTAGTCGCAAGGCGAAACCCTAAGGTGTTCTTCAACTTTGAAGATGGAACTTGAAGAGGAGTTCTTCAAGAGCTTCTAAGGAGTGCTTGGAGCGGATTGGAACATAAGGAAATGAGCTAAGATTGCTAAGGAGCGACATTGAATCTTGGAAATTATAAGGGCTTGTAAAGGTAAAATTCTTGTCGGTTTAGTATTTAAGATTACTTATTGTGGTAGCTATGGATATTAGCAAGTATGAGATATATATTGTGAAGTTGACAAGTGTTATGGATATTGGAACCCTAATCCGAAAACTAGTATGTTTAGCCTTAAGATTACAATTCAATTTGATTATTAGTATAAGTCGTCACGTGTTATTTAAAGAAGGAAATTGTAGTTGTTGAAATTGTTTATGACTATATAACATGGTAGACCTAAGAAGTTGGATTGAACAAGAATTGGAAAGAACTTTGTGTTATTGATTAAGTTAGCCGAGAATGACCTTGATTAAGGACTTAGTTGGTATTAATTGTGGGGCGGAATTTTATATGTATTGTAAGACGTGTAATCCCCTTTGATTGGTTGTTGTATTGAGCCTTAAATGTGGCGTGTTTGGTTATTGAATTCGGCCTTGAAAAAGGTGGCAAAGTATGTAGAAACAAAGGAAGTGTTGTCCGATTTTCCGTAGAATTTAGTGACTTTGCACTTAGAATATTCTACGTTTGAAACTAGAGGTTTAATGGACGTATTATGGCCATTATAGGTTGAAGTACTAGGAATAGCGTATTCTACTTGAAGGAAGGAATAGCTATCAAGGTTGAAATACTTCGGAGCATTTTGCTATTTGTCGATAATCGTCGCGAGGTATGTGAACCTCTTCCTTCTTTTGACATGATTCTATGTATGGAATATACATGTGGTATTATTTCATGATTCCTTCTACTCTTAGAAGTTAAGAGGTATGCATGTTGATTTACTCTACGTAAGGGTTATGTCTAGGTTATCCTAAGTTCTTACCAAGTCTTATGGGGGATGTTGGTAAGAGTCGTTAGGAGGTATTTTGGAGCCAAGTTGACTTGGCTAAATTACGGCACCAATGAGAATAAGTATCGAACAAGCCACTGCAGCGTTAATAAAGGAAAATGTAATGACAATCAATTAAGTTAAAACAAGTAGAATTCTCCATCTGCATAGAAGCTAAGATAAGACAAAATTGTATTACATTTTCTAGATCATGGCTACTTGATTAAGATCGTTATAAATAAGTATAACTTATTCACAACGCACCAAGGTATATGTTACTTAATTTATAAGAATTTACGTATGAGGTTTTAAGATTATGAACCTCAACTTCTTTTAAGGTTAAGGGACTTTATTTTTCAAGTTATGGGACTTGATTCTTAAAGGAAGAAATGACTTGAAATAAAGAAGGGCAAATTGCTTTAAAGGTACCAATTGCTTAAGGTTTTAAAGAAAGAAGTCACGTGATTTAGAAGCCTACAATTGTATTTCTAAAAGGTATTGTGACTTGTCTTGAAAAGTATATATGACTTGATACTACGGTTATTAGTATCTTGGAAGTTTTATTTGAAAAAGAGTCATTTTAAAGGAGTAGAGGTGCGTAGTACTTTGGGTTAAATTCTGATTTTATATGTGAAACGAAAGTGCCATGAGTTTATAAAAATGGAAGTCTAAAGGTTTAATGAACTTGCCTATGTTTGCTTGTGATAGCTTTGAGTGCAAGTATTATATGTTTACGTTGTCGTGACTCTCAGTTGGAGGGTCGGCTGTCTTGTTGTAAGTTTACTTGGACGTACCGACAGTGATGTGGGATTCCACGGGTATGCTTCCATTATGATTGATCTTTGGATATGCTTATACGATGTGGGATTCCGGTGCATGTGACCAGGAGGCGGGTTAGATTCCCGGATTTGTTTTATTACCCATGGCCATGCTTATACGATGAGGGATTCCGGGGCATGCGACCATGCTATGTACGACTATTACTCCATGGGCTAGCTCCCCATGAAGACATGTACCCACGATGAGGGATTCCGGGGGCATGTTATATTCTTATTCCATGGGCTAGCTCCCCAAGAAGACCTGCACCTACGATGAGGGATGACGAGGGCACGTTATGGCCATGCTTATACGATGAGGGATTCCGGGGCATGCGGCCGCGTTATATATATATATATATATATGTATTGTATACGTGTACGCTGACAGTGAGGTAGGATGTCACGGGTGTGTCACCTGGTTATATGTTACACCTACGGCTGCCGGCAGTGATGGAGGATTCCACGAGCAGGAGGTATATATATATGTATTGTATATATGTACGCCGACAGTGAGGTAGGATGCCACGGGCGCGTCACATGAGTATGATTTATGTCATAGGCTCGCGATGAGGAAGGAATTCCACGCACGCTTTGATATTTGTGTGACTTTATCGCGTCCCGTTGGGTCGGTAGTATATCGTCCTCCATAAAGGGCCGGATTATGTTATGAAAGATAAGTAAGTTATATGGTAATGAACTTGATGATTTTTCCTAAGTATGTACATAAGAAAGTGACTATAACTTTCATTGAAAAATGGGAAAAGATAATAAGGTACGATTAAGTTCATAAGTGGTAATGACACGGCAGGATCTGGTATGTACTTTTTATACTTACCCCTGTCATTCTTTTATGCTGATTATGATCATTTCTTGTACTTTATTTCATTCCATATTCGCAATTGTTGTTATCGACTTCCGCCGAAATGCGTTAAATGTCGCAGTTTAGGTATTACGATTGTGGATCCGCGAGCTTAGGATCTGGTTGACATTTTGAGATGTCTCAATGTTCGGAGTTGCCATGGCTATGTATATTCGAAGTGCGGCGGGGCCTTGTCCGTCATAGTATTTGTTCAAATCTTAAGTGCATGTATTCATCGTAGAATTTGGGTAGCTGAGTTGTTTTTACATTGTTAAACAGTGTAGACCGTTTCGGGTAATTTTTATGTTATGGCAGCCTTATCGGCTTGGCCTTGTTTTAAAAAAAAAGTGTTATTTATCTTCCGCAGTTTATTATGTTGTATGATTAGAAGGGTGCCCAGGTAGGGCACCAGTCGCGGCCCGGGGTCGGGTCGTGACAGTTTTCTAGTTGTCAAGTCGGTATAACCTATAAGGTATGTGAACTATCATTTCTTCTTTTGGCATGTTTATATGAAGTAAGTGTACGACGGACGTACATAGATTTATTGGATTCTAATCCTTGATGATACATGACTTGATTTTATAAAGGAAAGATTGTACGGCGGACGTACATTGTTTTATTGGATCTTAATCCTTAATGATAGGTTCCATTGATAGTACTTTGGGTTTTCTAAATTAGAAGTTATACTATCTATCCCATTGAATCTACCTTGGCATGACTTTTATAAAATGAGTGTACGGTGGACGTATGTATTTTAAATGAATCTAGATTTCATGTGGTACATAAGGTGGTAGTGCCTTGATTTGAAAAGTATAAGTTACTTGCTTTGAAAAGAATAAGTGACTTGATTTTTAAAGTATAAGTTACTTGATTTGAAAAGAATAAGTGACTTGATTTTGAAAGTGTAAGTTACTTGAGTTTAAAAGTGTAAGTGACTTGATTTTAAAGGTGAAAGTGCCTTGATGCTTCAAGTGCTAGTATCTTGGAGTTTTATAAATGAAAGGTATGATAGTGCCTTGGTTTTTCTAAATGAAAGTTTATTTTAAAGATGATGTTATTGAGAGTCAAAAGGTGATTTAAATTGCACAAGGTTGCCATGATAGTTATATGTATATATATTGGGATGGGTTGCACGATCCGCAACACTTGTACACATATATTGGGACGGGTTGCACGATCCGCAACACTAACATATTTTTTGGACGGGTTACACGATCCGCAACACTATTCTATATATAGGGACGGGTTGCACGATCCGCAACACTGACATATATTGGGACGGGTTGCATGATCCGCAATACTGATATAAATATATATGCATATGATAAGTGTATGGTTCGGCGTCCCATGATATTGACATGACTCTCATTTAAAAGAAAAGGAGGGTACAATTGATTCTCTATTTTAAAAGGCACAGTTGACTTTCTATTTTTAAAAGGTACAGTTGGCCCTTATCTTATATGGCACGGTTTGATCTGATATTTGATTTTCATACTTGTCCCTGTCATTCTTTGGCCAGTTATGATTTTAATTACTGTACTTTATGTTTACATACTTGTTACCTATTGTACTGACCCCCTTCGGGGGGTTGCGTTCATGCCGCAGGTGTAGGTACCCAGTTTGGTGATCTGCGAGTTTAGGATCATTGCTCGGCTTTGGGATAGCTCCTTTGTTCCGGGGTTTATCATTTTGGTACAGTTTTGTTGTTACCGGCTTATGTATATTCAGGGGTACGGCGGGGCCTTGTCCCGTCATAGTTACTGTTATACTCTTAGAGGTCGGTAGTCATGTGTGGGTTGGACATATGTACAGTCACAGTTATTCGGATATTCATGTCACGACCCGAACCCCCGGGCCTGCGACTGGTGCCCTACCTGGGCACCCTTATACCCTCCCAACACATATACCAATTGCGGAAGCATTAAATAACTCAAAATACCTCATGATAAAACCGGCAAGCCGACAAGGCCGCCACTGTACATACATTAAACCATAACTTATTACAACTACCTGAGTTCAGTCCACATATGAATACAGACTTCTAAGAGTTTGTACCCTATCTATGACGGGACAGGGCCCCGCCATACCCCAGAATGTATAAAAACTTACAATACAAGGGATTTGTACCAAAAGATAAGCCTCCGGAGTGAATGGAGCTTTGTTATTAATGACTGGACGAAACCAAGAAATAACCCCTCATTCCTAAATACTGAACAGAGATCCTAAGGGTGAGGATCAACAAACCGTGTACCTACGCCTGCGGCATGAAACGTAGCCCCCCGAGGAAAGGGGGTCAGTACGAAAGATGTACCAAGTATGTGAAATTGTAAGTACTGTAAATGAAATCATAACAGTCCAAAACATAACAGGAAGCAAGTATGATAATCAAAACACCAGTACAACTATGCCTTGTAAAAAGTGATAGAAATGAGAGTCGGCGTACCTTTTAAAATATGCATTTTAAAAGTAAGATCAACTGTGTCATTTTAAATCATGAAATCATTTCCATTTTAAAGTGTGAAATCCATGTAAAGTCTGCCCATTGAGGTATACTGCCCGGCCCATTCTGGGACGCGGTAAAGTCATATAAAGCAAGTCGATTATAGCTGTGCCAAGATCTAGTCTGCTCTCAAAGGTATACTGCCCGACCCATTCTGGGACGCGGTAAAGTCATATAAAGTCTGCCCTCAAAGGTATACTGTGCGGCCCATTCTGGGACGCGGTAAAGTCATATAATATATATATAATGTCCTTCTCATTAAGGTATACTGCCCGGCCCTTCCTAGGACACGGTCCACACATAAAGGACTGTACACCTATAACTATCATCAGCAAATATGTACACTTTAAATCATCTTTGACTCTCATTAGAATAAAATGAATAACTATCATTTTAGAAAAACTCTAGGCATTTTCAAGTCATGTAATATTAAGGACTAAATCATGGACACTCTCACATGAACATTTTAAACCATATCTTGACTTTCCATAAAACTGTTATAACAACTTCCCATAAAGCCGTTATAACAAACTTTCATTTTAGAAAACTAAGGCACTACCACATCTTTCTTTTTAAACAAACCAAGGCACTATCACCTCTTTCCTTTTAATAAAACCAAGGCATTATCATGTCATGTAAAATTAGGGAAATTGAACCCAAAGTACTATGTACATCTATTCTTTCCTTTATAAAACCCCAAGATACTAGCACTTGTAGCATCAAGGCACTTTCACTATTAAAAACAAGTTACATACACTTTTAAACTCAAGTAACTTATTCTTTTCAAATCAAGTGACCTATACCTTTAAATCAAGTTACTTCTTTCCCAAAATCAAGTCATTTATACTTCATATAAATCAAGTCTCTTATACTTCATCTAATCAAATATCATATACTTTCAAGTAAGGTCTCATATACCTTCAAGTAAAGTCTCATTACTTTCAAATAAATCTAATCTCATGACTTTCAAATAAATCAAGTCTCATTAGTGTTGTAACTTAGCAAGATCAACTCGACTCCAATGCTTACTAAACACTCTTACCAACATCTCCTATAAGACTTGGTAAGGACTTAGGAATAATTTAGATATGTCTTTAGCATAGAATCAATAACATGAATACTCTAATAACGAGGCAAGTATACTTCAAGAAACAAGTCATGTATACTCCAATAATCAATCAAGCCGATAGAAGGAAGAAGTTCACATACCTCGTTGATGACTAACCAACACGACAAGTAGAATACACCCCTATGTACTTCAACCTTGTCGGCTATTCCACATGCCAAGTAGAATATGTCACACGTAGTACTTCAACCTCATTTTAAGCCCAAAAACGTCCAAAACAACCCGGGGAAGATTGGCCCGCAGTTTTCATTTCGCTCCACTTCTTCAAGTTCCAATCACATATTTGTGACCCCTACAACCTTAGGAGCAACTTCCCTTCACGTTTCGCTTCCAAAAAGTCGACGGAACCCCTAGGGTTCCAAACCTTCTTCTCGGGCCAACGAAGATTTGAGGTTAGCGGTGTGTTATCTTGGCTAATCACTAGGTTAGGAACCTTAATCTTGTATCAATGGACAAAGCTTGAAAATTTAAGGATTTTTGTTCAAGAAAAAGGGCCAACGCCGTGAGCTCTTAAGAGAGGGAAATATATTTTGCTCTTGAAATAATTCTAAGTGTGGATGATCTTGCAAGCCCTCTAGGTGTGTATATATAAAGTATTACAAGGCATGGGATGATGACAAGTGTAGGGTAAGATGGTGGACAAGTGTGGGTGGGACCCACTTGTCCACTTGTCTTCATTTTCATGAAAATATCTAAGTCCAAGTCAGCGACAAGTGGCGGGGTGACACGTGTCACCCTCCTATTGGTCCAAAATTATTTCTTCAACAAAAACGTCTATATTTGGTCAAAATATCTCGAAACTTTGTGGGCCCCACAAAACCGTAAAATTTTCCGGTGGGCCCCACATGACCAAATCCAAAACTTAAAAATCCAAAATTCTAATATATTTCATTAATCCCAAATACCAAATTTGAGAATCAAATTCCAATTAATAAACCAATTTTCCTTCACAATGCTCGGAAAATTCTCCTTAGAAAAAGGTAATCTTTCTTTCGTTCCAATAGTAAAGTCTTGTTTTCCCACGTACGTTCTCATCTCATCTCTTGAAAATACGGGGTGTAACAATTTCTATATACAGTGACGGCCTTATCGGCTTGCCGGTTTTATCACGTGAGTTATTTTATTATATGAGTTTTTTTCGCTTCCGTTGGTTATATGAGAGGTAAAAGGTATAAAGGTGTCCAAATAGGGCACCATTCGCGGGCCCTGTGTTCGGATCGTGACACTTTCAATCTCCCAGATGTAATCTCTTTTCTCTTTTCTCTTTTGAGTTCAGTCCTAGTGCAACAACCGAGTGTTTGTTGAGAAGGGCCTAGGGTTAAGTCTTGAATTGCAATTGTTGTAATCTGAATTTGACGCTCATTTATTTTTAATTAGTAGAGTTTGGCAAACTTTAGGAGTTTACAAGAATTTGGTATAACTGATCAATTGACCCCCTCTTGAGTTTTGTAGGTGCACCCAAACTAACAATATATATAGGCCCTAGATGCTGCTACTAGTGTCCTAAAGTATAGCGTATAATAATATCATCACAGGAAATTATGATATCGCAGTTATAGTTGGATTCCCTAACTTTTAATCTCCTCCTCTTCCCGTGTACGGTACAAAATATAAAAAAAAGATGGAGATTAAGAGGGAAAAAATTGTACCATGAGAAGTGGAAGAAGAGGAGAGTTTAAGTCGGTGCGCAAATCTTGAATGAATTTTTGAAGTCTGGGTTTGTAATGTGTTGCATCCAATTTGGTGATTGTATCACTCTCACCATGAAACCATAAAAGTCCTCGAAGTTCTCCTCCATCTCTAAGAGAAATCTTAACTTTTCTCAGCAACTGGTCATATGGACTATTCCCACGTGACCACCTGCTAATTCCTTTTCCAGACACAGAACAAGGGACTAAACCTATTACACCAAAGTTTGGATCCTTCTTAAGAATTGCATTGGCAAATGCCATTCCAGGGCCAATTCCACAATTTCGAACACAGTCAACCCCGTAATTTAGAGGCTCCTTAGCTATTTTCCAACGCAAACTCATACTAAGACTTACAACATCTGGATTTGATTGGCACTCAGGAGGTACAATACCATCCCAATAACCGTAAGATACTCCTCCTTGACCTGCCATATTGCTTTGCCCTGCTAATATAAATATTTGTTTCTTCAATTTGTAGGTGCTCTTGATCATTATTATATCTTTTTTATGATTCATCATCACCATCCATAAATAGGGTATAAGCAAAACAAACAGCAAGATTACCACTATTTCTTCACTTTTTGTTGACAATCTTTTGCACTTGAAAACCATCCTGCTCACCCTCCTATTTTGCTCTTTTTCTAAATCATCACTAAGCTCGTACAACAAGAAGTAATTTGGAGAAATCTAAATGCCCATTATCATACCAACAATTAAATACCACAAATCAAAGTTTAAATGATCAAAGATATACATGCATGTTGATCTGTTTCATTATATTTGTCTGTTTCTAAACTTAAAAGTCAATGAACCTCTGATAAGTTTCCATATAAAACTTCCCCACAACTTCTCCTATTCATTTATTGGGATGGCGAAAGATTGTCTATAAAAAGTTTACCTATTAATTACTTGATTTCTCCAACAGGGTGAAAAAATAATTTTGATAGTTTAATCTTATTATGACATCAAATTTTGTTTAGCTTATATTACAAATTCGAAAAGTCTAAATTACACAGTCAGAAATAAATATTATTTACAATAATGAGTATTATTTAGCACAATATGTTTTGCATTAGCTTATTTTAAATAGTCCAAAGTCTTTAAATATACCTACATAATATTTCCTCTTCCACTATATTTTCTAATAATATACCTACTTAACTTTTCCTCTTCCACTATAGTAGTTATTTATTGATATATAGGAGTATTAGACTATTAGTTACCGCTAATCATTATAAATATTATTTACTATAATAAGTAATTAATAACATTTATTATAATAAGGATAAGAGTTAGGTTTTTAACTTTCTTGTCAATATAAAGATGGTTTAAAGATCATTAGTGTTAAAAACTTCTCTCTAAAATTTACCTGCCTTCTCTCTAAAAAAACTTTCCATGAACATCGACACCACCAATAACCCAAATTCTAACAATCAAATCATTCTACCACAACCTCCAGAAAAGTCATTAAATTGTAATATGTGGAACAAGAAGGTGATGATGTTGAACTTGATGCAAGTGATGAAGTGCCGTTTGTCGAAACATGGGGCTATTGCCTTGTTGGTTGTTTCACGGGAGTGTGAAGTGTCGAATTATTCCTTATGGTCGTGGATGGACTGTATTTCGTTTCATGAAGGAGGATGATCGCATTAAAGTGTTTCATGGTGGTCCCTATATGACTTTTGGAAAGACATTGATGTTAAAATTGGTTGATAAAGGAGTTATACTTTCGGATGACCTTTTCATGAATATCCCTGTTTGGGTGGTTTTCCGCGGTGTGCCTTTATCGGTCTGGAGTGCATCCGGCTTGAGTAAGATTGCATCATGTGTGGGGAACCATTTATACACGGATCAATTCACCAAAGAGAGGTAAAAATGAACTATGCACGAGTGTTGATTGAAGTGGATGTTAGCAAAGAACCGGCCATGGAATTTGGAGTTAAATTGCCCGAAAATAGAAGATATTGTTACACCCCGTAGTTCCAGGACATGTGTTTACGAAAATAGACGTGAGAGCACAAGACTTATAAATTTGAACGAAAGAAAGAGTTGTAAATTCTAAGGAAAATCTTCCGAACCCCAGGAAGGAAAATGGTTCGTTAAGGAGAATTGGATTCTCAAATTGTTATTTAAGACTTTTAAGAGTTTATCGGAAATATGGAATTTTATTTACAGAGTTGGATACGTGGGGCCTACGAGGGTTCCAATATTTTGACCAATTGTGGAAATGTCGGGAAATGAAATATTACGACGAATGGGAGGGTGACACGTGTCACCCCCCCCCCCCCCCTTGGATGGTCTTGGTCGAATTAGACCAAGGGTAAAAGGTCAATTGACCAAAGCTTGGATGATCAAGTCTTGCAAGCCCAAAGCTTGAGATTATTGACTAAGTCAAAGAGCCCACTTGGCTTGATATTTAAATTCCTTCATCTAAGACCACACAAGTGTTATGATCTTGACCCTCCATTTAGTTATATATTCTTCCATGTAGCAAGACTTGTTCTAACACTTAGAAAAAAATTAGAAAACTTGAAGATGAAAAATGGAGCTCTCGACTTTGCTCTCTAGAAAGAAGAAAAAAATTTCGTTTGTGGTTCAATAATCCCAATACTTTAAACCAAGGTTCCTAAGGGTATTACAAGGATATCTCAATAGAAAAATCCCGGGAAGACTACATTTTTGCAGTAGTCGCAAGGTGAAAACCTAAGGTGTTCTTCAACTTTGAAGTTGGAAGTTGAAGAGAAGTTGGTAATGAGCTTCTAAGGAGTGCTTGGAGCGGATTGGAACGTAAGAAGAGGAGCTAAAAGTTGCTAAGGATCGACTTTTACGCTTGGACATTATTAGGGCTTATTGAGGTAAAATTGATGCGCGGTAAGATGCACACACTTTTAAACGCAAGTGCACGTTATCGTATCAAGTAGTATAGTCTTAGATAAGACCGAATATCGTCCTCTAGGATTAGGGTTCAAGTACCAATTATCTATTTTCTAGTATCTATTTGGTGAATTAATGATTGATTGGTTGTTTATGACTAAGAATTATAAAAGCTATTTAAGATATAAAGATTTACTTCAGATGTGATGGGAATAGGGCTTCCATGTATCCTCACTATCCGCTTATGCTACTTACTAATGCATTACTTATGGTATTCTTCTTTTGGAGAAAGCAGGTTTACGAAATCGTTTTATACTCCCGTTAGGGTTATATAAACACTCAACCCCAGTATCGTTCCTTACCTACCTTTCGGTGATAAAGGTAACTTTATAGGAGGATTAAGAACAAAAACCTAGTTGACCGTCACGCACAATGCGCAAAATTAGGGTTGTTAAGCCTCTCATCAACGCTACATAAATAATTGAGGTATTTTCATCCCCAATCCAAGAATGTCTACCCAACTTACAAAGATATTCACAATCCCCTTTCGAATCGATTAGAAATCATATAGTGATAATTAGTTGTCAATTAATTACCAAGAATTCAACTCAATTATTGGATAGATCTCACAATAAGAACAATAACCATAAGCATGCATTAATTTATAACATAAGTTTCAAGCAATTCAACATAGAAAGCCCTATAAGAGAATTAGTTCCTAGCCATTGACATGACAAGAACTAATTCCATGTTCATCATAAAAACTGAAATAAAGTAAAAGAAAAGAAAAGAAAATTACTAAGAATGAGTCTCCAAGCCAAGCATCCAAGGGTTGTGTTGTGGAATATTTACAAGGTGGATTGGTGGAAGGATGGATGTAGAATGGTGAATGGTGGAATGGAGAATCAATTCTTCTAAGGGTGTAGAGACT
Source organism: Przewalskia tangutica (assembly GCA_029844215.1). Lineage (NCBI taxonomy): Eukaryota > Viridiplantae > Streptophyta > Magnoliopsida > Solanales > Solanaceae > Przewalskia > Przewalskia tangutica. The sequence goes on along the minus strand of CM056736.1, from coordinate 26,785,275 downwards.
ATTTATAGAGCAAGAATCCTTTAGGTGAAGGGTTAAGGATTTGTAAGTAGGAAAAGTTATTAGAATCCTTTTAGGTAAGGGTTTTTAGGTAGGAAAAGGTTATTAGAATCCTTTTAGGTAAGGGTTTTTAGGTAGGAAAAGGTTTCCCTTTAGGTAGGAAAAGTTATCCCTTTAGGAAGGAAAAGTTATCCCTTTAGGATTCTGAAACATGTCAAATTCGGCCCAAAGACTTCACACTTCCGCGTCATGCCCGCAGATCAGCCATGGCGCCTGAAATTCAGCAACTCTCGGGACTTTCAGCACTTTGGGCGCCACAGCCATGCTGCCAAGGGCGCTGATGACATTTTTCGCGAATTTCCGTTTAAATCGTCTTTTCGTCCGGACTTAATCGATTCCTCTATAATTCCCGGAACTTCTTAGACTTCATTTCTTGGCCCTTTTAGTGTGCAATTCTATCTCTTTTATGCTTATTTCATCTCCTTTTCGCCATTTCTCCATTTCTGACCGCTGTGACACAAAAGAAAGGAAAACGACCCTAATACTATACTAAACATAAATAAAATGAGTAAAATACTAACTAAAAATGACTCAAAAAGTGTATATAAAATACACCGATAAAAAATCTTCAACTTCTTAATGTGATTAAAGATTTCATGTTATAGTAGTTGATAAATGAGCATGTGGTATATAGATTGAAGTTTGAAAAGATTTGGATCATGTCGACATGTTAAAAACCGAAAATGGGCAAGTTAGCCATTTATGTTGTAATCAATTTGGTCGATAGTTACAATCGTCGCATGTTAAGAAAGAAAGGATTTATAGTTGTTATAATTGTTATAGGGCATATAACATATTATAATAACAACTTGGATTGAAAAGGAAATTGAAAGGAAATTGATATTGTTATGATACATTGTAGCCGAATATGGCTTTGGATTAATGGACATTTTTATATTGATTGTGGGGCAGAATTTTACACGTCCTGTTAGACGTGTAATCCCCTTTGAATTGTTGAATTGTTGAGCCTTAAATGTGGCATTTGGTTGTTGATTTTCGGGCCTTGAAAAGGGTGGAAAAGTACGTAGAAACAAAGGAAGTGCTGCCCGATTTTCCGTAGAATTAAGAGTCCTTATTGTCACGACCCGACCCCGGGCCCGCGACTGGTGCCCTACCTGGGCACCCTTACAGGTAAACATCAGAGAATAGTAGCGGAACATACATACATCTCAAAAGAAATAAATAACAGGCTAGCCGATAAGGCCACCTTCCAAAAATATATATACGTAACCCAAAAGCAGTTACCTCTTCTTTTTTTTCACAACCCAATCCACAAGATATGACTACAGACCTCTAAGAATTCTTGACATAACAACTGTGACGGGACAGGGCCCCGCCATACCCCTGAATGTACATAAATCTACAACCTCAGGGAACTGTACTAGCAGACAAAGCCTCCGGAGAAATGGAGCTTTCCAAGAACTGAACAGTGATCCTAAGAGTGCGGATCAGCAAGCTATGTACCTCAACCTGCGGCATGAACGCAGCCCCCCGAAGGAGGTCAGTACGAAATATGTACCAAGTATGCGAAACTGAAAATACTGTAATGAAATCATAACAGTCTATAATAAAGCTGGAGACATGTATGATAACCAAAATAACAGTACACTGTGCCTTACCGAAGTGAAAGTAATGAAAGTCAGTTTTTACCTTGTACAGACTATTTCAACACATGAACAATAGTCACACCAGGGCTATGGACACAAGCCCTCAAATATCAAAGTGTGCCCGTGGAATCCCCCATCACTTCGACAGCTATAAGTGTAAAATATAACCATGTGACGCGCCCGTGGCATCCCACCTCACTGTATATATATATATATATATATATATATCTCCTGCCCGTGGAATCACATATCACTGCCGACAGCTATAAGTGTAAAATATAACCATATGACGCGCCCGTGGCATCCCACCTCATTGTCGGCGTACACATATACAATGCATATATATATATCTCCTGCCCGTGGAATCCCACATCACTGCCGACAGCTATAAGTGTAAAATATAACCATGTGAGGCGCCCGTGGCATCCCACCTCACTATCGGCGTACACATATACAATGCATATATATATATATCTCCTGCCCGTGGAATCCTACATCACTGCCGACAGCCTTAAGTGTAACATATAACCATATGATGCGCCTGGCATCCCACCTCACCGTTGCAGACACACATACAATATATATATATATATATATATATATATATATATATATATCTCATGCCCGTGGAATCCCTCATCTCGGGTACATAACTTCATGGAGAGCTAATCCATGGGGTAATAATCGTATGTAACATGCCCGTAGAATCCCTCATCTCGGGTACATGTCTTCATGGAGAGCTAATCCATGGAGTAATAGTACATAACATGGTCGTGCACGCCTAATCCCTCATCGTATAAGCATGGCCATGGGGTAATAATCATATATAACATGCCCGTGGAATCTCTCATCTCGGGTACATGTCTTCATGGGGAGCTAGTCCATGGAGTAATAATCGTACATAACATGGTGGCATGCCCCGGAATCCCTCATCGTATAAGCATGGCCATGGGGTAATAAAATAAATCCGGAAATCTAACCAGCCTCCTGGTTATACCTAATATATATATATTCTCATATCCTATATTTTTTTCATAAGATAGAAAGAAACCAGAAAATACAAATAATAAAAGAAAAATTACCTTTAGCAATTGAGAAATTCCGAAAGGGTGTAGTCAAAGTTTGAGATTTTCATTCGCGGTCACGAAGCAATAAATGTGAGTTCTCTCACTCATATTTCTTAGTATAATCCTTTTTTTAGTTATAATATATGTTAGAACATAATATGGATGCTGAAAGAAGGATCGTGAAAATAAAAAGAACAAGACGGTAGTATAACTTGAGATGAATTATCTTGTATCTAGTTTGGGTGATGTGATTACTGACTGTTTTGCTGAGTTATCCTTATTATAATTGAACGAAATTTTTACAGGGTTGTACATATCTCTTTCACGATCATATTGAGTACAAACGGAGCTAAAACCGACATACGGTTTGAGAGTTATCGCTGTTTAAAGTTTCTGTATCGGATCGATTGAAATCCGGAGGGGCAGAACATATAACGAAAAACTGTACGAATCAATAATGAATTTGAAAGTGTGTGCTGAATAAAGGTTGTAGATTTCTCTGTTCTTGACAGTTTAAGACTTTACGGAGACCAGTCTGACTTTCAGATAAAATGTTAGGACTGTTTTAAGATTTTGTCCTGTTTTTGCAATAATATGGCGAGACAGTTTTATAAAGATGTTTATTTCGTGAATTTGTACTAGTTACACTAACTACTTTCATAGGAAACTCGATATAGTGATAGGTACTCGTGTTACCTTCGATTCAGCATAAGAAATAACTTATTTGGGGTTACGGGTTGAGGGTTATAACCCTTACTAGTGAGAAGGGGAAAAAGTTGAAAGAAAGAAATATTAGTTGAATTTTTTTGAAAAATATGACCAAGTATGGAAGTTTATTATTGTCTTAGAATCATTCAGGCAATATATATATATATATATATATATATATAATATATTGGATCGAATTGCATGCACCGCAATAAATATATAATATAATATTATATCAGGCTGCACGCACCGCAACAAATATATAATATATTGGATCGGGTTGCACGCACCGCAATAAATATATAATATAATATATTGGATCGAGTTGCACGCACCGCAACAAATATATAAAATATTGGATTGGGTTGCACGCACCGCAACAATTATATAGTATAATATATGGGATCTGGCAGCGCGTTTCACGATTTCTTTCGTGAATGTGTATTGGTTAAACTAAGCATTCCCTAGGACAAGTTGGGAGGGGATTTTTGTGTGTGAACAATTATTATTGGCTTGTACATTGAAAGTGCTGTAAAATGTTTCATAACGTGCTTATTATGTTTATAATATAATTGTACTTAGAGCATTGTGAGGTTACTTTAAATTGTAAGGTGAGGTCCTCACTCAGCCCCGGATGGTAGGGCTGACTCTTTTATCTAACATGTTTCAGGTAAGAGCGATAAAGGGAAAACTCCGCAACAGGGCTAGCGATGGTGTCGCAGCCTCACTGTTCCACCAATCCATTGCTCCGGATTTGGTGATGGTTTTTTTGAATAAGTAGGTTGAAGAATTAAGTTTCGTTATCTCGGGGAATGCCCCACATGAGACTATTTTCTTCTAAGATTCAGATGTTTTTATTCTGTATTTGAACTTCTATCGAGTCTAGAAAATTTGTGGATGCACGAGTATGGGCTCGGGCTTTCATTAAAAGAAATACATGTTTCTATTATTTGCGCACTTGAATACATGTTTATTTTAGAAAGAAAATAAGGTTAAATGGTGCGTTCTGGGAAGGAATAGTTGTTCAGGAGTCATCACGCCCTATGGAAAGACTTGAGAAAAGTCGGGGTGTGACAATAACAGTATACGACATGTTGGAGAGCTAGAGAAGGAAGGAGGGATGTATATCAGTAGTATAGCAGTGGTATAGAGAGTTGTTAGCAGAATTGGAGGGCTGGAAAACTGTATATCAGCGTATATTGAAGGTATACCGACGGTATACGGTCGGTACGGCGCCGGAAAAGGGAGGAAAGGATGGCCGAAATTAGGTTTTAGGTCGGGAAGGATTGTTGGCTCTTGATACCATGTTCTTTGTATAAATTTTCATTGGAGAGTCTTTCTCATTAATACAAATATATAAAGTGTACAATGTGAAATCCTAATACAATAAGGATCTTATATCTACCATAATTATGCATCAATAAATATTACACAATGTACGAAATATATTCTAATTATGCTAATGTATGTACTCATAAATAAAAATAATGCAAGCTAAAAAATACTAGCTATCGCTGGCAAGAATCAAACAGATCTCACCAACTGAATCTATGAATTCCTGACTCTAACCACGAATCTCGTCCTCGACGATCTCAACACCTGTCAAACAGTACGAAAGTTTCGCAGACAACCCTCTTATGTGGAGGTACAAGACTTTTCTGGGCAAGCTAAATTTAATTAAATGCAGTAAAATAATATAAGCAGTTAATATTGTAAGCTGAAATTAAATCTGAAAAATGAGTCTGAAACTTTGATAACTCAAACTAGAGCTGAGAACTTAGTTACTTTTAATTAAGAAATAATTTTTAAATAAAAATAGTTTTTTTTTCACATTGTGGCCCTAGGTATGTGAGATTTAAAAACACGTACAGAGGAGTGCCCACCTACTTCCCCTACAAGCATATATTGTCTTGCATACATAAAGAACTGGTAACATACAAAGGGGGGTGTTGGCCTATCCTCACTAAAACAATTAGCACCTTTAAGCATGGGATAACTAACATGGCCATTGGCCACTGTCACATTCATGCTCGAGGACGAGGAGGTTGGCTATTTCTCCCTGCTGGATGTCAACATATAATCTGAATTTAAACTGAATCTGGGAAATTTTTAAGAAACTGTGCACACAATATGTAATTAGTCATATCATAAAATTTAATTACTTTTCTTATAATCTGGATTAACTAAATAAGCATGCAAAACTTGTTGCTTTCTAAAATGAATTCTGGAGCTTATATTTAGTAGGACGAAAATCATAGTATTTAGGTGCTTACACGTCGTGGCAAAATTAGTCCAACCCCAAATGACCCGCCTAATCCGCCCAAGGTTTCATGGGTTTGGGCAAAAGTGATTTTGATGATGGTTGTTTTGGGCTAAGCCCAAATTGACTCATCATAAACAGTGGCGGATCTACGTCGTTTGAAGTGGTTGTTTGGAAAAAAAATCACAGCGTTGTATAAGGGAATGAGGATGTTGTGTTTGTTCAAAAGTGAAAAATAGCACTGCAAAAATAAAAAGCATGCTTGTTCACGACATGGGTCCGCCCCTGATAATAAATCAACAACTCAAATGAACCAATGATGATGCACATATCACGTGTATATCATGTATCTTTAACACTCAATTTTAATGATTAGAGCTCCACTATGGATTACGATTTTTGTTTATAAATAATTATTTAATTTTTTTATTATTATTTCGGAACCATAAAAATACATCAACGCACCATAACCACCCACCACACTATCCATCCACCCTACACCCACCCCTACCCAAGCACTTAACCACCCTCAAATCTCTGCCTCTACCTTGCCTACTCCACCCCACCCTCTACGTCCCTACCACCCCTATCCCATCTACTCCCACCTCCCGCCCTACCCCACCTTCACTTGCCCTACCCCATTTTTCAATTTGTATTTCATATTTTTTTACTTTTATAAATAATTTATAAAAAATATAAAAAAATTTCTTACCCCCTCCCTAGCCACACTTATCCCCTCCACCCCCACACAATTGCCCTACCCATATCCTTAAATTTCTATTTCATGTTTTTTTATTTTTATAAAATATATGAAATTGTTTCTTCCCCCCTTACCACCCTAATCCCCTCCACCCCCAAAAGAAAAAGGATGAGAAGGAGGAAAAGGGAAGGAGGTAAAGGAGGAGAATTCTAGCGGATGTCTTTTTCTTTTTGCATAATTTTTCTTAACATGGTCAAAAATTAAATATCTGTCCTTAGGAAAGTTATCCCACTTAAATTCTTGCAACTCAATTTGTCATTAGTAGGTTTACCCGGTATTGTTAACACTTGGTGTAAGTTATTCTGCATCCTATCATACACAAAACAATACCACTTTATTATTGTTGTACCCCTATATAATATTTTCAAATATCTTATTTCAATTAGTCCTAATTTATTTTTATTAAAATTAAGACGTCTGAATACGCATCTAAATATTAGAATGTGCATTAGGATTTAGAAGTCCGAAGCTAAATGCATATTTGAATATTAATGTATTAAGATCTAAATAATTAAGACCGTTGTTTTATTCAACATTCAAATGTATAAAATCTTGTCTTTATTTAAAATCTAATAATATAACATTTAAATAAAATATCAAATTAATCTAAGACTATAAATATAAAATTATTTTAAAAAAAATTAATAGTGATGGCTAGCAATGGTTATTGGGGATGGCGTTGGCTGATAGTATCGACAATCACCACTAACAACTCGATAGTAATTAGTTATTATAACGGTGTTTGGTGCTGGTGACAGTTGATCATAGCGATTGGCGGTGGTGATAATTCTGGTTGAGCTAATGGTTATGGATGATGGTAGTTGATGATGGCGGTTAGCGATAAAGGAATATAGAGTAGTGGTGAGCAGTCATCTTTGTGGAATCATTTAATATCCACCTTAATGATATTAAGATTTTATTATAGATTTAATGATCAAATTTCTTAAGTGGTTGTAAATTTTTAAAAAATCGTAGTTGATGGTTGAGATATGAATAATTAACATTCAGATTTAAAATAAATAAATAAATAAATAATTAAGATTATAATTTTCATTAAATACAAATAAATGAGGTCTTGGTAACTTTTAACCTTCATTTGCTTAGAAGGATTAGTCCCTCTATTTTATTGGTACGGTCCCAAAATTAGCGAAGAATCTCATATCCACAATTTGAGCTGGAAAAAGTTGTATCAAAGACTAATCTAAGCCTTTTATAATTCTTTACAATATAATTAATCATAACCATGTGTCATTATGAGCAGTTCCAAAAAATTCATCCCACCTATATGTCCTTTTTGTTGACGAAGGAACCCGCAGCCGCTACTCTTTCGAATGCGCACACTGTAAACCTATATGTCCTTTTTCTTTCTTGGGTGGGTTGTTCAGAAATATCTTTTTATCTTTCGGTGTGCTTGTTTTCTCTCTTTTGATGGTTTGTTCAGTAAAAGGTTTAGAAAGATGAAAAAAGAAAATACAAAAAAAGACGACAGAAAAATTTGAAAGCAAGAAAAAGAAACTCTCAAAAGTATAGGAATATATGCAGAAGAAAAAAAAAATAGAAGGCTACAAAAATTTAACTTTATAATGCCATCGTGTTTGATAAAAAGGAAAATGTTTTTAAAAAATTATATAAGTAATTCAGTGAGCAATAAAATATTATCCATTCATACGGTTAACACTCACAAATAATTTAAGTGTTTAGCAAGTCACTGACAATCGAATTATTCAGGAGCCGAATTTACTACTAACCCTCGACGACAAGAGCTCCATCGGCTACTAAGGCATCTTAGCCGAAGCTATCGGTTAGAGGCATGACTGGGACCCACTCAAATGCAGGCGCCTGAACGACCAAGTCAAAAAGGTTTTCAGATCCCCAAAAGCGGTAACGACTAACAATTGCTAAATGAAAGGGCCATTATCCGGGCAATAGGAGAGAGGGCGAGAAAATCGGCACCACCTCCCCATAGTCAGTCGTGGTACTTAGTGGGTCGGTCGACATGGGGGGCACGTTTTGTACAGTTTTTTCTCTTTTTATACTATAAATACTCATTCTTTGTATAGATTATACACACACAATCCAAATCAAATCAAAAAATTTATATATCTTTACTTTATCCTTTACTTTTTCTTTACTTTATTCGGTTGTATTCATGTTTTCTTACCCCTTAGTTTAATCACATCATCCTAACGCTTTCTGGAGTAGTTGGGGAACCCATTGCTGAAAATTAGAGTTCCGTTTCCAGCCCAAATCACTTGAGTTAAGGAATCAATTTGTCTCTCGATTTCATCAGCCGATAAAACGACAGGAGTAAAACATCGGGGCGAGAACAAATTTGGCACGCCCAGTGGGACCGTAGGTGAATTAATAGAAAAGTTTGATTCTCCAGGTCAGGATCATTCTTGACGTATGCGCCTAAGGTCCTGTAAGAAAATGAACCTCGAGTCCAGTCCTAGACAAAATCCTCCCAGAAGGAACAATGAACTGACACCCTCCTCGAGTATGCTTACATCGATGGATACCCCTCCAGTTCCTCCATTAACCCAAGCAGTAGAATGCTCTGGTCAATCTGAAGGTCCAACCGTAATGACCACGTCTTTTATTAGACAATAAATTGACTTGGGCATTCACGACATTATGTACCAAGTTTCTAAACAATTGGCTGACATTTTGAAGCGAATGGTGCATAATGAGGTTCAGTAGGCGAGGGAGATGGAAGCCAACCGAATGCACCCCGGGGAATGTTCGGCTATTTTTGTCGACCCTTTGGCTAGTGGTGTTGTTCAGCATGAGTGTCACGACCCGACCTCGGGCCCGTGACTGGTGCCTTACCCCGGGCACCCTAGTGATACAACATCAGAGAAAATCAGCGGAAATAAAAACTCATAAAAGATAAACAGTGAAATAAGAAAACAGGCTAACCAAAACGGTTACCTTTCTGTATATATAAATAAAAACTTGAACAGTTACATTCTTTACAAACCCTGCCCACAACAGTACTACAGACCTCTAAGAGTTTTATAACAACAACGACGGGACAGGGCCCCGCCATACCCCTGAATGTAAGTACCTACAACAACAGGGGACTATACCAAAGATAAGCCTCCGGAGAAACGGAGCTTCCCAAAACGCTGAACTGTGATCCTATGAGCGAGGATCAACGACTGGTGTACCTCTACCTGCGGCATGAACGGCCCGAAGGAGGTCGATGCTGGTACCAAGTATATGAAACTGAAAATACAGTAAATGAAGTCATAATAGTCTATATAAAACAAGAGACATATATGATAACCAAACTACGATACACAATATGTAAGCAGTCATGTCAAGTCAGGGACTCACGCCCTCAAAGTCATCACTCAAATATAACCATGGGTCTCATGCCCACAATATCAATCATGCCCGTGGAATTCCTTCCTCACTGTCGGCAGTCCATGATATAAAAACACCAGGGAATACACATGAACACCAGGTCCCACCTGTGTCATAATAAAACCGTACGGGGTAAGTACGAAGGCATAGCCGACTACTAGAACCCACCGTACCAATAATGCTATAAAACTGTATCACGAGGTCTTTCTAGACCGCCAAATGATCGAAGCTGGGCCACTCGCCCTCAGTATCATTGTGCGCGTCTAACCCTGGAACTCACCGCAGCTCCGCATAGGCCACATAGACCCGCATGAGGTACTCCTCGCATCGGGAGTAGCTAACCCGCGGCATCGTCCTGGACTCCCGCAGTCCGCATGGCCTCACATGGACCGCATGAGGTATTCCTCGCATCGGAGTAACACACCCGGCGGTTCCTGGAACTCCCGTAGCTCCGCATGGCCTCACATGGACCGCATGAGGTATTCCTCGCATCGGGGGTAGCTAACCCGCGGCTCGTAACAAGTCAGGGGGGTAAGTGATATAATACCAGCACAACGGGCTTATCGTTAAACAACATAAGCACAACAAGAAAAACCCCCTTTACACAAACGTCACAAGACACTAACACACGTAGCATCATAACATGTTTACTTATCAAACCAACAAGAAAGTATTACAAGGCTATCACAAGCAAAGCATAGGCAAGTTACTCACACAAGGTACTTTTATTTGATGTCAACAAATCCGGGTTTTAACCCCAAGTACTACATACTTTAACTCTTTAAAAATATCCATTTCTTTCACAAAAATCACACGATACCCGTGGTATCAAAATAGAGTAATTATCTTTTTAAGTAAACCAAAACAATTTCCATACCTTCTTTTCTTTTTAAACCATTTTAAGACAAAACCATGCCTTCCTTTTAAACAAGAACCCTTCAAATTTTCAAGTCTCTCTCTTTTATAAATCAAGTCCCTTACTTTGGAATTTTAAGAAAATCAATACTTGTTATTAATGATCTTATTAAAGCAGTCATGATCTAGGAAATGTAATACAATTTTGTCTTATCTTAGTTTCTATGCAGATGGAAGATTCTACTTGTTTTAAGTTAATTATTAGTGATTACATTTTCCTTTATTAACGCTGCAATGGCTTGTTCAATACTCTTTCCCATTTCCGAAATCAATATAACATTATTATTTAAAAATCAGGTACTCATTACTCACGAATGAGGTTTCACAACTTTCTACATAATTCAAGTTCTTCACATATCATATCAAGTCAAATATAAGTCAAGTCTCTTATCTTTTAAAATCAATAAACCATTCTTTTACCTACATAAAGTCGTTATAATTAACTTCCCATAAAGCCATTATAACACTTTATGTTTTAAACCAACCAAATTCGTTTAGCACACGGTACGTCTACCGTACTACATAATTCACAACAATCATGCTAGAAAGGATAGGAAGAGGTTCACATACCTCGCGACGATTATCGACAATTAGCAAAACGCTCCAAAGTACTATAACCTTGCTAGCCTTTTCCACCCTTCAAGTAGAATACGCTACTCGTAGTACTTCAACTTATAATGGCCATAAAACGTCTATTAACCTCTACATATCTTCGTAGAACATTTCTAAAAACAAGGTTCCATATTCTACGGAAAATTCGGCGACACCTTCCCCACACATGACCACATAAATAACCTCCAATATCAAGGCCCGCTACCAAGCCAACAACTCAAAGGGGATTACACGTCTAACCGGGCGTGTACAATTCTGCCCCACAATAATACTACAAGTCTATTGTAAATACAGTCCAATGTAAATACAGTTCAATTCTTATCAATATTCATTATATATATAGTATACTCAACTATACATTACTACAACATGTAATCTCCAATTATAATAGGGGGATAAAGATCATTACCTCGATAAGCCCAAAATTATCCAAGATTTATAAGTCGATCCTGAGCAACGTTTAGCTCCACTTCCTTACGCTCCAACCCGCTCCAAGCAACCCTTAGAAGTTTCTAAACCACTTCTCTTAACACTTCATCCATCTATGAAGATTTTCCTGGGGTTTCGTTTTGCGACTAAAGGAATAAAGTAGTATTTCCGGGCTCTTATGTTGGGATAACTTTAGAATACTACAAGGGATTACAAGGCTAAGGTATTTGGGATTATACCAACACTTGAAGAATTTTTCTACACAAAGGGGGGGGGGGTTTGGACGAGAGCTTTACTAAGGGAGGGAGAATTTTTGCCTTGGAAAATATTTCAAGTGAGGGATGAATAAAGTCTTGAAATCAAGGGGTATTTATAGAGAAATCGAGGGCTAGGATTAAAGCAAGTGTATGGTGAAGATTGGGTCCAAGTGTGTGTGGATTTTACCAACCAAATGTCCACCACAAAAATGGGACAAGTGGCTTGCCACTTGTCCCCCTCCAAACCGTCCAAGGACACATGTCCATCATCAATTCGGCCAACATGGCCACATGGGGGTGACACGTGTCTCCCCCCTACTCGTCCAAAATATTTCATCTTTCGAAAATATCCGTAATGCCAAAATCCGAAAATAAAGTGGGCCCCACAAAACTGTAAATTTTCCCCGTGGGCCCCACGTGACCAATTCCAGAAATAAAATTCCATAATTCTCAAATATTCCAAAAAGTCCGAATACCAAATCTGGGAATCCAATTCCCATTAACGAACCTTTTTCCTTCACAAAATCCGGAAACTTTTCCGTCGAAAAATCACATCTTTCTTCCTTTCCAATTTTAATGTCGTATTCTCGTACATACGTCCTTATATATATACTCTGGAACTACGGGGTGTAACATTCTTCCTCCCTTAGAAACATTCGTCCCGAATGTTCCTTCTAAGTCTCCAAAACATACCTGTGTCGGTATAGTCTTCCCTACTATACTTACGAAACCAATTATGCCACACATGGCCATAATACAACATACGCGCAAAAACGCACATCCGAGCCAACGAAGAATCATCTCTAAAGCGTATAACAATACTAATAGCTCCACCCAAGATCCAAAGGATACTTTCTTCACACCTTTACTTTATAAAAAGGACACTTCCATCTTCTTAGCACCTTTTCGCCTCTTTTCTTACTCGTCGTACCCTCCTTGCACACTCGAACTCTTCCTAATATACATACCACATTTCTGTCATTACTTCAGTTTTTAAAACCTCAGGGTTACTATCTCCAACTTGGTCATCATTAACTGGGGACACTCTGGATGGATCTCCGATACTTTTCCGAAACATAACAACATGGAAGACCGGACGTACTACCTCCTAAGTCGGACGACAGTGCTAACTTATAGGCAACCTGGCCTATTCTACAAATGATCTGAAAAGGCCCAAAGTACCTCGAGCTAAGTTTCCCCTGCTTTCCAAAACTCGTCACACCCTTCCTGGGTGGTACCTTCAAGAAGACCCACCGTCAACCTGAACTCCAAGTGTCGACGCCGATTATCCGCACGACTTCTGTTGACTCTGAGCTGCTAATAACCTCTTCCGGATAAGCTTCACCTTATCCACATCCTGCTGAATCAAGTATGGACCAATTATCTTAACCTTGCCAACATCGAACCAATCGACCGACAACCTACACTTCCGCCCATTCAAGGCTTAATAAGGCGCCATCCGAATACTAAAATGGTAGCTATTATAATACTCACTCCACAAGAGGCAAATAATCCTCACAGCTACCCCTGAAATCAAAACACCGGCCCGTAACCTATCCTCAAATGTCTGGATAAAACGCGTTGTTTGTCCGTCGGCCCGAGGGTGAATGCAATACTGAGACTCACCTGAGTTCCTAACCCCGCCTGGTAAAACCTCCAGAAAAAAAAGAAATAGCCGTAAACTGGGCTCCACTGCCTGTCATAAAATAAAAGTAGGAACCCCGTGTAGCCTTACAACCTTCCTGATATATAACATCTCGCACAACCCTCCGCTGAGTAAACAGTCCCGACTGAAAGGCAAGATGGGCTGACCTCATCGGCCCGACTACTGGTCGAACGCATCCACGAACTCGTACGATGGTTACCTAAACTTGGGCCTAACACCCTCACGACCCTATCATCTAGCGGGACCACCTCAAACTGACCCCACCACATTCCGGGCTGCGGGTTGACCCGCGATATGGCCTCAACCCGACCCACTTCGCGCCAACCTCTCTCGTTCCCCGATCCAGAACAATCTTACGATTCACGCGTCATGAAGCTACCACTTCCATCTCACACTACCCATGGAATTATCCCACAATATATTTCACGCATACCAAGTACTTCGACAAAGACCAACCGTAAAATCATCCACTCAAGACGGCCTTGAATCCAAGGTCCCAACTGTTATAAATTCTAAGGCTCACCATTTCCTCGTCCCCAGACTTACCATTTTCAACTACCCATGTTTTCTAATCCACACCTAACACAATGCTATCCGTACATAGTACTCCACATGTATCTACCATAACGATCTAAACAAGTCTCTTAAGGGCTGAAGATATCTCTGTAACTACTGCCTCACTTTTCCTTTGTCGCTCTAATCACATCCTGCTCTGTTGGGCGCATAACTAGAGAAAGCGATGAACCAGCCACTGATCCCGAAGGCTGAGTCTCAACATCCGCGCCACCTCTGGTTGGACAGTTTCTCACCATCTGGCCCTGCTGGCCACAAACATACAAGCTGTCGAAGTAGTACGACACTCCCCACAATGACACCTACCACAACGGCCACACCGAGGTAGGGGTGGTCTCATTTGATTAACACCCCTTCTCCTCCGAACAACTGAATCCGCAACTGACCTGGTAGGCTGAGTCATCCCACCTGTATCCCTCCTACTAGGACATCCTCTCATCACATGGCCCTGACGGCTGCTGGTAAAACAAGCACCCGTAAAAAGACGACATTCCCCGGGATGACGCCTACCACATAGTGAACACTGAGGGAAAACCGAATCTGGCTGGCTAGAACCTATGTAAAACTGTGAACCAGAAACCCTGGAGCTCTGACCAACTCCTGCATACCCCGGATGTCCTGAAGCCTGTGGAGGACCACTCTGTACTGGCAGAGGCGCATAACCAGTCTGCTGCTGAGAAGGTCCACCTCGAAAGTTACCAAAGGACCCTGCTGTTCTGGCCCTCCTCTGTTGATCTAGGTTAATCCGTCGATCTCTACGTTCCTCAGTCTGCTGTGCATAAGCCTGTACGCGGGCAATGTCCATGCCTAACTGAAGAGCTACTCTTGTACAACCCTTTACTAGATAATCGTCAAGTCCTGTGACATATCGGTGCACTCTATCCTCCATGTCTGCCACTAAAGCGGGGACATAACGAGCCAATGAGTCAAACTCGATACTGTATTCCCGAACCGTCCGGCCGTTCTGCCTCAACGTCATAAATCTATCTGCCCGAGCTCTCCTCATCTGCGAGGGCAAGAAGTGTGTAAGAAATGCCTCTGAGGTCTTGATCAGTTTCATGATCTGCTGCAATTGTCGAATAAACTCCTGAGGATCTTCCTCAGTTCTCGATCCATAGAACTCGGGTGGACTGCAACTCAAGAAGTCCCGAAGTCTCAAACTATCGGATCTAGGGTGAACTCACGGTACTCTGGAACCTCAACTCGTCTGTCCTCATTCCTAGCCACAAGCCTAGCTAATGGCGGGTCATCTCCGTAACTCATATCCTCGGCTCAGTCGTGGGCGGAACTTCGGTATCGCGGTCTCAGTAGCTACTGCTGCTGCTCTAAACTCTCCTTGGGCTAGCGGCGTCGCAGAACCCCCCATCTGAAGTACCACCTTAGATAAAGACTGGGCCTGTGCCCTGGTAACCCTCTGTATTCTACTCGCAGCTCCCTCTGCTGCCTTGCCCTTCTGGGCTCTGGTTGCCTTGCGTAGAGGCATAACTAGCACATACGAATACGCGGTGAGTCCAACTTATAACACAGCTCTAAGGCACGATCTCAGAGTGAGAAGAATGGAAACCAATCCTAAATATCCTGCAGCCTCCTGATTATAGGTGTGGTGCACAACACGCCGATAATCAAGACTCTACTAGATACGGTCTGTAGACACTTTCCGAGGATTAACTGATCTGATACCACTTTTGTCACGACCCGACCTCGGGCCCGCGACTGGTGCCTTACCCCGGGCACCCTAGTGATACAACATCAGAGAAAATCAGCGGAAATAAAAACTCATAAAAGATAAACAGTGAAATAAGAAAACAGGCTAACTAAAACGGTTACCTTTCTGTATATATATATTAAAACTTGAACAATTACATCCTTTACAAACCCTGCCCACAACAGTACTACAGACCTCTAAGAGTTTTATAACAACAACGACGGGACAGGGCCCCGCCATACCCCTGAATGTAAGTACCTACAACAACAGGGGACTATACCAAAGATAAGCCTCCGGAGAAACGGAGCTTCCCAAAACGCTGAACTGTGATCCTATGAGCGAGGATCAACGACTGGTGTACCTCTACCTGCGGCATGAACGCGGCCCGAAGGAGGTCGATCACAAGTACCAGTATGTGGCCGAAAATACAATAAATGAAGTCATAATAGTCTATATAAAACAAGAGACATATATGATAACCAAACTACGATACCTGATATGTAGCGATGTCAAGTCGGGGACTCACGCCTCAAAGTCATCACTCAAATATAACCATGGGTCTCATGCCCACAATATCAATCATGCCGTGGAATTCCTTCCTCACCGCGATCCATGATATAAAAACACCGGGAATACACATGAACACGTGTCCCACTGTGTCATAATAAAACCGTACGGGGTAAGTACGAAGGCATAGCCGACTACTAGAACCCACCGTACCAATAATGCTATAAAACTGTATCACGAGGTCTTTCTAGACCGTCAAATGATCGAATCTGGGCCACTCGCCCTCAGTATCGTGTGTCGTCTAACCACGAACTCACCGCGACTCGCGTAGGCCCGCGATGGCGCGTGAGGTACTCACCGCGCCGGGGTAGCTAACCCGCGGCATCGTCCTGGACTCCCGCAGTCCGCATGGCCTCACATGGACCGCATGAGGTATTCCTCGCATCGGCGTAACACACCCGGCGGTTCCTGGAACTCCCGTAGCTCCGCATGGCCTCACATGGACCGCATGAGGTATTCCTCGCATCGGGGGTAGCTAACCCGCGGCTCGTAACAAGTCAGGGGGGGTAAGTGATATAATACCAGCATAACGGGCTTATCGTTAAACAACATAAGCACAACAAGAAAAAACCCCTTTACACAAACGTCACAAGACACTAACACACGTAGCATCATAACATGTTTACTTATCAAACCAACAAGAAAGTATTACAAGGTTATCACAAGCAAAGCATAGGCAAGTTACTCACACAAGGTACTTTTATTTGATGTCAACAAATCCGGGTTTTAACCCCAAGTACTACATACTTTAACTCTTTAAAAATATCCATTTCTTTCACAAAAGTCACACGATACCCGTAGTATCAAAATAGAGTAATTATCTTTTTAAGTAAACCAAAACAATTTCCATACCTTCTTTTCTTTTTAAACCATTTTAAGACTAAACCATGCCTTCCTTTTAAACAAAAACCCTTCAAATTTTCAAGTCTCTCTCTTTTATAAATCAAGTCCCTTACTTTGGAATTTTAAGAAAATCAATACTTGTTATTAATGATCTTATTAAAGCAGCCATGATCTAGGAAATGTAATACAATTTTATCTTATCTTAGTTTCTATGCAGATGGAAGATTCTACTTGTTTTAAGTTAATTATTAGTGATTACATTTTCCTTTATTAACGCTGCAATGGCTTGTTCGATACTCTTTCCCATTTCCGAAATCAATATAACATTATTATTTAAAAACCAGTTACTCATTACTCACGAATGAGGTTTCACAACTTTCTACATAATTCAAGTTCTTCACATATCATATCAAGTCAAATATAAGTCAAGTCTCTTATCTTTTAAAATCAATAAACCATTCTTTTACTTACATAAAGTCGTTATAATTAACTTCCCATAAAGCCATTATAACACTTTATGTTTTAAACCAACCAAATTCGTTTAGCACACGGTACGTCTACCGTACTACATAGTTCACAACAATCATGCTAGAAAGGATAGGAAGAAGTTCACATACCTCGCGACGATTATCGACAATTAGCAAAACGCTCCAATGTACTATAACCTTGCTAGCCTTTTCCACCCTTCAAGTAGAATACACTACTCGTAGTACTTCAACCTATAATGACCATAAAACGTCTATTAACCTCTAGATATCTTCGTAGAACATTTCTAAAAACAAGGTTCCATATTCTACGAAAAATTGGCGACACCTCCCCGCATGACCACATAAATAACCTCCAATATCAAGGCCCGCTACCAAGCCAACAACTCAAAGGGGATTACACGTCTAACCGGACGTGTACAATTACCCACAATAATACTACAAGTCTATCAAATACGGTCAATGTAAATCTGATTCAATTCTTATCAATATTCATTCTATATATAGTATACTCAACTATACATTACTACAACATGTAATATCCAATTATAATAGGGGGATAAAGATCATTACCTCGATAAGCCCAAAATTATTCAAGATTTATAAGTCGATCCTGAGCAACGTTTAGCTCCACTTCCTTACGCTCCAACCCGCTCCAAGAAACCCTTAGAAGTTTCTAAACCACTTCTCTTAACACTTCATCCATCTATGAAGATTTTCCTGGGGTTTCGTTTTGCGACTAAAGGAATAAAGTAGTATTTCCGGGCTCTTATGTTGGGATAACTTTAGAATACTACAAGGGATTACAAGGCTAAGGTATTTGTGATTATACCAACACTTGAAGAATTTTTCTACACAAAGGGGGGGGGGGGGTTTGGACGAGAGCTTTACTAAGGGAGGGAGAATTTTTGCCTTGGAAAATATTTCAAGTGAGGGATGAATAAAGTCTTGAAATCAAGGGGTATTTATAGAGAAATCGAGGGCTAGGATTAAAGCAAGTGTATGGTGAATGTTGGGTCCAAGTGTGTGTGGATTTTACCAACCAAATGTCCACCACAAAAATGGGACAAGTGGCTTGCCACTTGTCCCCCTCCAAACCGTCTAAAGACACATGTCCATCATCAATTCGGCCAACATGGCCACATGGGGGTGACACGTGTCTCCCCCCTACTCGTCCAAAATATTTCATCTTCCAAAAATATCCGTAATGCCAAAATCCGAAAATAAAGTGGGCCCCACAAAACCGTAAATTTTCCCCGTGGGCCCCACGTGACCAATTCCGGAAATAAAATTCCATAATTCTCAAATATTCCAAAAAGTCCGAATACCAAATCTGGGAATCCAATTCCCATTAACGAACCTTTTTCCTTCACAAAATCTGGAAACTTTTCCGTCGAAAAATCACATTTTTCTTCCTTTCCAATTTTAATGTCGTATTCTCGTACGTATGTCCTTATATATATACTCTGGAACTACGTGGTGTAACAATGAGACCGTGGCTCCTGGTATTGTTCCTCAGTCTCATGTGCATCAGCCAGTACCTACTCAGGTACAGCCGATAACACACCTAGGAACACAAACCCAATCGTCTGGCACACTGCATGGTCGCTGCCGAATCTTGGGGGGCAAAGTGTACCGCTTGACCAAGCGAGTCTACAGTATGGGCAAATCAACATGGCCCGAAGACCAGTTCAGGCTCACTTTGTATTATCGTCCGTCATGCCGTACGTTTTCACGAACGGCCCTATGATGCAGGCAAACAATGTTAGCCAGCCGATGGCCCTTGGCTATGACTTAGCTCAACTATCTGGTGACGCTGTTTATAGTGGGTTACTATTTCAGCATCCATTGCCGGTACCCAATCCATACCTTCCAGGAGGCGTAAACATTCTAAGGACGACCAACGCCCGAGGAGAGCATCCATGGAACCCTGTTCCATCTTATCCTCAGGTTCCGTTAGCCATTCCAAGAGCTCAGGTTGCGGGCTTTGGTGGCCATTCCCAACAAACAACAATGGGGCATCACCCCACCTATTGGTAATGGAAAGCATACCACGTACAAACTTCAAAACCTTGTCCAACAAAGTACATAATAGAGGCCGCCAGTGCAGAACGCCTACCAGCCGAATCCTATTGAGAATTGACAGGGGACGTCGCAAATGATAAACCCGGAGATTATTTCCAATACCATGCGGAGGTACTTTGGCATCCAACTGAAACCCTTGGACAGGCCTGTCTACAAGAAGCCCTACCCTGATTGGGTAGATTGGATAGCACATTTGACGTGGGGCTTCAAAACACCAGAATTTGTTGTATTTTTTGCGATGATGGCAAATCTACTATCGAGCACATCGGTAGATTTACCGCCCAATGCGGCGAAGCTGGCCAGAATGAGTACCACAAGTTGCAGTTATTCCCTCTCTCTCTAACGGAAATAACCTTCTCATGGTACTCCTCTTTGGCTCCGGATTCCATGCAAAGCTGGGCCGACATGAAGGGGTGCTTCCATGATATGTTCTATTGGCCCCAACCTCAGGTTACCGTGACTGATCTAACGAATCTCCAGCAGTAAGTCGATGAATCGGCTGCCGATTTTATCGAGAGATTCAGGAAGAAGATTGGGAAATTCACTGTACACTTCCCCGAATCTGAGTGTGCCAACATGATAATCAACAATATGCACCCTCATTTGAAGGAGAAGTTGGTGGGACAATCATGTTATGACCTAAGTCAGTTAGTCGAAAAAGGCTAGCCAAATAGAGCAATACGTCCAGGAAAATGAGCAAAGGAGAGCCAACCGAAATCGAGGCTCCCACTTGGTATCCATCATTGAAGCATCTGAGTCTGACTCAGAGTCAGCTCTTGCCGAGATTGCCGACTACACAGTTGATCGGTGTATTTTGTATATACTTTTTGAGTCATTTTTAGGGAGTCTTTTGTCCCTTTTTGTATAAATACGTGTCGTCTTAGGATAGATTTTCTTTCTTTTTAGTCAAATTGGTTAAAATGGCTCTTTGGTGGAAAAGAAGCGAAAAGAGGTCAAAAACGGAGGTTCCAGAGCTCGAAATGTGAGAAAGTGGCGAACTAGGCACGGACACGGGCCAGCGCCGCGACGCCTCCAGCCAGTAGAACCAGGCGCCCAATCTTCAGAGGCTTGCAGAAGTTCCAGCGCCGCGGCGCCTCTAGACAGCAGAGTGCAGCGCCGCGATGCCTAATCATCAGAAAGCTGCAGAACTTCCGTAGCCATGGCTGATTCTGAACGCGCAGCCTTGGAAAAATCAGGTTTTAGACGAATTATGGGTCAGGCCTGAAGGAAAACCTTAATGTCGGTTTGGAGGCTATAAAAAGAGAACCCTAGGCAGTTTTTAAGGGTTCCCTTCTTGCCAATAACACAACACATCTTGGAGTTCAAGATTGGAGACCATTCTTTAGTAATTTCTTTTCTTTCTTTTACTTTATTTCAGTTTTATGTTGGATATTGAATTAGTTCTTGTCATGACTATGGCTAGGAACTAATTCTAATATAGGGCTTTCCATGTCAATTCACTTGAACCTTATTTTATGAATTAATGCATGTTTATGGTTGTTCTTCTTATTGTTGAGATTTATCCAATAGATGATTTGATTGCTTGGTAATTACTTGATCATTAATTATCATTATTTATATGATTTCTAACCGAAATCCGAAAGGGGAGGTTGTGACTATGCTGTAGTTGGGTAGACATAGGTCGAATTGGGGATGAAAATACCTCAATTACTTGTGTAGCATTAATAGGGTTTTTGTTCTTAATCCTCCTATAGAGTCATCCTTATCACCGAAAGGTAGAAAGGAGTGCTACTGGGATTGAGTGTTTATATAACCTTAACAGAAGTATAAAACGAATTAGTAAACCCGCTATCTCCAAAAGAAGAAGAACCATAGTTAATTGCATTAATAAGTAATATAAGTGGATAGTTGAGGAGACTTGGAAGCCCTATTTCCATCATCACTGAAGTAAACACATAGTTAAATAGCTTTTATAATTGTTAGTCATAAACAACAAATCAAATATTCGGTCACCAAATAGATAACAAAGAATAGAAATTGGTACTTGAGCACTAATCCCTGAGGACGATAACTCGGTCTTCAAAGACTATATTACTTGACTCGACAACGTGCACTTGCGTTAAAATTTGTGCATTAAATCGCGCATCAAGTTTTTGGCGCCGTTGTCGGGGATTGGCGTAGTTCAATATCAATTTTATCTATTCTTAATTTCTAATTTGGTTTTTTTTTTATTGTTTGTGAGAACCAGTTGTCGTGATCCATTTGTCTGTTTTTGATCTGTTTCAGGAACTCAGTTTATGCGAAGGAGAAGAGGAGCAGACACTTTTGTTCCCTTCAATCCAGAAATTGAGAAAACTTGTAAACAGAACAGAAGGAACCAACGGATTTTAGCTTTAATTGAGATGGAAGGCGCACAAAACAATAACGAGATGAATGAGGGGTTAGGTGATCATCAGCCTAACATGAGAATGCCTCGGAGAGTGCCAATGGACGTAGAGGAGAGTTCGAGTCAGCGAGAGAAGCTTGGGGATTACGTCTTAAAGGGTGAGCGAACCTGGCGTGTATTAGGCTCCCAACAATAGGAGCAAATAATTTTGAGATCAAACCGGCGATTCTAAGTATGGTACAGAATACAGTGCAATTTGGAGGATTGCCGTCAGAGGATCCTCACATGCACATAGCTAATTTCTTGGAGCTGTGTGCAACATTCAGATATAACGGCGTTCACGATGGCTATTTGTCGATTAAGGCTCTTTCCCTTCTCACTCAGGGATAGAGCGAAAGTGTGGTTGAATTCTTTGCCAGCAGATTCGATATTTACATGGCAAGAGCTGGCACAGAAATTTCTAGCAAAGTTCTTCCCACCATGCAAAGCAGTTAAATTGAGAGGGGAGTTGAATAATTTCTATCAAGCCGATGAAGAGTCTTTATATGAATCTTGGAAGAGATTCAAGGACTTGCAGAGGAAGTGTCCACACCACAGTATTGAGTTGTGGAACTTGGTCCACATCTTCTATAATGGGCTGAGCGGAACAACCAGAACAATTATTGATGCAGCAGCAGGTGGAACCATTATGAGGAAAATAGCCCATGAAGCTCACGACTTATTGGAGGACATGGCCACCAATAACCATGTCACAGAGGATAGGCAAGTTAGTGGGAGAAGAACAGTGGAAGTTCATGAGATAGATGCCATCACTGCCCTGAATGCCCAAGTTGCCCTTTTGACCAAGCAGCTGCAACAAAATACTATGTCTGTAAATGCAGTGCAGCTGCCCATGAGTTGTGAAATGTGTGGTGGTCCACATACATTCGACAGGTGCCCTTCAGCTGATCCTAACAACATGTCGATCGAGCAAGCAGAGTGTCAAGCTGTAGGGAACTATCAGAGGCCCCAGAACAACCCATACTCAAACACCTACAATCCATGGTGGAGGAACCACCCAAATTTCTCATGGAGAGGTGAGCAGGGGCAGCAGAATCAGTTTAGAGGTCAGTACCAACATCAGCAGCCATTCAACCAGGCCTCATCGTCTCAACAATTCAGTGGCCCTGCCCAACCAGAAAAGCCAGACGAGCTGAGAGCAGCTTTGTTAACACTCACCAACTCTCAAACCCAGTTCATAGCAGAGACTAGATCTTCGCTCAGAAACTTGAAAACACAAGTAAGGCAACTAGCAAAGCTATCGAACAACAGGCCACAGGGTACACTGCCAAGCAACACAGAGATAAATCCTAGAGAACAATGCCAGGCAGTACAGCTGAGGAGCGGAAAGCAGTTGGAGCAGCATACACCTCAGTCGGTAGTTGAACAAAGGGTAGAAATAGAGAAAGAAAATGTGGTTGAAGCTCGCCCAGTATTAGAGAAAGCTCCAGAGAAGGAGTATACTGAGAAGATTCCGTTCCCACAAAGATTGCAGAGGAAGGTAGTTGATAAACAATTCTCCAAGTTTTTGGAGACGTTCAGAAAGTTACATATCAACATACCCTTCATCGAAGCGTTGGAGCAAATGTCTTCTTATTTCAAATTCATGAAGGAGATTTTGGGGAAGAAGAAGAAACTAGCAGAATATGAGATGGTGGCGCTGACTGAGGAGTGCAGTGCCATCTTGGAGAAGAAGTTGCCCCCTAAACTAAAAGACCCATGGAGCTTTACATTGCCTTGCACAATTGGCAAGGTGACATGCAATAGAGCCCTCTGTGATTTGGGGGCAAGTATAAATTTGATTCCTTTGTCAGTATTTAAACGGTTGGAGTTAGGTGAGGCAAAACCAACCACGGTGAGCTTGCAACTAGCCGATAGAACAGTGGTGCACCCAAGGGGGAAGATTGAGGATGTGCTTGTTAAAGTAGGAAAATTCTTTTTTCCTGCGGACTTCCTCATTCTTGACATGGAGGAGGATGCAGAGATTCCCATCATATTGGGGAGATCGTTCTTGGCAACAGGGAGATCCCTGATTGATGTAGAAAAGGGTGAGCTAACGCTAAGGGTAGAGAGCGAAGAAATGGTGTTTAAAGTGTTTAAACACGTTATTGAGCCACCGGTCATGAGCAGGTGTTTTGCAATCAGCACCATCAGAACCTCCTGTGAGCCAGTGCAAGCCAAAACAAGGGAGATATGACCACCAAAGCAATTACATGATGCTGAACCTCCGCCAAAGCAGGTATGTGCCACTGAACCTTCGCTTGAAAATAACTATAAGAAGAAGAATCGAAGAAGAAAAAGGCGAATGTTAAAAAAATGGATTGGTTGTGGGATTAATCTACCCCACACCTCTTGATCTAATAAACTTGCGTCCGACTAAAAGACGTTAAAGACAGCGCTACTTGGGAGACAAACCAAAGTATTTTAAATTGTTTATTTTAATGTAGTTGATTTTTACTAAGAACAGTCTCACGGAGGTAGTGTTTATGTTGTGTTGACAGGAACAGGGACCAACAAATTTGGAGGGCGAAAACCTGAAGAATAGCCAGGATTTCGGAAAAAGCGGGTGGCGCCAGCTGAAGCGAGCGCCAAAAGCGAAAAGCGCAGAAATTAGCGCCGCGCTGAAGCAGGGCCGCGACGCCAAAAAAATTCCAGAAAATTCCAGAAGTCTTCTAGAAGAAGCGCGATAAATTAGCGCGCTGATGTAAGTAGAAGGCGTGAAACCAAAAATTAAATAGCCCAGAAATCTGATTTTCCCCAAATTCCAAATAAAAAATCTAAACCTTCTTCTCCACAAAACCCACGAAAATCCACACCCTACCTAAAAATATTCCATAAACCAAACCCAAACACAACCAAAGCTCTCAAATTCCCTAAACCCTTAACCATATTAACCAACAAACTTCATCTCATTGCCTCAATCACCATTAGAAGCAAGAAAACCTTGAAGAACACCGTAAAAAGGTAATCTTTATCTTTTCTTGAAATCTTTACTGTAGTCTGAGGAGGTAGTAGATTGGAGGAGTGTTGTATCTGTGAAGTTGTTGGGGTGTTGAAATTGGTTGTGAAAGTTCGAGGAAGAGTATACGAGGTGAGTGTGGGTGTTGTGTAGAAGTGTCTTAAGTGAAGTTTGGGGGTGATAGGTGTTGTAGCTGTTGATTGGTGAGTGATAGTGTTGGTTAACATTGTTGATAGAAAGGAAACGCTGCAAAAAGTTATCTAAACATGTCTGCCAGAAAGAAAAGAGCCTCCACATCCACCTCAGCCCCTCAATATGATGATACTAGGTTTGTCAGCCGAAGAGCTCAAGATAGATACCAAAAACTTAGTACTAGGCCCTTAATTCCTGAAAGAAGAATGGATTACCAAAGGGATTCGCTTGAGGAGAGGGATGTCTATGAGCCCATTCGGGCGATGATTGAGATGAGGGAGTGGAAAAGATTTGTAAACCCGGAAAGGATAGCACCAATGAACACAGTGATGGTGCGTGAATTTTATGCTAACTTTCCGGAGAAGGTGGACAATGAATGGTTTGTGAGGGGAAGACATGTGCCTGTGACGGCAGAAGCGGTAAATGTGTTACTAAAAACAGCAGATGTTGAAGAAAGGGGTGATGACCGAAGCTACTTCAGAACATGGTCTAGAAGCACCAACAAGATCAACTGGAATACCGTCGCAGACACAGTAAGCTACCCTGGGGCTGCATATGAATTTGCCAGGAATGGGTCAAGAGGACTGAGCAGGTGTCAGTTCAACAAAGCAGCCAAGGGTTGGCTGTATTTCGTCAGTGCCCGTCTGATTCCATCAATGCACTTTACCAGAGTGCCTGAAGACAGGATCAAATTGATATATGGAATTATGTCGGGGAAGACGATTGATGTGGGAAAGGAGATAGTGCAAAGTATTGAAGAGACCAGCAGGTTGGTAACAACAGGTGGGTTGGGACATGGCTCACTTATTACAAATTTATGTGCCATAAATGGGGTCCCAACCCTACCTAATGATACTTACGAGAAAAACCAACTTCCTGTGTCATACGGGATAGTGCACTCCTTCCCAGACTCAATCCCTCCAGCAGCAGCAAGAAGAAGAGCACCAGCACCACCAGCAGCAGCAGCAGAGGCTGCTATGGATGAAGATGAGCCTGAAACAGAGGCTCACTATGAGGCAGGAAACAACCATCAACCACCCACAGAATCAGAACCTCCAGTGCCTATGATGGAGCAGTTACTCCAGAACCAAAGAAGGATGATGCAGAATTTTGACACGGTGATACAAGGACAACAAGAAATGAGGCAGAGAATTGACGAGATGAGTTCTTTGTTCAACCAGTGGTCAATGCACTATCCACCGCCATCGCCACCTTTTAAAACCAAGTTTGTAAGTGTCTTGTTTCTTTTATTGTCTTTGAGTCTTGCACACATTGGGGACAATGTGTGAGTTAAGTTTGGGGGGGTGTCTTATTTGTGTCTTATTGTTATAGCATGTTTGAGTCTTTTTGATTTGTTTTGTATATTTTTGAGTCATAATTTTTTTCTTTTTGAGTCATAATTGTCTGTCTAAGATCATGCATGTTGTAGTTACTAGAAACACCTAGTGAAGTAAGGTGAATAATGTAATGGAATTAGAAGCAACTATCTAAACACCTAGGTTAGATATGCCAAAAACTCATGAAATCTGTCTATTTGGGGTTTCTTGCTTGAATTGTACATTGTTAAATGATTAAAACCTATGTGTATGATTGTTTGCTATTTGAGGCGAAATAGTTAGGATATGCATGTTAGGGAGATGACTCAGGAAATTATTTGTTAGCCAATTCTTACCACTCTTTTCTATCCCTGACATTAAAAATATCCCTAGTCAGCCCCGTTGAGCCTAAATATTAAACTTTTTCTTTGACGCCCTATATTTTCACACATGTGCCATAAGTAAAAAAATGTGAAATAGTTGGAATAAAATGTGTTAAAAAAGAGACAAAAAGAGTGAACAAGTTTGATGCACCCCAATAAAAAAGTAATAAGAAATAGGCAAAAGCCTAAGTTTGGGGGTGCTTGTTATTATAATACACTTCACTCTCCCAAAACAAAAGAGGGGAAAGATAGATTTGAAGTGAAGAAAAGAAATCAAAAGAAAAGGGAAAAATTGAAAAGCTAAAGAGCTTATGGTACACAAAATGAGCCTAAATGCCTACTTTTACCTACCCATGCCTAAGCCTACATTACAACCCTGAAAAGTCCTGAAGATCTCTTATATGCATATCCATGATTAGTGGAGAATAGCAAGTAAAAATGTCATAGGATTTTTGAAATTAACATGCATGATTCAGTATTTTGACTTCCATTAAGTATGATAAAAATGAGTTTGCGAAATATCTAGCTTAATGTGTTTAGAATGCTAAAATTTCATGCTATATGTTCCTGCATATTATTCTGCTAATCTTCATGTTTTTCTAAGTAACACCAATGCAGCAAAGTGATCAATGTCATTGAGTCGTTCTATTTTTCTTTTTCTTTGAGTCTTTATTTCTTTCTTTTTGATCTTTGCTCGAGGGCGAGCAAAGGTTAAGTTTGGGGGTATTTGATCGGTTATTTTATATACACTTTTTGAGTCATTTTTAGGGAGTCTTTTGTCCCTTTTTGTACAAATACATGTCGTCTTAGGATATATTTTCTTTCTTTTGAGTCAAATTGGTTAAAATGGCTCTTTGGTGGAAAATAAGCGAAAAGAGGTAAAAAACAGAGGTTCCAGAGCTCGAAATGCGAAAAAGTGGCGAACCAGCACGACGGGCAGCGCGGCGCCTCGGCCAGCGAGAACCAGCGCCCGACGCCCAATCTTCAGAGGCTTGCAGAAGTTCCAGCGCCGCGGTGCCTCTAAACAGAGCCAGTGCGCATGGCTAATCATCGAAAGTGCAGAACTTGTGCGCGCGGCTGATTCTGGTCGCGGCACCGACGGGAAAATCGAGTTTTAGGCGAATTATGGGCGGGCACGAAGGAAAACCTTAATGTCGGTTTGGAGGCTATAAAAAGAGAACCCTAGGCAGTTTTTAAGGGTTCCCTTCTTGCCAATAACACAACACATCTTGGAGTTCAAGATTGGAGACCATTCTTTAGTAATTTATTTTCTTTCTTTTACTTTATTTCAGTTTTATGTTGGATATTGAATTAGTTCTTGTCATGACTATGGCTAGGAACTAATTCTAATATAGGGTTTTCCATGTCAATTCACTTGAACTTTATTTTATGAATTAATGCATGTTTATGGTTGTTCTTCTTATTGTTGAGATTTATCCAATAGATGATTTGATTTCTTGGTAATTACTTGATCATTAATTATCATTATTTATATGATTTCTAACCGAAATTCGAAAGGGGAGGTTGTGACTATGTTGTAGTTGGGTAGACATAGGTCGAATTGGGGATGAAAATACCTCAATTACTTGTGTAGCATTAATAAGATTTTTGTTCTTAATCCTCCTATAGAGTCATCCTTATCACCGAAAGGTAGAAAGGAGCGCTACTGGGGTTGAGTGTTTATATAACCTTAACAGGAGTATAAAACGAATTAGTAAACCCGCTATCTCCAAAAGAAGAAGAACCATAGTTAATTGCATTAATAAGTAATATAAGTGGATAGTTGAGGAGACTTGGAAGCCCTATTTCCATCATCACTGAAGTAAACACATAGTTAAATAGCTTTTATAATTGTTAGTCATAAACAACAAATCAAATATTCAGTCACCAAATAGATAACAAAGAATAGAAATTGGTACTTGAGTACTAATCCCTGAGGACGATAACTCGGTCTTCAAAGACTATATTACTTGACTCGACAACGTGCACTTGCGTTAAAGTGTGTCCATTAAATCGCGCATCAACAGCAGACGCAATGGTGACCGAGATTGTTAGGGGTAAGGTCTACTCTTCCCCAGTCTTGAAAGTCGTCAAAGGCAAGAAAACAAGTTCAACCAATGATAGGGTCGGTTACTTGTTTGGTATCACAAAATCGATCAGATCTTTGATCATCTGCTCAAAGACAAGCATATTCGGCTACTTGATAGCTACAGGATCCCACCAGCCGAGGAACTCAAAGATAAGAAGTACTGCAAGTGGCATAACTCATACATTCACTCTACTTCTAATTGTGTGGTCTTCAGGAAGGCAATCCAGAACGGAATCAGGGAGGGGAGGTTCAAGCTAGACGACAAGGGCGTAGCTAAAATGTCTATTGATACCGACCCCTTTCCCGCAGTGCCAATTTACATAGTGTCTTTTTCTAGACCCAATGAATACGAGGACACCAAATAAAAATAGCCGATGAAAAGGGTATATGTCCCTAAGAAACCCGTAGAAGGGGAGAATGTCACAAGGACTTATGTGTTCGACCAGCTAGGCAGCTCGCATGACACTCGTGATGACAGGCAGCCAACTAGGATATGTTTTCTGGACCGCTCCAAAGACACGAGAGACTTTGAACGAGAACTTCAGGAACACATCATGAGGTTCAGAATGGTCCCTATCGATGTCAGGCACATGCCTGAGGGGCAAGTACGGATGCCAACCAATCGGCAGCCGAGCATGCGTCGGATAGATCAAGAACCACTCCCTAAAACCAAACAAAAGGTAGTCGAGTTTAATGTGAACGAGGGTGTTTCATATTTACGCATCATAGAAATAAATGAGGATCAGGTGAGACCCTAAAGAATGGTTAAACCAGTTGCCATCACTGAGGATGGGAAGTGGTCCATCAATCAGACTCCCGGAAAGAATGAGGCACCACCGAGAGTCGCATCCAGAACCCAGAAGAGAATGATGAAACGTGCCAAGGCCTTGCGTAAGATGCATAAGACATTACATCTAATCTCCAATACCAAGGCAACCGAAAATAAGGAGATTATTGAGTCTTCCGTAGCCGAAGCTATCGAGCGGGCATTTGGCTCATGTGCTTCAAGGACAATGCCGCCTGAAGAAGAGATGCCGGGTCAGCAAGATTTGGGTAAATAGCCATCCAAAAAACCTGACAAAAGTGCCCCAACAAGAGAATGCGGCTTCCACAACCGTCACGGGGCAATATTCCTGCAAGCTTACCACACAAGGATTTGAAATAAAACCATCAGCTGAACCACGACTTACCTCAGAAGGTCTAGATGGTTGAAGAAACCCAAATTATACGTGACATTTGGCACCGACTAACTATCCTAAGTTCTGAGGCAAGAATAGTCAAGGCATCACAAGTAGGGAGCCACGACGACGAACCAACGCCGAAAGCCGAGAAAATTGAGTTGTCGATGGAACTTGAATCACCCATAAGAAGGGTTATGCCCAATTTTGAGGCTCAGGATCCCTTGAAATATATCAACTTGGGACCGAAGAAATCCATCGGCTGACACATATTAGTGATTTGCTGAAGGAGGAAGACAAATAAAGCTAAACAACCCTTCTATTGCAGTATAAAGACTGCTTCGCATGGGATTATCATGAGATATATGGGTTGGCATGAACTTTGGTAGAACATAGATTACCAATCAAAGAGGGTTTCAAACCCAACAAACAACCACCCAGGAGATATCACCCTCAACTAATGCCGCAAATTGAAGCTGATATTGAACTACTACTGAATGTCAAATTTATCATAACGGCCAGATATGTGGAATGGTTGGCAAACATCGTGCCAGTCAAGAAGAAGAATGGAAAGGTTCGGGCATATATCGACTACAGGAACCTAAACCTAGCCACTCCCAAAGATAAATATGACATGCTTATAGCTGATATTCTAGTCGATGCGGTGGTCGCTAACGGTGTGCTGACATTCATGGACGGATACTCTGACTATAATCAGATAGCAGTAGCTGAGGAGGATATCCACAAGACTGCTTTTAGATGTCTAGGAGCCTTAGGCATTTATGAGTGAATAGTTATGTCGTTCGGTCTAAAAAATGCTGGTTCCACTTATCATAGGGTTATAAACACCATCTTTCATGATCTAATCGGCAAGACTGTGGAGGTCTACATTGATGATGTGGTGGTGAGGTCTAAGGACTTCAAAGATCATTTAACCGATGTGGAACAAGCACTAAAAAAATGAGGATTCATAACCTTAAAATGAATCCAGCCAAATGCATGTTTGGAATATCGGCTGGTAACTTCCTGGGCTTCTTGGTACATAAGAAATATATTGAGATAGACCACAACAAGTCTCGGGCAGTAATGGAATGGACACCACCCAGGAAAGAGAAGGAGTTACAAAGCTTATTAGGAAAGATCAACTTCCTAAGAAGGTTCATATCTAATTCGGCTAGCAAAATGAAGGCGTTCTCACCTTTGCTTAAGCTTAAAGAGTCAGAAGAACCGGTATGGGTGTTAGGCATATTTTGTATATGCTTTTTGAGTCATTTTTAGTTAGTATTTTACTTGTTTTTGTTGTTTTTAGTATAGTATTAGGGTCATTTTTCTTTCTTTTGAATCACAGCGGTTCAAAAAGGCAAAATGGCAAAAAGGAGCAAAAAGTGGGCATAAAAGGAGGTCCCGAGGCAGAAAAAGGTTAAAAATTGATGATTCGGACGAAGGCAAAGCAGAACCGCGGGGCCCAGCAGCAAAACCACGGTTCCAAAAGATCAGAGACCCCGTAGGACTTTCGGCATCGGGGTGCCATTCAGACAGAACCGCGGTGCCATATTTATTGAGAGGTTGCAGGACTTTCGACACCGCGGTGCCACTCTGCAGGACCGCGGTGCCGAGGCGCGAATTTTCAGATCCGAATTAGAATTGGCCAAGGGCAGAAGGGTCCATAGGGCACGAAATTTGCAACATACTTAAGCCCTAGGAATTAGTTTAGTGAGGGAGTTTGGATATTCTATCAAACAACACAACTCAGGGCAGATTTGAGGCCAAAATTGGAGACTTTAGTTCACATTATTTCTTTTATTTTCCCTTAGTTTATTTCAGTTATGTTGAATTGTAATTTAGTTCTTGACATGACAATGTTTAGGAGCTAATTACTTTAGTAGAGTTTCTGTCGAATCTTCTTGAAGCTCTTTCATATAGTTAATGCATTAGTTAATTGATTTTTTCTTCAACTTTATTAAGATCTATTCAATATTGCTTTGATTGCTTGATAAATAATTAGCTACTAATTATCATTACTTATATGATTTCGAATCAAGAATTGAGAGGAGAGATTTGAATATGTTGTAATTGTTTAGACATAGGTTAAAATCGCGGACGAAAGTACTCCGATACTTGTGTAGTGCTTAAGGTTACTGTTCTTAATCCTCTTGTGTGGTAAAATCTGTCATAGAAATATAGAAGGTTTCTGCACAAGATTGAGCTCTCGTATATCCTAACCGGAATTTGATGACAGACTAGTTAACCTTCTATCTTAATAAGAAGAAGACGCATTAACATTACATTAACAAGTGAAAGAGTGGATAGTTGAGGAGATTAGAAGCCCTATTCCCTTCATAACTGTTATAAACCCATAGTATTATCAACCTCAATTTAAATCTCTGCACTTTTCTTTAATTATAGTTCTTAGTTATAAAACCAACAATTTACCGATTGCTAAATAAAAACCAAAGTTTATAAGTTCGATACTTGATAACCAGTCTATGTGGACAATATTCGGTCTTACAGACTATATTACTTGTGAACGATACGTGCACTTGCGTGAGCATTTGTAAAATCGAATCAACAAGTTTTTGGCGTCGTTGCCAGGGGACTGGCGTACTTCTAATATCGAACCATCTATTTTTAATTTCTAATTTGGTCGCTCCCAGAACTAACTTGTTCTGAGAGCATCTTTTTATCACTTTTTGTTTTTTGTGTAATCTTGCAGGTAAGGTCAAGTATAGGTACATGGACTATCACTATCAGGGGCTGCAGGACTATGACCTTTGTCCACCGCATCAACTTAGACCACAGGCTCCGCGAGAGGAGCGAAATGAGCTGCAGGAAGCCCTATTCAGGCTCACCGAGTGCCAGAGTCCTCAAGGACTAACACATCCACCACAGGGTCAGGCTCCATCATGAAGGCTAGATGACATGAGAGCAGCTCTATGGGCACTCTCAAATGCCCAGAATCAGTTCATGGAGGAAACAAGATTATCCATCAGGAATCTAGAAAGGCAATCAAAAGCGATTAGCTAGCGCGGAGAAAGCGGTATGCAAGAAACCGCCCTAGCAATCACGATGCACCCACAAGCGATGCCAAGCAATTGATATGACGAGTGGCAAAAAAATGGAGACAGGTTCATCCCCAATAAGTCCAGAAGCAGAAGATGAACCCAGTGAAGTGAGGGAGCCCGAGGAGGCATTGATCATAGAAGATACTCCTGCGGATCAAAGATCACCACCAGCAGTCATTGACACATAGCAGGTAAAGATACCATATCCTCAGAAACTTATAAAGAATTCTCTTGACAAGCAGTTTTCTAGGTTTCTGTAGGTCTTTAAAAAACTACACATCAACATTTCATTCACTGAAGCCTTATAACAAATGTCGTCTTATGTAAAGTTCATGAAGGAGATCAGCAGTAAAAAAAGGAGGTTGGAGGAATATGAAATAGTGGAGTTAACGGAGGAATGCAGTGCCATCCTACAGAGAAGGTTACCTCAGAAGTTGAAAGATCCGGGAAGCTTCACCATCCCTTGCACTATAGGGAAGTTTGAATGTCAGAAGGCTCTCTGTGATCTGGGGGCAAGTATAAATTTGATGCCCTATTCGGTGTTCTGCAAACTTGGAGTAGGGGAATCAAGACCTACAACCATAACCTTACAACTAGCAGATCGCTTCATCGTCCACCATAGAGGAATAATCGAGGATGTGTTGGTTAAGGTGGACAAGTTTATTTTTCCCACTGATTTCATCATTCTAGACATGGAAGAAGATGAAGAGATGACCATCATCCTTGGCAGGACATTCTTAGCCACAGGACAGGCACTCATTGATGTTTAGAAAGGTGAGCTGAGACTTCGTGTTCAGGGAGAAGAAGTGAGTTTTAATGTGTTCAGGGCAACAACCTACCCAAGGGCAAGTGATAACTGTTATGATATTAATGTGATTGATGAAACAGTTACAGAAAGCGGGTTTAGGAGTGATGATGCTCTTGAAATAGTGCTGACAAAATGGGATGAGGATAGTTGTGACGACACAAAATTGATGGAGTATGCAAATTGGTTGGATTCCCATGAACCATGCTATAAGAAGAAATATGAAGAGCTAAGAACCATGCCTGGGAGACCAGTGCCATCCACCGAGCAAGCTCCAGAACTAGAGTTAAAGACTCTGCCAGACCATTTGCACTATCAATATCTAGGTGAGAACCAATCCTTACCAGTGATTGTATCATATCATCTATCTAAAGTGGAGGTTGAAAAACTATTGAGAGTATTGAGGGCTCACAAGCTCGCGATTGGGTGGACACTGGCAGACATTCATGGGATAAGTCCTTCTACAGTAATGCACAAAATTCAGTTAGAAGATGAGAGAAGACCCTCCATTGAGGCACACAGGAGACTAAATCCAACCATGAAAGAGGTGGTGAGAAAAGAAATCCTGAAATAGCTCGATGCGGGGGTGATTTATCCTATCTCTGACAGTGCATGGGTAAGCCATGTGCAAATGGTACCCAAGAAAGGTGGCATGACTATGGTGACTAATGAAAAGAATGAGCTTATTCCATCCAGAACAACTACAAGGTGGAGAATGTGTATTG
Organism: Przewalskia tangutica; assembly: GCA_029844215.1. Taxonomy (NCBI): domain Eukaryota; kingdom Viridiplantae; phylum Streptophyta; class Magnoliopsida; order Solanales; family Solanaceae; genus Przewalskia; species Przewalskia tangutica. The sequence continues at coordinate 26,750,215 of CM056736.1, read as the reverse complement.
ACTACCGCAAGTTGAACAAAGCAACCAGGAAGGATCATTTTACTTTGCCTTTTCTTGACCAAATGCTTGACAAGCTTGCAGGACACAACTACTTTTGCTTCCTGGATGGTTACTCAGGGTATCATCAAATTGCCATATCTCCAGAAGATCAAGAGAAAACAACTGTCACGACCCGACCCCGGGCCGCGACTGGTGCCCTACCTGGGCACCATTCTGTTCATACAACAATATAAACAACTGCGGAAAATAAGTAACACATTTTTTTTCTACAACCAAGGTAAAGCAGATAAGGCTGCCATAATATAAATCACTCAAAAAGGGCTTACACTATCCAAAAATGTAATTACAACTCTAACCAGTCCAGCCCACATGTGAATACAGACCTCTAAGATTTTGGATCAATACTATGACGGGAAAAGGCCCCGATGTACCCCTTAATATACATAGCCATGACAACTCCGGAACATCGGAGCCATCTCAAAATGCTGAATCAGGATCCTAAGCTCGCGGATCCACAACTGTGTACCTAAACCTGCGGATATGAACGCAGCCCAGAAGAAGTCGATCTAACAGTGCGAATATGGAACGGAAAATAAGGTCTGATAAACAAATCATAAGCGTACAAAAAGAATGACGAGCAAGTATAAAAAGGGCAAATACCAGATCCTACCGTGTCATTACCATCTCGTGAACTTAATCGTACCTTATTATCTTTTCCCATTTTTCCATAAGAGTATAGTCAAATTCTTACGTACATACTTAAGAAAAATCATCAAGTTCATAAACATATAACTTACGTATCTTGCATAACCTAATCTGCCCCTTTGGAGGGACGCTATCTTCTTGACCCAATCTAGGGCCGATAAAGTCACATAAGTGCATCAATAAGGTATCTTTGCCCGACTGGGACGCGATAAACTCACATAAGTCTGCCCATAAAGGTATACTACATAAAAATAGGAAGTTTATGATCAACTTAGGGTCACCTGCCCATAGTATCATTTAGCAACCCTACTTCTGGGACTATTTCACCCGCAAGGGTCGTATGGGCCCGCATGAGGTATTCCTCGCATCATGGGTAGCAAATCCATGGAGTGGTATAATGTCTTGGGGGTTTACCCCACAATCATACTCAGAAGGTGGTATAACGTCTTGGGGGTTTACCCCGCATTTATACTCTTACCCTGCAATCATACTCAGAAGGTGGTATAACGTCTTGGGGGTTTACCCTGCAATCATACTCTTACCCTGCAATCATACTCAGAAGGTGGTATAACGTCTTGGGGGTTTACCCCTCATTTATACTCTTACCCTGGAGAAGGTGGTATAACGTCTTGGGGGTTTACCCCTCATTTATACTCTTACCCTAACTCAAATGGCCATCATACATCACATAAGCCCTATTGGCTTATCATACATAACATAAGCACTACCGGTTTATCATACAATATATAAGCAAGTTAAGAAATCCCCTAACTTCTTATTAGTCTTGTTCATATATACCCTCATTTTAGTTTACTTAAGGCACTAACATGTCTTTATAACAATCCGGGAATTTAACCCAACGTACTACGTGCCTCTACTCCTTTAAAATGATTCTCTTTCAAATTAAACTTCCAAGATACTAATAACCGTAGTATCAAGTCATATCTACTTTTCAAGACAAGTCACAATACCTTTTAGAAATACATTTAGGCTTCTAAATCAAGTGACTTCTTTCTTTAAAACCTTAAGCAATTGGTACCTTTAAAACAATTTGCCCTTCTTTATTTCAAGTCATTTCTTTGCTTACATTACTGAAGAAAACCATTCTTTTAATCTTCCATAAAGTTGTTATAACCGACTTCCCATAAAGTCGTTATAACTCTTTATGTCTTAGACAAATTCATTCCTTTTATAACCAAGAGACTTATACTTTCAAATCGAATTACATAGCTTTCAAAATACTTCAAGTCTCTTAACTTTTAAGAAAACAAGTTTCTTAACTTAGAATATCAAGCTTCTTAACTTTAGAAATCAAGCTTCTTAACTTTAGAAATCAAGTCTTTCCAAATCAAGTATTCTATACTTGTAAATCAATTCATTTCTTCCTTTAAGAATCAAGTCCCATAACTTAAAAAATAAAGTCTCTTAACCTTTTAAGAATTTGAGATTCATAGTCTTAAAACTTCATACGTAAACTCTTTGAAATTAAGTAACATATACTTTGGTGCGTTGTGAATAAGTTATACTTATTTATAACGATCTTATTCAAGTAGCCATGATCTAGAAAATGTAATACAATTTTGTCTTATCTTAGCTTCTATGCAGATGGAGAATTCTACTCATTTTAATTTAATTAATTGTCATTACATTTTCCTTTATTAACGCTGCAATGGCTTGTTCGATACTTATTCTCATTCGTGCCGTAAATTAGCCAAGTCAACTTGGCTCCAAAATACCTCCTAACGACTCTTACCAACATCCCCCATAAGACTTGGTAAGAACTTATGATAACTTAGACATAACCCTTACGTAGAGTAAATCAACATACATACCTCTTAACTTCTAAGAGTAGAAGGAATCATGAAATAATACCACATGTATATTCCATACATAGAATCATGTCAAAAGAAGGAAGAGGTTCACATACCTCGCGACGATTATCGATAAATAGCAAAATGCTCCAAAGTACTTCAACCTTGATAGCTATTCCATCCTTCAAGTAGAATACGCTATACTTAGTACTCCCACCTATAATGGCCAGAATACGTCCATTAACCTCTAGCTTCAAACATAGAATATTCTAAGTGCAAAGTCACTAAATTCTACGGAAAATCGGACAACACTTCCTTTGTTTCTACATACTTTGCCACCTTTTTCAAGGCCGAATTCAATAACCAAACATGCCACATTTAAGGCTCAACAATGTAGTTAACAATAGGGGATTACACGCCTACAAGACGTGTAAAATTCCGCCCCACAATTGATATCAAACTAGTCCACAATACAAATGCCAATTTTTGGCCAAAAGGTGCAACAACTTATCAACCTTTCCAATTCCTTTTCAATCCAAGTTCTTAGGTCTAACATGTTATATAGTCATAAACAACTTAACAATTATAATTCCTTCTTTATATAACATGTGACGACTTAAACTAATAATCCAATTGAATTAAAATCTCAAGGGCTAAACATACTAGTTTTCGGATTAGGGTTACAATAGCCAATACACTTATCAAACTTCATACTAAATACCTCATGCTTGCTAATATCCATAACTACAATGATAAGTAATCTTTAATTGCTAAAACGACAAGATTTATAACTTTACAAGCCCTTAAAATTTCCAAGATTCAAAGTCGCTACTTAGCAATTCTTAGCTCCTTTTCTTATGTTCCAATCCGCTCCAAGCACTCCTTAGAAGCTTATGAAGAACTCCTCTTCAAGTTCCATCTTCAAAGTTGAAGAACATCTTAGGTTTTCGCCTTGCGACTAACGTAAAAACGTCGTTTTTCCGAAATCTTTCTATTGAGATAACCTTACAATACCCCTAGGAACCTTGGGTTAAAGTCTTGTGAATAATGGACAACAATTGAAATTTTTTCTTGTTCCTTATTGCTCAAAGCCGAGAGCATCATCTCCCTCTCTCAAGTTTTCTTAAATTTTTCTAAGTGTTGGAAGACTTGTCTTGCTACTAGTGTGCTTATATAATACATTGGAGGGTCTAGATTATAACACTTGTTAAGTTTGGAGGGAAGAGATCAAGCCAAGTGGCTGTTGGACTTAGTCAACAATATCAAGCTCTTTAATTAGCAAGACTTGGTCTTCTACCATGGTCAATGACCATAATACCCTTGCATAATTTCGTCCAAGACCATTGTGGGGGGGTGGTGCCACGTGTCTTCCTCCCATTCGTCCATAAAATTATGTAACCCTCGTGGGCCCCACAAAACGTAAAATTCCTCGGGTGGGCCCCACGTGACCAAATCCATAAAAATAAATTTCCATAATTATAATAAGTTCCATACTCTTCAAATAATGCATTTTTGAGAATCTAATTCTCACCAACGAACATTTTTCCTTTCCGACGTTCGGAAGATTTTCCGTCGGAAAAACAATTCTTCCTTTCGTACCCTTTTCAAGTCTTGTGTTCCTTACTTACATTCTCTTAAACATATCCTTGAATTACGGGGTGTAACAACAACCTTCACATACCCCTTTGGTACGTTTGCTTTCAGGAGAATGCCATTTAGGCTTTGCAATGCACCCGCCACTTTTCAGCGTTGTATGATGGCTATCTTTTCTAACATGGTGGAGAGGGCCATAGAAATCTTCATGGATGATTTTTATATTTTTGGGTCTTCCTTTGATGAATTCTTAAAGCATTTAGAAGCAGTGTTGCAGCGGTGCAAAGACTCAAATCTGGTTCTGAACTGGGAGAAGTGTCACATTATGGTGTAGGAAGGTATCGTTCTTGGCCACAAGATTTCCAGCAAAGGCATTGAGGTAGACAAGGCTAAGGTTTCAGTGATCGAAAATCTGCCACCTCGATGACGATAAAGGGATCAGAAGTTTCCTTGGGCACGCTGGTTTCTACAGAAGATTCATCAAGGACTTCTCAAAGATCTCTAAACCTCTGTCCACCTTGTTGATGATTGGGGTTGCTTTTGAATTCAATGAAGAATGTCTGACTGCCTTTCGGACACTTAAGGAGAGGCTAACCTCAACACCTATAGTCATTGCACCTGACTGGACACTCTCATTTGAATTGATGTAGTGACTACGCAGTGGGAGCTGTTCTTGGGCAGAGAATTGACAAGGTATTCAGGTCAATTTACTATGCTAGCAAGACCCTCAATGATGCTCAGCTGAATTATGCGACGACAGAGAAAGAACTGCTGCCATAGTATATGCATTTGAAAAATTCAGGCCATACCTCATTGGGAATAAGGTGATAGTGTACATTGACCACTCAACCATTAAGTATTTGATGACTAAAAAGGATGCAAAACCTCGGCTTATATGATGGGTGCTGCTATTACAAGAATTTGACATGGAGATCTACGATAAAAAGGGGACTGAGAACGTGGTGGCAGACCACTTGTCAAGGATTAAAGTGGAAGAGAGCCAAAACACCAAGGAAGTGCAAATAAATGACTACTTCCCAGACGAGCAACTGTTTCAGGCAAGTACCAGTGTAAATTTACCTTGGTTCGCTGACTTTATTAATTTTCTTGTAGCAAAAGTATTGCCTTCAGGAATGACAAGGCAGTAGGTGAAAAAGTTTTATTCAGAGTTAAAACATTACTACTGGGAGGAGCCAATTCTCTACAAGCACTGTGCTGACCAAGTCATAAGGCGGTGCGTACCCGAGGATGAAATGCACCAAATTCTCACTCATTGTCACACCTTGCAGTGTGGTGGGCATTTTGGAGCATCACGGACAGCAGTAAAGGTATTGCAAAGTGGATTCTATTGGTCAACCCTATTCAAGGATGCCAACACCTTCGTGAGGGGCTGTGATTATTGCCAAAGAACTGGAAACATGTCAAGGCGAAATGAAATGCCCCTAACTGGGATCTTAGAAGTGGAGCTGTTTGACGTGTGGGGGATTGACTTCATGGGCTCGTTCCCAACGTCCTTTGGGAACCAATACATTCTTCTCGCTGTGGATTATGTGTCCAAATGGGTCGAGGTCGTGGCTACTAAAGATAATGATAGTAAGATTGTCTTGAAATTCCTTCAGAAAAACATATTCACAAGGTTTGACACTCCAAGGGCCCTCATCAGTGACGAAGGGAGTCACTTTTGCAACAAGCAGCTTGACACTTTGTTGGCACGTTACGGAGTCTACAACCGTACTGCTTTGCTATATCACCCTCAAGCAAATGGCAGGCTGAAATTTCGAATAGAGCAGTGATGAGCATATTGGAGAAGACAGTGGATGGCTCAAGGAAGAATTGGTCTATAAAGTTGGATGATGCACTCTGAGCCTATAGGACAGCCTTCAGGACTCCCATTGGGATGTCACCATACAGGATGGTCTATGGGAGGCATGTCACCTACCGGTGGAGTTGGAACACAGGGAATACTGGGCAATGAGGAAGTTGAACATGGATGCCAGAGCAGCAGGGCAGAAGAGGTTACTGCAACTGAATGATCTAGATGAATTTCAGAACAATGCCTATGAAAATGCAAAAATCTACAAGGAAAGGGCCAAGGCATGACACGACAAGAACTTGATCCCGAAAGAGCTACAGCCTGGGCAACAAGTACTCCTATTCAATTCAAGGCTGAGATTATTCCCAGGCAAGTTGAAGTCCAGATGGTCGGGGCCATTTGTTGTGGAAAAAGTGTTCCCCTATGGTGCAGTCGAAGCGAGAGGAAAAGAGGGCACATCATTCAAAGTGAACGGACAGAGAGTGTAACCATACTTGTTGAATGACATGGAACCGATCAACTCTGTGATCCATTTCAAGTCACAGTAAAAATAATAACATGCGTCCGGATAAAAGACGTTAAAGACAACGCTACTTGGGAGGCAACCCAATGTTTAAATTATGCAATTTAGTTTAAATAGAACAGTCTCACTTTTGGTATGTTTGTTGTGTTGTGATGCCAGGTGAAGGAATCGAAGATTGAGCATGAAGAAAAGGGTGGAAAATACGGAGTAGAGTCAGCACGGCGGTGCCAATCTGCAGGACCGTGGTGCTGAATGTTCAGAGAGGCCCCAGTACTTTAGGCACCGCGGTGCCGATTAGCGATTTTCAAAAAATAAAAAGGCCCTGAATTGCCAAATCTCCTCCCACAGATACCGTCTCAGTGCAATATCTGCCGCCACCACCACCATTTTGAGCTGTTATATGTCTGTAAGTCGTCCCTGTTTAATTTTTGAGTCGTTACACATTTGGGACAATGTGTCAGTTAAGTTTGGGGGGTACCTTATGTTTTTTAGTCTTTGTTTTGTGTCTTTTATTGTGTTTTGTTTTGTGTCTTTTATTGTGTCCATATGAGTTAATTTTTTTTATGATCATGCATGTTGTAGTTGCTGAAAACGCCTAGTGAGTTAAGCGGAATAATGTAATGGAATTAGAAGCTAAAATATGTGTGCTCAAGTTAGATATGTCAAAAATTCATGAAAATCTGATTATTTGGAATATTTGTGCTTAGCTATTGCGTTGTCAATTGAAAAATATCTATGAAGTCTGCTTGCTTGTTATTTGAGGCGAAATAGTTAGGACGTACATGTTTAGGGAGATGACTCGGGCATTTTTTTGTTAGCCCTTCTTACCTTTCATTACCTATCTTGCAGTAAATTGTATCCCTAGTCAGCTCCTTTGAGCCTAAAATAAGTTATTTCTTTGACACCCTATGATTCCCTTGTGCCATAAGCAGTAATTGAAAATTGGAATGAAAAAGAGTGAAAAAAAATACCAAAAGAGAATGAAAAAAATTGATGCACCCCAACAAAAAATAATGCAAAAGCTTAAGTTTGGGGGTGCCTATGTGAATGTGTTTCATACTCTCAAAAAGAAAAAAAAAGGAGTGATAGGTATGAACTGGAAAAGAATACCAAAAATAAGGACAAATGGTTGAATGAGAAAAACACTTATGGTACGTAAATTGAGCCTAAATGTCTACTCTTACATACCCCTGCCTAAGCCTATATTACAACCCTGAAAAGTCCTGAAGATCTCTAAAATGTATGTCTATGATTAGTGGAGAATAGCAAGTAAACAGGCCCATAGAACTAAATGAAATTGACATGCATAGGTTAGTGTTCATATTTCAATTGACTGTGATTGAAATGAATTTGCGAAATATCTGGCTTGAAATTCTAGATTGCTATTTTCATGCTGTATGTTCTAATATATTATCCCACTGACGTTCACGTGTTTCTAAGTAACCTTGTGCAGCTGCTTGATTTGAGTCTTTTTGATTTTTTTTCTTTGTTCTTATTTTCTGTTTTACTCGAGGGCGAGCAAAGTTTAAGTTTGGTATTTGTTAGGCGTATTTTGTATACGCTTTTTGAGTCATTTTTAGGTAATATTTTACTTGTTTTTGTTGTGTTTAGTATAGTATTAGGGTCGTTTTTCTTTCTTTTGAGTCACTGTGGTTCAAAAGGGCAAAATGACAAAAAGGAGCGAAAAGTGGGCATAAAATGAGGTCCCGAGGCAGAAAAAGGTTGAAAATTGATGATTCGGACGAAGGCAAAGCAGAACCGCGGGGCCCAGCAGCAGAACCGTAGTTCCAAAAGATCAGAGACCCCACAGGACTTTCGGCACCGGGGTGCCATTCGTACAGAACCGCGGTTCCATATTTACTGAGAGGCTGCAGGACCGCGGTGTCGAGGCGCGAATTTTCAGATCCGAATTAGAATTGGCCAAGGGTAGAAGGGTCCATAGGACACAAAATTTGCAACATACTTAAGCCCTAGGGATTAGTTTAGTGAGGGAGGTTGGACATTCTATCAAACAACACAACTCAGGGCAGATTTGAGGCCACAATTGGAGACTTTAGTTCACAGTATTTCTTTTATTTTCCCTTAGTTTATTTCAGTTATGTTGAATTGTAATTTAGTACTTGACATGACAATATTTAGGAGCTAATTACTTTAGTAGAGTTTCCGTCGAATCTTCTTGAAGATCTTTCATATAGTTAATTGATTTCTTCTTCAACTTTATTAAGATCTATTCAATATTGCTTTGATTGCTTGATAAATAATTAGCTACTAATTATCATTACTTATATGATTTCGAATCAAGAACTGAGAGGAGAGATTTGAATATGCTGAAATTATTTAGACATAGGTTAAAATCGTGGACGAAAGTACCCCGTTACTTGTATAGTGTTTAAGGTTACTGTTCTTAATCCTCTTGTGTGGTAAAATCTATCATAGAAATATAGAAGGTTTCTTCACAAGATTGAGCTCTCGTATATCCTAACCGGAATATGATGACAGACTAGTTAACCTGTTATCTTAATAAGAAGAAGACACATTAGCATTGCATTAACAAGTGAAATAGTGGATAATTGAAGAGATTGGAAACCCTATTCCCTTCATAATTGTTATAAACCCATAGTATTATCAACCTCAGTTTAAATCCCTGCACTTTGCTTTAATTATAGTTCTTAGTTATAAAATCTAACAATTTACCGATTGCCAAATAGAAACCAAAGTTTAGAAGTTCGGTACTTGATAACCAGTCTCTGTGGATGATATTCGGTTTTTGTTACACCCCGTAACTCCAGGACATGTTTAAGAGAATGTACGTAAGGAACTCAAGACTTGAAATTGGTACGAAAGGAAGAATTATTTTTCCGACGGAAAATCTTCCGAACGTCGGAAAGGAAAAATGTTCGTTGAGGAGAATTGGATTCTCAAAATGCATTATTTGTAGAGTATGGAACTTATTATCCTTATGGAAATTTATTTTTATGGATTTGGTCACGTGGGGCCCACCCGAGGAATTTTACGTTTTGTGGGGCCCACGAGGGTTACGAAATTTTATGGACGAATGGGAGGGTGACACGTGGCACCCCTCCCACATGGCTTGGTCGAATTAATGCAAGGGTATTATGGTCATTGACCATGGTAGAAGACCAAGTCTTGCTAATTAAAGAGCTTGACATTGTTGACTAAATCCAAGGGCCACTTGGCTTGATATCTTCCCTCCAAACTTAACAAGTGTTATAATCTAGACCCTCCAATGTTTTATATAAGCACACTAGTAGCAAGACTTGTGTTCCAACATTTAGAAAAAATTGAGAGAACTTGTGTGTGCCATTGTGAGCTCTCGGGTTTGCTATGAAAGAAAGAAGAAAATTTTTCGTTTGTGGTTCATTAGCCACAAGGCTTTAACCCAAGGTTCATGAGTGTATTGTAAGTGTATCTCAATAGAAAAATCCCGGAAAAAGATGGTTTTCGTGTTAGTCGCAAGAAGAAAACCTAGTTGCTTTTCTAGGTTTTGTTTGGAAGATTGAAGGAAATTTATTGGTGTTGTTCTAAGGGTCTCAAGTAGCGGATTGAAGTATCTAAAAGAGGCTCTAAGTTGCTAAGGAGCGACTTCGGATTTGAAGTTGGACTAAGAATCGTTGAGGTAATAATCTTGTCTCTTAAGTGTTACAAGATTATATATTATTGTTAGCCTTACATGTTTGCTAGCATGAAGTATATGTGTTGAAGTTTTATAAGTATTATGGATTGATAGTAGCCTTAAATCCGAAATTTCATTTAAGCCATGTGAAGTTGGATTACAATTTGGTCGTTTATTAGAATCGTCGCATGTTACTTACTTGAAGGTTATAGTAGTTATAATCGATTGCGACTTGATATCATGTTATGCTAACAACTTGGATTGAAATGGAAATTGGATAAGAATGGAAAAGGACTTTGTGTTGTTGTATATGTTTAGCCAAGAATGACTTTAAATATGGAACTAGTTTCGTATTAATTTGTGGGGCGGAATTTTACACGTCCTGTTAAGGCGTGTAATCCCCTTTGGTTAGCTGAATTGTTGGGCCTTAAATGTGGCGTGTTTGGTTATTGTATTCGGCCTTGAAAAAGGTGGAAAAGTATGTAGAAACAAAGGAAGTGTTGTCCGATTTTTCGTAGAATTTAGTGACTTTGCACTTAGCATATTCTACGTTTGAAGCTAGAGGTTAATGGACGTATTATGGCCATTCTAGGTTGAAGTACTAAGTATAGCGGATTCTACTTGAAGGATGGAATAGCTATCAAGGTTGAAGTACTTCGGAGCATTTTGCTATTTGTCGATAATCGTCGCGAGGTATGTGAACCTCTTCCTTCTTTAGACATGATTCTATGTATGGAATATACATGTGGTATTATTTCATGATTCCTTCTACTCTTAGAAGTTAAGAAGTATGTATGTTGATTTACTCTACGTAAGGGTTATGTCTAAGTAATCCTAAGTTCTTACCAAGTCTTATGGGGGATGTTGGTAAGAGTCGTTAGGAGGTATTTTGGAGCTAAGTTGACTTGGCTAATTTACGGCATGAATGAGAATAAGTATCGAACAAGCCATTGCAGCGCTAATAAAGGAAAATGTAATGACGATAAATTTATATTAAAACAAGTAGAATTCTCCATCTGCATAAAAGCTAAGATAAGACAAAATTGTATTACATTTTCTAGATCATGGCTGCTTTAATAAGATCGTTATAAACAAGTATAATCTACTCACACACATAAGGCATATGTACTTCACTTAAAGAATTTACGTTATGAAGTTTTAAGACTATGAACCTTTGACTCCTAAAAGGTTGAGAGACTTTATTTTCAAGTAATGAAACTTGATTCTTAAAGGAAGAAATGACATGATTTAAGGGAAGTAACTTGTTTTAAAAGGTGTGAGTTACTTGAGATTTAAAAGTTAAGAAACTTGATTTCTAAAGTTAAGAGACTTGAAGTATTTTGGAAGTTAAGAAAATTGATTTGAAAGTATATGATACTTGGTTTTAAAAGTATAAGTCTCTTGGTTGAAAAAGGAATGAAATTGTCTAAAACCATAAAGGGTTATAACGGCTTTATGGGAAGTTGGTTATAACGGCTTTATGAAAGGTTAAGAGAATGGTTTCCTCTAATAATGTAAGTAAAGGAGTAATTTGAAATAAGGAAGGGTATTTTTGATTTAAAGGTATCACTTGCTTAAAGTTTTAAAATAAGGGTCACTTGATTTAGAAGCCGAGAAACGTATTTCTAAAAAGTGTAGTGACTTATGTGAAATGTAAACAAGCCTTGATACTACGGGTGTTAGTATCTTGGGGTTTTATATGAAAATGAACCTTTTGAAAAGAATGGAGGTATGGAAGTACGTAGAACTTTGGGTTAAATTACCGAATTTTTATGTGTGAAACGAAAGTGCCATGGGTTTATAAAAATGGAAGTCTAAAGGTTTAATGAACTTGCCTATGTTTGCTTGTGATAGCTTTGAGTGCAAGTATTATATGTTTACGTTGTCGTGACTCTCAGTTGGAGGGTCGGCTGTCTTGTTGTAAGTTTACTTGGACGTACCGACAGTGATGTGGGATTCCACGGGTATGCTTCCATTATGATTGATCCTTGGACATGCTTATACGATGTGGGACTCCGGGGCATGTGACCAGGAGGCGGGTTAGATTCCCGAATTTGTTTTATTACCCATGGCCATGCTTATACGATGAGGGACTCCGGGGCATGCGACCATGCTATGTACGACTATTACTCCATGGGCTAGCTCCCCATGAAGACATGTACCCACGATGAGGGATTCCGGGGGCATGTTATATTATTACTCCATGGGCTAGCTCCCACGAAGACTGCGCTCTACGATGAGGACGCCGAGGCACGCGTTATGGCCATGCTTATACGATGAGGATTCGGGCTGCTGACGCGTTATATATATATATATATGTGTTGTGTATGTGTACGCCGACAGTGAGATGGGATGCCACGGGCGCGTCACATGGTTATATTTTACACTTATGGCTGTCGGCAGTGATGGGGGATTCCACGGGCACGCTTTGATATTTGTGTGACTTGATCACGTCCCAGATTGGGTCGGGTAGTGTATGCGTCCCTCCATAAAGGACCGGATTATGTTATGAAAGATAAGTAAGTTATATGGTAATGAACTTAATGACTTCTCCTAAGTATGTACGTAAGATATGGCTATAACTCTTAATGGAATGGAAAAGATAATGATGTGCATTAAGTTCATAAGTGGTAATGGCACGGCAAGATCTGGTATGTACTTTTTATACTTGCCCCTGTCATTCTTATGTACAGTTATGATCATTTCTTGTACTTTATTTACATTCCATATTAAATTTTTGTTATCGACTTCCTTGCCGCTGCGTTAAATATCCGCGAGTTTAGGTACCTGATTGTGGATCCGCGAGCTTAGGATCTGGTTCAAAGATTTGAGATGGCTCCAATGTTCCGGAGTTGTCATGGCTATGTATATTCAGGGGTACGGCGGGGCCTTGCCCCGTCATAGTATTGGTTCAATTCTTAGAGGTATGTATTCATCTGTGGGTTGGACTGGCTAGAGTTGTTTTTACATTGTTAAACAGTGTAGACCCTTTCGGGTAATTTTTATGTTATGGCAGCCTTATCGGCTTGGCCTTGGTTTAAAAAAAAAGTGTGTTATTTATCTTCCGCCGTTTATTATGTTGTATGATTAGAAGGGTGCCCAGGTAGGGCACCAGTCGCGGCCCGGGGTCGGGTCGTGACAAAAGTGGTATCAGAGCAGTTAGTCCTCGGAAAGTGTCTGGGCGGTATGCAGTAGAGTCTTGATTATCGATGTGTTGTGCACCACATCTATAATCGTGAGGCCGCAGGACATTTAGGATTGGTTTCCATTCTTCTCACTCTGAGATCGTGCGATAGAGGCGTGTTGTTAGTCGTCTCTCCTAACGAGTTATGTTGATTACAACTACGAGAAAGCGCGATGGCCAGGAAGGACTATGTGGATTGTGTATCCAGGTTGGTAATGATTATAGTATAGTTGGTATTGTGGCATACATCTATACGGAGTTATGTATGAGGGTCAGACGCGTGTTGCCTAGAATGATTTTAGATTACCAGGAGTTGGTAAAGACTAACTAGATACCGGGAAGGTATGGAACAGTTAATGAATTCTCGCCAAGGTCTTATGTTTTATTTTGAGATAATTGGGGAAGGATGAGTTGTCTGATAGGGTAGTGAACCCTTAAAAAGTCATGTTAAGGAACTTAATGGAATACCATGTTAATATATTAAGCTACGTGGTAGGCTTAAGAGAATTGTACGGATGAGGTCCGTATAGAGTAAGTAATGGTTGTTGTGATCAAGACGACACGATTATGGTATTATGAGAAGTTTTTGTACCCGTTTACTGGGGGACTGGTAAGGTAGGCTTGGAGCATGGAAATTGCGAGCCTAAGAATATTGATGACCGCTGAAACCTTAGATATACAAGGTCTTCTCGGGTAGAAAGATTTATTATAGACCAAGAAAAAGAGTTAAGTGCGACGGCGGGTCGGGGTGAGGACCTGTTACGGGTCGCCCCATAGCCTTGAATAGAGTGGGATCAGTTGATAGTGGTTCCGCTACGTGACAGGGTCACGAAGGTGCAAGGCCCAAGTCTAGTTAATTGTTTTACGGGTTCGTGGACACGTTCCACCGGAACCAGGTTGTGAGAGCCAGAAATGGCCTTATGTTGTTTAAAAGAGTGTTTGGGGTGGTAGCTGAGCTGGAATATGAGGTTTTCCCGGTGATGATACAGTCGTCAAACCCAAGTAGACCTAGTAGAGATGATTATGACGGACTTTGAGGTCATTATGAGTATGGACTAGTTGGCTTCGTGAGTGCCAAGGTTGACATCTTAGTATAAGTATTGTTATGTGGCCATGGGTGGCATGTGTTATATGAAGGGTGCAGTAAAAGGAGATTATGTCGCTATCTAATTAGATTGGACTCCGAAAGAACATTCGAGGACGAATGTTTCTAAGGGGGGAAGAATGTTACACCCCGTAACTCCAGGACATGTTTAAGAGAATGTACGTAAGGAACTCAAGACTTGAAATTGGTACGAAAGGAAGAATTGTTTTTTTGACGGAAAATCTTCCGAACGTCGGAAAGGAAAAATGTTCGTTGAGGAGAATTGGATTCTCAAAATGCATTATTTGTAGAGTATGGAACTTATTATCCTTATGGAAATTTATTTTTATGGATTTGGTCACGTGGGGCCACAGAGAATTTTACGTTTATGGGGCCCACGAGGTTCTGAATTTTATGGACGAATGGGAGGGTGACACGTGGCACCCCTCCCACATGGCTTGGTCGAATTAATGCAAGGGTATTATGGTCATTGACCATGGTAGAAGACCAAGTCTTGCTAATTAAAGAGCTTGACATTGTTGACTAAGTCCAAGGGCCACTTGGCTTGATCTCTTCCCTCCAAACTTAACAAGTGTTATAATCTAGACCCTCCAATGTTTTATATAAGCACACTAGTAGCAAGACTTGTCTTCCAACACTTAGAAAAAATTGAGAGAACTTGTGTGTGCCATTGTGAGCTCTCGGGTTTGCTATGAAAGAAAGAAGAAAATTTTTCGTTTGTGGTTCATTAGCCACAAGGCTTTAACCCAAGGTTCATGAGTGTATTGTAAGTGTATCTCAATAGAAAAATCCGGAAAAGATGGTTTCGTGTTAGTCGCAAGAAGAAAACCTAGTTGCTTTTCTAGGTTTTGTTTGGAAGATTGAAGGAAATTTATTGGTGTTGTTCTAAGGGTCTCAAGTAGCGGATTGAAGTGTCTAGAAGAGGCTCTAAGTTGCTAAGGAGCGACTTCGGATTTGAAGTTGGACTAAGAATCGTTGAGGTAATAATCTTGTCTCTTAAGTGTTACAAGATTATATATTGTTGTTAGCCTTACATGTTTGCTAGCATGAAGTATATGTGTTGAAGTTTTATAAGTATTATGGATTGATAGTAGCCTTAAATCCGAAATGTCATTTAAGCCATGTGAAGTTGGATTACAATTTGGTCGTTTATTAGAATCGTCGCATGTTACTTACTTGAAGGTTATAGTAGTTATAATCGATTGCGACTTGATATCATGTTATGCTAACAACTTGGATTGAAATGGATATTGGATAAGAATTGGAAAAGGACTTTGTGTTGTTGTATATGTTTAGCCAAGAATGGCTTTAAATATGGAACTAGTTTCGTATTAATTTGTGGGGCGGAATTTTACACGTCATGTTAAGGCGTGTAATCCCCTTTGGTTAGCTGAATTGTTGGGCCTTAAATGTGGCGTGTTTGGTTATTGTATTCGGCCTTGAAAAAGGTGGCAAAGTATGTAGAAACAAAGGAGGTGCTGTCCGATTTTCCGTAGAATTTAGTGACTTTGCACTTAGCATATTCTACGTTTGAAGCTAGAGATTAATGGACGTATTATGGCCATTCTAGGTTGAAGTACTAAGTATAGCGGATTCTACTTGAAGGATGGAATAGCTATCATGGTTGAAGTACTTCGGAGCATTTTGCTATTTGTCGGTAATCGTCGCGAGGTATGTGAACCTCTTCCTTCTTTAGACATGATTCTATGTATGGAATATACATGTGGTATTATTTCATGATTCCTTCTACTCTTAGAAGTTAAGAAGTATGTATGTTGATTTACTCTACGTAAGGGTTATGTCTAAGTTATCCTAAGTTCTTACCAAGTCTTATGGGGGATGTTGGTAAGAGTCGTTAGGAGGTATTTTGGAGCCAAGTTGACTTGGCTAATTTACGGCACGAATGAGAATAAGTATCGAACAATCCATTGCAGCGCTAATAAAGGAAAATGTAATGACGATAAATTTATTTTAAAACAAGTAGAATTCTCCATATGCATAGAAGCTAAGATAAGACAAAATTGTATTACATTTTCTAGATCATGGCTGCTTTAATAAGATCGTTATAAACAAGTATAATCTACTCACACACATAAGGCATATGTACTTCACTTAAAGAATTTACGTTATGAAGTTTTAAGACTATGAACCTTTGACTCCTAAAAGGTTGAGAGACTTTATTTTCAAGTAATGAAACTTGATTCTTAAAGGAAGAAATGACATGATTTAAGGGAAGTAACTTGTTTTAAAAGGTGTGAGTTACTTGAGATTTAAAAGTTAAGAAACTTGATTTCTAAAGTTAAGAGACTTGAAGTATTTTGGAAGTTAAGAAAATTGATTTGAAAGTATATGATACTTGGTTTTAAAAGTATAAGTCTCTTGGTTGAAAAAGGAATGAAATTGTCTAAAACCATAAAGGGTTATAACGGCTTTATGGGAAGTTGGTTATAACGGCTTTATGAAAGGTTAAGAGAATGGTTTCCTCTAATAATGTAAGTAAAGGAGTAACTTGAAATAAGGAAGGGTATTTTTGATTTAAAGGTATCACTTGCTTAAAGTTTTAAAATAAGGGTCACTTGATTTAGAAGCCGAGAAACGTATTTCTAAAAAGTGTAGTGACTTATGTGAAATGTAAACAAGCCTTGATACTACGGGTGTTAGTATCTTGGGATTTTATATGAAAAGGAACCTTTTGAAAAGAATGGAAGTACATAGAACTTTGGGTTAAATTACCGGATTTTTATGTGTGAAATGAAAGTGTCATGGGTTTATAAAATGGAAGTCTAAAGGTTTAATGAACTTGCCTATGTTTGCTTGTGATAGCTTTGAGTGCAAGTATTATATGTTTACGTTGTCGTGACTCTCAGTTGGAGGGCCGGCTGTCTTGTTGTAAGTTTACTTGGACGTACCGACAATGATGTGGGATTCCACGGGTATGCTTCCATTATGATTGATCCTTGGACATGCTTATACGATGTGGGATTCCGGGGCATGTGACCAGGAGGCGGGTTAGATTCCCAAATTTGTTTTATTACCCATGGCCATGCTTATACGATGAGGGACTCCGGGGCATGCGACCATGCTATGTACGACTATTACTCCATGGGCTAGCTCCCCATGAAGACATGTACCCACGATGAAGGATTCCGGGGGCATGTTATATTATTACTCCATGGGCTAGCTCCCCATGAAGACCTGCACCTACGATGAGGGATGCCGAGGGCACGTTATGGCCATGCTTATACGATGAGGGATTCCGGGGCATGCGGCCACGTTATATATATATATATACATATGCTGTGTATGTGTACGCCGACAGTGAGGTGGGATGCCACGGGCGCGTCACATGGTTATATTTTACACTTATGGCTGTCGGCAGTGATGGGGGATTCCACGGGCACCCTTTGATATTTGTGTGACTTGATCGCGTCTGGGATTGGGCGGGTAGTATATCGTCCTCCAACAAGGGCCGGATTATGTTATGAAAGATAAGTAAGTTATATGGTAATGAACTTAATGACTTCTCATAAGTATGTACGTAAGATATGGCTATAACTCTTAATGGAATGGAAAAGATAATGATGTGCATTAAGTTCATAAGTGGTAATGGCACGGCAGGATCTGGTATGTACTTTTTATACTTGCCCCTGTCATTCTTATGTACAGTTATGATCATTTCTTGTACTTTATTTACATTCCATATTCGTACTGTTGTTATCGGCCCGCTCGTGCGTTAAATGTCGCAGTTTAGGTACGATTGTGGATCCGCGAGCTTAGGATCTGGTTCAGATTTGAGATGGCTCCAATGTTCCGGAGTTGTCATGGCTATGTATATTCAGGGGTACGGCGGGGCCTTGTCCCGTCATAGTAATGGTTCAATTCTTAGAGGTCTGTATTCATCTGTGGGCTGGACTGGCTAGAGTTGTTTTTACATTGTTAAACAGTGTAGACCCTTTTGGGTAATTTTTATGTTATGGCAGTATTATCGGTTGGCCTTGGTTTAAAAAAAAAGTGGTATTTATCTTCCGCAGTTTATTATGTTGTATGATTAGAAGGGTGCCTGTAGGGCACGATCGCGCCCGAGTCGGTCCCGCGCTTTCTGCACTATATTATTTGTGAATGATACGTGCACTTGCGTGAGCATTTGTAAAATCGAACCAACAATGGGGTCCAAAACAGAAAGAGGCATTCAACCAAATTAAAAAGGCCGTAGCAACACCTCCTATGTTGGTGCCTCGCGTACTAGGGAAACCGCTGAAATTCTACATCTCAATCGCCGAGTTATCTATCGGCTGCCTGTTAGCACAAGATGACGATAATGGAACCAAAATGGTGGTGTACTACCTTAGACGAATATTGAACGAAGCTGAAACTAGATATACCATTATAGAGAATCTTTGTTTGTCCTTATTCCATGCTTGTACAAAACTTGATCGTTACCTGATGCCATATGTGGTTCACGTCTTGTACAAGATTGACATCGTCTGGTACTTACTGAATAGACCCATATTACAAAGACGATTAATGAAGTGAACGATCAATCTCACCGCATTTTCTATCAAGTACAAGCCACTCAGAGTTGTCAAAGGCTAGGTGGTGGTTGATTTTCTGGCCGACCATCCTTGCGTAGATATGGAGGACCCATGCTCCCCCACTAATGTATTGTTAGGCGTATTTTGTATACGCTTTTTGAGTCATTTTTAGTTAGTATTCTACTCATTTTGTTGATGTTTAGTATAGTATTAGGGTCGTTTTCCTTTCTTTTTTGTCACAGCGGTCAGAAATGGAGAAATGGCGAAAATGAGAGGAAATGAGCTTATTTGAGATGGAATTGCACACAAAAGGGCCAATAACTGAAGTCTAAGAAGTCCCGGGAAGCATAGAAGAGATTAGACGAAGTCCGGCCGAAAAAAGGGATAAGAAACGAAAAATCGAAAAAAAAACCGTCAGCGGAGCCGCGACGCCTGGCAGCAGTGTCGCGGCGCCGACCCCTGAAATTTCCGGAAAATTGCAGATTTTTCGGCGCCGTGGCGCCCAATCTCAGGGCCACGGCGCCGACGCGGGATTTTTGACGTTTTGGGCTGAATTTGACACGTTTTCAGAGTCCAAAAGGGATAACTTTTCCTACCTACAAAACCTATATAATCCCTAAAACCCTGATCATTAATCTATCATCCTTCAGACCTCCTCATACCACCATTCTACACTCATCCACCTTGTAAATATTCCACAACACAACTCTTGGATGCTAGAAGGCTTGGAGACTTGTTCTTAAGTATTTTCTTTCTCTTTTGCTTTGTTTATTTCAGTTCATGTATGGAGATTGTATTAGTTCTTAGCGTGACTATGGCTAGGAGCTAATTACTTATTAGGGATTTCCTTGTGATTCGCTTGAAACTCTTATTCATGAATTAATGCATTAGTTTTGGTTTCTTCTTTATATAGTTGAGATTTATTCAATAATTGCTTTGATTGCTTGGTAATTAATTGATCACTGATTATCATCACATATATGATTTCTAATCGAGATTCGAAAGGAGAGATTGTGAATATGCTATAGTTGAATAAACATAGGTTAAAATCCTGGACGAAAGTACCCCGATACTTGTGTAGTTTAATAGGTTATTGTTTTTAATCCTCCTTTGTGGTAAATCATATCATCGAAAGATAGAAGGGTTCTGCATCGGGGTTGAGTGTTTATATATCCTAACCGGAATATAAAACGGCTTAGTTAACGTGCTATCTTAACATAGAAGTAGAACTTTTATTGTTGCATTAAGGATTGAATAGAGTGGATAGTTGATGATCTTGGAAGCCCTAATTCTCCATCATAACTGATTTAAATCGAAGTCTTCTTATAATTAGTTATTTCCTACATTATTAGTCTAAAATTCTAAACAAATTAACGTCAACCAAATAGATACCATAGAATAGATAACCGGTACTTGAAAACCAGTCTCTAAGGACGATATTCGGCCTTACCTAGACTATATTACTCGTAACGATACGTACACTTGCGTTAAGCGTGTGGATAAATCGCTAACAAGTTTTTGGCGCCGTTGTCGGGGACTAGCGTACTTTCAATATCGATTTATCGATTCTTATTTCTAATTTGGTTACTCCAAGAAGAAGTTTCTAACTTGTTCTGAGAGCATCTTTTTATCATCTTTTGTTGTTTTTCTTATTTTGTAGGTAAAGTTCTTTAAAAAAAAAACAGGGCACATGGACTTTTACTTCTATCAGGGGTAGTGGAGTCATCAACAACAGCTTAACCCACAGGTTCCAGAGGAAGATCTAGATGAATTGCAGACAGCCATACTCACGATCACCAAGTGCCATACTCAGTTTATGGCTGAGACAAGGGTGTCCCTCAAAAATTTGGAGACACAAATAGGGCATCTAATGGATAGGATGATCACACCTCAAGCAAATCTGCCTAGCGATACCATTGTGGGAAGTGGTAAGCAAATTGAGGAGCCTGAACCACACCCAGCTGTTGAGGAATTTGGAGAAATAGTTGGTGTAGAGAAGGAAAAGGTTACTAAGAGCCAATTATTCAGCTTTTTGGATTTCTTGGAGTTCCTTTTTCCTGTACCTATTGCAGAAGAAACACCACCAGCTGTCACTGTTGATCCCCAAAAAGAAAGTCCATACCCTCAAGGGCACCCCCAAGAGTTGAGAGATGTAGGGAATTTCACTGATCCCTACATTAAAGAGAGCCTTGAAGACAAACCTGTCTTGTGTGAATGGGGGATAATCTTACATTTGAAGCCCTTATTTGGAAAGATGGTTGCAGTTGAAGTGACACCTACAACAATGACTGTGCGGATTGCAAATCGCAGAAGGATCCACCGGGCACTAGTAAAGGTTAACTGTGTCCGGCTAAAAGACGTTAAAGACAGCGCTTGTTGGGAGGCAACCCAATGCTTATAAATTATGTTATTTTAATTTTTGTTTTAGTTTGTTTTATTTTGTCTTGAACAGTCTCACGGTCTTGAGTTCTTGTCTTGTGTTGTTGGATGACAGGTGGTCTGAAAGCTAACTCTGAGGAAAAACGAGCAAAAATGCTGAAACAAGAAAAAGTCGTCATCGACTCCACGGCCAGTCGTGGCCGTGGTGCAAGAGTTCGAGAGCCATGAGAACTTTGGGCGCCACGGCGCCGTCAAGAGCAGTTCCGTGCAAATTCTAGAATTTTTCCTCCCAGACCTCCGTTATGACCGTTGTGTTGTGTCAGTAAGTTGTCCCTATTTTAGTCTTCACACATTGGGGACAATGTGTCTATTAAGTTTGGGGGGTGTCTTATTGTTTTTGAGTCTTTTTGATTTATTTTGGGTGTTTTTGAGTATTTTTGAGTCATAATTTTTTTTTAATGATCATGCATGATGTAGTTACTTGAAATGCCTAGTGAAGTAAAGTGGGATAATGTAATAGAATTAGAAGCAGAAAATCTGAACGCTTAAGTTAGATATGCCAAGAATTCATGAAATCAAATTATTTGGGGTAATTGTGCTTGATTTATGCATTGTTAAAAATAAATCTTATGTGTCTGCTTGCTTGTTATTTGAGGCAAAATAGTTAGGATATACATGTTAGGGAGATGACTCAGACATTTCTTTGTTAGCCCTTTCTTACAATTCATTGCATATCCCTGACATTAAAATTGTATCCCTAGTCAGCCCCTTTGAGCCAAAAATAAGATCTTTCTTTGACACCCTATAATTATATATTTTGTGCCATAAGTGAAAACTTGAGATGTTTGGAATGAAAAGTGTTGAAAAAAAGACGAAAAAAGAGTGAACAAATTTATGCACCCCAATGAAAATAAAATAAATAGGCAAAAGCCTAAGTTTTGGGGTGCCTGTTATTCATCATGCACCACATTCTCTCGAAACAAAAGAAGGGAAAAGATAGGTACGAGATTAAAAAGAGAATCAAAAGAAAAGGGAAGAGTTGAAAGAAAAAGAGCTTATGGTACGTAAGTTGAGCCTAAATGCCTATTTTTATCTACATCTGCCTAAGACTACACTACAACTCTGAAAAGTCCTGAAGATCTCTAGTATGTGTATCCATGATTAGTGGAGAATAGCAAGTAAACATGCAATAGAATTTTGATATTGACATGCATAGGTTAAGTGTTCTTACTTCCATTGAGCATGATTGAATTGAATTTGCGAAATATCTGACTTAAGAGTTTTAGAATGCTAAAAAATTCATGCTATATGTTCCTGCATATTATCCTACTAACCTTCATGCTTTTCTAGTGGCAATTGTGCAACAGATTGATTAGTGTCTTTGATTCCTTTTATTTTCTTTCCTTTCGTGTCTTTGTTTCTATTTTTGATCTTTAATCAAGGGCGAGCAAAGGTTAAGTTTGTGGGTGTTTGTTAGGCGTATTTTGTATACGTTTTTTGAGTCATTTTTAGTTAGTATTTTACTCATTTTGTTGATGTTGAGTATAGTATTAGGGTCGTTTTCCTTTCTTTTGTGTCACAGCGGTCAGAAATGGAGAAATGGCGAAAAGGAGAGGAAATGAGCTTATTTGAGATGAAATTGCACACAAAAGGGCCAATAACTGAAGTCTAAGAAGTCCCGGAAAGTATAGAAGAGATCAGACGAAGTCCGGACGAAAAAAGGGACAAGAAACGAAAAATCAAAAAAAAAAACTGTCAGCGGCGCTGACCCCTGAAATTTCCGAAAACTTGCCAATCTCAGGGCCACGGCGTCGACGCGGGATATTTGACACGTTTTCAGAGTCCAAAAGGGATAACTTTTCCTACCTACAAAACCTATATAATCCCTAAAACCCTGCTCATTAATTTATCATCCTTCAGACCTCCTCATACCACCATTCTACACTCATCTACCTTGTAAATATTCCACAACACAACTCTTGGATGCTAGAAGGCTTGGAGACTTGTTCTTAAGTATTTTCTTTCTCTTTTGCTTTGTTTATTTCAGTTCATGTATGGAGATTGTATTAGTTCTTAGCGTGACTATGGCTAGGAGCTAATTACTTATTAGGGATTTCCTTGTGATTCGCTTGAAACTCTTATTCATGAATTATTGCATTAGTTTTGGTTTCTTCTTTATATAGTTGAGATTTATTCAATAATTGTTTTGATTGCTTGATAATTAATTGATCAATGATTATCATCACATATATGATTTCTAATCGAGATCCGGAAGGAGAGATTGTGAATATGCTATAGTTGAATAAATATAGGTTAAAATCGTGGACGAAAGTACCCCGATACTTGTGTAGTTTAATAGGTTATTATTCTTAATCCTTCTTTGTGGTAAATCCTATCATCGAAAGATTAAAGGGTTCTGCATCGGGGTTGAGTGTTTATATATCCTAACCGGAATATAAAACGGCTTAGTTAACCTGTTATCTTAACATAGAAGAAGAACTTTTATTGTTGCATTAAAGATTGAATATAGTGGATAGTTTATGATCTTGGAAGCCCTAATTCTCCATCATAACTGATTTAAATCGAAGTCTTCTTATAATTAGTTATTTCCTGCATTATTAGTCTAAAATTCTAAACAAATTAACGTCAACCAAATAGATACCATATAATAGATAACCGGTACTTGAAAACCAGTCTCTGAGGACGATATTCGGTCTTACCTAGACTATATTACTTGTAATGATACGTACACTTGCATTAAACGTGTGGATAAATCACTAACATGTATGTATGGGTGTCGTCCTTTGGACGCTGACTTTTGATGGGTCAAGAACCCAGAAAAGAGTCAGAGCTGGGATAATGATAACCTATCCTAGAGGTGAAACACGAAGGTTCTCTTATCGGTTAGATAGTGACAAATAACCAGGTCGAATACAATGTTGTCATCATAGGACTTAAACTCCTAGTCTCTATGAAAGCAAGGCACGTCAAGATTCGTAGAGACTCTCAGCTGGTTATCAAATAGCTGGTCGGGGAATACGACTGCAGGGACCTGAATTTGGTGGCCCATTACGAAACGGCTAGCAGGTTACTTAGGGGGTTCGCATCAACCATATTAAGTCACGTTCCGAGAGGTATGAATGTTGAGGCTAACGATTTAGCATAAGAAACTTCTGGTTTTAGGAAGTCTCTACCCACTTTAGAGTATGATTGTCACGACCCGACCCCGGGCCGCGACTGGTGCCCTACCTGGGCACCCTTCTCAGGTAAACATCAGAGAATAGCAACGGAACATACACAACACATAAGCATTCTTAGACAATAAACATCACAGGATAGCCGATAAGGCCGCCTTCCATACAATATACATAGCCAAAAGTAAGACAGTACAACTTTGTTCTTACAGCCCAAACCACAACTGTGACTACAGACCTCTAGGAAAACAACAGTGGCGGGACAGGGCCCCGCCATACCCCTGAATGTACATAATATCTACGACTTGTGGAAAACCGTACTAAAAGACAAGCCTCCGAGAAATGGAGCTTGACACGATCGGTGATCCTAAGAATGAGGATCCACCACCGCTTACCACTACTGCGGCGTAACGCAGGCCGAGAAGGGTTCAAGACACAATATGTACTAAGTATGTAAATCGGAAAATCGTAATTACATCATGAGTCTAAAACAGAGCCGGAGGCATGTATGAAAATCAAATTACAGTTCACTGTGCCTTACTAACAATGAGAGTAAATAAGAGTATACTTACAACATAAAAATAGGAGACTCACGATCAAAGTAGGACTACCCGCCCGCAGTATCATTAAGCAATCCTACTCCTGGGACTATTTCACCCGCATGAGTCGTGTGGACCCGCATGAGGTATTCCTCGCAT
The DNA here is from genome assembly GCA_029844215.1 of Przewalskia tangutica. Taxonomy (NCBI): domain Eukaryota; kingdom Viridiplantae; phylum Streptophyta; class Magnoliopsida; order Solanales; family Solanaceae; genus Przewalskia; species Przewalskia tangutica. The sequence goes on along the minus strand of CM056736.1, from coordinate 26,725,044 downwards.
CATGGGTAGCAAATCCATGGAGTGGTATAATGTCTTGGGGGTTTACCCCGCAATCATACTCAGAAGGTGGTATAACGTCTTGGGGGGTTTACCCGGCATTTATACTCTTACCCTAGAGAAGGTGGTATAACGTCTTGGGGGTTTACCCTGCATTTATACTCTTACCGTGGAGAAGGTGGTATAACGTCTTGGGGGTTTACCCCGCATTTATACTCTTACCCTGGCTCAACCGGCTATCATACATAACATCAGTAAGTTAAGAAATCCCCTAACTTCTTATTAGTCTTGTTCATATACCCTCTCATTTTAGTTCACTTAAGGCACTAACATGTCTTAATAAAAGAATCCGGGAATTTAACCCAAATACTACATACTTCTACTCTTTTAAAAAGAATGACTCCTTTTTATATAAAACTTCCAAGATACTAATAGCCATAGCATCAAGTCACTTGTCCTTACTTATCTTACTTAAAGTAAATCTCTTCTTTTAACTTTCCATAAAGCTAATATAACCAACTTCCCATAAAGTCATTATATTAACCTTATACCTTAGTCAATTACATTTTCCTATATCCAAGGGACTTACATTTTTAAAACGACACAAGTATCATATACTTAAAACACTTCAAGTCCCTTAACTTTGAAAACTTAAGATATCCTTAATACTTTTTAAAGAAGTGGGTTAATCCCCTAACTCGCCCAACTTGGCCATACTTAAACAAGTAAAGAATATTGAAGTATTGTACGTCTACCGTACTATATAAGTGCAACTATTCATGCTCAAGAGATAAGAAAGTTCCACATACCTCTTCGGGTCAATCCACTCGCAAGTCCAATATACCGCACGTAGTATGTCAACCTATAATGACCATAATACGTCTTATTAACTTCTTACTTCAACGTAGAATATTCTAATTGAAACGTTCCTTATTCTACAGAAATTTGGACAACACTTCCTTTGTTTCTACATACTTTTCCACCTTTTCAAGGTCCGAATTCAACATCCAACGCCACTTTTAAGGCCCAACAATCCAATCAATACAAAGGGGATTACACGCCTAATCTTGGATGTGTAAAATTTTGCCCCACAATACATAACAACTAATTCAATAAGTTTAAGGTAGTATCTTAGCTATAACATGCTCACATATCATTCTTATCCAATCCTTTCAAATCCAAATTGTTTTTCTACATGCAATATACCTAAAAGCATTATTGACAATTACAAGTTCCTTCTTCCTCACATGCAACACCATTTACTAGCAAAAAGGGAAAGGATTGTTACCTTAAGGTTTACCCAAATTAGTCCAACAATTTCACTTGCCTTCTTTCCACAATCACTTCCACAAACCTCCTATAAGCTTGTCAACATGTTTCCTTCTTGCCACCTTTTTGAATTTTTCTCTAAGCCTTGGTTTCTTCTTGAATTTCTAGAGAGAAGGGAGAGGGATGATTTTTAGAGAGAAGGGAGAGCTTTCAAGAATGACCAAGTATTCAAGACTTGGTCAATAAATAGGACATGCACAAAATCAGATGGGGGGGGACACTTGTCACCCTCCCATGGCCTTTTTTTTTAAAAAAACAGTTATGATTTTCCCCCCAGATTCGCAGAAACCCGCCTCGGCGCCGCGGCCCTGCAGCCGGCGCCGCGGCGCTGAAACCTCCGCGAATTTTCAGTACTTCCGGCGCTGCCCTGCGTCCGCGCCACGTACTGGCCCTGACCGAAAATGTTTTTCTGCTCGACTGCGCGATGAACTTGTAACTTCCATAACTTTCTACTTCGATGTCCTATCGACGAACGGTTTGTTGCATTGGGAACTAGACTCAACGAACTACATACTAGGCCTTTGAACCACCTACGAACTCCTAATGTAACTGGGCATAAACCGCCCCAAAGTTGACTAAAAACCTGTCTGAAACCTTCCGTCAACCCATCATTCTAAAATTTAAATCTTAACTCCTTTCGTACGTTCTCATAAGCATGACCTGAACTACGGGGTGTCACAATGACGAACTGCCAGCCAAAGTATTAGTCGTAGATCAAATCGACTCATGGAGGCAGTTACTAATTGACTACTTAAAAGATTCATCCAGTTGCAAAGACCTCAAGGGTAAAATGAGAGCCTTGAAATACGTGCTCATCGATGATGACATCTATAAAAGGAGCGTGAATGGAGTACTACTGAAGTGCATTGACAAAGCATAGGACTTGCGGGTCATGGGAGAAGTCCATAAAGGAATATGTGGGTCACACCGAGCAGATCCAGCGATGAAGTGGTTGATTTACCGCCACATATATTATTGGCCTATTTTCACAGCTGACTACTTCCAGTATGCAAAGGGAAGCGAGTAAATCCACCCGCGGTCGTCTGAAGGCCACAATTTCATTATCGTGGCTACCGATTATTTCACTAAGTGGGTAGAGGCTCAGCCGATGAAGAGGATTCATCAGACAGATGTCATTCAGTTTATCCAACACCATATCATATATAGATATGGTACCCCTGAAATAATTACAACTGATTAGGGGACGGTCTTCACTGGTTCTAAAGTGGATGCCTTCGCCGAGAAATTCAGGATCAAAATGATCACATTCTCGCCTTATTACGCACATGCGAATGGACAAGCTGAGGTAGCCAACAAGCTTATTTGTGGACATAATTAGTAAAAATGTGAAGGATAAACCAGTAGTATGGAATCTCACTCTGGATGAGGCTGTTTGGGCGATCAGAAATTCTAAATCTGCAGCTACCAGGACAACACCTTATCGGCTAACCAACGGCCAAGATGCAGTATTGTCGTTGGATATTAATGTCAACCCCTTACGGGTGGCCAAACAGAACTCTCTAAATTTAGATAAGTATCAACAGGCCATGTTAATGGAATTGGAACAGTTAGACGAAGATCGACTGATAGCCCTAGAGAAAATTGAAGTCGGTAAATGAAAAATGGCTAAAGCATACAACAAACATGTTAAGCCTAAAAAGTTTGCTGAAGAGGGACTTGGTTTGGAAAACAGTTTTGCCGATCGGAATGAAAGATCGTAAATTCAGCAAATGGTCACCAAACTGGGAAGGACCTTTCATAGTAAGCCAATTAATCGTCGGCAATGCGTACCGACTGATAAACATGCATGACGAGGAAATTGATAGAAATATAAATGACAAATATTTAAAAAAGTACTACCCTTCGATTTGGGACATGAATGAATAAACGACAGCCATAGACCGGCTGCATAGTTACACAAAATAAGCTAATTCGCTCAGACAGGAGATGTACGGCTAAATGACAACCACAAATCAACTACCTGGTCACAAAATATAGAGAAAGGTATTTCTTTCACACACCTATGCCGTAAGTTTGGTTGCACGACTCAGGAAAAGAAATGTCATCCTGAGTGGTCAAAAATAATGACCCACCAAACCAGCGAGGTTTATCTCAAATTTGCTCAAGAATACCGTGAGCAATGCTGAAGTTAAAGGGTGGGATATGAATTTCCACACCCAAGTAAACCAAGCATAAAAATAGAGGTTCCACACATACTCGAGCCTGGCATCACAGTAGAGATCGAACTCCGACGGTACGGCGGCATCAAAAGGGCTCGCGCGCCTCCAGTTGGCCTCTGTGACCAATTTTACTCGGGTCGACCGACCCGAATAATGAGCGACCATAGTCGGCCAAGTACAAAGGTTAATCAAATAAATGGTCATCGATGAACCAGTCACAATTATAAAATCATGGTTTATCGAGCTGAGATATTGAAAGATGAGAGAATCACCTCGTTCCGGTCCACCGTACAGAGTTAGAACCAGCGGTTCATCAACGAAGACCAAGACAGGGGTCAGATCACTATCGGCTAAAATAGTTGTTCCTGACCTTCGAGATAGAAAGGATGAAGCCATGGTTTCCGATTAAGAAAAGGGCCAAGAATTAGGTGAGAAACTTCCGTGAGAGATATCTTTCCTTAAAAAACTGCAAAGGTGCGGCTAAGGTTAATTTATTTTTAAAAGGGACGACCAAGAATTATCAGAGTCAATTCGTGGTAATAGAAACACCTCGGTTAAAGGGGAAAATCCCTCTATAAAAGTAATCATCATTGCATACACCAAAGACGAGACAATTGAAGTGGCAGCGCGACTATCAGTCTGAAACGACGGCTACTTTCGGATACATCAACTCAATAGACACTCAAGTTAGTGTAAGGGGGAAATTGTTAACACTCAAAAATAATTTAAGTGTTTAGTCGAAGTAACTGACTGAATTATTCAGGAGCCGAATTTACTCCAAACCCTCGACGATAAGAGCTTCATCGGCTACTAAGGCATCTTATCTGAAGCTATCAGTTATAGGCATGACTGGGACCCACTCAAATGCAGGTGTCTCAACGACCAAGTCAAAAGGGTTTCTAGACCCCCAAAAGTGGTAATGACCAACAACAACTAAATGGAAGGGCCATTATCCGGGGTAGAGGAGAGAGGGCGAGAAAATCGGCACCACCTCCCCCATAGTCAGTCGTGGTACTTAGTGGGCTATTTGACGGCCGACATAGGGGGCACGTTTTGTACAATTTTTGCTCTTTTTGTACTATAAATAATCATTCTTTGTACATATTATACACACACAATTCAAATCAAATCAAATCTTTTATCTATCTTTATTTTATCCTTTACCTTTCTTTTACTTTACTCGGTTGTATTCATGTTTTCTTACCCCTTAGTTTAATCACATCATCCTAATACTTTTTGGAGTAGTTGAGGAACTCATTGCTAGAAATTAGAGTTTCGTTTTCAGCCCAAATCGCTTGAGTTAAGGAATCAATTTGTCTCTCGATTTCATCAGCCGATAAAACGGCAGGAGTAAAACATCGGTGCGAGAACACATACATAATCTAAAGAAAACATTATGAAGTTAGATTGGAGTGGGTAGGGGTCATGGGTGTCGAGGGTGGGATTTTCAAGGAACGAGCGGAGGCAGAGGCTGATTTAGGATTTCTATTATATGGGTGCAACACTAAAGAAAGTAGAAAAAAGAATATATTCAATGGGATTGATCATGTTTTTTTTGGTAAATATTTTGGCATCTAATCAAGTGTATCATTTAGTCTCTTTGGAGCATGGATACCAACAGATAATATTTGATTAATTTTAGAAAATATGTATATAAAATAACTAGTTCATCAAAAAAATTACGTGTTCACGTGCCCTATATATTGGGCTATAAATTCACCTCTGAGCGGAGGATTGTGAGGTGGAAAAAATACAATGAACTTGAAATATCATTAATGAAACTTATTTTTCCTATTTCTGCTAAAAAGGTTTTTTTTTTAAAAACATACTTTTCTGAAAAAATATTTTTCAAAATATTTTGATCAATCTAACGTAAATAGGGGTGGCAATGGGGTGGGTTAGGGCAGGACAAGTCTTGACCTGCTAAGATGTTAACCCGCCCTGCCCTGCCCCGTTTAGCATTTTTTAAAAATTTGCCCTGCCCCGTTAAGCACTGCCCCGCCCTGTTTATGTTATTTTTCATTTTTCACTTTCAACTTGATATTTATTTTGATAACTTTTTTTTTTAAAAATAGATGAACAATCAGTCTATTGTCATAATTTCTTAATATTAAGTAATTTATGAACTGGGTTTATTTTTTAAATGTTATTCCTTTCTTTCAACCTTTCGCACTTCCCAATTGTAAGGGTTACAACTCTCAAACCGTAACCCCAAATAATGTAGTTCTTACGCCGACCTAACACTATCCCAAGTATACTCTTGAAATAATTAGTGTAACTAGTACAAATTCACGCAAGAACAGCCCTATAAAAACTGTCTCGCCAGAATTTTTATGAAACAAGACACAATCTTAAAACAGTCATAACTTCTTATCCGTAAGTCGGATTAATCCCCAAAAAGTATCAAACTGTCGAGAACAGAGAATAATATAACTTTTATTCAGCACAAACGTTCAGATTCTTTACCAATTTGTATAGGTTTTACGTTATACATTCTGCCCTTCCAGATTTCGGTTGATCCGAAGCAGAAACTTTAAATAGTGATAACTTTCAAACCGTAAATCGGATATATCCCCTTAAAGTCTCAAACTGTCGATAACGGAATAATCTAGAATTTTATTCAGCACAAACTTTCAGATCTTTACCTATTTATATAGTTTTTACGTTATACATTCTGCCCTTTCAGATTTTGGTTGATCCGAGACAGAAACTTTAAACAGTGATAACTTTCAAACCATAAGTCAGATTAATCCCCGTAAAGTCTCAATATGACCGTAACAGAAATATGTACAACTCTATAATCTTTTATCTAATTCTAATAAGTACAACATAACGTAACAAATCATATCTTTAAATCTCCACAAAGAAAATTTTGTCCTTATTAACTGCCCTGCCCTATTTAGAATTTTCTAAAAATGTGTTTTGACCTGTCCCGCCCTGCCCAGTTCCGTTTAAGCATTGCCCTGCCCTACCCCATTTAACGTTTGACCTGTCCTACCCCTTCCTGCCCTCCCCATTTGCCATCCCTAAACGTAAAAATATTGAAAAGCATTTCCACATACCAAACACACTCATAATTAGCTATGACAGATAGGTAAATTGTGTAGTACATGAAGAAAACAATGCCTTCGAGGCTAAATTTAGATACATTACTTTTAATTAATCAACCGAACATTTATAAGTATTACGAGCCATTGATCCAATGATTTTGGACAAAGATGAGTCGAGAACCTAATGCTCTATCTACTTTTATTATATGTGATTAGATATGGCAACGGATCCTGGACCCGGTCCGGATCCGGTAGATCCAGATTCGTTTTATAGGATATAGATCTTCAAAATTTGGACCCGACGGATTCGGATCGGACCCGGATCCATTTATGATGGATCGGATCTGGATATGGATCTTGTCTTTGAGATCCGTATCCGGTCCAGATCCGACCCGTGGATCCATTTTTTATTAAATATATTATACATTTATACATCCATAAGAGTTAACTTAATCATGTTCTCTATGAATCCTGGAAAATTATTCATGGTGACTAATATTTCAACATTAAGTACCAAATAGTTGATTGTACCTAATTGGATTTGGTCATCCAGTCTTAAGGATGACTGGGAAATAAAAATGGGTTCAAATAGAGCTTAATAGTTAGATGATTAAGATCACAACTGACAACTAGTAAAGGATTAAAAGTAGTTAATTGAATAATTTAGATAATATTTCTTTTTTGTTTCTGTAAAACTAAATTTTACTTGTTTGGAAATGAAATGGGTTCAAATAGAGTGAAATAATTAGATGATTTATATCACTAGTAACAACTAGTAAAAGATTATCATGTAGTTGATTGAATGGTTTATCTAACATTTCTTTATTTGCTTTTAGGTGCAGTTCAAAATTTTAGTAAAAGAATGGGTTCTTGATGTAGTAGATAGCAAATAGTTTCTTGTTTTTTCATTTTTCTTTCTGAAACTAACATTTACTTGTTTGGAAATGAAATAGAGCAGAATAAGTTATTCAGATAACATGTTGAATGTTGAAATATTATTAAGGCAATTTTTTTACATGTGGATTCAGATCCGATCCGTGGATCCGATGGATCTGGATTTGAATATGATTTTTATGGATCCGATGGATCTGGATCCGGATCTAGATACAGGTATGAAAAATGAATCTGGATCTGGATCTAGTAGGATCCGGTCCAGATCCTATCCGTTGTCATCCCTAATCTACTATCTTTTTTATTTTAATAATAACATATTTTTATGTTTGAAATATAATTTCTTTAATATTTTTTTTATCCTTATTGGGAAAATCTTATAAATATAAAAACATTATGAAATATTTAACATCACAAGTTATAAAAGTTTTCTTAAATATTATTGTATGAGGTGAAAATTGAAATCGACATGTGGACAATCCAAATGGTGACACATGGCAAAAGGAACAGGTCAAATGTGAGTCAACTGAGGTGGTACTGAACCCAGCTCACATGCTCGATCGGTAAGCGTCAGCCATGCTGGTTCCACCATCGGTAACCGGAGTCATGGTTCCGCAGATAAGTAACTAGGGTTGTTATCGGTCCGATTCTCGGTCCGGACCGTTAAGAATTTTCCGGGTCGGGTTTCGGGGCCCAGTTTTTTTAAAAATAATAATTTGAATTTCCAATACTGAAATTGACATTCTCGGACACATTATCACGAAATTTGAACGTTGAAATCTATTATATATCGCGAGATATTTAGCTTTGAAAAGGGAAAAAACGTAACGATTGGGGAAAAGTGAAATTGATTGGCAAGATGGACGTTTTTGGAGAAATCGGCTGAATCAAATGGTTCGGTTTCGTCTCGAAAAAATACGCGAAATCAAAAACAAAATTAGGTCAAACGGACGTCAGAGCACAGAGTTATGACCATTTAAAGTTTCACTAATTCATATGTCAATGCTTCAAATTAAAACATAAAGTCTACATCACATATATTTAAAACATATAAAATAGTCAAACATTAGAGAATATTACAATTAAATATAATTAGGGCTTCTTGAAGTGGGGAGGATGGGGAGAGGTCATGCAGGCGGGTCGAGGTGGCGGGAGAGAAGTGGTGGGGGTATTAGGGTATTTTATCGATTCTGGGTTCGGCTCCTTATCGGTCCGGGTAATTTTTTTGTACTCGTATTCGGACCGTTAACTTTTCGGTCCGAGTATCGATCCGAATTTATTGATTCGGTTCTCGAATAATTATCGGGAATATTCAGACCGCTAACAGCCCTATAAGTAACCGAGCACAAGGTGTTTGCCGGCTAAAAGAAGACTTGGAACTCAGCCTCCCAAGAATACCGCCAATCGTTGCTCAGCCTTAATAATGAGCAGTTAATAGATTTTATGAGGGCATGATTTGCGGGATCTTGTTTCCTAAAATTCAGCTATAAAGAGAATCTTACGGTCTTGTTAAAGGGCATAAGAATTCTGATTCACTCACTAAGCTTCATACTTGCACTTAGCAACTCCAAAAGCTCTTACTTGTTCATAAGCTTCGTTGAGGAGTTTATTCTTGCAATTTTATCGGTTATTAGCATCGGAATTCAGGCTACACTTGCTTACTTACTGAATTATTTTGTTCTTGTTATTCTTTAATAAAATTGCCCCATTATATTTCTTATTCATTGGATTTGGTCAGAAAATTTGGTGAGACATCTCCTATTGCCACTACTTTGAACAGAAAAATTCAAAGAAAATTAATCAAAACTTTCTCTCAAAATAAAAAGAATACATAACATACAACAACTTACACATGAAAATATTCTCCTAGTGATTAATCTACATTTGTGTTTTTCGAGGGCTTTGTAGTAATCTCCATGTTTTCTCTTTTGCAATTTGCCAAATGTTATCCAAAAAATAGAAGGCTTAATAAGATCTCACCTTTGCCAATTAAACTCAAGTTCTTCTTCCTCGTCAATAGAACAATGATTTCGTCATAGTTATGAGATGTCAAATTAGTCTTATAGCATTAGCAACATAATTAGTTAATAAAGTTAACACTCTTCATACAAAATTTTCCCTCAAAAGGAACTGTTCTTTTTGTTTTTCGTCTTGCTTTTTCCTTTTGTTGTTTCCTTGTGCATCTAGGGTTGAAAGCTAGAGAGGCGTATTACCTTTTGTTTAAGCATTTAGGTGTAGTGCCATTAGAGGTGAATCCAATTTTTAAATTTGAGATTTGGTTGATTCTGAACTTTAAGTTCATAATGAAGTAATAAAGGGGTTCCTTTTACCCGTTAAGAGTAGGGGTGACCAGTGGGACGGGCCGGGACGTGATTTGGAGGTACGGGGTGGGGGTCGGGATCGGAACATGGCGGGCCGAGATATGAGGACGGGAAGAGGTCTCGTCCCGTCCCACATCCCGCCGGCAGAGGGGACGGGATTTGGGGGGACGGATCAGGTCGGATAGGGGATTTGGGGGGACTTTAATTTTTTTTAGATACTTAATTTTAATATATATATATATATATATATCTAAACACTTAAATAATTGAATAAAATAGTGAAATAAAATAACAGAAGACTGTTTTTTGTCTCTTATATTAATTAATAGAAATATGATTTTTTTTGTAATACAATTTCAAAATTGCAACTTTGTTTCGTAGTTGAAAAGTTGCAAATCACATAGCAAAATTTTCATTAAAAAAATTACATATTCAACCATACATTTTTTAATTTACTCACAATGTCTTGAGGATCTTCTGTTGGAATTGGAAGTTGTTGGTCAAATTGTTCGATGTCGGTTCCTGCTCCCTCGGATAAGATTTCATTGTAGTTGTAGTCATCTTCTTCGTTGAGACCGCACCTTCTACGCTCCGCTCTAATCTAATATCTTAATAAAACTGCAATCTCCAAGCTGTCTCCACCAATAAGTGTTTGTGTTCTCCTATTTGAAACCTTCCAGCAGAAAACTCGCTTTTAGAAGTTGTTGATGACGCTTGAATATTCAACACATCTTGGACCATCTTTAATAGTATCAGAAATGTCTTCTCATTCTCCCTCCAGTATTTCAGCAAGTCTTCACGTCCATCTTCATTAACAATTGATTCGTATGGTACAAAACTGTCACGACCCGACCCCGGGCCCGCGACTGGTGCCCTACCTGGGCACCCCTTACAGGTATACATCGGAGAATAGCAGCGGAACATACATAAACTCATAAAATACTTAGACAGTAAAAATATCAACAGGCTAGCCGATAAGGCCACCTTCCGTGAAATATACATAACCCAAAAATAAAACAGTTACATATGTGTTCTTACAACCCAATCCACAAGATATGACTACATACCTCTAAAAATAACAACTGTGACGGGACAGGGCCCCGCCATACCCCTGAATGTACATAAATTTACAACATCAGGGAAACCGTACCAAAAGACAAGCCTCCGGAGAAATAGAGCTTCTGACACCTGATCAGTGATCCTAAGAATGAGGATCCACCACCTGCTTACCCCTACCTGTGGCATGAACGCAGCCCCCCGAGGAAATGGGGTCAGTACACAATATGTACCAAGTATGTAAAACTGAAAAATATTGCAATTTACATCATAAGTCTAAAATAAAGCTGGAGACACGTATGATAATCAAATTAACAGTATATTGTGTCTTACTAACAATGAGAGTAACAAAAATATACATTTCCGGTTTTTTTTATAAATAGGAAGCCTGTGATTAACCTAGGACCATCCGCCCGTAGTTTTATCACGCGATCCTACTCCTGAGACTATTTCACCTGCATAGGCCGTATGGACCCGCATGAGGTAATTTCCTCGCATAGGACTAGTCCGCCCCGCATAGGACTATTTCACCCGCATGAGCCCTACGGACTCGCATGAGGTATTCTTCGCATCGTGGGTAGCAAATCCACGGAATATGCAAATGTCATAAGCCCGGGGAATGACCCCGTAATGAACAATATATCACAAGCACAACCGGCTACTATAATTAACATAAACAAGTTAAGAAACCCCTTAACTTCTCATTTGACTTAATTAGCATACACTCTCATTTCCTTTAACTTAAGGCACTATCGTATCATGAAAGATCCGGGAATTTAACCCAAAGTACTACGTACTTCTATTATTTTAAAATGACTCTTTTTCATATAAAACTCCAAGATACTAATAACCGTAGTATCAAGTCATTTATACTTTTCAAGACAAGTCACAATACCTTTTAGAAATACATTTATAGGCTTCTAAATCAAGTGACTTTTTACTTTAAAACTTTAAGCAATTGATGCCTTCAAATCAATTTTTCTTTCTTCATTTCAAGTCATTTATCTTTATTTACATCACTAGAGTAAACCATTCTTTTAACTTTCCATAAAGTTATTATAATCAACTTCCCATAAAGTCGTTATACTAACTTTATGCTTTAGACACTAAGGCATTCTTATCCTTTTAAAAACAAGTGAGTTAATTCTCTACTCAACCAACTTGGACATTCTTAAAACAAGTCAAGGATACCAAATGAAACTGAATTCATTTAAAGCTCGTACGTCTACCGTACTATACATTTATAACTACGCATGCTCATGAGATAAGAAAAGTTCCACATACCTCTTCGGTTCAATCCACTTGCTAAGTCCAATATGTCGTACGTAGTATGTCAACCTATAATGACCATAATACGTCTATTAACTTCTAGCTTCAAACGTAGAATATTCTAAATGTAAAGTCACCAAATTCGACGGAAAATCGGACAACACTTCCTTTGTTTCTACGTACTTTTCCACCTTTTTCAAGGCCCAAATTCAATAAACAAACATGCCACATTTAAGGCTCAACAATGTAGCTAACAAAAGGGGATTACACGCCTAACAAGACGTGTAAAATTCTTCCCCACAATTGATATCAAACTAGTCCAAAAGACAATGTCATTCTCGGCAATTGAGGTACAACAACACAGAGTCTTTTCCAATTCTTTTTCAATCCAACTTGTTTAGTCTAACATGTTATATAGCCGCAATCGATTATAACAACTACAATTTTCAATTAGATAACATGCGACGGTTCTAATTATCGACCAAATTGTATTTCAATTTCAAATGGCTAACAAGGTCATTTCAGATTTAGGCTTCCAATATCCATAACACTTATAAATCTCCAATACATATATCTCATGCTTGTTAAAATGTATAACTACAACAATATGTAATCTTATAACACTAAGAGAACAAGATTGTTACCTTGACAAGCCTTAATCCAACTTCAAGATCCGAAGTCGCTCCTTAGCAACTTAGCTCCTCTCCTTGTCACTTCAATCCACCACTTGAAGCCCTTAGAAGTTCACATACAACTTTCCTTCAATTTCCAATCCAAACTTATGAAAGCGACTTAGGTTTTCACCTTGCGACTAATGCAAAAACGACACTTTTCCGGGATCTTTCTATTGAGATACCCTTAGGAACTTTGGTTTAAAGTATTGGGATTATTGAACCACAAACAAAAAAAATTCTTGTTGGATGGACATCAAACCCGAGAGCTCACAATGAGGTCTTCAAAGTTTTCAATTTTTTCTAAGTGTAAAAAGCCTTGTCTTGCTACTTAGTGTGATTATATAACAACATGGAGGGTCTAGATTAGAACAAATATGTGGCTTGGATGCATTTCACTTAAAAGATCAAGTCAAGTGGCTCTTTGACTTAGTCAAATAAATCAAGCTCTAGCTTGCAAGACTTGTTCATCTTTACTTTGGTCAAATGACCTTTCTACCCATGGTCTAATTCGACCAAGACCAACCAAGGGGGGGGGTGACACGTGTCACCTTCCCATTCATCGCAATATTTCATTTCCCGATATTTTCATAATTCCGATAAATTTTTACTAGTCTCAAATCTTAACATTTTTTAGTTCTTACGTACGTTCTTATAAACATGTCCTGGAATTACGGGGTGTAACATTCTTCCCCCCTTAGAAACATTCGTCCCCGAATGTTCTTTCGGAGTCAATCTTATAGATAGCGACATAGTCTCCTTTTCCAACCCCTAGATACCAAAATATGCCACATCTGGCCACATAATAACACTTAAGAAAATTACTTCAATTAAAACTTGACAAGTAAGGGAAATGAATTACCTGAAGGTGTAGAGAATAAGTGAGGATACTTCCTCAACATGTCCTCCTCTGCTTCCCAAGTCATCTCCTCCCTATTATCATTCCATCATAAGACTTTGACGGAAGCCACATCCTTGGTCCGCAGTCGCCTGACCTGGCAATCTAGTATCGCTATGGGACTCTCATCATACGATAATCCCTCTGTCACCTGGACCTCACTAGCTGGGAAAACTCTCGATGGATCTCCGATACACTTCCGAAACATAGAAACATGGAAGACCGGATGTACCGCCTCTAAATCCGATGGCAGATCCAACTCATAGGCAACCTTGCCTACTCTACGAATGATCTGGTAAGGCCCAATGTACCTTGGGCTAAGTTTCCCCTTCTTTCCGAACCTCATCACACCCTTCATGGGTGATACCTTCAAGAAGACCCAATCGTCTACCTGAAACTCCAAATGTCGACGCCGATTATCTGTATAAGACTTATGCCGACTCTGAGCTGCTAACAGTCTCTCCTGGATAAGCTTCACCTTATCCACAACATGTTGAATCAAGTCTGGGTCAACTAATTGAACCTCACCCACGTCGAACCAACCAATCGGCGACCTACACTTCCGCCCATACAAAGCCTCATATGGCGCCATCTGAATGCTAGAATGATAGCTGTTGTTATAAGCAAACTCCACAAGAGGTAAATGATCCTCCCAGCTACCCCTGAAATCAATAACACAGGCCCGCAGCATATCCTCAAGTGTATGCGGATAGTGCGCTACCGCGTCGGTGCGAGGATGAAACACGATCGAGACTCACTGTGTCCCTAACCCTTCGGAAAGACCTCGAAGTTAGCGTAAACCGGGCTCCTGCATGCGACATAATCGATATAGAAACTGCGTGCGATCTCACAATCTCACGATATACAATCTAGCATAATCCTCGGTAGAATACGTAGTCCGATTTGGAAGAAAGTGGGGTGATTGCGTCGTCGACTTGTCTCATTAACCTGGATGGAATCACACTTCCTCTGAGTATGAGGTAACCCTGTAACAAAATTCATGTTGATCACCTCCCACTTCGATGTCAGAATATCAATCGCCTGCAATAGCCCACCGCTTCGGTGCTCAACTCGACCTGGCGGATTCGAACATCGAGCAACAAACCGCCACGCACCTCTTGTGCCATCCCACCAATACATACATCTGAGGTCATGGTACATCTTAGTCGACCCCGGATGAATAGAGTAACGAGCACTGTATGCCTCCCCCAGAATCTACTGACGAAGTCCTGCAACATCGGAAACACACAATCTGCCCTCGACCTTAACACCCCATCAGCGCTACCTCAAACAAACTCTTCTCCTCTCGAAGAGTCGTACCTCGATACCGTATCATAACTGGGTCCTCATACTGTCGCCTCTTCACTTCCTCAACGATGGAAGACTTGGCAATCTCACGAACCCGTACCCCACTATCATCGGTATCGACCAACCGAACCCCAAGGCTCGCTAGCTGATGGATCTGACGGACCATGTCCTATCTATCTGACTGCACCTCTGACAGACTCCTCATCGATCTACGGCTCAAAGCATCTGCAACCACATTGGTTTTTCCCGGATGGTATAGGATATCAACATCATAATCCTTCAGCAACTCTAACCATCGTCTCTGCCGCAAGTTCAGCTCCCTCTGCCTGAAGATGTACTGGAGGCTCTTGTGGTCTGTATAAATATCCACATGAACCCCGTATAAATAATGTCTCCAAATCTTCAAGGCATGAATAACTGCGGCCAACTCTAAGTCGTGAGTAGGGAAATTCCTCTCATGCTTCCGTAGTTGCCGGGAAGCATAGGCTATTACCTTGTCGTGTTGCATCAATACGCACCCTAGCCCGATACCCGAGGCATCACAATAAATCACGTAGCCCTCTAACCCCTCAGGAAGAGTAAGAACTGG
This sequence comes from Przewalskia tangutica, assembly GCA_029844215.1. Classification (NCBI taxonomy): domain Eukaryota; kingdom Viridiplantae; phylum Streptophyta; class Magnoliopsida; order Solanales; family Solanaceae; genus Przewalskia; species Przewalskia tangutica. Next base: position 26,709,485 of record CM056736.1, on the reverse strand, counting down.
AGTCGTCGTCAACTTTTTCTTCAGTAACTGGAAGCCCTTCTCACAAGCGTCTGTCCACTGGAAATTAGCTGCTTTCTAAGTCAGCCTAGGCAATGGTGCTGATATCAAAGCAAACTGCTCCACAAATACTATAATAACCTGTCAGCCCTAAGAAACTGCGCACCTCCGTCGGAGTAGTAGGTCTCGGCCAGGACTTGACCGCCTCAATCTTTGTCGTATCAACCTGAACACCGTCAGACCCCAATAATGTGCCCCAAGAATGCCACTGAGGCCAACCAAAACTCACACTTGGAGAACTTGGCGAACAACTGCCGACTCCGGAGGACCCCAAGTACCGTCCTCAAGTGATCTGCATGCTCGCGCTGCTTGCGAATAAACCAGATGTCATCAATGAATACTATAACAAGCGTATCCAAAAATGGCTTGAACACGATTCATCAAATCCATAAATACCTGGGCGTTGGTCAAACCGAAAGACATCACACGAACTCATAGTTCCCATCTAAGGTCTGAATGCGATCTTGGGATATCTACTTCTCTAACTCGCACCTGATGATAACCAGACCGCAGGTCTATCTTGGAGAAACACCTCGCACCCTGCAACTAGTCAAACAAATTATCAATCCTGGGGAGGGGGTATCTATTCTTGATGGTTATCTTATTCAGCTGTATGTAATCAACACACATACGCAGCGTCCCATCCTTCTTCTTTACAAACAAAACCGGCGCTCCCCAGGGAGAAATACTAGGCCTAATAAAGCTTTTTTCCAGCAAATCTTTCAGTTGGTCCTTCAACTCCATCAACTCAGCAGGTGTCATCCTGTACGACGGAATAGATATAGGCCGAGTGTCTGGAAACGTATCAATACAGAACTCTATCTCCCTCTCGGGAGGAATACCTGGGAGATCATCTGGGAATATATCCGGAAACTCTCTAACCACCGTAACTGACTAAAGAACTGACACCTCAGCCTCTGTATCGAATACCCGAACCAGATGATAGTTGTACCCTCCTAGACTTGAGGTAAGAAATAAATCTACCCCTCGGTGACGCTGTATTGCCCTTCCACTCGATAACTGGCTCACCAGAAAACTGGAATCGTACCAACCTGTCTCTACAGTCAACGTTGGCATAACAAGAAGCCAACCAGTCCATACCCATAATGACGTCAAAATCTGTCATCTCCAACTCTATCAAGTCTGCTAGGGTATGACGCATGTCTATAAACACCGGGCAATCTTTGTACACCCGCTCAGCTAACACCGAATCACCCACTGGCGTAGCTACCTCAAAAGGCTCTATCGATACCGGCTCTATCCCTATTCTACCAGCAATAAGAGGGGACACATAGGACAAGGTAGAACTTGGATCTATCAAAGCATAAACGTTACAGCATGAAATCAATAATGTACCTGTGACTATATCCGGGGAAGCCTTCTGATCTTGTCGGCTGGCTAAGGAATATATGTTGTTCTATGGACCGCTAGAACTAGGATCTCTACCACGACCTCTGTCGCGGCCTGCCGGTCCGTGAACACCACGCCTCGGCGCGTAACCACGAGAATAAGAAGACTCGATGGCGACAACATCGGTGAACCAAACCACCCATGTCGCCTCTGGTCGGACAATCTCTCTTCATATGGCCCTGCTGGCCACAAGAGAAACAAGCTCGGCGATCGACACTCGCCCGGGTGAGATCTACCGCATCGAACACACCGAGATACGGGCGGTCTCGATCGGTTACGATCTCTGCCTCCATGAAACCCCAAAGTCCTGGAGCCCTGACCTGCTCCTGAATAACCTGGCTGATCAAACCTCCTTCCATAAAACCGAGAAGGAGAACTCTGTGCCGGCTGAAATGTGGACCTAGCCTGCTGCTGAGGCTGTCCGCCTCGAAAATTACCCTGGAACCCTGCGGTCACGACCTCTTGGTGGCACAGGTCCGGCGATCCTCTCTCTGTCCTCTATCCTCGTGCATAAGCTGCATCACGGAAATATCCATACAGGTGAAGAGCTCCCGGACATCGATGAATCATATAACGGTCTAGCCCGTCACATAGCGATAAACTTTGTCGCCGTATCGGCCCAATGGTGGCGCATGCACGGCCAATGAGTCAAACTCCAGGTTATACTCTCTGATAGTCCTCCCATTCTGTCTCAATGTCAAGAACCTATCCACGCGGGCTCTCCTCATCTCAGGAGGCAAAAAGTGATCAAGGAAGATCTCTGTGAACTCATCCCAAACGGCTGGAAGAGCATCCACACCTCTAGACAACTCCCATGACTCAAACCAGTTCAACGCAATATCGCGTAACCGGTAAGAAACTAACACAACTGACTCTGTCTCTGAGGCCCTAAGCATCTGCATAGTTCGATGTATCTTCCGAATAAACTCCTGAGGATGCTCCTCAGATCTCGAACCATAGAACTCGGGTGGATTGCAGCCGAAAATCCACGAATCCTCTGGCCATCGGCTCACAGGGTTAGCTATCTGCTCTGCTTCATTGCTGCTGCCTTTATGCTATTCAATAACCTGATCTTCTCTCCGTAATCTCTATACTCTGCCCTTGGCTGCAGAACTCTCGGCTCAGGTATCGGAACCTCTGGAGCTACGGCCGCTCTCGGCTCTCTATCTGCGTGTGGTGAACTCGCCCGACCCGCACACAACCTCACGCATAGTGCGGGCACGAATCCTAGTAACCCTCTGCGTACCCATAGCGACTCATGCTGCTTTGCCTTGCCTCGGGCCTGGTCGCGCCAGTGGAGGCATAATCGATACATAAGAATAGGTCGAAAGGATTCAACCTAATAAGACACTTCTCTTGCACGATCTCAAAGAGAGAAGAATGAAACCAATCCTAAATGTTCTGCGACCTCACGATTATAGATGTGGTGCATAACACACCGATAATCAAGACTCTACTAGACACGATCTGTAGACACTTTCCGAGGACTAACTGCTCTAATACCACTTTTGTCAAGACCAGGCCGGGCCGCGATCGTGCCCTACAGGCACCCGCTACAGTATATCGTGGAGAATAGCGGAACATACATAAACTAATAAAATACTCAGACGGTAAAAATATCAAGCAATTAGCCGATAAGGCCATCTTAGTGAAATATACATAACTCAAAAATAAAAGCGATTACATCGTGTTCTTACCCAATCCACAAGATATGACTACGGACTATAAGAATAACAAGCGTGACAGACGGGCCCGCCATACCCACGAATGTACATAAATCTACAACATCGGAAAACCGTGCTAAAAGACAAGCCTCGGAGAAATGGAGCTTCGACACTGATCGGTGATCCTAAGAATGAGGATCCACCACTGCTACCCTACTGCGGCATGAACGCAGCCCCGAGAAGGGGTCGATCACAATATGTACCAAGTATGTAAAACTGGAAAATACTGCAATTTACATCATAAGTCTAAAATAAAGCTGGAGACACGTATGATAATCAAATTAACAGTATATTGTGCCTTACTAACAATGAGAGTAACAAAAATATACATGTCCGTTTTTTTTTTAAAATAGGAAGCCTGTGATAAACCTAGGACCATCCGCCCGTAGTATTATCATGCGATCCTACTCCTGAGACTATTTCACCTGCATAGGCCGTATGGACCCGCATGAGGTAATTTCCTCGCATAGGACTGGTCCGCCCCGCATAGGACTATTTCACCCGCATGAGCCATACGGACTCGCATGAGGTATTCCTCGCATCGTGGGTAGCAAATCCACGAAATATGCAAATGCCACAAGCCCGGGGAATGACCCCGTAATGAACAATATATCACAAGCACAACCGGTTACTATAATTAACATAATCAAGTTAAGAAACCCCTTAACTTCTCATTTGACTTAATTAGCATACACTCTCATTTCTTTAACTTAAGGCACTATCGTATCATGAAAGATACGGGAATTTAATCCAAAGTACTACGTACTTCTATTCTTTTAAAATGACTCTTTTTCATATAAAACTCCAAGATACTAATAACCGTAGTATCAAGTCATTTCTACTTTTCAAGACAAGTCACAATACCTTTTAGAAATACATTTATATGCCTTCAAATCAATTTGTCTTTCTTCATTTCAAGTCATTTATCTTTATTTACATCACTAGAGTAAACCATTCTTTTAACTTTCCATAAAGTTATTATAACCAACTTCTCATAAAGCTGTTATACTAATTTTATGCTTTAGACACTAAGGCATTCTTATCCTTTTAAAAATAAGTGAGTTAATTCTCTAACTCAACCAACTTGGACATTCTTAAAACAAGTCAAGGATACCAAATGAAACTGAATTCATTTAAAGCTCGTACGTCTACCGTACTATACATTTATAACTACTCATGCTCAAGAGATAAGAAAAGTTCCACATACCTCTTCGGTTCAATCCACTTGCTAAGTCCAATATGTCGTACGTAGTATGTCAACCTATAATGACCATAATACGTCTATTAACTTCTAGCTTCAAAAGTGGATATTTTAAGTGTAAAGTCACCAAATTCTACGGAAAATCGGACAACACTTCCTTTGTTTCTACGTACTTTTCCACCTTTTTCAAGGCCCGAATTCAATAACCAAACATGCCACATTTAAGGCTCAACAATGTAGCTAACAAAAGGGGATTACACGCCTAACAAGACGTGTAAAATTCTGCCCCACAATTGATATCAAACTAGTCCAAAAGACAATGTCATTCTCGGCAATTGAGGTACAACAACACAAAGTCTTTTCCAATTCTTTTTCAAACCAACGTGTTTAGTCTAACATGTTATATAGCCGCAATCGATTATAACAACTACAATCTTCAATTAGATAACATGCGACGATTCTAATTATCGACCAAATTGTATTTCAATTTCAAATGGCTAACAAGGTCATTTCGGATTTAGGCTTCCAATATCCATAACACTTATAAATCTCCAATACATATATCTCATGCTTGTTAAAATGTATAACTACAACAATATGTAATCTTATAACACTAAGAGAACAAGATTGTTACCTTGACAAGCCTTAATCCAACTTCAAGATCCGAAGTCGCTCCTTAGCAACTTAGCTCCTCTCCTTGACACTCCAATCCGCCACTTGAAACCCTTAGAAGTTCACAAACAACTTTCCTTCAATTTTCAATCCAAACTTATGAAAGCGACTTAGGTTTTCACCTTGCGACTAATGCAAAAACGACACTTTTCCGGGATCTTTCTATTGAGATACCCTTACAATACCCTTAGGAACCTTGGTTTAAAGTATTGGGATTATTGAACCACAAACAAAAAGAATTCTTGTTGGATTGACATCAAACCCGAGAGCTCACAATGAGGTCTTCAAAGTTTTCAATTTTTTCTAAGTGTAAAAAGCCTTGTCTTGCTACTTAGTGTGATTATATAACAACATGGAGGGTCTAGATTAGAACAAATGTGTGGCTTGGATGCATTTCACTTAAAAGATCAAGTCAAGTGGCTCTTTGACTTAGTCAAATAAATCAAGCTCTAGCTTGCAAGACTTGTTCATCTTTACTTTGGTCAAATGACCTTTCTACCCATGGTCTAATTCGACCAAGACCAACCAAGGGGGGGTGACACGTGTCACCCTCCCATTCGTCGCAATATTTCGTTTTCCGACATTTCCATAATTCCGATAAATTTTTACTAGTCTCAAATCTTAACATTTTTTAGTTCTTACGTACGTTCTTATAAACATGTCCTGGAATTACGGGGTGTAACAAAAACCCTACAAAACATAAACATCAAACTCGCTAATTTGTGAAGAACTTGAACCACTATACATTCTATTTCTAACGCTTTGAATACTTGAAGCAGAAACCGCATGTGTTTTTATAAGGTTGCATTGAAGTAGAAAAAGATGGTACAGAAGTCGGTTGGTTATTTGCACTTTGCTCTTGGTAATATATATATATATATATATATCAGTGTGTATGCTAGACATAACTTCTTCTTTAGTTGGTTCTTCAGTTGAGTCTGTTGGAATTGGAGTTGGAAGTATTTCTAAGCTTTTATAAATCGTTTCAACAAGTGTTTTACAACCGTCTACTTTAATAGTAAAATTTAATACAACACCAATAAAATAAATAGTGGGAATATGAAGAAAAAAAAAATTAATAGCTCGAGCGTAAGTTGATTTTTGCATATATTCATTATGTAACAAAAAATATTAAAGTTATATAAAACAACATAGATGAAATAGTAGGATAATAAATATCAAAAAATTCCTTAGTAGCTATAAAATATTTCTCTAAGAATACATTAAGTCCCAAAATATTTTTTTCAATCATCATCTACAAGCATATCCCTTGGATTTTGATTATGGGCGTTAAATAATAAAGTTATAGGTCTTCTATATTCGTGAGCAACAACTAATTGTTCATACATTCCACCTAGTCGCAACTTCTTCTGGAATTTTCCTATAAGATAATCCACAATCATGATCTGTTTTTTATACTATTTGCGCCTCTGCATTTTATTACCTTTAAAAATAAAGTTGATAGCAAATTGTATTTTATCAAAAGATGTCTTTAAAAAGTTTTAGGTCATCCTTTACAACTAAGTTATAAATATGATATGCACATTTTACATGAAAAAAATCGAAAAAAGATGGAGTCAATCGAGTTTTTAAAATGTTTACAGCAGAATCATTAGAAAAAACATTATCTAGTGTGATAGTCATAATTTTATCAATAATTTCATAATATTCACTAATTTCATTCCAGTGTGCCCATCATCAATTTATCTATATGCTAATATACATTTTTGCATAGACCAATTCTGATATATCCAATGACATGTAACAGTTAAATAATCAAAATAATCATTATCATTAGTACTACGGTTTATGTCAGAAGTGATAGTCACTTTGCCATTAAAATGATACAATGCATAACGTAAATATTGTTGATATTCATGCGCAAATTTAAAAACATCTCTTCTAACAGTTGATCTAGGAAACTCGTTAAAAGCAGGATTATATGTTTTTTGAATGTAATGAATAAAACTAGGAGAGGAAAGAAATTAAAAAGGCAAATCCCTCCACAACAATTAATTTTGCTATATTCTCCCTATCTTTGTGTTAATCATATTTAAGACCTATAACTCCCTCCCCTCCCCACTCATCGGGTTAATTCGACCATGTTCTTGGTCGGGGACACTATGTGAACCTTATTCCGACTCAGAAGGCATTTGCACACCCGATTTTCAGCCAAAAGTATTGGTTATACCTTACTATGTGAGAGTTTTCTACATGTCTCATTAAACCTCCCCTCCCACCTTGACCTTTTCTAGTTTTAAATTTATAAACTTCGGGACAAATTTTATAAATAGCTAGTTGATTAGGAATGTCCCTATCAAAAAAATCTCATGGAGGTGATTTTAATTTTTGTTGTTTTTGTCCTCGACTCATACTAAGGGGAATATGAGACATTCCAGTTTCAGCCTGAAACTCAGTCTGAGCCTGAGACGGAGGTGCACTAGTGGGTGTGTTATCTAAATTATCTTCTAATTCATTTTTTTAAATTAAAGTCTTGTTCAGATGCAAAATATACCTCATGATCTAATGATATATTAATATTAACATTAAAAAATCAGTTTCATCTACATGAGTGAAATCATCGTAATTAGTATTACTAGAAGATACACTCTTACCCATGTTACCCCTAGTACCTCTACCAGAAAAACGTCTATTTCGTTTCATTATAATTATGCAAATAAATAATTACAGTTAATGAAATTAAGTAACAATAATAATTTAAAGAAGGAACGAAAGCAGCAAACGTCGATGTGTAATCAAGGTTGAAAATTGAAATTTTGCTCGATGATCCTCAAGCTAGTTGCCAACTTCACTCACAATTTTTGAATTTTGATAGAAATTACCAAATAAAATACAATATTTAGTGAGAGAGATTGTATAAAGATTTGTGAAAAACATAAAGAGAAAATGAGGTATTTATAGTTGAAAAATAGGATTAACGTGTAAATATACTAATTTAGGGGTTAAAGATAAATATTAAAGGGGTAAGGGGGATTTATAAGGTGGGTTGTGGGGGATTGTTACTAGTCGTTGCATCGCTAAAATCGAAAGTGGTCGTTTGTGCAACGACTAATTTCTATAGAGGGACGGGTCGGGTTGGGTCGAGATCGGGCGGGACGAGCCCTAGTCACATCCCGACTTCGAACCCCGATACTGACATTTTTCATTCCGTTTTTTAAGGGGGTCCGGGGCAGGTAGCGAGACGTGCCGAGGCGGGATCGGGACCCGACCCACTGGACAACCTTAGTTAAGTGTAGGTAATTGTTTTCATGTCTTTATTTCTATTGCACTCTATCTCATTTTATCATGTCTTATTCGGTGAGATTAGAAAATCAGCAACAATACCTCGATCTAGGGTTTGAGATAATCCTCCGTTTCATAGTCCTGAGACTATTTACAACTAACCAATTAAGAAGTCTCAGATGTGCAACGTATTCAACTTTAAGATTTTTAACACTAAATTCATCGCACCTTTAAAATTATAGGTTCAGAATTTAATAGTTTTCCACATATGTAACTTTAAGAAAAAAAATTACTTCCTACGTCCCAAAATAATTGTGATTGTTTGACTTGACACAAAAGTTAAAAAATAAATGAATACTTTTGAAATGTGTGGTCCAAAATATATCTTAGATATTTATGCGGTTAGATATTTATGCGGCTGTAAATGTTTTCTTAAAGTTAAAAGTGTCAATCCTTTTTGAACAAATTAATAAAAAAAGTATAACAATCTTTTTGGATCAGATGGAGTATTAAATTTGGTTAAATCCATAATCGAAACCTCTGAATGCCATAACGAAAATTTATCACCACCAAACCCGATTGCAGATGTACAGTCGAAAAATGTGTGATTTGAAGTACCTCTACTTTTAGAGTACTCCTAATTTGTCTGAAAACATGGATGTGACTGTTTGGTTCCAACCACCTCTTTGGTTTTCTAAGAAAGATCTCATCTGTTATAACCACCACAGAAGAAGTCTTGGAAGAACTTAGAACTTCATCTATCACAAAGATAAAGGAGGCCAAAATAAAATTAAAGAGACTTCAAGGGAAGATCTTAGGGCTCATTTGATGCGTCATTTGAAGCATCTTAATTTAAATTTGGGTGACTGTATTAATATATAATAGACGGTATTAGAATATTAATATATAACGAATTGTATTTTTTATTTTTTTTATTTTTAATACGATCAGGGAAATGCACTTTAGATAGTCTCAAAAATGATGATTGTATCTTATTTTTAAAAATAATACTGATCAAGTCTGTTGAAAACGTCCTGTATTATTTTTTTATTTTTTTTAGATCTTTGCTCCAAACGTGCCCTTTAAGTGTTGATTTCAACCAAAAAAAGGCCCATGATACAACGGGAAGGGCTTAACAAAGAGAAGATGTAACACAGATAGTCAAGCCATTATCACTTGGGAGTTGGGACATATGACAACCCAAAAAACTAAGAAAACAATTCATCTCCCCTTGTCCCAAACAGCAAAATGACTATCATGAACCTTAAAAATTGTGGAACAGAATTCTTAAAAATGCATGCCACCTAATTGGTACATCCATTTGCATAAAAAGTTACAAATTAACATCCAATAATGCCCTAAACAAGACTCGTTACAACTTTATGCCTAATTGTTCTAGTTACAAAAAGAAGCCAATTACGAGAGAGAGACTTCTTGAGATGGAAAGGGAGCTGAACAACTATAAAGGTCAAGATATGGAACTAAGAGAGAGAACCATACCGGTGAACATCCTTTGAAGGCGTCACCCTTAATCTCGAAAGTTGCAGTATAACATCAGAAAATGAAACTGTTTTACCAGATTAAGCAGGGCCATGCTTACAATCAAGGTGGTCAAATATATTGCAGAAAACATGTTAATATTATTAACAAAGGCATACAGCATCAAGACTTCTCTAACCAGAAAAAGGATGAAATTCTAAAATCAAGGGTAGATGGTACCAATTCCATATGAAGACAAGTAAACTGTATAAATGTAACCAGACAAAGTACAAGTGTACATGTAACATATACCATATGTACATGCCAAGTCTTCTGTAAAATGGATGGTAAAAGAAAATATACAACAGATAATAAACGAGAGAATATTGGTTTCAGAAACAAGTTTTCCCTCAAAGTACATACCCACTGCCCTCAAGTTCTTCATCCTTTGGCTAGAAGCCTGGAAACATCGCCACGTTCAAGTATAAAACGAAACACCAAAAACTACAGAGAGAACCCTAACACTTGCCCTCAAGTCAAAGGACAGGACAATCTCAGCTACAAAGAAGAAATTCATAGATCCCAACAAAATCTGAACAAAAACACCAACCAAGAATATCCATTAACTCACAAAAGCGAACCAACACAAATTCCACCTCCTCATACATGAAGATGTGTGCATGTCAAAATTCATATACACAGTCATCCCATGATTTGGGGTTGATTCCTCCATCAGAGTAGGGCTTATCCTTGAATCTGTAGAGAAGCTTCTTCTTCTTTGACGTAGGGTTGTCAATCGTCAACAGTATCTTACCTAGCTCAACAATCTTGAAGCTGCTGCTAACAACAGGTTCATCAGCTGCCGTCATCTTCCTAGGCTTCTGTATGTTAATAGTATATCCACTGTCTGCATTCGGCACGTATTCAGCACTATATGTCACCTCCCAACCCAATACACGTAGCTCCCACACAATAATGCACTTCTGCAATCAAGAAGCTTCAATGGTGAATTATCATCACTAAGAAGATTAACCTAGTTTAACAATTGACCCTATGATACATTAACAAAGCAGGCATTTTTTTCTCCATAGAAAGGAAGGCATAAACTATTTTAACTGCATTGTAATTTCACCTCATTTACAATGATCTCAACGGTCTGCTTTGTTGCAGGTTTTACAATGATCTCTGTGGCTGGATCATTGTAAGTGAACTCTGGATTGCATTCACAATAATCGACGCTGAGGCCTCCATATTGAACAGGTACTTGCTCAGGAGATATATACCTGCGCCGAGCCAGTTATACAGACAAGATTACTTCCACTTCTAGCACACTGTTAAAAGTAACGGCTATAAAATTGTGCATGCATAAATTTGATACAAATCACAGCTAAAAGCTCTCACTTGTAAAGGGTTTCTGCAGTCTTTGATGGACCAGCAAATACAAACTTGCTTTTTGTTCTCTGGGTCATGAATGGGCTGATCATTGTGTAGAAAGCTAAATACCACCAAGGAACATTGATAAACACCTTCAAAAATCCAAACACAAACCGTCAATTTTGTGCCAGACTACAATGTTTGAACTTCCTCCAAGCAAAAGAAAAGCAATAACCAAACTACCAAAAGAACAATAATAATCCTAGGTACAGGAGTGAGAAGGATGCAGCAGATGATGTGATGGTTCGGTGCACATAACTGTACGAACACAACAGCGAACAAAATATGGCATTTACGTCAGGAGAAGGGTAAATGGGCGGCCCATACTCCTCAGAGTTCGGAACTAGTGTACCAACCGGAGTCAAGCAGGAAGCCCATAGGGAACTTCTCCAATATCCGAGGTATGGCACATGAAGGTTCAAGAACGTCTTGAAAGCAATAGGTATCAACTAAATAATCCTACTTAACCATACTACCATACGTATAACTAAACCTACATATAAACCTTCTCTGCCAGAAATCACATTATAAACAAGTGTTCATAAACGGGCAAGCAGATTTAGACAATTTTCTATCAGCTAAAATCATCACACACTGATAGGCTCCACATTAATTGCAAAATATAGAATTGCTACAAACTAACAAAAGTTCACACCAGTTGAATCACCAATTAAAGAGTCAGTCACTCACTAAAGGATTGTCATCTATAATGAATTAAATACCTGCTTAGCGACGAACTCAGGATAATTATCCTGAAGCAATTGCAAGGCCTGCCTAGTAGCAAGTCGAAGCTCCCTTTTGTCTGGACCAGGAGAGTTCTTGAGGTCACTAACTTGAAAGATAGTATTGATTCCACCAGGATTGAAATCCAACTTCCTTATACTTCTCTCCAAGAACTGAATCCGCCAGCGCAAAAACTTGTTTCTCTTCGCCTCATCACCAAAGGTTTTGTTATACAATTCCTTATTCTGAAACTCCCCATACACATTATAGCAAACAGGGTGTCCTCCTTTGTCATGACCATCCATAAACACAACTTTTTCAAGATCCTCCCCAAGATTTTCATCTACCAGCTCTTCAATGTTAAACTCTTTTCTCCATAAAATTGTGTTCTTTAACATAGCAAATGATTCCTTAACCTTGAAATCTCTAGCTCTAAGAAACTTAAGCAGAATCACATCACTCCTATCATCTTTCATTAGTGGCACTCCCCAAATGAATACTTCCTGTGGAAAATCAACAGATGGAGCTTCTTGGGTTTTAGCTGTAGTAAAGGTTTGATTTTTAATCCCTTCTTGAACAAGAAACTTTAGCTCTTCAAGTGTTTTTCCTTCAGAATCAGATAGATCTGAGACTTTTCTGCTTTCTTCTTTAAATGAAACGAGAGATTCAGGGATCTTTTTAACTTCAACTGGTTTAGGTTTCTCAGATTCAGTACTAACACCCAGTGGTTCTTTGTCAGAAACAGTAACAGACACTTGTTCAGCTGCAAGTAGAGTTGGTTCTGGTGGTGGTTGAGTTAAAGGACCTTCCTTTTCAACTACAGTAGTAACAGCAGTAGAGTGATGTTCCTCAGGTTGTTCAAGGGATTCAACTTCAACTGAAGCAAGAGGTGGTTCGGGTTCTAGTGATGTTGGTGGAGGAGGGGGTGGGGTATCTTCCTCAGCCGTGGCTGGTGGCTGATGGGTATGCTCTGTATCAGCCATTCAAGCAAATGGGGGTGAATGAAATCAAGAGTTCTTTAAAGAGATAGTGGTGATAGACACAAAAGGGGAAGTGAGGAGGATGGGGTGGTAGTGATAACTGATAAGTATAGAGTAATAGTGAGGAGAGAAAGAGTAGTAGCTTTCAGTTTATTCTAGAGAGAGAGAACGAGACTTTTTTGGACAGAAGAGAGAAACGGCTGAGCAGAGTGACGCAGTTTTACTCCTGAGCTGTTGAGGTTAAGGGTTGACACGACAAGGATTTTTGTTTTGTTCAATGTGAGAATCCTAGGTACCCATAAAACACGGTCTCACCGTGGCTCTTTTTTTGTTTTTTATATTCAGCTTCTTGGTTAGAAATAGGGCTGGCCAGTAGGCGCGGCCATCCGACACGTCTGACATCGGTATTAAAAAAAAAAAAAAAGCGGGGCCGGGCTCGAGCAGGCGGGCAGTATGGTCATGCCGACCCCGCCATGACGATCCGCCCCACTTAAACCACGCCCCGACCTTGATCCACTTGATTCGACCGCTTTGCAAAATAGCGTTGTCCAGCCATTTTATTTGGCCATTGGACAACGCCATTTTAGGCTCCTCTCCCAACCCTACCCACTTTATATTTATTTTTAACCATAAATACCTCATTCATTCCTTTATTATTTTCACAAATCTTTCTACTCTCTAATCTCTCAATCAATCTCTAATTCTCTATACAATATTGTCTACATATTCAATCTATTTATTAATTTGAGAATTGGGAGTGAAGTTAACTAGCTGAGGATTATCTATCGAGCAAAGTTTCAATTTTCAACCTCGATTACACGTCGACTTACGTCGGCGTTTGATCTGATCGTTCTCTCATTAAATTATTATTTTGTCTTTATTTCATTTAGCACATTTAATTTCATTATCTTTAACTATTTATTAGCATAATTAAAATGAAAGGACTAAGAGGCGTGTTGGGTAGAGTAAAGTCGCTTCTTTCAGTAGGGGTGGTAACAAGGGCAAGTACTTCTTCTAGTATTCTTGTTCGATTATTCTAGACAAGATGATTTTATAGATCTGAAATGTTTCTGAAATACCATATGATCTTGACACAAATGATTATCACGAAATTGAAGAAGATTTTAATTTAGATGACACTCTAGTTGATGATACACCTATTAATGAAGATGATGATACACCCACTAGTGAAATGCCTCTATCCCCTCTTATGAGGCAGGTCAGAAAGCGACCATTAAAATCGGTTGTATGGAAATATTTTGTGAGGGCGTAGCTAATCAAGTATTGTATGTAAAACTTGTAAAATGTTTATTCTTTTAAAAGCTGGACAAGGTCGTGGTGGGGACGGGGTTTAGGAAGACACACATTGCAAAAACACAAAGCCTTGCATGCCCAATACATGATTGAAAAAGCGGTGAGCAAACGTCCTCTCAATCGGGACAAGGTTCACATACTACCGTCTGGAGAAAGTACTGAGTCAAATTAACCATGTGACGGGGAGTTGTAGGCCACAAATATGATAAACATAAAGATAGGAAGCCTTAACAAAATTAGTTCTTTGTGGAGGTTTGCCTTTTTCATTTCTGAATCTCTGGTTTTATTCATTATATTAGAGATATATATAATCCTGCTTATAAAGGTTTTTCTAGATCAACTGTTAAAAGATATGTATTTAAATTTGCACATGAATATCAACAGTATTTACGTTATGCATTATATCATTTAAATTGCAAAGTTGCTTTAACTTCTGATATAGGTCGTAGTAATCTTGCCATGATTATTTAACGGTAACTGTCATTGGATAGATTATAAATGGTCTATGCAAAAACGTATTTTAGCATATAGATATATAGATAGTAGGCATTTGGTGAGTTTATTTGAAAATATTTATTCGATCGCGATTATTACTAATAACCGATAAAGTTATGAGTATTACATTAGATAATGCATCTTAACAATTACGCTATTAGTATTTTAAGAAATGTTTTAACTCTCTTTTCCAAAACATTTTCATATCAAATGTGCGTGCCATATTTATAACTTAGTTGTAAAGGATGGTCTTTCACTTTTTCAAGATATTCTTGAAAAATACAATTTGTTATACACTTTATTTTTAAAAATAATAGAATTCAACAAAGAAAAGAATATAAAAACTTGCCACGATTGTGGACTATCTTCTGAAAAATTCAGAAGAAGTACCAACTAGGTGGAATTCGTTATATGACCAACTAATTGTTGCTTATGACTATAGAAAACCTATTACTTTATTTTTAACGCCATAATCAAAATCCAAATGATATGATTGTGGATCTTGATTGGGAGAAAATTAGAGAACTTATTGTATTTTTAGAAAATTTTCAACGAGCAACAAAAGAATTTTCTACTTTATATTATCCTACTATTTCAACTATGTTGTTTTATATAGCTATAATATTTTTACTTCTTAAAGAATATATGGAAAAACACCTTATATTTGCATTATTAAAAAATGTTTATGAAATTAAAAAATTTTATTCCTATTCCCTATTTATATTATTGGTGTTGTATTAAACCCACTATTAAAGTAGAGGTTGTAAAAGTCTTATTGAAAATATATATAAGCTGTATGGACGTACTACCACCTCAACTCCCAAAAATTTAAATGTTGAACCACCTATTGAACTAACGCTAGAAGAAGTGTTGAATAGCGTAGAAGATGAATGCAAAAAGTATATCGGCATTACCGAAGAAAGTGCTAGTAACAACCGACTTTTGTATCATCTTCTTCTTCAACCTAACTAAAAAGACAAGCGGTTTACGTGGCTAGGCCTAATATTAATTCTATTGAAAGCCTCGTAAATAAAATGTGCGGTGGTAGCGGTGCTAACAAATTAGTGAGTTCGATGTTTTTGTTTTGCGGGGTAATTTACCTTACCAAGCGATTATCAATGAAGAAGGAAAGGAAGACTTCTTTGAAATATTGGAGCGAATGAGAAGACATTTCCGACACTTTCAATGATGGCGAGATATTTTGAACATCTGCGTCATCGCTTCGAAGCGCTTTTTCTGCACGCAGATTTCAAATAGGAGAGCACAGACACTCATTAGTCGGAGACAGCTTGGAGATGGCGGTACTATTCGAGATTGGATACGAGCGGAGGCGAAGGAGGCGATCAACCGTAGATTAACGAAGAAGATGGCGACAACTACAACGACATTTTATCTCAAGGCATGAGTAGCGGCGTGGAACAATTTGATCAAGATATACCAATTCCAACCAAGAACCACAAGAAATTATAAAGAAATTAGAAAAATATTTTCAAATTGGTAATTTATTTCATTGCAATTTTTAAATTTTTCTATGTCTTTCACTCTTTTGCAATTTTTTTCAACAACAGTACACTACAATGTAATTTTGAATCTTGTATATTTGATATTTCAATGAAATTAATAATATAAAAGGCACAAAAATAGCCTTGGGATGTTTTTTTACACTATTCTTGTCTTTGTTTAATTATTTAGTTTATAACTTTATACTTTATACTTTATAGTTTATAGTTTATACTTTATAAATATATTATATATATGAGTATAATACTATAATACTATAATTATAAATTATAATACTATAAGTCTATAATATTATAGTATATGTATATGACATTATGACTATATGACAAGTATATGTTAATGTTACTTTGTTAGTACTTAGTAATTTATTATTTTAATTTAGTGAAAAATTAAAAAAAAAAAAAAAAAAAAAAACTAACCCGTCCCGCCCCGACTTCAACGGATCGGATCGGACGACATGGTATGGTCCCGCCCGACCGACTCTCCAGGTCGCCCACTCGACCCGCCTTTTCTCCGCCCGACCCCGCCCGAGCCAAACCCGACTCATGGGCCTGCCCCGATCGCCACTTTTCTAAAGATATTAATTCGGGTCATTCAATACTAATATCAGTAAATCGCGAAATATATCTTAATTATCAGAGTTTGAGAACAGAACAATTGATATCACATACAAGATTCTATCCCAAAAGAAAGTAAAATATTCCCACCAAAATTCAAACTCACACTTTTAAATTTACCCCATTTATCATTCAGCTATATCCGGGGACACATCACTCTTTTTTAATGCAACCACACATCATACTCACTCTAATCTCATGACTTAGGTCTAGAGGGCACTTATTAGTCTCATTCCTTTTCACTCTAGTTATTTTATTAATATATGTACTCATAATATCATGTTTGGATCTCATTTAATCGTTATGAACAAAAGTACGCAAATAATTATTTTTCTATACTTTTTATGTTATAAATAAAAATAATATACTTGTTAATTTTAAAATTCAATTGATTTTCATATCTCATTAATTAAAAATTAAAAAATTTAATAAATTATAAATAAATTCATTATTAGGTGTACCATACCGATAAAGAATTGAATTTTAAGGAACATATGCATTTAAAATTAATTAAGAATTTAAATACAATTTCAAATTTGACGTAAGAATTCTACAAGTGTAGGTTGTTTCGTAAATTTCAGTCTCTTAGCGATAATATAACGCTTGAATTCACGAAAATATTTGTCCAAACTTTCAGCAAAAGGTGATTCAATAGTTTTCCCTTGAAGATTGTCTAAGAGTTTAACAGTTAACTCTTCTATCTCACGTCAAGTAGCAATAGGTTGAGGCTCTTCATCAACACTTTCGTTGTCACCTTCTGTATTCATTGTCTCTTGTTCTTTCACTTCAATCACTAATCTCTTCGTCATTGTAAGTTTCAAGGATTAGAAGAGTTGCGTCAAACTCCGTATAAATGGTAGCATCCATTGTTTGATTGGTGTTATGCGATGGGATTTGGGAGATAAGTGATGACACATTACCAACATCCTCAACATGTTGTACATTTTCACTATTAATATTGAGTTTTCATATGTAGATAGAATTCTGGTATTTCTCCAACAATGGAGAATGATATTTTTACAATTGTATGATGTTTCGTAAATTTCAGTCTCTTAGTGATAATATAACGCTTGAATTGATGAAGATTTTTGTCCAATTTTTTAGCAAAAAAGAATCCAATGTTTCCTTTGATGATTATAATAAATATTTTGATATTTTATTTTTTATACATAATATATTTCTTACAAATATTATTACACAATATTTAAGTATGATTGTTATAGAGAGGATATTTAGAAAAAATATACGGTTATAATGAATGTCATTGCTACTATAGGTAGAATGTTGTTATAGAAAAGTAAAATATAACATGAAAAATCGATTCCGGAGAAAATCATATCGTTATAGTGAAATATTGTTACATCGAATGACAATTATGTATAGGTTTGACTGTATAAGGTTTTACTCCCTTTGTCCCAATTTATTTGATATTGTTTACTTTTTCAGTTGCAAATTTTTAATTTTGGTCATATGTTTGAACATACTCTTTCAAATTTTCGAAATAAAATTACATATTTGAAAACTATGTAAAAAAGTACTATAAGTCACCATAATTAATTGATTAAAATATTTAAAAAATATATGAAAAAATTACGATAAAAAAAAACTCGTTTGACTCTCAAAAAGAGCAAAGTGTCAAATAAATTGGGACGGGAAGAGTACTACTATATTACTACATTCCATATTAGTTGTGTCACGACCCAAATTCCTATTGTGTCATGAGGGCACCTACCATAACTCGTAGGCGAACCATAACCGTTCAACATAGTAAATACGAAACTAAATGCAGAAAGTAAGGAAACTGAAAGAATGGAATTTAACAAGTCTTATAATTTAATACATAATCTAAAACAAATCTCCCAAAACTTGATTGTCATGAGTACAAAGCTACTAATTAAATACAAGTCTGTAACATAATTACAATCATTTCTGAAATATAGGACATAAAGGTAAAACAACATGATGAAGAGTTCCAGTGCCAGGATGGAATCTACAGCTCACCTTGGGCTCCAAAGATGAATCTTCAAACTCTGTGTCAAGCTCCTCCGCTGACGTCCAGCTCGGTACCTACACATAGAGTGCAACAAGTGTAGAGTGAGTACGAAAAGTACGTCTATCCAGCAGCACCGTCGACCGACAATAGCTATAACGGTGGCGAGGGTTGATACTCCCCTATACTTCTCTTCCTGATTGGTTAGTCAAATCATACAGTTTCTAGGTAATTCAAGCATTTAAGTAAGGATTCTACAACTACACCGAGTCATAGAGTCCATTGCTCTTCACAGAACCTAATAAAGTTTCTCGTTTTACTTTAACTATGATAGATATAGCCTAACCTACGCCCAAGCGGGCATCTAAATCCTCAAGATTTCATACTTTCATTAATCAAAATAAGTTCTACTCATAAAACTCCCACCCTTTCACAAACTAAGGCACAAGCATTATCAAGATTCAGTCTTTTCTCCAAAATAATAAGTCTATCATTAAAGGTCAAATCTATTAGCTCTACAATTCAACAGTGTATAAGTATTATTCAGGTTCACAAGTCCCATTTCAATTTTCAATACGTCATCAATAGCCTAAACCTCATAACCAGCCGTCTAGTCTCACAACTCAACCTTACAGAATTTATAAGTCTCAAGTATCAATAGTTCTTCCAACAAGTCACAAGATCAAGTAGTCTATCAGACATCAACATCGAGCACGCACAACATCAAATACATATCAAAATGAAAATGAATGCAATGTAGATAATATGTATGTATGTACTGACCATATGTACCAGATATACACATGATGCTATAGTTCTGCTTCACGTGACCCAATGAGGACTCATGAGATCCATATACCCATTCAAAATGTACTATAGAATCCCAGCTATGTGGTTGTAGTGTCATCATCAATCTCACTCTCTTATCATGTACCATATCCCATAACCAACTTCCCAAGCCATTTTCAGCAATATAACAACAGTTCAAATGCCAAATATAGATTGTATGTATGATATGGATATGCGTAGACCATGTAATCACCATAATCGGTTAATCAGTATTTATCAATTTCCATTCAAATGTTCAGACAAGATGTGAAGTGATGAATGCATGATAGGTAAAATCATAATATCATAACAAATGGATACAAACCCAAATAAATCTCAATCATACCAACCTAATCGGACAATTTCACCGCATATCGTGGATCAAAGGCTAAACATATAATCTATTTCACATGCATATTTCTGATTAATTAATTACCCATTTAAATTCACCCGATATTCGTATTTATGCTCATCACCTCACTAATACGGGACCCCCAAATCCCCATTACTTATCTTAGTTCATTACAACACATACCAACACGTAATGCTACACTAGAGTCTAAAAGGTCACAACTTGCCTGGATAGAGCCGAAGAAGTCATGCGGTAGCTTTTCCTTTTTGTGGTGCCTCATCACGAGCCCACTCTGATTAATCATATCAACAATATGAGACTACGGTCTAGTCGATACCCATAATCCCCAAGCTAGTTTACAAAGGAATCCCAGACTCACATTACCAAAATACAAACTTTTCTACCGAAATAGAATTCATACATGCTAGATAGTCATAATACCAAGTTAATTTAACAACGGACCCCAATTGGATCCTCAATTTTAAGATAAGACAAAATCCTAAATTTAAAATCATATAATTTTCCCCAATTCTTAAAAAAAGTTTAAGCATGCAATTTTTCAATTAATTAAAATCTACTACTCAATTACATCATTAATATACAATGCTCATAATAATAGTCCGCTAATTAACCCCAAATTCTCAATGAAGACTCTCTTATTCTCTACATAGTCAATTTCCCTTTCCAAATATGGATTCAAGCCTATAATAATAAAATACATCAATATAATTGACTAAGATTAGGGCTTAGAATTTACCTAAATGAAGAACCTCAAATATCCACCTTGAATCTCCCCAAAATGTGCTTAAGGACGTGGAAAATGGAAAATAGGAACAAATAGTTCGGTCTAGGGCATAAATCACTGCTGTAACAGTGCCTTCATCGCGAGACCCTGCACGTGATCGCGTAGGCTAACCTGACCCTATCCTGCTGGATTGAATGTGATTGCGGATAGTTTCACACAATCATAAAGCACCGCGACTCAACCCTCTTCCAGGCGCGTGTCCACGCAACCGCGATCACTACCGCCGCGATCGTGAGAGTCTAGTTTCACCAAGGCCAGCGATCACACTTCCATATCTGATTTCACACGATTGATCTAACTCCTCCCAAATTCCTTGGTTCTAATTCCAACCACACTTCTGAATGCAATTAATTAATTCTATAATTTCTATTATCAACATTTTAGTCTTTTAGTTGTAGTCACAATCTTTTACCAAGCTTGTGCCAGTCAATATTTTAATTCCGCGTATCTTTATTCCGCATCATCCAAGTCTTCATTGGTACCAAGAATCCATATAAAACACATTGTCATACACCGAGAGTCTAAATCATGACTCTCTCTCACCAAGAAGAATATGATTATTCTGAGCCACTCCCAGCCTTTCCATAAAAACTGACCTTATCTAAGTCCAACTACGCTAATTCCAAAATCGTTAGTTTCATTTTATTGAACTGAAAACTATTGAGCTAATTCTCATCATCCAATATCATCAAATCTACTTGTAACTCCAAATAAAGCCTGATGACTCTGCCATTTCTTTTTTCTGAATTGTGAATCTATCAAATTCTCAAAAATGGATTATTGGACTAGCCATAAATCTCTATACAATAAACACATAAGCCACCCGGCGACACATGAATGATCCTGACCTGGTGCAAGGTGCACCACTTCTCAAATGTCACCAATAGTCACCTCAATTAACTCAATTTCTTCACACAATCAATCATTGTACTCTCATAGGTTTGTGGTGACCAATCCCAATCCGTTGTTCGTGAATACTCAATGCCGCAAGGTCATCCATGTCATGAAAATTAAACTCTACCCAAGTTATCAATTTAGTACTGATGAACTACACTTCATAGCTTAAGTCTTCATTTTCTCAACTCACAATTGATACGAAAATCTGAAAGAACCTCATATAATCTGAACATCGAATATTCATTTTTGCACTTTCACTTAACTCGTTCACTACTCTGAATACTTCGATGCAAGGCCTGAAGCCTCATGCTCCCCTTTTATAATAATTGATTTTTTTTTTATTGTAAGGCCTTTTTTTTACATTTTTAGATAATCCAAAGTATAAATTCTTGTAATTCACGTGCCTACCACATGCAAGAACTCTCACGTCATTATTACTAGATGTCCTCAACCATGCAATCCAGTCAGTAACGCTTCGACATCATCTACTATCATGAACACAAATTCACTTTAGAAATATAACTTTAACCTTCAAACTTAAGAGATTTTAAGCTTTCCTATATTGATCAACTCTAACGCATTCATTCAAGAATGATATGAAATTATCCATTGATACCACACAGGCCGTCTTCACATCAATATTATCACGTCAGTCATTTGAAACTCAAATCTCACGATCGTCAATCACAAATCCTCATGGCACTTTGCCATAACACTTAGTCAACTCCTGTGGACTTCCTTCTTCCAACCTAATTAACAATTACACCATATACGAAAATAATATGAGATAATTCTACCATAATTCACATTTTACCCCAATAATCA
This sequence comes from Przewalskia tangutica, assembly GCA_029844215.1. Lineage (NCBI taxonomy): Eukaryota > Viridiplantae > Streptophyta > Magnoliopsida > Solanales > Solanaceae > Przewalskia > Przewalskia tangutica. The sequence continues at coordinate 26,686,918 of CM056736.1, read as the reverse complement.
TGTTGCTTTGAACCTAACATGTCTTTATCTTAATTCTTCAATTTTCATATTCTATACAAAAAGCACATTCGCCGCTATCGTCCGAAAATTACTCAAAGCCACTCGAGAGTGTACCGAATATCATAAATCTTGCAAAATAGCTAAGTCAATCCTGGAGATAGTAGAAAACTACAAACTTGAACAATCGAAGGTTTTCCTTGCCTCACTCGAATCTCAAAACTATATGCTTATCTAAATCAACACATTATATGAACAATCCTTCATGAAACCTCCCACCTTAAATACTGATCAACCTCTGTTACCCCAACAAGATTCATTATTGTCGATATAGTATTTCAAACTGTGACTGCATGTCCATAACATGCAGGGCAATCTCATTTACCATTCACAAAGTTCTACTAACACTCTCATACAATTCCATACCAGTATCATTGCCTATGATTCCTTAATCAAAGAATCATTCTTCTACCTTGTCTTACAAGTCCACCAACCAAATATTTATACACAAAGTACCATAGTGAATTCACTTTTCTTGGTTTCAACCGTTATCATTGATCCTTACTTGAATTCTCGAAATGTACCTTCAAAACTTAAGTCTGTTAACATCTACCATTGATCTATCACTTTAAATATCCTTATCGACTGAAACCTTACTCAAGGGTCCTTAACTGATATTTACCCAAAAAGAACCATCTCTCGCCTTGTCTCGTCAAATTAGAATGCCTCTAACAAATCATGTAGTCATCCTCCTCATTCCATCAATTCTGAAAAATTACACCACCATCATTTATGAAAACTTGTGTATCCATAAGCAATAAGTAAAATGCCCATATTCCTTATCCACAATTAAGTGCAACCACCGGATACTCCTTAAGTAATACATCTTCACACTTGTCCATCTCTAGATCCATTCTCATTAGTCGATCCTTATACATCATGGTAGTCTACAACATAGTAAAAATATCTACCAATCCATCTCCCATTAGCATCTACTTTATACATAGAGTAGTCTATTTCGATGATATCTTAATGAATTTATCCTACTTATCCTGGGGCCATTAATCAATTACGTAGATAGTTCATATACCATTCGTCTTTAATACACCACCGCAATGCCATCCTAGTGCACTCAACTTAGCCTTTCGCATTCACCTGAATTTAACAGACTTAGCACAATCCGCACTCCTATCAGATAAATACTTTACCACTTTAACATTCTGTCACCAAGCTTGAACCGTTCAAATTTTCTTAAGTACCACCCAACTTCGTAAGATAGAAGGAAAACTACTCATACAAACCTTATAACAAGTCTTATCACCTCTAACCCCATTACCAAAGGTCGCCTTTCACGTTCTTGTCTTTTATCACTCCTCTTCAAAAACATTACCATAGTCATTTCCCTCTTATATGACAAGTCGATCCTCCTAAGTCTAAGCGTATCTTCAAGATACCAACATATGTACTCTTTCATTACTGAACTTTTTACTTGTCTTTGATACACCCACATCATACAACTGTCATAATAAATCTTGGTGACTTTGAATTATTCCCACATCAATCATACCTCAAGTAAAACATCCTTGATATGTCAAACCTCATCAAGCGCAATCCTTAAATTCGTAACGCTTATTACTTAGTTAATTCGCTAGCCATATGAATTCAAATCTCCAACTCCTTCCCCATTACATGTTATATAATATATGCACCTTTTTGACCTTCGAGTAACTAACTGTTGAAGATATGAGATCAAGCAGTCCTTCGTACCATTGCTCATATTTTCTAGGGATATCACTGAACCAAAAGTATGAATCAAAGCCCCGCTCAACCGAGTCTTAAAATCATAGCTCTAATATGAACTCACCTTGTGTCCTTATCATAGTGACACGTCTCGTACTATACTGCATGATGTCACATCTAGCCACTCATGAGCAAATCTAAGAATGTGTCCTCACTATTGGTGAGAGAGTGAAACGAAGAAGTTTAGGCCTTAGACTGAATCATATACGCATGATAAGGAATGAAAGAATGGAAGTTTCTTCTTAATATAGCCTCTCGAAGATAGGTACGGAGCTCTTCGTGCCGATCCACAAGACTCTACTAGACACCGCTCTTATACTCATGAGACCAATGAACTCTTATAGTTCTAATACAAATTTATCATGGCCCAAATTCCCATTATGTCGTGAGGGAACCTACCCTAACCCGTAGGTGAACTACAACTATTCAACATAGTGAATACAAAACTAAATGCAGAAAATAAAGAAAATGAAAGAATGGAAATTAACAAGTCTTATAATTTAATACATAATATGAAAGAAATTTTCCAAAACCTGGTTGTCATAAGTACAGAGCTACTAATTCAATACAAGTCTAGAACTTAAATACAATCACTATCTGAAATATAGGACATAAAGGTAACACAACAGGATGAAGAGTTTCAGTGTCGGGATGGAATCTATGGCTCACGAACTCCCAAGATGAATCTCCAAGCTTTGCGTCAAGCTCCTCCGCTGGCGTCCGACTCGGTACCTGAACATAGATTGCAGCAAGTGCAAAGTAAGTACGGGAAGTATGTGTATCCAACATCATCGTTGACCGACCCTAGCTATAATGGTAGCGAGGGTTAATAATTCCCTATACTTCTCTTCCTGCTTGGTTAGTCAAATCATACAGTTTCTAGGTAATTCAAGCATTTAAGTAAGGATTCTATAACTACACCGAGTCATAAAGTCCATTTCTCTTCACATAACCTAATAAAGTTTCTCGTTTTACCTCAACTAGGATAGAAATAGACTTAAGGTTCAAGCAATGCCCAAGTGGGAATCTAAAATCCTCAAGATTATTAGCTCTCCAAAATAATAAGTATATCATTAAAAGGTCAAATCTATTAGCTCCACAGTTCAACTGTGTACAAGTATTATTCAGGTACACAAGTCTTATTTCAGTTCTCAATACATCATCAATAGCCTAAACCCCATAACCGAATGTCTAGTCTAATCAAGTCTCAAAATTCAACCTTACATAATTTATAAGTCTCAAGTATCAATAGTTCTTCAAACAAGTCACAAGATCAAGTAGTCTATCAAACATCAACATCGAGCACACACAACATCAAATGCATATTAAAATGAGAAAGAATGCAATATAGATGATATGTATGTATGCATTGTCCATATGTACCCGGATACACACACTGCTACAATTCTGCTTCACGTGATTCATGGGGGACCCATGAGGTCTATATACTCATTCGGAATGTACCATAGGATCCCAACTTTGTGGCTATAATATCATAATTATTCGAGATTTCCATTCTGATCCTAGCTCTATGGTTGTAGTGTCATCATCAGTCATCACTCTCTTATCATGTACCATATACCATAACCAACTTCCCAAGCCATTCTCAGCAGTATAACAACAGTTCAAATGCCAAATATAGATTGTATGTATGATATGGATATGCGTACACCATGTAATCACCATAATCAGTATTTATCAATTTTCATTCAAGTGTTCAGACAACATGTGGAGTGATGAATACGTGATAGTTTAAATCATAATATCATAACAAATGGTTATAAGCCCAAATAAACAACAATCATACTAACATAAGTAGACTTTTTCACCGCACAACGTGGCCCGATGGCTAAACACATAAACTACTTCACATGCATATTTCTGATTCATTAATTACCCAATTAAGTTCATTCAGTATCCATATTAGTGCTCGTCACCTCACTAATACGGGAACCTCAAATCTTCATTACTCTGCTTAGTTCATTACAACACATACCAACATGTAACGCTACTCTAGAGTCTAGAAAATCTTAACTTGCCTGGATAGAGCTGAAGAAGTCATTTGGTAGATTTTACCTTTCGTAGAGCCTCCTCATGAGCACACTTTGATCAATCATATAGATAATATGAGATTATGGTCTAGTCGATACCCATAATCCCGAAGCTAGTTTACAAAGGAACTCCAGGACCACATTACCAAAATATGAACTTTTCTACCCAAATAGGATTCATATGTGTTAGATACTCATAATACCAAGTTAATTTAACAACAGACTCCAATTGGGTCCTCAATTTCGAGATAAGGTAAAATCCCCAATTCAAAACCCTAGAATTTCTCTCAGTTCTTAAAAAGGGTTTAAGAATGTAATTGGTCAATTAATTAACATCTACTAGTCAGTTACATCATTAATATACAACTCCCACTAGTCAATTACATCATCAGAATTATCTTTATGAGTAAAAAATCCACATCGAGCGAATAATATTAACACCAGAAGGACGGGGTACCAACTCCCACGTCTTATATTTAATAAAAATATTATATTCATCATTCATAGATAATTTCCAATTCCGGTCATTTAAGGCAGACACTAGTTACATGGTAGTGGGGATTTAAGAATATTAAAATTTAGATTAAAATATCTTTTTGGTTTAAAAATATCTCATTGACTACGAGTAACAGGTCTATGACTCGGGGGAGAATTGAGTGGATTCGAGGAAAAAATGGGATGGGTGATGGATTGGCCAGCAGGCCCAACACTGGAAACGGAGCTCGGAACTGAAGCAATCTCGGTATTAGGCTGTACAGTTGGCCCAATAACTGGACCAGGGACAATCACGGGATGGGTAGTGGGAATGTGTGGGCCAACAAGTAGTGATAGAGGGATAACCCAAAAACACACAAGTGGTAGAACAGGCTTGAAGTTTGTTAATTATAGAGGACGGAAAAAATGGATGGCATAAACACCCAAAGACCCTAAGATGTGAATATGAAAGATTCTTATTATATAGAATTTTAAGGGAAGATTCATATGCTAACCCTTTGGTATGAAGTATGTTAATGAGGTAAGTAGTCATTTGTAGAGCATGATGCCAAAAGAAGGAGAGACAGAAGTATGGGCTAATAAAGTTCGGATAATATTATTAATGGTACGAATATTCCATTCGTCTTTCCCATTTTGGGAGGACGTATGAGGACAAAAGAAATGAAAAACTATTCCATTAGCATCACAACATTCCCGAAACAACCTATTATCATATTCTTTGTCATTATCAGACTGAATATGTTTTATTTCTCATTCGAATTGGGTACGGATGAAAGTTCTAAATATTAAGAATGTAGTAAAAATTTGGGATTTTTTCGCTAACGGAAAAGTCCATAAAAATTATAATAATCATCCAAAAACAGAACATAATAATGATGGCCCAAAGAACTTAAAACTGGAGATGTCCATAAATCGCTATGAATAATGTCCAAATACATCAAAATACGAGAAGTAGACACTACAAATGGTAATCTAACATGTTTCCCTAACATACAGGAATGAAAAATTGGAGTACTATGCGTACTCTTACAAGAAATAAAATTCTTTTTATGCAAGAAAGAAATAATTGACGACCCAGGATGACCCAACCGTGCATGCAACAAGGAAGGAGCTAGAGCAGCAAATGTCGATGGCATGACTTGACTCGAGGAAGTGGTGGTGGTTGTAATTGGATAAAGATATCCTCTACTGTTGCATCTCATGAGAGGTATCTCCGTTTTGAAACCCTTCACCGAAAACCCAAATGGATCAAAATTAACGGAAACTCAATTATTAGTTGTGAATTTGCGAAGAAACACCAATTTTTAAATTAAGTTAGGAGACTGAAGGGTATTTTTCAAAAATAAAAGTGGATGAGGGGGAGACAAAGTTGTATTACCGTAACCACGAATTGGAATTGAGTTGCCATTACCAATAATAATGCCATAATTTTTGCTCATATTGAAATAAGATGAGAGAGTACCTTGATCGGATGTCATGTGAGAAGTGACACCAGTGTCCATGTACCAATTTGCATCTACAGTATGTACCAAGTTTTTAATTTCTCATTCTAATTGGGTACGGATAAAAGCTCTAAATTTTAAGAATGTGGTAAAAACTTGAGATTTTTTCGCTATCGGAAATCTATATAAATTAGAATAATCATCTAAAAACATAACATAATAACGATGGCCCAAATAACTTAAAACTATAGATGTCCATAAATCGTAATGAATAATGTCCAAAGGCATCAAAGTACGAGAAATAGATGCTACAAATGGTAATCTAACATATTTCCCTACCGGACATAAATGAAAAATTCGAGTACTATGCGTACCCTTACAAGAAATAAAATTCTTTTATGCAAGAAAGAAATAATTGACGACTCAGGATGACCCAACCGTGCATGCCACAAGGAAAGAGCTAGAGCAGCAAATGTCGATGGCATGGCTTGACTTGACTCGAGGAAGTGGTGGTGGTTGTAATTGGATAAATATCTCATCTAATATTGCATCTTATGAGAGGTATCTCCGTTTTGAAATCCTTCACAGAAAACCCAAATGTATCAAAATTAACAGAAACCGAATTATCAGTGGTGAATTTGCAAAGAAACACCAATTTTTAATTAAGTTAGGAGCATGAAGGGTATTTTTCAAAAAAAAGAGGTGAATGAGGGGGAGACAAAGTTGTATTACCGTAACCACGAATTGGAATTGAGTCACCATTACCAACAATAATGCCACGATTTTTGCTCATATTGAAATAAGACGAGAGAGTACCTTGATCAGACGTCATGTGAGAAGTGGCGCCAGCGTCCATGTACTATAATTACATCTAGAGTATTTAATCCAAGTGTATGCAAGACGACCTCAGTGTCAGTGGGTGTCGGTATCGGATTTGGGCCCACTGCGTTGAAAGCCTGTTGGGGCCGGGCCCCAAGTAGACCGACCTGGAGCTGACCAGGATTGTTGTTGCGTGCTGCCATAAGGACCCAAGTACCCGAAAAATAGTTGGGTGGGCAGTAGGGTGGACTGGGCAATTGGCCACTGGTCCAGGCCCACTGAAAGGGGTCCAGGGTTGAGACCAGCTGGGCTGGGGCCTAGTCCCCCGAGGCCCACCACCGGCAGTGCCACTGTTTCATCCGTCGTCGTTATTGCCGCCACCATTTTTCCTATTAATCTTTCTGTTTTGACCCTTTTTGCCAACACCGTTGATACAGTTTTGGCTTGAACAACAAAACTGAGAGAGTTATCGGACGTAGTCATCATCGCTACGAACTTGCACTGGTAGCCACTTTTTTGGCCAAGTCGGCTTATTCTAATGTGAGCATCGAACGGGCTTGATAAAAAGGAGGAAGTGGATTACTTTGTTGGAGAAGAGTTTCAATGACATTATATGCCTCAGAGAGGCATGCAACCATTTGTATAACAAGACGATTATTGGTAACAGGCACTCCAACGTTACAAGTTAGTCCGCCAATTCCTTGAGTCATTTACAATAAGCCGAAACATTCGGAAAATCTTCCATGTCGACTTTTGAAAACTCTTGCTCAAGAGTGACAACTCGGGAATGTTTGTTATCTTAGAATATATCATGCAATCGATTCCAGGTAGCCATAGCCATCGTGTCTGGTTCAATGATCATCTGTAAAAGGTCATTATAAATAGTGGAGTAAATCCATTGAAGGACGATAGCATCAAAGGTTATCCATAACTGAGGATTCTCCTCGGGGGTATTAGTTGTGCTAGTTTCCGGAGGAATTATGTGATGGAGGATTTAATGGGAGAGTGTGTGAATTTTGAACAATTTTGCCCATGTCATATATTAGACATTTTCCATCTCAAGAACGATAGGGATGCGGTTCTTGATGTTGAAAATAGAAAGGGCAGGATGAAACATGTTCTTCGATTGTTCAAGTTCTTTTTCTCTTCTTTACTTTATTTGAGTTTATATTGGTTATTGAGTTGATTAGTTCTTAGCATGTCTATGAGCCAATTATTTTTATTATGGTTTTTCGTCGAGTCACTTGAATCTCTTTCATGAATTAATGCATTACTAGTATTTCTTCTTCGTATATTGAGATCTATTCAACTTGTGATTATTGCATGATAATTAACTGGCCATTAATTTTCATTACTTACATGATTTCAAATCGAGATCTGAAAATGAAGATTTGAATATGCTATAGTTATTTAGATGTAGGTTTAATCTTGAACAACAGTATCACGATTTTCTGTGTAGTATTTATGTTATTGATCGTAATCCTCTTATGTGGTAGAATTTATCATAGAAATATAGAAAATTCCCACTTAGGTTGAGTTTTTATATGTCCTAACTGGAATATAGAACATCTTTGTTAACCTGCTATCTTAATAAGGAGAATAATCATTAGTCTTGCATTAACAAGTGATAGAGGGGATAGTTAAGGAGATTGGAATCCCTAATTACCTTCATAACTGATTTAAACTTCAAGTATTATCATCCTTAGTTTATTCTTGTTTATCGCTTTAGTATTAGTTCATAGTTTAGAAAATCACAACTCATTAACGTTTTCCAAATAGAAACTAAAGGTTCGTTAATCGGTACTTGGTAATTCAGTCTCTGTGGACGATACTCGATCTTACCGAGATTATTATTACATTTCGATACGTTCACTTGCGTAGCATATAGAAAAATCGCAACATGTTTTTGACGTTGTTGCCGGGAAATGAAGTCTTATCAATATTGAACTAACTAGTCTTATTTCTAATTTGGTTTTTATTTTTATTTTCTTTAGAACACATTTTGCCTTGATCTGTTTGTCTTATTTTTTTTCAATTTCAGGGAGCTTTGTTTTATGCGAAGCAGACACACTTATCCCTCTAAATCCGGAGATTGAGAAAGTGTGTAAGCAGAATAGGAGAAATAAAAGAATTATTGATTCATTAGCAATGGAAAACAGAATTAGAACGGGTTGAACAAAGAAGTACCGGCTGACATAATGAGACGAGTACAACATCATGACGAGAGGAGTTTGAGGGATTATATATTACCAATAGTTACAGGGTGCAGACATGCATTAGGCTACCAGTTGTGGAAGCCAACAACTTTGAAATCAAGCCAACAATTCTGCACATGGTTCAGAGCACAGTCCAGTTTGAGGGGTTTGCCGTGAGAAGACCTACACATGCATCTAGCAAACTTCCTAGAGTTATGTGTTACGTTCAAATATAATGGCATTACTGATGATGTTATTAGACTGAGGCTCTTCCCATTCTCACTCAGGGATCGAGCCAAAAACTGGTTGAACTCCCTTCAAGCAAACTCCATTACCACGTGGCAAGACTTATCTCAAAAGTTTCTTGCCAAATTATTTCCTCCATCAAAAGTAGCAAAGCTCAGAGGAGAATTAAATAATTTTTACCAGCTTGATGGAGAGTTGCTATATGATGCATGGGAGAGATTCAAGGATCTGCAGAAAAAAGTGTCCGCATCACGGAGTTGAGCAGTGGATATTGGTCCACAATTTTTACAACGGGTTGTGTAGTACTACTCGTACCATTATTGATATTGCTCTAGGGGGGACATTCATGAGCAAGAGTGCTAATGAGGACATGAATTGCTAGAATATATGGCCACGAATAATCATTAGTGGTCCTATGAAAGATCGACCAATAGCAGAAAGATGGATTGGAGTTCATGAGTTAGATGTTATCACTGTGTTGACTGCTCAGATTGCTTATTTGACAAAGCAATTGCAGCAGAGTACTATGACTGCAAATGTTGTTCAAACGCAGGCTAGATGTGAAATTTGTGGGGGATCACATACTTTTGATAAGTGCACAACAGTGGATCCCAACAATATACCGATGGAGCAAGCACATGTTCAGGCAGTATGGAATTTTCAGAGGCCCTACAACTATCATTTCTCCAACACTTATAATCTGGGGTGGAGGAACCACCCTAACTTTTTATGGAGAAACGGCCAAGGCCAGAAGCCACAGTTTCAGGGGCAGTATTCTCAGGGGAAATTTCAGCAATAGCCGAACAATCAAGCTACATATTCTCAGCAGCCCAGACCACCAGTTCAACAAGAAGATCCAAATGAGTTGCAAGCTGCCTTGTAGACCCTTACCAATTCCCAGACCTAGTTCATGACGAAAATTAGATCATCCATCAGAAACTTGGAGACACAGGTGGGACAACTGGCAAATCTGTTGAACAACAGGCCCCAAGCGAATTTACCAAGAAATGCCATTGTGAACCCAAATGAGTAGTGTCTGACCATTAATTTAAGGAGTAGTAAACAAGTTGAGCAGTCCACAACTCAACCACAAGTTGAAAAGAGTGATGAATCGGTAGAGATGCCAGATTTAGAGAAAGATGAGGTTATTGAAGACCACCCTATTACAGAGAAGACACCACCGACAGTTGTTGTGGAACCGCAGATCATAATTCCATACCCCCAGAGGCTTAGAAAAAAATCTCTTGATAAATAATTTTCTAAGTTTTTGGAGGTTTTCAAGAAACTGCACATCAACATCCCTTTTGTTGAAGCTCTAGAATAGATGTCTAGTTATGTCAAGTTCATAAAGAAAATCCTCTTTAAAAAGAGGAAGCTAGAAGAGTATGAGACAGTGACATTACTGAAGAATTCAGTGCTATTCTGCAGAGGAAGTTTCCCAAAAAGTTGAGGGATTGTTAGCGATATTTCGACTGCTCACGCAAGCGTACATATCATTCACAAGTAATATAGTCTGTAAGACCGAATATCATCCACATAGACTGGTTTCTAAGTACCGTTCATCTATTTTATGTTATCTATTTGACAATCGATATTTGATTGAGGCATTTATTTAACTACTAGAATAATTGCAAGATTTAAACCAATAAAGTTGTAATCAGTTATGAATGAATTAGGGCTTCCAAAATCCTCGACTATCCACTTTATTCAATCATTAATGCAACTAAAATTATTATTCTTCTTCTTCGTTAAGATAGCGGTTAACTAGACTGTCTTATATTTCGGTTAGGACATATAATCACTCAACCCCAGTGCATAATCCTTCTATATTTCTATGATAGGATTTACCACATATGAGGATTAAGAATAGTAACCTATAATGCTACACAAGTATCGGGGTACTTTTGTCTGCGATTTTAACCTATGTCTAGTCAATTACAGCATATTCAAATCTCTCATCTCGGTTTTTTATTCAAAATGATATATGTTATGATAACTAGTGATCAATTAATTATCAAACATTCATACCAAATATTGACTAAATCTTAATCAAGCGAAGAAGAAATCAAACTACTGCATTAATTCGTGAATAACAGTTTCAAGCGATTCATAAGGAAAACTCTAATAGAGTGTTTATCTCCTAGCCATAGTCACGCTAAGAACTAACACAATATCCATACATAAATTGAATTAAAAACGAAAGAAAGAAAATTACATAGAATAAAGTCTCCAATTGTAACTCCAAATCTGCCTGTGTTGTGTTGTCTTGTAGAATGACCAACCTTCCCCATAACATTAATCCCCAGCGCTTAAATATTCTCTAATTTTTGTGCCCTATGGATCAATCCGCCCTTAGCCAATTTACCTTCGAAACTGAAATTTCTCGCGTCGGCACCGCGGTTTTACATACCGGCACCGCGGTGCCGAAACTCCCACAGCTTCTCAGCACAAATGGCACCGCGGTACTGCCTGATGGCACCGCGGTGCTGAAAGTCCTGTGGCTCCTCGATAAATATGGCACCGCGGTTCTGCATAGTGGCACTGCGGTGCTGCCTTCTTTCGCTCTGAGTTGCCAACTTTCGTCATTTTCACCTCGGGAGCACCTTTTCTGCCCATTTCTCGTTCCTTTTTGTCATTTTGCCTTTTTTCACCGTTGTGACTCAAAGAAAGAAAAACAACCCTACTACTATACTAAACATAATAAAAACGAGTAAAATACCAACTAAAAATGACTCAAAAGGCATATACAAAATACGCCTAACAATGATCCAAGAAGCTTCACCATCCCATGCACTATAGGGAGTGTTAATTGCAAGAAAGCACTGTGTGATTTGGAGGCCAGTATAAACTTGATGCCTCTATCTGTGTTTTGTAGGCTTGGTGTGGGTGAAGCTAAGCCTACAACAATAACTTTGCAGCTGGCGGATCGTTCTTTGAAGCATCCACATAGTATCATTGAAGATGTGTTGGTGAAAGTGAGAAAATTCATCTTCTCAACTGATTTTATTATCCTTGACATGAAAGAGGATAAAAAGGTTCCTATAATCCTTGGAAGACCCTTCTTAGCCACAAGGCGAATATTTATTAATGTTGAGAAAGGAGAGTTAAACCTCCGAGTTAAGGAAGAAGAAGTAATCTTTAATGTCTTCAGGGAAAAAACCGATCCAAAATAAAATGATAAATGTTTTTCCATTGGGGTAATTGAAACAACCGTCTCTAAGAAAAGCTTCAAGAGTACTGATGCTCTTGGGGTGACATTAAAATAATGTAAAGAACATGATAGTAAAGATACTGAAATGGTGAATGATGTCAAGGGGGTGCACCCCTCTGAACCCCTCTCTGTGAAAAGAAAGAGGAAAAAGAAAAAGAAAAAGAAAAGGATCATGAAATGGCTATGCTGCGGGGGTAATCTACCATCTTGAATGAATAAGACAGTTGCGTCCGGCTAAATGACGTTAAAGACAACGCTATTGGGAGGCAACCCAACATTTTACTTGTTTTATTTTATTTTATTTTGTTTTGTTTTGTTTTGAACAATCTCAATGTGTTGTTGTCTCTTGGTCTATGTTTCTAATGTCAGGTAAAATGGGAGCCAAATCGGAGCAAAAAAGGATCGCAAGATGCTGAAATCAGAAGCATAAATCGGAGTTCCAGATTTGATGAAGCGCTGCGGTGCCTACATGGTAGTAAGCATTTTTTTCAACAGTGAAGCGCCGCGGCCCCAAGATGAAGGGTCGCAGCGCCTGAGACATAGAGTGACTGAACCAATTTTTGGGTTAAAAGGTCGTCGTCACCACCATACTGAATCGCTTTATTGTGTATGTAAGTCTTCCTACTCTTGCTTTACTTTTTCACATTGGGAACAATGTGTTAAATAATTTTGGGGGAGGAGTCTTACTATTTTGTTAGTGTTTAATTAATTTTTGTTTAGTTGTTTGTCTGTTTATTGTGTGTGTATCTGTTTTTAGTGTCTGTGTTATGTATTGTGTGTCAATGAATCAATTCAATAACAATAGCCAATGAGATTGAGTGAACACTTGTGATAGAATTAGATGAAATTGATAGCCATGAACTGCATAAATCTGTGTGCTTAAGTTGGATAGTCTGTGAGTTTTCTTTTGATTATTAATAATGATGAAAACTTGTTCATGACTATTGACTTCCTTGTACTTAATTTTTCAGTTTATGCATGAGTGAATGTTGGTTTGAGGAAAGATGGTGGAAAATTCTAGAACTTGCTTGCTTGCTACTTGAGACGAAATTCTAGATAATGCATGCTTAGGAAAATGATTTAGGACATCTTTGGAACGTTCGAGCCTTTCAAGCCACCCTTGATTACATTAATCCATAGTTACCCCTTTTGAGCCTTAATGAATCCTTCTTTGTTGATTAATACATATCCTTGAGCTTACTTGAAACATTTTACTATTATTCTATTCCCTTGAATTACCATAAGTATAGAAGTACATGCATGAGGATTGAATTGTTGTAATTGGTATTGGAGATTGGTGTTATCAATAGATGAACAAAAAGATTGAGAGAATAATCATCTAAGATAAACTACACACCTCTTGTTCATACATTGAAAAACAAGTTTGGGGGAGTGTTGTAGTTCAGAAAACAAAAATACACTCCCCTCATATATACATCAAAAGATAAGTTTGGGGGAGTGTAACTTGAAGTGTGAATTTTCTCAATCTAGAAAATAAAAGAAGAAAAATGGGGGATTGTGGTGCACTGTAATGTGAAATCAGGTTTGGTTTGGTTGGTTCCTATGCTTATGGTAATTCTGAGCCTAAATGACATTTTATCTGCCCGTGCCTAAGCCTAACAATACAACCCATAAAAATCCTAATGATTTTTAAGCATGTGTGTCTACATAAGGGGAGAGTGACAAGTTAGGAAGCTTATAAGAATTTTTTGCCTGATGGAATGTTGGAAAGAATTTATTTGTGCATAAACTGATATTGAATACATGTTTGAGTCAATAATCGTGGTTGAGTGATCATATGTCTTAATAACATTAAGCAAGGTTGATGATTATCTGACTTGAAATTCTAGATAGCAAATTAGTGGCTAGAACGTTTCTGAAAAGGATATTGCATGTGTTCATGATTTTTGAGGCATATATATATATTGTGGTTGACTTGATTCATTCTTTGTGTCTGTGATTTTTATTTTTAGGGTGTCTAGAGTTCTTTACTCGAGGGCAAGTAAAGTTCATGTTTGGGGGTATTTGGTAAGTCTATTTTAGCATTGTTCTAGAGTTTGTTTTAGGTGTCTTTTATGTGTCTTTTAGTTGCTTTATACTGTATTATGCATCTTGTTTTGTACTTTCAGGTTGTAAGTGATTCAGACAGGATAAGGCAAATTCAAGAGAAAATAGGCTGACTTTGTGGACAAATATGCATAGCTGGTCGCAGGCGTTAAGTGGAAGAAGCCATGGGAAGCTCGGGAAGCATTTGGAACAAAAATGCGACGAAATACCTTTGAAGGGCGCGACTCATCGGAATGAGCCGCGGGCGAATAGAGGCGGCGCGAGCGGCAAAAATGAAGAATATTACCGTCGAAGGTGTCGGCGCCAACCATCGATTCACGGCGCGGGTTGCAGAGCAGTGATGTTTACGCGGCGGCGGCTACACTCGCGAGACGCGGTGCCGACGACTGTACTGTCACGGGAAACCTAATTTTAATGGGGAAAAAAGGTCCATTCAGGGGTATTCATATATATACTGAGGGAGGCGTTTTTCTGAGGATTATCATAATTTTAGAGGAAATAACGGAGGCTGAGAGACAATTAGAGATGCTAATTGTTCAAGTTATTTTTCTCTTCTTTACTTTATTTGAGTTTATGTTGGTTATTGAGTTGATTAGTTGCTAGCATGTCTATGAGCCAATTATTTTTATTATGGTTTTCCGTCGAATCACTTGAACCTCTTTCATGAATTAATGTTTTGCTAGTATTTCTTCTTCGTATTGAGATCTATTCAACTTGTGATTATTGCATGATAATTAACTGGTCATTAATTCTCATTGCTTACATGATTTCAAATAGAGATTTGAAAATAGAGATTTGAATATGCTATAGTTGTTTAGACGTAGGTTTAATCCTGAATGACAATATCACAATTTCCTGTGTAGTATTTAGGTTATTGATCTTAATCCTCCTATGTGGTAGAATTTATCATAGAAATATAAAAAATTCCACTTAGGTTGAGTTTTTATATGTCCTAACCGGAATATAAAACATCTTCGTTAACCAACTATCTTAATAAGGAGAATAATCATTAGTCTTGCATTAACAAGTGATAGAGGGGATAGTTGAGGAGATTGAAAGCCCTAATTTCCTTCATAACTGATTTAAACTTCAAGTATTATCATCCTTAGTTTATTCTTGCTTATCGTTGTAGTATTAGTTCTTAGTTTAGAAAATCACAACTAATTAACATTTGCCAAATAAAAACTAAAGGTTCGTTAATCGGTACTTGGTAATTCAGTCTCTGTGGACGATACTCGATCTTACCGAGATTATTACTACATTGCGATACGTTCACTTGCGTAGCATATAGAAAAATCACAAACATTGCTAATGGCAGTTATGTACTGTCTTTTAATGGTTTTGTTTGTGGAAATGCTCTACTTGTGGATGGTTTGTATGTTCTAAATTGTAGTCGTGAAATTTTCAATGTGCAAAATAAACGAGCTAAGATAGGTAATCCAAGAAACCCCACCTACTTATGGCACTGTAGACTTGGTCACATAAATGAGTCAAGGATAACAAGATTAAGAGAGTTAGACTACCTGGAACCATTTGATTTAGAGTCATATGGTAACTGTGAATCTTGCTTGAGAGGAAAGATGACCAACAAGCCACTTTTTGGGAAAGGTGTGCGAGCCAAAGAGGTGCTTGAATTGGTCCATACTGATGTGTGTGGGCCATTTTCCACTCAAGCTAAGGGAGGTTTCCCTTACTTCATCACTTTTTACAGACGATTTCACAAGGTTTGGGCAAGTGTATCTTATGAAACACAAGTCCGAAGCTTTTGAGAAATTCAAGGAGTACAAGTCAGAAGTAGAGAAGCAACTTGAAACAAGTATCAAGACCCTTCGATCAGATCAGGGATGTGAATACTTAAGTAAATAATTTCTGGATTACTTGAAGCTTCATGGATTCCAATCATAATGGACACCTCCTGGAATGCCACAAATGAATTGTATTGCGGAAAGAAGAAATCTAACCCTATTAAATATGGTAAGATACATGATGAGTTTCTCATCTCCACCAACATACCTTTGGGGACATGCATTACAAAGCTCAATTTATATTCTGAACACGGTTCCTTCAAAGTCAGTAGAGAAAACTCCATATGAGATATGAAATGACAAGAAAACAACACTTACATGCGACTCTGGGATGCCCTGCATATGTAAAGAAGATGCTTACTGACAAGTTAGAATCCAAAAGTGAGAAATATTATTTTGTGGGGTATCCAAAGAAAACTAAGGGATACTATTTCTATCTTCCTGGAGAACATAAGGTCATTGTTTAAAGAAATGCAAATTTCCTTGAAGAAGACTATGTCTATAAGGAACAGAGCTGCAATAAGATAGAACTTGAAGAAATTCTAGAACCACAAGATAACACAGAAGTTGAATCCCTGTCAAATGACCTAGACAAGGATTCAGTGAGAGTATTTTGTGAAGATTGGGTACTTAGAGTATGCCCTTCAGCCAGTGGGAGTGTTTTGAGAGATAGTGCAGAAATACAAGACTCTCATACACAACCAATGGAAGATGATACAATGGTTGTACATCATTCCATTCAAGAAATACATGAAAATGACATTCCTGAAAGCTCTTAAGGTGGTGAATTTTCTATCACACAAAGACCTTCTCACAATCATAATACAACAAACACTAAAACGCAGAATAATTGTTACACCCCGTAGTTCCAGGGTATGTATGTGAGGACGTACGTACGAGAATACGACATTAAGATTGGAAAGGAAGAAAGATTTGATTTTCCGACGGAAAATTTTCCGGATTTTGTGAAGGAAAAAGGTTCGTAAATGGGAATTGGATTCCCAAATTTGGTATTTGGACTTCTTGGAATATTAGAGAATTATGGAATTTTATTTCCGGATTTGGTCACGTGGGGCCCACGGGGAAAATTTATGGTTTTGTGAGGCCCACATTATTTTCGAGATTTTGGCCATTATGGATTTTTTCGGGAGATGAAATATTTTGGACGAATAGGGGAGCGACACGTGTCACCCCCTTAGGTGGCACATGGCCGAAATTGGTGTGACATGTGGCCCTTGGCCGATTTTGTGAGACATGTGGCTAGCCACTTGTCTCAAGTTTGTCTTGCTTGGACAAGTGGCTTGTGGGCACACACACTTGTTCCCCAATCTCACCACACACTTGCTTGCATCCTAGCCCTTGATTTCCCTATAAATACACCCCTTATTGCAAGACTTCTTCATCCACACTTGAATTAATTTCCAATACTTGAAATACTCTCTCCCCTTTGATAGTGTTCTCGGCAATAGCCCCTCCCATTGACCAAAAGTTGTCCAAAAATCCTTAAACTTTTAAGTGTTCTTCCTTAAGGTGTTAGGAAGATTGTGAATCAAGAGTTAGGCAATATTTCACACCCCTAGCCCTAAAACCTTGCCTTGGCCGAAAGTTGCTATGTTTGGAACCTAAGTGTTCTTCACTTTTTGGAGTTGGATCTTGAAGAGAAGGTGGTTAGGAACTTCTAAGGGTTGCTTGGAGTGGATTGGAACGTAAGGAATTGGAGCTAAGATTCCTAAGGATCGACTTTTAATCATTGGAAAATTTTGGGCTTATCGAGGTAATGATCTTTGTCCTTCTATTGTAATTGGAGATTACATGTTGTAGTAGTTTATAATTGAGTATATGATATGTGGATAGAAGGTTGAAAAGAAATGGACTATTTAGTATGTTGTGAGGCAGAATTTTACACGTCCAGTAGACATGTAATCCCCTTTGAGTTGTTGTATTACTGTGCCTTAAATGTGGCAGGTTGGCTATTGATATCGGACCTTGAAAAAGGTAGAGGTAAGTAGATACAGGGTAAGTGCTGCCCAATTTTTCTTAGGATAAGGAACCTTATACTTAGAAATGTTCTACGAAGAGATCTAGACGTTGATAGACGCGTTTGGTTGTTATAGGTGGATATTCTACGCGCGGCATACTCGACTTGGCTAGTGGATTAAGCCGAAGAGGTATGTGATTCTTCCTATTCTCTTGAGCATGATTATTTGTGAAATATATAGTGCGGTAGACGCACGTGTGTTAAAGAAGTTTGATTTCCTTTTTGTCCTTGACTTGATTCTAAAGTTAAGTGACTTGATATGAAATGTTAAGGACTTGAATTGTGTTAAAAAGTTGTAAAACCTCATTAGTGAGTAATGGGTACTTGGTCTTTAAAAGAATAAAATTATCTTGATTTCGGAAATATGAGTAGTTGTCCTTGGTTGGTTTAAAATGTAAAGTGTTATAATAGCTTTATGGGAAGTTAGTTATAACGACTTTATGAAAACGAAAGAATGGTTTTATCATTGGATTTAAAACGGTAACTTGATAATTTTAAGAAGTTATGAGGCTTAAACTATTTTGAAAAGTATTTTGTTACTTGACTTTAAAAAGGAGAAGTGCTTTTGTTTAAAAGGAAGGCATGGTATTGTCTTGAGTTGGTTTTAAAGGAAGACATGATTTTGTCTTGGTTTATTTAAAAGGAATGTATGGACATTGTTTTGGTTTACTTAAAATGATAGTTACTCTATTTTGATACTACGGGTATTAGTATCGTGTGACTTTTGGGAAAGAAATAGATCTTTTTAAGGAGTTAAAATACGTAGTACTTTGGGGTTAAAACCCGAATTGTTGACATAAAATGAAAGTACCTTGAGTGTGAGTAACTGGCCTATGTTTGCTTGTGATAGCCTTGTTGTGCAAGTGTTGTATCCTTATGTTACCGCGTCTCTCCATGGAGGGCCGGTCAAGTTATTTGTGATCATTTTGGACATACTGACTCGATGGGCCGCACACGGGTATGCTTCTACTATGATAGTTCATGGGCATACTGACTCGATGGATGGTCCACGGGTATGCGGCCATGATGAGGGTTCGTTTCCCTGTTGATAGTGTTATTCCATGGACTAGCTCTCCATGAGGTTTAGTGATGCAGGGTGGATCTAGTAGCTAGCCCCCATACTTGCCGATGCGTTGTTGATGCGGTGGTTACGGTAGTTGGCTTCGTACTTGCCGATCGATTCTTTATAGTGTCATTCCACGGACTAGTTCCCGAAGTTTCGTGATGCGAGAGGTTACGTAGTTAGCCCGTACTTGCCCGGTCGGCGTGATGCGGTAGTTACGGTAGTTGGCTTAACCGTACTTGCCGATCGGCCGTGTGGCGAGTGGAATGAGGTTGGTGACGCAGACGGATCTGGTAGTTGTCTTTCGTACTTGCCCCGGTCGGATGCGCGACACGGTAGTTACTAGCTATGCGCCGTACTTGCCGATCGATTTTATAGCATAGTTGATACGGTAGGTTACAGTAGGCGGCTTCGTACTTGCCGATCGATTGATGATGCGAGATGGTTACGTAGCTATGCCTTCGTACTTGCCCGTGCGGTTTTATGACCAGATGGGACACAGTGTTCATGTGTACTCGCTTGGTGTTATTATATCATAAATGAAGCGGTGAGAAAGGAATTCCACGGGCATGATTGATATTGCGGGCGTGAGACCCGTGGTTATATTTGAGTGATGACTTTGAGGCGTGAGTCACGACTTGACATATCGCTTATATATTGTATGCGTAGTTTGGTTATCATACATGTCTCTGTTTTATATGGTATTATGATTTCATTCTGATATTTTGATTCACATACTTGGTACTGTTATGCTTGACCTCCTTGAAGTGCGTTAAATGTCGCAGGTAGAGGTACACCAGTTGTTGATCCTCACTCATAGGATCACGGTTCTGCGTATTTGGGAAGCTCCGTTTCTCCGGAGGCTTATCTTTTGGTACGTTTCCCTCAGATTGTAGGTTCTTGTACATTCAGGGGTATGGCGGGGCCCTGTCCCGTCATAGTTGTTATAAAAACTCTTAGAGGTCTATAGTACTATTGTGAGTTGGGCTTGTAAATGATGTAACTGTTCGGATATTTATATATATGCAGAAAGGTGACCGTTTTGGTTAGCCTGTTTCTTATTTCATATTGTTTCATGTCTATAAATTTTTATTTCCGCTGATTTTCTCTGATGTTTTATCACTAGGGTTCCCGGGGTATGGCACCAGTCGCGGGCCCATGGTCGGGTCGTGACAAAAGTGGTATCAGAGCAGTTAGTCCTCAAAAAGTGTCTACAGATCGTATCTAGTAGAGTCTTGATTATCGGCGTGTTGTGCACCACACCTATAATCAGGAGGCTGCAGGATATTTAGGATTGATTTCCATTCTTCTCACTCTGAGATTGTGCCTTAGAGCTGTGTGATAAGTTGGACTCCCTCTGACGTATTCTTATGTGCCAGTTATGCCTCTACGTAAGGCAACCAGGGCCCAGAAGGGCAAGGCAGCAGAGAGAGCTGCGAGTAGAAACGAGAGGTTACGGGCGCAGTCTTTACAGTAGTACTTATACGGCAAGTTCTGCGCGCCGCCACCCAGCGAGTTTAGCGCATCGGCGATTTCTCACGAGGCCATGATATCGAGCCTCGGTCCACGACCGGGGCGAGGATATGGATTACAAAGATGGCCCGATTACTAGCTAGGATTGTGGCTGGCGTGAGGGCGAGCGAGTCGGAGGTTCGGTAATGCAGGTGGTACACCAGGCCGATAGTTTGAGGCTTCGGGACTTCTTGAGTTGCAGTCCACCAGATTTCTATGGATCGAGAACTGAGGGAGATCCTCAGGAGTTTATTCGACAGCTACAGCGGATCATGAGGGCGATTAGGGCCTCAGAGGCCGAATCGGTGGTACTAGGTTCGTATCGGCTGCGGGATATTGCAGTCAACTAGTATGATTCATGGGAACTGTCCCGGGGGGAGCATGCACTTCCAACTGGCTGGGACGAGTTCTCGGAGGCATTTCTTAACCACTTCTTGCCTCCAAAGATGAGGAGAGCCCGGGTGGATAGGTTCTTGATGTTGAGACAAAATGGGTGGACGGTTCGAGAGTACAACATAGAGTTCGACTCATTAGCTCGGTATGCCCCCACTCTAGTGGCAGACATGGAGGATAGAGTGCACCGATATGTCACAGGACTTGACGATTATCTAGCAGAGGGTTGTACATGAGTAGCTCCTCAGCCAGGCATGAATATTGCCCGCATCTAGGCTTATGCGCGTGATCGAGAGCGTAGAGTCGGCGGAATGACCAAGATCGCGAGAAGAGGCCAAGACAGCGAGGTCCTTTGGTAATTTTCGAGGCGCAAACCTCGAAGAGATCGATATGTACCTCAGCCGGTACATAGTGCTCCTTCACGGTCTTCAGGACGTTCGGGATATTCAGGAGCAGGTCAGGGCTCCAAGGTTTCAGGTTTTCGAGGGAATAGTGATGTTAGTCAGATGAGACCACCCCTACCTCGGAATGGCCATTGTGATAGGTTCCATACTGGGGAGTGTCATGTTATTCAGGGGACTTGCTTTACCTGCGGCCGGCAGGGCCATTTTGCGAAAAAGTGTCCGACCAGAGGTAGCGTGGATGTTACGACTCAGCCTTCGGGATCGATGGCTGGTTCATCACTTTCTATAGCTATGCGCCCAGCAGGGCATGATTATGATTAGAGCGACAAAGGGAAAGTGAAGCAATAGTTACAGGTATATCCTTAACCCTCTAGAGACTAGTATGTGTGATAAGATGATTACATGTTGAGTGCTATATACGGGTAGTTTTGTGTAAATTGTGATTTAGAAGCCTGGTAAGTAGAAAAGGTAGGTTTGGGTGCATGGAGATTGTGAGCCTTAGAATACAGATAACTGTGGAGACCTTATATGCAAGGCCGTCTTGAGTAAAATATTTTACGTTTGATCTTTGTCGAGATACATAGTATACGTGTGGTATATTTGTGTGATAAGTCCATGAGTGGTGTGAAATGAAAGTGGGTAGTTGAGCTAAGAAGACCACTAGGCTTTTATGACTTGAATAGTGAGATTTTCCGGACGAGGAAGGAGGAGTTAAGTGCGTTGATGGGTCGGGTTGAGGACCAATCGCGGGTCAACCCGCAACCCGGAATGAAGTGAGGTAAGTTTGAGGTGGTCCCGCTAGGTGATAGGATCACGAGGGTGCTAGGCCCAAGTTTAGGTAATCATCGTACGAGTTCGTAGACGCGTTCGACCAGGATCGGGTCGTGAAGGCCGAGAATGGCCTTAAAGGAAATTGAAGCTAGTAATGACCAAGTTGGTGGTAGTAACCCCAAGATTTTGAAAGCTGAAGCGATGACTGAAATGTGGTACGTGTACTAGAAAGAGTTCGGGTGTAGGAGAAGGGTACGACGAGTAAGAAAAGAAGCGAACATGTGTTAAGAGAATGGAAGTGATCATTATGTGAAGTAAAGATGTGAAGAGAGTATCCTTTAGACCATGGGTGAGAGCTAATAATGTTGTTATACGCTTTAGAGGTGATTCCTCGTTGGCTTGGATTTGAGTTTTGCGCATGTGTTATATTATGGTCATGTGTGGCATAATTGGTTTCGTAAGTATAGTAGTGAAGACTATACCGGCGCATGTATGTTTGGAGACTTAGAAGGAACATTCGGGACGAATGTTTCTAAGGGGGGAAAAATGTTACACCCCGTAGTTCCAGGGTATGTATGTGAGGACGTACGTACGAGAATACGACATTAAGATTGGAAAAGAAGAAATATTTAATTTTCCGACGAAAAATTTTCCGGATTTTGTGAAGGAAAAAAGTTCGTAAATGGGAATTGGATTCCCAGATTTGGTATTTGGACTTCTTGGAATATTAGAGAATTATGGAATTTTATTTCCGGATTTGGTCACATGGGGCCCACGGGGAAAATTTACGGTTTTGTGGGGCCCACATTGTTTTTGAGATTTTGGCCATTATGGATGTTTTCGGGAGATAAAATATTTTGGACGAATAGGGGGGCGACACGTGTCACCCCCTTAGGTGGCACATGGCCGAAATTGGTGTGACATGTGGCCCTTGGCCGATTTTGTGAGACATGTGGCTAGCCACTTGTCTCAAGTTTGTCTTGCTTGGACAAGTGGCTGTGGGCACACACACTTGTTCCCCAATCTCACCACACACTTGCTTGCATCCTAGCCCTTGATTTCCCTATAAATACACCCCTTGTTGCAAGACTTCTTCATCCACACTTGAATTAATTTCCAAGACTTGAAATACTCTCTCCCCTTTGATAGTGTTCTCGGCAATAGCCACTCCCCTTGACCAAAAGTTGTCCAAAAATCCTTAAACTTTTAAGTGTTCTTCCTTAAGGTGTTAGGAAGATTGTGAATCAAGAGTTAGGCAAGATTTCACACCCCTAGCCCTAAAACCTTGCCTTGGCCGAAAGTTGCTATGTTTGGAACCTAAGTGTTCTTCACTTTTTGGAGTTGAATCTTGAAGAGAAGGTGGTTAGGAACTTCTAAGGGTTGCTTGTAGTGGATTGGAACGTAAGGAATTGGAGCTAAGATTCCTAAGGATCGACTTTTAATCATTGGAAAATTTTGGGCTTATCGAGGTAATAATCTTTGTCCTTCTATTGTAATTGGAGATTACATGTTGTAGTAGTTTATAATTGAGTATATGATATGTGGATAGAAGGTTGAAAAGAAATGGACTGTTTAGTATATTGTGGGACATAATTTTACACGTCCAGTTAGGCGTGTAATCCCTTTTGAGTTGTTGTATTATTGCGCCTTAAATGTGGCAGGTTGGCTATTGATATCGGGCCTTGAAAAAGGTGGAGGTAAGTAGATACAGGGGAAGTGTTGCCCAATTTTCCGTAGGATAAGGAACCTTATACTTAAAATGTTCTACGAAGAGATCTAGACGTTGATAGACGTGTTTGGTTGTTATAGGTGGATATTCTACGCGCGGCATACTCGACTTGGCTAGTGGATTAAGCCGAAGAGGTATGTGATTCTTCCTATTCTCTTGAGCATGATTATTTGTGAAATATATAGTGCGGTAGACGCACGTGTGTTAAAGAAGTTTGATTTCCCTTTTGTCCTTGACTTGATTCTAAAGTTAAGTGACTTGATATGAAATCTCAAGGACTTGAATTGTGTTAAAAAGTTGTAAAACCTCATTCGTGAGTAATGGGTACTTGGTCTTTAAAAGAATAAAGTTATCTTGATTTCGGAAATGTGAGTAGTTGTCCTTGGTTGGTTTAAAATGTAAAGTGTTATAATAGCTTTATGGGAAGTTAGTTATAACAACTTTATGAAAATGAAAGAATGGTTTTATCATTGGATTTAAAACGGTAACTTGATATTTTTAAGAAGTTATGAGGCTTAAACTATTTTGAAAAGTATATTGTTACTTGACTTTAAAAAGGAGAAGTGTTTTTATTTAAAAGGAAGGCATGGTATTGTCTTGAGTTGGTTTTAAAGGAATGCATGGTTTTGTCTTGGTTTATTTAAAAGGAAGGTATGGACATTGTTTTGGTTTACTTAAAATGATAGTTACTCTATTTTGATACTACGGGTATTAGTATCGTGTGACTTTTGGGAAAGAAATGGATCTTTTTAAGGAGTTAAAATACGTAGTACTTTGGGGTTAAAACCCGAATTATTGACATAAACTGAAAGTACCTTGAGTGTGAGTAACTGGCCTATGTTTGCTTGTGATAGCCTTGTTGTGCAAGTGTTGTATCTTTATGTTACCGCGTCTCTCGATGGAGGGCCGGTCAAGTTATTTGTGATCATTTTGGACATACTGACTCGATGGGCCGCCCACGGGTATGCTTCCACTATGATAGTCCATGGGCATACTGACTCGGTGGATGGTCGCGGTATCGCGGCCATGATGAGGTTCGTTTCCTGTTGATAGTGTTATTCCATGGACTAGCTCTCCATGAGGTTTACTGATGCAGGTGGATCCGTAGCTAGCCCCGTACTTGCCGATCGTTCTTGATGCGGTGGTTACAGTAGTTGGCTTTCGTGCCTTACGGTCGATTCTTTATAGTGTCATTCCACGGACTAGTTCCGCGAAGTTTCGTGATGCGAGAGGTTACGGTAGTTAGCCGTACTTGCCGGTCGGCGTGATGCGGTAGTTACGGTAGTTGGCTTTACTTCCCGGTCGGCCGTGGCGCAGTGGAATGAGGTTGGTACGAGCGGATCGGTAGTTGGCTTCGTACTTGCCGGTCGGATGCGCGACGCAGTAGTTCAGTAGCTATGCCTTCGTACTTGCCCCGACCAGTTTTATAGCATAGTTGGTACGTAGGTTACGTAGTGACTTTCGTACTTGCCGGTCGATTGATGATGCGGTGGTTACGGTAGCTATGCTTTTCGTACTTGCCGTCGGTTTTATGACCAGTCGGACCTGGTGTTCATGTGTACTCCTTGGTGTTATTATATCATAGACTGCCGGCAGTGAGGAAGGAATTCCACAGGCATGATTGATATTGCGGGCGTGAGACCCATAGTTATATTTGAGTGATGACTTTGAGGGCGTGAGTTCCTGACTTGACATGACTGCTTATATATTGTGTACTGTAGTTTGGTTATCATACATGTCTCCTGTTTTATATAAGCGTTATGATTTCATTCTGATATTTTGATTTCACATACTTAGTACTGTTATCTTGACCTCGCCCGAGCTGCGTTAAATGTCGCGGTAAGTACACGATTGTTGATCCTCGCTCATAGGATTACGGTTATGCGTATTTGGGAAGCTCCGTTTCTCCGGAGGGTTATCTTTTGGTATGTTTCCCTGAGATTGTAGGTTCTTGTACATTCAGGGGTATGACGGGGCCCTGTCCCGTCATAGTTGTTATAAAAACTCTTAGAAGTGCATGAATCTTTGTTGTGAGTTGGGCTTGTAAAGGATGTAACTGTTCGGATTTTTATATATATGCAGAAAGGTGACCGTTTTGCTTAGTCTGTTTCTTATTTCATATTGTTTCGTGTCTATAAGTTTTTATTTCCGCTGATTTTCTCTGATGTTTTATCACTAGGGTGCCCGGGGTAAGGCACCAGTCGCGGGCCCGAGGTCGGATCGTGACAACAATCAACTCCGTAGGACCACTAGAACTCATCGTCTGCATGAAAGACTAAATCTTCTTGTTGAAACACACAATGAGATAGATATTTCTGATGACGATGAACCTACGACCTACAACGAAGCTATGTTAGTCATTGATTCGCAGATATGGAAAGAAGCCATGAAATTTGAGATGGACTCGATGTACATCAATCAAGTTTAGAACTTGGTTGATTTGCCAACAGGGGTTAGACCCATAAGATGCAAATGTGTCTTCAAGAAGAAGATTGATGCATATGGCAAGGTACATACTTATAAGGCAATATTGGTGGATAAAGGATATAATCAATGGCCTGAGGTTGATAATGATGAAACCTTTTCACCTGTTGCGAAAATTAAATCCATTCGGATTTTGCTTGCAATAGCCGCATACTATGATTATGACATTTGTCAAATGGATGTTGAAACTACTTCCTCAATGGTAACCTAATTGAGGAGGTGTATATGATACAACCTGAGGGTTTTACATCACATACTAATCCCAAAACAGTATGCAAGCTACAAAAGTCCATTTATGGACTTAAGCAAGCCTCAAGGAGTTGGAAAATTTGCTTTAACAAAGCTGTCAAATCGTTTGACTATGTTAGAAGCAAAGAAGATTCATGCGTTTATAGTAAGCGCAAGGAATAGAGTATTGTCTTTATTGTTATATATGTAGATGACATATTAATAATGGGAGACAATGAGACTCTCATGCAATCAGTCAATGAATGATTATCCAGCACCTTCATGATAAATGACATGGGTGAAGTCTGCTACATTCTTGGAATTACGATCTATAGAGATAGACCTAATAGATTGTTGGGGCTGTCACAATCCATATACATAGATAAAGTGCTAAGACGATTCTCTATAGAAAATTCCAAGAAGAGAGGTCTTCCTATGAGTCAAGGCATCAAGTTATCAAATAAGGATATTCCTTCTACTGTTGCAGAACTTGAACGCATGAAAAAAATCTCATATGATTTAGCTATAGGATCAATCATGTATGTCATGACCTGTAAGAGGTCAGATGTGGCCTATACACTTAGTATGACTGCAAATTTCAGCAGAATTCTGGGGAAGAATACTGGAAAGCAGTCAAGAGTATTCTTAAGTATCTTAGACTAACTAAAGAATATTTGTTAGTCTATGGTGGACAAGAGAAACTAGTAGCTACTAGGTACACTAATGCTAGCTTCCAGACAGATCTTGATGACGTCAAGTCTCAGTCTGGATATACCTTCATTTTCAACGGTGGAGCAGTGAGTTGGAAAAGTTCCAAGCAAGCAACAACTGCTGATTTGACAACTGAAGCCGAGTACATTGCGGATCAGAAGCTGGTAAAGAAGTTGTCGCAATATCTGAGTTCCCGAAGGAACTAGGAGTTTTCCCAAGTGTCACTTGTCCAATAACGATAAATTGTGACAACACTGGTGCGATTGCGCATGCTAAGGAACCAAGATCAACAAACAGAAATAAGTATGTACTGAAGAAATACCACATACTCAGTGAGATGGTGGAAAATGAAGAAATAATATTAGACTATGTTCCTACAGATGATAGTCTAGCTGACCCATTTACTAAACCATTAAGCTTAGTTAAGCATAATGGTCATTTTGGAAACATGGGTGTTAGACACATTGGAGATTGGCTTTAGGCCAAGTGGGAGATTGAAAGTATGTATGTCCTAGAGACAATGATTATTAGGGATAAATGTACTTGAATACATTCGTATTATTAATAAGATTAATATATTTATGACATTTGCGATTATTGAATTATTATTTGATTATTTGTAATTATTCATTAATGTGCATCCCTTGAGCTTACATTGTCATTAATAGAGTGAGATATTAATGATAGATAGTAACTCTCAAAGTATCCTCGACTAATGATCATCGAGAATGAGATATCGATGATATGTTATAAGTCAACATGTGGTCTGCATCACATTCTTGGAGAATGTAGTATGTCTCACCTGCTACTAGTAATAGTTAC
Organism: Przewalskia tangutica; assembly: GCA_029844215.1. NCBI lineage: Eukaryota > Viridiplantae > Streptophyta > Magnoliopsida > Solanales > Solanaceae > Przewalskia > Przewalskia tangutica. Next base: position 26,658,635 of record CM056736.1, on the reverse strand, counting down.
TAGTGATGGACATGTGGATACTTTTGGAAAGTATTGATATACCCTGGTGATAAACTATTTGTTATACATGTCTAAAGTGTTATCAGCGTGTGAGAGATAAAAGTCCTTGAGGTCAATACGCACCTTGTTTATAAAGTAATGCACTTTGACCCTGTTCTAAGATTAAAATCATTATAGGATAAGATACAGCTTGTGTTGGGTGGTAGTTGAGCCAAGAATATAATTCATTCCTCGATTAGATATTCGAGAGAGCACTCAACTTCTCAGTGATAAAAGTCATTTGACTTGAGGTCAATACGCACCTTGTTTATAAAGTAATGCACTTTGACCCTGTTCTAAGATTAAAATCCGTATAGGATAAGATACAGCTTGTGTTGGGTGCATTATGATATAAACTAAGGTGGTAGTTGAGCCAAGAATAGAATTCATTCCTCGATTAGATATTCGAGAGAGCACTCAACTTCTTAGTGATATTAGGTCGACCAAGTCATTGGTCAATGCATGAGACATATTTAGAATATGATCTAATTGTCCACTAATATAGATGAGATAAAGTGATCAAGCCATTGGATTGACACATGGAAAATTCTAAGCTTGATCGAGTGTGTAGCGAATGAAAGGAATTTATCATCTCACATAAAGGTTATGTTTGCTGGATTCATGTAAACGTACTTCACATATTGAGTTCGTCGTACGGCGCAGTGTAGGAGTTCTGTATGGACCTTAATTGGATTAGTGTCGATGTGTGAAGGTCTATAGGGTCACACTATGTCGATTGTCTCTTCGATCTAATGGTGTATTGAGAAAGTATTAAATATTCAATTTGGAATCGAGATATTTAAATTGATAATAACTATGGGATAATTTTTATTTGCTGGAAATTATTTAATTAAGTCAAAATGGGATTTTGGATTTAATTAAACGTGTTGAATATATATAGACGAGACGGGACGTGAGGAGCCGCAACTTCATCTTCATCAATGAAGAGTGACATGGCCTTTTTCAGACCTCTTTATTTCAAACTACGAACTTCTCCCCAACTTTTGAAAAACCTCATCGACCAAAAAATTCACTAGTTACTTCACGAACTAAAGAAATAAATTGTCTTTTTTGAGACCTGAATAGACATCATAGTTACAATTAGAGCCAAACAAGGATTGCTGCCTTCATGTGGCAGTCAATTTTCCAAGTTTAGAATATGCACAAGTCTTGACAGTTAATTATCTGATCGGGTCTATTCATCCAGAAAATATTTTTTCTTGTTCAAGACCAAATCCAATCCCTCAAGAGAAAAAGAAAATCACTCACGCCAAGTTTTGGAGTTCATCTAACCACATTGAGAAGATAAAGATTTCTTAAAATTCTAAGTGCTAAGACTTTCCCATTTTGAAAAGCCATTAGCTCTAGGAATTTTACCTCCGCCCTACTCCCCAGCATGTATTTAATTAATATAATTTGAGTTGATTTTTACATGTAATTTCAAGTATTTGTGTTTGAGAAATGATTGTCTAAGAAGGGAAATATATTCTAAGATACATAGATGGAAGTAGAGGTCTGCAGAAATGCCTATTGGCTGGATATGATAAGCTTCAGATGATCTTTCCCGAAAAGAAATACGGCTCTGGTGGTGCCTAAATCACACCATCCTTTATTAGGATTAGATGTTCATGAAAATCTTTTGCTGCTCAATGTGAGGATTCATTTGGAAAGATTCTTTCATTTTTCCTCTTTTCTTTTAGAATAATTTTAATAACTTTAGAATGGGTTAGAACCTGGAACCCACCCCAGTCCCCACACACACTCTTATTTCCCCTGTTGAGAAGGGTGTTTTACTTCGGGACCTTTTTATACTCGAATCTATCAACAAAAATTAGGTTCAGATCAGTCTTCGACAGAATTTGCCCAGTTGCCCCTTATACTCGAATCAATTAATAAAAATCCACTAATAATATGGATGAGGGAAAAGAAAGTTAACAGAAAAAGACAATTAAGAGCACAACTGAGAGTTGCATGCAGTCCATATTGTTTGCGCGAAAGGAAATCTAAAGATGGTAGCTGAAACTTAAGAGGAAGCTATGCAATATTATTAGACGATTTTAGGAAGAAACGAGTTTTATGTCACTTTTAAAGTTGCTCGTAAAGAAATATGTTATTTGATTTTATTCATCAATAATGTACAATATATATAATAGTACAAAAATCAACATAATTATAATAGAAATATAATTCTACCTAAAATAGGATATATACAATAATACAAGAATATTTGGTAAATATTCTATCACACTCCCGAAGTCAAAGCGGGAGGCTCGCGTACACTGAGACTGGCTCAAAAATCATCAAAGAGTATGCGCGGAAGTCCTTTAGTAAATATGTCAATAATCTGATATCTGGAAGGAACATGAATGACACGAACTTGACCACGAGCCACTTTTTCGCGCACAAAGTGAATATTCATTTCAATGTGCTTGGTGCGCTGATGTTGGACAGAATTGTATGAAAGGTATATAGCACTAACATTGTCATAGTAGACCAATGTAACTTTATGAATCGGGCAGTGAAGCTCCAGTAGAAGGTTACGAATCCAACAGGACTCAGAGAAGACATTTACTACACCTCTATATTCTGCTTCGGCACTGGATCGAGATAGTGTAGGTTGTCATTTAGAAGACCAAGATAGTAAGTTATCTCCGAGAAATATGTAGTAACTAGAGGTAGAGCGACGGGTGTCAAGACATCCACCCCAGTCACCACCAGAATATGCAGCGAGAGCGATGACTTGTATAAGTGTAAGCCGAAGTGAAGAGTACCCTACCGTCAAATACATTTGAGAGCATACATGTGTGCATCCTTCAGACTATGCATGTGCAAACAGATTTGTTGCACGACATATGATATATCTGATCTCATGAATATGAGATACTGCAGGTCCCCATCCAAGCTACAATAATGTGACGGGTCCGAATATAGGGGGCTGGAATCGGTGCTTAGCTTGGAATTGGTGTCCATTGATGTGTGGGTTGGCCTGCAAGACGTCATACTGGTAAGATCAAGGCTCTCTTCGGCATATTTCTTCTGACACAAAAATAGGCCGCCCGAATGACGGATATGCCTAAGAAGTAGCTCAGGGGCCCCAGATCCTTCATAGCAAACTCGAAGGCAAATAGTAACATAATAGACTGACAGATAGCATCAGATGATGTGGTGAGGATGATGTCATCAACATACAATAAGAGGTAATGTCTGGACCCTTGCTGTAAATGAACAGTGAATGGTCGGATTTGATATGAGAAAATCCGATAGAGCAGACATAATCGGCGAACCGCTGGTACCATGCTCGAGGAACCTGTTTCAGTCCATAGAGCAATTTTCACAATAGATAGATATAATCTGAATGGACAGGATCCCTGAAACTCATAGGTTGATGCATGTATAATATTTCATGAAGATCCTCATGTAAGAAGGCATTCTTGACATCAAGCTGATGAATGGCCCAAGACTTGGATAGTGTAATGCTAAGAACAGTCTGAATGGTTGCTGATTTGACAACCAGGCTGAATATTTCATCACATTCCACTCCCACCTACTGATATCTTACATCACCTACAAAACTAGCCTTGTGTCTCTCAAAAGAACCATCAGATTTCTTTTTATGTCTAAAATCCACATAGAACGAACAATGTTAGCATCAAGTGGACGGGGTACTAGGTCACACATCTTATTATCAATAAGAGCATTATATTCATCAATTATTGCGGCTTTCCAGGTTGGATCAGACAAGGCATCCTTAGGATTACGAGGCACGAGTGAAGGGACAACCGAAACGGATAGGTTAAACAGTCATTTTGGTTTAATAATGTCGTGCATATCATGGGTTTCCATCATCTGTGGGTGTGCCTCGGGACGTTGGATATGAGAGAGGGAGATGGACGAGAAGTGGGAGGTGGCGTACTACCGGGAGTATGTCGGATAAACCGAGGGGCAGTGGTTACGGGAAGGGGCTCGGCTAGCCGAAAGGCTGCGGAGTTGGACATCCATGATGGGTTGCCCAAGAGGCTGCCAAGGGTTGGCCGAGAAGTAACCTTGAGACGGGATTTTTTGATCCTCCCTCTACGGAGCTGCGGGAACTGGCTAATACTGAGTGGCCGTGGTAGGGTCGGGTGACTAAGACGTCGGATTATGTAAATGATGAATTAGAAAAGGGTTGATACCATCATTTAGAATGTCATAGGAGTGCCAAGGTGGGGTCGGGTGACTAAGACGTCGGATTATGTAAATGATGAATTAGAAAAGGGTTGAGACCATCATTTAGAATGTCATAGGAGTGCCAAGGTGGTGAGTTTAGCGTGGAAAAAAGGAAGTAAGACTCATCAAAGATGACATAGCGAGAAATGGTTATTTTACAGCTTGATAAGTCATTGCAAGAGTAGCCACGATAATTCGAGGGGGATAACCTAGAAATACACACGGAGAGGACAGGGGTTGGAGTTTGTGAGTGGTCGGATGAAGAGGATAACAGAGACAACCGAAGACATGCAAATGTTTATAGGATGGGTTCCTACGAAACATAACTTGAGTGGGAGACTTGTTTAGTATTATGTTTAGAAGGTAAGTGGCCATTGAGAGGGAATAATGCCAAAATTTAGGAGGAATTGAGGCGTGGGCAAGTAGAGCACATATTACGTTGTTTATGGTGCAGATTTTTCATTCAGCCTTATCATTTCAAGAGGAGGTGTGAGGATAGGAAAAACGAAAGCTAAGACCATGTTTGGCACAAATTTGTTTGAATTGGTTACTATTGAATTCCTTGTCATTGTCACATTGAAAATATTTAATGCTCTTTTCAAATTGTGTTTGTTATACCCCGTATTTCCAGAGTATGTACGTGAGGGCGTACGTATAAAAGTTTGAGCCTTAAAGTAGGCAAGGGCCGAAAATTTTGTTCACAACTACCGAAAAGAATCGTTTTTCGACGAAACGTTTTACAAAACTTGCGAAGGGAAAATTACGGCTATGTCATTTATTATTTTTGCGGATTTTTCCGAGAGGTGAAATATTTTGGACCAACGGGAGGGTGACACTTGTCACCCTCAAAGTGGACGGTTGTGTGGCAGAGAGGTGCACGTTTTCCTCCCATATTTTGTGCCTCAAACATGGGTCAATGTTTGTGAGGGAATTGTGGAGTAGGGCTAGGGGAACTTGGGCAAATCTTGGCCCTCCACTTGCCCCCCACTTGGCTTGATCTTAGCCCTTGGTTGTCCTATAAATACCCCCCCTTTGTGAAGACTTCTTCATCCTAAAAACATTTCATAAGTCTTGAAAAACCCTTCCCCTTTGGAGGCTCATCCATGAGCACCCTCCTCGAGAAGGCCTTTGGCGAAACCTACCCCTTCCTAGTGGCCTTGGCGAGAGTACCCCTCTTGAGTGTTGCCTCGTATAAATACCCCCTCTTGGTAGAAAATACTCTCAAGTATTGTTACTATACCAAAATACATCGCCCAAATACCTTGTAGTATTCCAAAGTTACCTCTATACGTAGAGCCGGAAATACTACCTTGTGTCTATTAGTCTCAAACCGAAACCCTAAGGAAAAATCTTCATAGCCGGTTGAAGTATTAAGAAGAAGTTGCGTAGAACTTCTAAGGGTTGTTGGAGCGGGTTGGAGCGCCAGTAGGAGCTAAACGTTGCTCGGGATCGACATTTAAACTTGGATAATTTTGGGCTTACCGAGGTAAATACTCTTGACCTTATTGTAATTAGAGTTTACATCTTGTTGAAGTATAAGAATTAAGTATAAGTTATATACAAGGAAGGTATATAAGAAGAATTGAAGACTTACATAGATTTGTATTCTGATGAGACTTGTAAAGTTTGTGGGTAGTCTTTGTGATTTTCCGTAGAACCTTGTATCTAGATTTATTCTACCGAGTAGTCTAGATATTGATAGACTTGTATAACCTTTATAGGTTAAAAGTTCTGCAAGTAGCATGTTCTACTTGAAAGGTGGACAAGGCTAGTCGGGCTATAGCCGTGGAGCGTTTTGCTAATAGTCGATAATCGTCGCGAGGTATGTGATTCTTCCTATCCTCCTGAGCATGATATTTTTAAAAAGAATATATGTATAGTACGGTAGACGTACGTGTGTTAACTGAACGTAGTTTTACGGCAATGTCTTTTGACTTAAGCCTGAATAATAAGAATCTTGAAGTATTTCAAAAGAATTAAGAAACCTTTTTGAAAGAAGAGTAATACTTGGTTTTAAAAGCTTAAGAGTTATACTGGCTTTATGAAAAGTTAGGTATAACGACTTAAGAGAGATAAAAAGAATGGTTTATTGATTTTAGAAGTTAAGAGACTTGATCTTTAAAGATAAGAGACTTGACTTAATTGAATTAATATGAATTTTGTTAAAAAGTGTGAAACCTCATTCGTGAGTAATGAGTACTTGGTTGTTAAAAGGGATAATGTTTTACTGATTTCGGAAATCAGAATAAGTATCGAACAAACCACAGCAGCGCTAATAAAGGAAAATGTATTGATTATTTAAGTATTATTAAAACCAGTAGAAACCTCCATCTGCATAGAAGCTAAGATGAGACAAAATGATATTACATTTCCTAGATCATGGTTGCTTTAATAAGATTGTTATAAACAAGAATAACCGACTCACATATAAGACATATGTTTCTCAAATTGTTTTAAAGGAGAATTATATCATTAAGTGATTAAGACTATGAACTACGAAACCTTTCGAAAAATGAGAAACTTGAGCATTTGAAATTAGGCAAACTTGAACGTTTGGAAACTAATGTTGTTACTTGATTTTACAAAGGGAAGTGTTTCGGTTTACTTAAAAGATAGTCACTCTATTTTTATACTACGGGTATTGTGTAACGTTTGTGAAAGAAACGGATCTTTTAAAAGAGTTAATGTATGAAGTACTTTGGGGATAAACACCCGAACTTGTTAACTTAAAGTAGAAAGTACCTTGTGTGAATGACTTGATTGTGTTGGTTTGTGATAGCCTTGTAATACTTTCTTGTTGATTTGATAAGTAAACATGCTAGGATGCTACGTGTGTTAGTATCTTGTGATGTTTGTGTAAAGGGTTTCCTCGATTGCGCTTTATGTTGTTTAACGATCAGCCGTTATGTTGGTATTGTACCACTCACCCTCGACATGATCACGGGGTTGGCGCCTCCGTGCGGGGTAATACTCGAGCGATGTGTGACTATGATTCGAGGATACCTCATGCGGGTCGAGGACCTATGCGAGCTACGAGAGTTCGAGTTAGTGTGCGGCCGCGTGATCATGCGGTCTATGTGGCTACGCGGTGCGAGTCGGGGCGTTGCGGGAGTAGCTACCGATGCGGGAGTAGCTACCATTGGAGTGGCCTATCGCGAGCTGCGGGAAGTTCGAGGACTAGACGCACATTAGATCTGCAGGCGAGTGGCGCCGATCATGTGGCGGTCTAGGCGGATCTCATGATCTGATTTATGACCTTGTTGTGCGTGGGTTTTAGTAGTCGGCTATGCCTTCGTACTTACCCGTGCGGTTTATGATGACACAGTGGGACACGGTGTTCATGTGTATTCCTTGGTGCTTTTATATATCATAGGCAGGCGGTGAGAAGGTATTCCACGCATGATTGATGTTGTGGGCGTGAGACCCATAGTTAAGTTTTGAATGATGACTTTGGCGTGAGTCCACGACTTGACATGATCGCTATTTATTGTGAATCGTAGTTTGGTTATCATACATGTCTCCGCTTTATATAGACTACTATGATTTCATTTACGATATTTTGATTTCACATACTTGGTACTGTTATCGACCTCGCCGGGCTGCGTTCATGCGCAGTAGAGGTACACGATGTTGATCCTCGCCATAGGGTCACGATTCGAGCGTTTGGGAAGCTCCGTTTCTCGGAGGCTTATCTTTCGTATAGTCCCTGTTGTTGTAGGTGCTTACATTCGTGGTATGGCGAGCCTGTCGTCGTTGTTGTCATATCATTCGTAAGTGCAGAAATCTTGTTGTGGCGCGAGTTGTAAAAAGGGATGTAACTATTCTAGTTGTTATATATATATGCCGTAAGGCAACTTTTCACAGAAAAACTGCTTTACACTTCACTTTATTCATGTCTTGTTTTATATTCCGCTGATTACTCTGATGTATGGCTACTTGGGTGCGGGTAGGCACCATCACGTCCGGTTCGGTCGTGTGATGTTTTTACGAAAGTACTAAATGAAGAAAAATGGTGTAGACTTGGGATTTATTATCAATTGGAAAAGTCCATAGAAAGTTGAAATAATCATCCAAAAACAACACATAATATTGATGGTCTGCCGTACTTAAGATGGGGGAAGTCCACAAATCACTATGTATTATATCAAAAAACATTAAAGTACAATTTGTGGATGAATATAATGTAATCTAACATGTTTTCCAAAAAAGTAAGAGCTACAGACAGGAGTCTTAGAGACATGTTTGCATTGAATAAAATTATTGTTCCTAAGGGAGCGTAAAATAGATTCTCCCGGATGTCATAATCTAGAAAGTCATAAAGAAGATGAAAGAGAAACAAAGGCTGATGGAATATAGGTTTCTTTGTTTGCGGTGTTGGTGATAGGATAGAGACCCCTGTGTTGTCACATCTCATTATCCTCTTTCATGTCGTAAAATCCTTCACAGAAAAACCAAAAGGATCAAATTCAATGGAAATATTATTGTCAGTTGTGAAACATCGCACAAGGGAGGACCCTCTGATCTATCAATGGAAAGATCTCCATGTGTATTAGATTCTTAATGAGTTTCGGGGCATGGAGGACATTCTTTAGAATTAGTGGTGGATGTGGTGGGGATAAGGATGAATGACCAAAACCACAAATTGGAATGTCTTGTCCACTACCAACAACAATATTCTGATTTGAATTACTCGTATTGGAATAAAACGAGAGAGTACCTTGTGATGCTGTCATATGAGAGGTGGCACATGTGTCCATGTACAAATTTTCGTCCAGAGGGTTGAGAGACATTGTGTGCATAGCTGCCTCAACATCGTTTGGAGCATAGGTGGAGGACGAGGAGACTTGTTCCGTGTAATCTTGTTGTGGACGTGTGCCAAGTATGTCATGTTGGGTCTGTCGGGTTGCTGGTGGAGTCCATGATGATGTGGGATACGGGAAAAGAGGAGAGGATGAAGATAGTGGGGCCCACGCGGCACATGGTGGGTAGGCAGCTCACGGCGGAGGCTGCAGCCACTTCCGCAGTCGTTGATGGTTATTTCCTGCTAGCGGGGACTGCCCCTTGCCGCCGCCTTTCTTCCGGAATTAGAGGCCACACCATCGACAGAGGACCCGATGGTGGTGGTGAGGGAGGCGTCTGCAATGTTGGACTGAGTGGTGTTGCGCTTGATTTTTCGGGTTTTCTCAAGAATTAGATTTGAACGGGCCTCATAAAATGGTGGTAACAACATACATTGTTGAAGGATGGTAGCAACGCCGTCATAGGATTCGTTCAAGCCTGCAATAAGTTGCATGACCAATCGCTGATTAGTGACTGATGCGCCAACGTTGGAGAGTTGGTCGCTAAGAATCTTGAGTTCTTGACAATATGCAGCCACGTTGGGGAAATCATCTTGATGAATGTCCTTGAACTAATTTTTAAGGTATAATGCACGTTGCGTTTTGTTGTCGTGAAAAATATTTTTCAAACATTCCAACGTTTGGCGAGCAGTAGCATCGGTCTCAATGATTGTGTGCAACGATCATTAGAGATCGTGTCATATATCCACTAGAGTCAAGCTGCATCCAGACGAGACCAAAGTGCATCATCAGAAGTAGATGTCCAGGGTAAGTCTATGGACTTCGATTTAGGAGGGATGATGTGATCAATAACTTCGTAGAATGGATTTTGAACAATTCTGCCCACGAGGAGTATTGACCATTTTCCATCTCAAGAGTCATAGGAAAGAAATTTTAATATTATTGTCTGCAAGTGCAAGATGAATTTTGGTTTTATCAGCCATAGAAGATGTAATTTAGGAGGAGAAAAATGACCAAAAAACCATGGTTTCCGTCGGTGAGGGTCGGCCGACCGAGAGATGAAGTCGGCGTCTAGGGTAGGAGATTTAGGTTGTGGCTTCTGATATAAATGAATATGTTCCTTGATTTTATTCATCAGTAATGTACAATATATATATAGTAGTACAAGAATCAACCTAATTACAATAGGAATATAATTCTACCTAAAATAGGATATATACAATAATACAAGAATATTTGATAAATATTCTATCATTTCAAAATCACAGGGGAAGTCATCATCTAAATTTAAAGTAAAACTATATGTCTCGGCTAATTGTAGAATCCCCACACACAAGAAAAATGACCTACGGTGATGGTTAAAAGCTGTGATCGTAGGGGCCATGACAGTCTTTGTAAATGTCATTATAGCTGGTCCTTCCTACGGTGACAGTTTAAATAACTGTCACATAGTGTGACGGGCATAAACCGTCACACATTTCCCGCTTTTTATTTTTTTTCTCGAGAATTTACAAATTTTGGCGGTAAATATTTGAATTTTACTAATTTAATATATTTTTTGGCGGTAAATTTTTAAATAAATTTTAATTTTAATTTATTTTATTTTATTTTATTTTATTTTTTTAATTTTTTTCAATAATAGTTAAATTGGAGAGAAAATAACATATTGTAACTAAAATGTAACTAATTAATCAAATTATTTTAATACACAATATTAAAACATTTATGAATTGTTTTACAAATCAAAATGTCCCAAAACAAAAGAAATGCATGGTCTCGGCCAAGATCAACAAGAAGACCGAAAATACAATGTCTTCTGCCAATTCCGCAAAATCTTTCGTAGGGACTATCTTTTCTTGTGGCATAATGTTAGACAAAAATATCAAGACTTTTCGCAGCGGAACTGGTGGTGTCATGTCTTCTGCAATCTTAGCAGCACAAGAGTGGCACGAGGTTATCAGGACGACACCAACTTGTGGTTGCTGGATTGACGATCATCCCACATAATTCTTGCAGTTAGTTTAGACATAAAAGTCAAATCTTGGCAGTTGGAACCTAAGATATTCAACCTAGGATAGTGACGCAGCAAATGTTTTATCATTACTAACAGATATTACTATCTAAAGAATGGTTCCAAATCAACCTGATTTCCATAAATTCGGGAGATCTGCTCTAGACTGCTCTTTCCAGTTTTCACCTTCAAAGGTAGAAAGCGAAACAATTAAAAAAACAGATCAACACTTGGAAGATTCAGAGATGGAATCAAGGAGAAGAAAAAGGGCCCGGAAGAACAAGTCCTTCGGTCCAGACTTTGAAGCTTATTTGGTTCAGGATGAACCACGGACAATCGCCGAAGCGTTGTCAACTCCAGAAACACTGCTCTGGAAGGAAGCTTTAGAAAGTGAGATAGAATCCATCTTGCATAATCACACCTGAGAGTTGGTTGAACTTCCCCCGTGACACAAACCTTTAGGTTGTAAATGGATCCTTAAACAGAAATTAAAGGCAGATGGATCTATCAACAAGTACAAAGCTACGTTAGTAGTCAAGGGTTATCGCCAAAAGGAGGGCCTTGATTATTTCGACACCTACGCTCCGGTGTCTAGAATGACATCCATACGTATGTTCATAGCTATCGCCGCCTTGCGAGATCTTAAAATACATCAAATGGATGTTAAGACAGTCTTCCTAAATGGTGATTTAGAAGAAGAAATATATATGGACCAACCCGAGGGGTATGTAGTTCCAGGACAAGAGACAAAAGTGGGTCGGCTTGTTTAATCGTTGTACGGGATTAAATAGGTCCCTAAACAATGGCACGAGAAATTTGATAGTACTCTATTATCAAAAGGGTTCGCCATTAATGGAGGTGACAAATGTGTACATGAAAGGAAATGTCGAATTCGTCGTCATGATATGCCTTTATGTAGACGACTTGTTGATCACTCGAAGCAGTCCTGGGATAATCCTAGAGACTAAGAACATGTTAAAACAATATTTTGACATGAAAGATATGGACATTGCAGATGCCATCTTAGGGATCAAGATCTCTATGACATCTAATGGACTGGTCTTGTCTCAATCTCACTACATCGAGGATGTACTGAAGAAATTTGGGATGTTCGGCTACCACCAGATCGACACCATTGGATATAAGTCAAAAGATTGACAAACATCTTGGTGCGCCCTTACGCCAGGAGCGATATGCGCAGGTGATTGGTAGTCTAATGTATATCACAAACTGCACTCGACCTGATATCGCTCATGTAGTCAATAAATTGGCTAGGTTCACCCGAAATCTGAGTAAGGATCACTGGAAAGCATTGAATATGGTACTACGGTTCCTGAAGTTCACACTAAATTTCAGGTTACACTATTCGAGATATCCAACTGCATTTACAGGGTACGATGATGCAAACCGATATCGATAATGACGACATCAAGTCCACCAGCGGATATATTTTTACAATCGGTGGTGGAGTCGTGTCTTGAAAATCCTCTAGGCAAACTCTTATTGCCCGATTTATGATAGAGTCAGAATTTATCGTTTTAGATAAAGCGGGAGAGGAAGTTGAGTGGCTTCATGGTTTTCTAGAGGATGTCCCATGTTGGGATAAACCAGTGTCTTCTGTAATGATCCACTGCGATAGTCAGTCGACTCTAGGAAGGGCACGAAGTTAGATATACAACGGCAAGTCTCATCATATTCGACGGAGATATGAGTCTATTAGGCAGTTGATCACCTCGGGTATTATTTTCATTGATCACATAAAATCTAAGAAAAATATTGCAGATCCCTTGACGAAGGGAATACCCAAAGATCAGTTGTTCTGCCTGTCTAGGGGAATGGGCTTAAAACCCAAACAATAAGAACTGATATAGTAGACACCCAACCTTACAGACTGGAGATCCCATGAATAAGGTTCAATGGAAAAACTAAACTGTAAAGGTTCCGTGAGCGCTTCGGTGGAAGCAAGAGCACTTCAGATAATGTTTCTTTCTTAAGAAACATAATCCAAAGTCGTTTCCGTGATAGACAAAAAGTGCTACATGTAAGAGAGGTAAAGGATAAGTTTCCAAACCTTTAATGATCCTCAATAGTTGAGGTTAGGTTGGGGAATTTTTTAATGATTCCTAACGCTTGTGTAGCGGGGTATTGAAGGATACCTTGTAGTAGACTACCTATTTAAGTGCGAGGACATGTCGCCTCAAATGAACGCACTTAAGAATCCAAGGGTGTCCACGACCCACGACGGACAAAACATTAGAAAGATTGAGTAGGAAAGGTGTTGTGTTGGTACCATTGTCTTGGAATATACTAAACACAGACGGTTCAAGACATCACGTTCACCGCGCAGTAAATATGTCTGATGGTATTCTACTATGGAAGGTTCAAAGCTCCGACTACCTCTCCAGATGCAACATTGATCCGCCGAGTGATTGCTCGAAAGACACCACGTGCATGCGCCAAAATCTCTTCCAAGAGGGGATTGTTGGATGTGAAATAAAATCCTATTAATTATGACTCGAACAATTGGGGCCCCGCACGTCGGAAACATGGTTTCCACACACGTGCACAAAAAGTGTCAAGGATCGTAATTTCCTTAAATGGAAGAGATATTGGTACGTATACGAATTTTTTGAGACGTAAGATAATAGATGGTTATTGGCCAAATAACAATGGTTTCACGTTGGTAAACGAAGGGAAGACGTGTATAAAGTGTAAAAGATGAAACGTCCAAAATGTCGCGCGCCTCGCAGGTCGTGGCGTCGCGACGCCCAAACTTCTGGTTTTGGCGCCGCGCGCCACTGCAGGCCACGACGTCATGCGGCTTCTGCATTGGAAGATGAACGAAAACTGTTTTTTGGGCCGATTTTGGAGCATTAATTCTCCATTATTTGGCTCATGAATTCAGCCATTATTTGGCAGAATTATTACTCCACATTCATGGCCATTACATGGTCTTTATTGGTCATTACTTGGCTATGTGGAAGATCATCTTTTCTACACTATAAAATGGAGTCTTGGGTTCATTTGGAGAACACGCCTTACACTTAAAACAATTCTCTGAAATTGTTTTCCTCTCTTGCAATCACAAAACACTCAAAGATCTTTCTTCCTAAGCGAACACTTGAGTTCCCTTTGCACATTTGTTTGATTGTTGTTTTATCTTGGTAGATAAGTTGTCATTAAACCGTTGAAAGGATATACAGGGCAATATTATCTTAAGGATAGATCGAGAATTCGATCAACTCAACAAACCTCTTAATTTGTCAAATTTCATATTTCTAACCTACTTGTTGTTGTTAGATTCTCATTTCCTTTATTTCTACACATTGTTCCCACATTATTTATTATCAAATTATTATTTTTTGAATATTGAAGATTTATAATAAAGTCTTACTATCATAAAAATGTTATCGTTCAAAAAATTATATAAAGAATTGTTTCATCCACTTTCACTGTTAACCATCATCATCGCCTATCATTATCCGTTAGCACCACCCACCATAAAAAAATTGTTGCCTTCCTTTTATTGGAAATTTTATAGTGATTAGTTTTGACAGAAAATACTCTCGTATATTTATTGTTGAAGAAATAAAAAGATGGTAATTTGTTGCAAGTCCTTGTCACACCTCTGATATTAATTACTCTTTGGCATGCACTTAATTCCTCTGGTAATGTGTCATATCAGATTTAACAAAACTTAGAATATGTTCTTCAAGTTCTCATAAGTTATAGAGGACTTCCCCCTTTTTCTTTTTTCCCATTATTAAGGACTATAGTAATTTCTTGCTTGAAAATCAGAGACATGGAATTTAGTGTCTTTCTATTTTCAGTAAAAAAAATTGAATCCATTGTTATTTTTTCAGATCTCTTATAAATAAAAATGAAGATCTCTTATAGAAAGGACATAAAACTAAAAATATTTTGTAACTGAACTACAAAATCATTTCTCCCTCCGATTTAGTGTTGTACGTTATAGAAAATAACTTTAAACTCGTCTTCTCTTCTCTTCTCTTTCCTTCCATGATACCAATTATTTCATATTTGATTGATCAAAAAAAATTGAGAATATTTTTTATTAAAAAATAAATCCCTTAAAAAATGACCTCTTTGAAACAAATACCGAAAACAAGTTACAAATGGCGTTTTATGATTATTGTCTCCCTCATCTCCAATACGGCAACACAACACCCGCCCCTTCATCTTCTCTACACTCATATATTATTTGTTTAAATTATATATAAATATATTTAAAATAATATATTTTATATATTTATTTACCTAACATTAAAAAATAAAAATATCGTATTTTCTAGAATACATTTTTCCTTATATAAAAAATAAATTTTTGGTCTAACTCAATCCCAAAAACTAGTTCAAATGAAAGAGGATTTCCCAAGTCATATAAAGTGTTCTGAGATCTCGTTTCGATCCGATATGGTATATTTCTCTTTAACACCTTGTATCAAACACATCACTACTAGAAACAAATATTTTTTCCACCGATATTCTGTGGGAAATTTGTGCTATAAAATATAATTTTTCCACTTCATTTCCATTAAACCAGCTCAATAGGAAAACGCATGGTAGAAAACAAATTCTCATTGGAATGATGGAAAACTTCAGAATTTTTTCGTGTGAAAACATTACTCTCTATTTAAAAAAAAAATCCAATGATATTGAAGGAGAAATCACTGAACATTTTTCAGTGAAAAATCAATGGAAGAATAGAGACTTTTTAGTAGTGTATGTACACCCATAAAATATGTTGATTGATAAAATTGAGGGAGAGATCATAGGGAACTTACTTCCACACTTGAAGTGAGGAGGAACAGTCCTTCCACAGCCTCTAATAAGTCGAATGAGACGGTTGACGCCTAAAACCGCAGCTAATTTGGGTGTCAAACTTGGGCAAAAACATTCAGTATGTCACTCTCACTCTTTCACAGCAAGCTCCTGACGGATTGCTTCCAAGCAAAACCCCCCAACATGCTCTCTTCCCAACACTCCTTTCTTGCCTGCATTCTGCTTCACTTGGCACTGCATTGATCTGCTCCATTTGTAGGTGTTTATGTCGGGTTCATACACGCAGCGAAATTTGAAAATTTATGTTTCAAACCCGACGACGATCGAACTGATAAGTAATAGAAAATACAAACACAAAGAATAATGTAAAACTTTTACAGAAGACTTACATTCTCGAAGAAATCAGCCAAGCAGTTGAATCTTCTGGAACTTTGTGTAGTCCGAGCGTGCACACGCAAACGTTCCTCGATTTGCAAGTTAAAGAACTTTGATGTAATTGCTAAGTCAGGAATGCTAGAGATTCTGACAGAGGTTTAGAAGAGATTGACCTCTCTTAGGTTTTGTTGTATTTGGAATGGGAGGTAAGCTCTCTATTTATAGTTGTAAATATAGGTGTCTAACGGGCCGACCTTGGCCCGGACGCAGAGTTCACGGCTTTAACCGATTCGATCGTTATCGGTCATCGGACATCTTGCCAACCGTCCGGTCGCACGTTTCCGTGTCGCCCGCATGTTCTCGGTCGAATGGCCCCACTGGTCCTGCTTTTCTTTTTTTTAATTTCTAGTATTTATTTTCTATAATATAAACTAAATTCAATTTAAATATGTAATATAATATATAATTTAGTTGTATATATTAAAATTGAAACTTTAAAGTTAACTTTTTATTTTATAGTTTATAACTTTATACTTTTTATAGTTTATAACTTTATATTATAAATTTGTAATTATACTTTTATTAATTTATTAGATTAGTAGATATAAGTTAACAAATAAGTAATAACAGATTAACAACTAAATAGATAGTAAAATTAAAATTAATGATAAGATGTAAACTTTTGAACTTTCATAACGTTAATAAGAATACATAATGAAGTAATAATAATTTTATTTACATATTATGCATCCTTCTTGTAAGTTCTTCGTAATCTATAGGTTGATTGAATTGGTTATGCTCCATAGCCTCTAAATCTGGAGTATTAATTCCAGTCCCGTCTCCGTAATCTATCAGTACCCATAACTTTATCATAAAAGAGTCACACTTTACTCATTTTTTTTCTTGCTACTGGTCCTGGTAAAGGAGGTCTACGACTACGACTACGACTACCACTAGCGCATCAACATCGATGTAAGGAACACTAAGAGTGTAGGAGGTTCTTGTTCTTGTTCTTCTTCTTCTTCAAGTTCATCAATATCATCTAATTGAACGTTATCACATTCATTATCTTCTATTCCAAAATCTTCTTGCATTTGATCATAATCTATATTTTGATTATATGATGAAGAACCTATGATTTTTTACCCTCAACTAGATTTACTACAAGACTTCCGACGCAATTCCCCTTAGTAAAGACATTATAAAATATTTAAATAATCAACAAATAAATATGACAATTTAATAAAATAATTAGAGAATGAAACGAGTGTACCAAACTTCTAATTGAATTCAATCAAACTCAAGCTCAAGTCTCAAGGCTGCTACTTTGAATTTGAAAACTAATAATAATAATAACTTGAAAATTGATAATAAAGATGATTAAGAGAGTATGGGAAATTGAGAATAAGAGAATTGAGAGAAATGTTGTGTGATAAAATGAAGAAAATGTAGAGAATTTATAGATTTTTTAAAGGGTAAAAATGTAATTAAAATAAATAAATAAACAAAAAAAAACAGGCCAATAAATAAATGACCGCTGCAAGGACCCGCCCAGCCCCATTTTGGGATTTTTTTGTTACTGGTCCGGCCCGACGTTAACCAAGAATGGAACCGGTTTTCGCACGGCCTAACCGGCCCGGCCTTACTGGTTTTTTCATAACTCAGCGTGGGTTGGGGCCAATCCAACCCCAACCCAGATGCTTTACGTCGGCCCGGCCCTAAACTATCGTCAACCGGCCCGTCGGTCAACCCGACCGGCTGACAGTTTAGTTGTAAACAGAGGCTTAGGATTTCCGCGGTTGGGCCCAAGAAAATCGATCGACAAAATTGCATCGCTGAATCCGCATGTGCACCGCGGCCCCACTAAAGAGGCATCGCGCGCCGCCGTTGCTCGCACCGCGGTCCCAAAACAGGCACCGCGTCCGCCCTATTTTTCATTTTTCCATTTTAATGTCCCGCCATCAACCGAACATATAGGTATAATCTCCTTCTAATTACATCCTTCAATCGATTTTAACATTTGACTTAGTGTTACCTTCGTGCTTTTACATATCGTCACTAATTACATTAGGATCTTCACTAACTCCTAGATCGCGTTAAGACGAACCCAATATGTAAAGTTTAGCTACACAAAATATGTGAACTGAACCTATATGTGAGAAGATAAAATCCTTTCATTCTTGACACACTCAATCAAGCTTAGGATCCGCTGTTGTCTATCCAAATGACTTGATTATTATAACTCATCTATATTAGTTGACAACAGACTACGTCACGCATACGCCCAATGCATCGTCAATGACTTAGTCAACCTAATACCATATGAGTACATGAGTGTTCACTCGAATATAAATTCAAGGAATGAATCCTTTCTTGGCTCACATACCACCTTTAATCTACTTCGTAATGCACCCAAAATAAGTCGCGTCTCAACCTATAAGGCATTTGATCTTAGGACATGATCAAAGTACATAACTCCGTAAACAAGATGATATTGACCTCAAGTCTAAGGACTTTTATCTTCCACACGACGATGACATTATAGACATATAACAAAACGGTACATCAGCAGGACACAACAATACTTCAACAAGTATCCATGTGTCCATCATGAGTTGTCATAACTAGTCGCAAGTGAGACATACTACATCCACTAAGGATATGATGCAGACCACATGTCGACGTATCGCATATCATCGATATCCCAATTTCGATGATCATTAGTCGAGGTAATTTAAGAGTTACGTTATAACATTAATTCTCACATCATTAATAAACATGTAACCTCTAGGGATGCATTTATAGAATTTTATAAACAATCAACTAATAATTCAACAAATGCAAATTATCATAATATTAATCATCATTAATATAAATATGAATGTGTATAAAGTACATTGTGTCTTAATACAAATTGTCTCTAGGACATACATATACTTTCACCATTAATATCACCAGCACCATGCTCAAAACCATTATCATTTTAGTCATAGTTGATGACATTCTGTTCATATTAGTATTAATTAAGAACAACACCAATACCCCGCTATTGGTCGTTGATATAGTGTATAAGAATAATATTGAATAGGACTATTGAGATTAGTTTTAAAAACACTACCAAACAAGAAATTTAATAATATCAAAGCTACTCTTCCGGATCAAAAAGAGTGTGTACTTAATCTTTTTTTTTTTGAGTCAAAAGAGTGTCCATTTATCAAATCCAGAAAAAATTAACTATATTTTTTCAGATTTGCCCTTATTAAGTGCTATGTGATCAAATCTCAATACTTATTTAATTAGAGACAGTTTAGACAAATTACATATTTTTTAGAAGTTAGTATTTTCTTAAGAGGTGTGCAAATGACTAAATTAACACTCTTTTTAATCCGAAAGAGAAAATAATATATATATTATTTTTTCTAATATCTCCTACCAAACAAATCCTTACTGAGTTAGTGGAGCGCGCAACTTCTTTTAATTTCTTTTGCACTAATATCATTTTCTATGTTTCTGTCTTGACTTCCAAGTCTCCCAACTATGAGTAGAAAACTATGGTTTTTTATTGGAAAAAATAACTCGGACTCGACACCTGTATCAAGTCAAAAGTGATAAATTGAAATAAGAACACATTTCACTTTTAACTATATGATAATTTGTGATAAACTTTATGTAATGACATATTTGTATAAACTTGTCGTTTTTGTAAATACATTGATATGGGTTAATTTTAGAGATGTAAATATTAATAAAGGAAAAATAATATAAATTATATTTAAAAAATTAAGTGACGGTCGAGGTAGGGTCAGAGGTCGGGCCGGGCCGAGTGGGTAGAAAAATCTGACCCTGGCTCGACCCTACGAATGCTCGGGTCCTTGCTTTTTCAGGTTAGGTGGCTCACGTGTCGAATAGTCGACCGACTCGATTTTTTGGGTCGACTTGGTCGGCGGGTCCCCGACCCTATGGACAGGTCTACCACAGTTCCAGGGTTATCATTCGACGTAATGTTGTGGGAGAGATTGTTTTTATTTGGGTTTTGTTTTCTTCACCGGCAATTTCTTTAGTGGTATCGCTGATTTCTTTACCATCACATGTCATTATTTTAAGGGTTTTGTGTTCTTTTTAATGTGGTTCTGAATCATGTTAAAATCGAGACAGAGATGAGAATTTAGAGACACGAGAATAATAAGATAATTCTTTATGATTTTCATTCATCATAATGACCTCCTTATATAGAGGTAAATGTTACACCCCGGAAGTTCCAGGATACGTTTCTAAGAACATACGTAAGAACTCAAATGGTAAGATTTGAGACGAGTAAAAATTTATCGGAATTTTGGAATTTGTCGGAAAACGAAATATCATGCGATTTAACGAGGCGACACCGTCACCCCACTTATGGTCATGGACGAAATTGTCATGGTTAGAATGGTCTTTTGACCATAAATTAAATGACCAAGTCTTGCTAGTCTTGAAGCTTGACAAAGTTGACTAAGTCAAAGGCCACCTAGACTTGATCCATGTGAAACTCATCCAAGCCACACAATTGTTCTAATCCTAACCTCCAATCGTTATATATTCATCCTACTAGTGCTAGATGACTTTTACACTTAGAGAAATTTCAAGAGTTTTGTGTTCTTCACTTAGAGGCTCTCGCCATAGGGAGGGTTTCAAGAGAAAATTTGCAATTGTTGTCCAATAATCTCCCACTTTAAACCAAGGTACCTAAAGGTATCAAGTGTTCCTCAATAGAAAGATCCCTAAAAGAGGCGTTTGTATTAGTCGCAAGGCTTAAAACCTAAGGGTTATTCAACTTTGAAGTGAAACTTGAAGATGAGTTATTCATAAGCTTCCGGTTGCTTGGAGTGGATTGGAACGTCGAAAGGAGGGCTAAAGTTGCATGAGCGACTTGTGATCTTGGATCATAATTGGGCTAATTGAGGTATACTCTTCGCTTTACTTTTGTAATCAAGATTTCTTGTTATGATAAGTTATAAGTGATCATGTGATTTGTGTTATGAAGTTTGATAAGTGACATGGATCAGAAGCCTAGAACCGAAAATGTCATATTTAGCCATTTGAAATTGAAATCCAATTTGATCGAAATTGAATTGTCGATGTTACCTACTTGGAGAATGTAGTAGCTAGAATCAATCGCGCTTGATATCTTATTATGCTACCAATTTGGATTGAAATGGAAATTGAATAAGAATTGGTATTGTTATATTATCGTGAGCCAATCGGGTCGCTTGGTTATTCATTTGCATCGATTACCTTCTATATTATCGTGAGCCAATCAATCGCTTGGTTATTCATTTGCATCGATTACCTTCTATATTATCGTGAGCCAATTGGGGCTGTTTGGTTATTCATTTGCATCGATTACCTTCTATATTATTGTGAGCCAATCGTAATGTTTGGTTATTCTATTTCGACCTTGGAAAAGGTGGCAAAGTTAGTAAAAACAAAGGAAGTTGTCATCCGATTTTCCGTAGAATTTAGTGACTTGCACTTAGAATATTCTACGCTTGAAACTAGAAGTTAATAGACGCACTATGGTCATTATAGGTTGACATACTACGCACGCGATTGGATTTAGCTGGATTAAACCAAGAGGTATGTGGAACTTTCTTATCTCTTGAGCATGATTAAGTTGTAAATGTATAGTACTAGACGACAAGATTTTGACAATCTAGTCTATTTGATATCCTTGGCTTATTTTAAAGAATGTCCAAGTTGTTGAGTTAGGGAATTAACTCACTTGTTTAAATATTAAGGATATCTTGGTTTTCAAAAGTTAAGAGACTTTAAGTATGTTGAAAGTATTTTAATACTTGTTTTGTGGGGAAAGTTTAAGTCTCTTGGTTATAAGGAAAGAATGTAATTTGCTAATGTATAAGGCTAGTATAACGGCTTTATGGGAAGTTGGTTATAATAGCTTTATGGAAAGTTTAAAGAGTGGTTTACTCTAAGTAAATTAAGTAGGTTAAGGACTGAAGAGTTTTAAAGAATGTGATACTTGTTTCATTTTAAACGTATAAGTCCTCGAAAGGAAATTGTTGACTAAGGTATAAAGTGAATATAACGACTTTATGGGGAGTTGGTTATATTGGCTTTATGGAAAGATAAAATGGCTTGATTTATTTGAAAGGCAATTTGTTTTAAAGGCATCAATTGCCTAAGGTTTTTACAAGAAAAGAAGTCACTTGATTTAGAAGCCTAATTTTATTTCTAAAAAGTATTGTGACTTGTCTTGAAAAGTAATTGTAACTTGATACTATGGTTATTAGTATCTTGGAAGTTGTATAATGAAATGAGTCATTTTAAAAGGATAGAAGACGTAGTACTTGGGTTAAATTCTGATTTTTATAAAAGATATGATAGTGCCTTAGGTAAACTAAAATGAGTGTATATAAACAAGAATAATAAAGGAGTTAGGGATTTCTTAAGTTGCTTATGTATTGTATGATAAGCGGTGAGTGCTTATGTTATGTAGTAGCGGATTTGTGCTAGTGATATATTAATCGTATGGTCATTCCCGTTTGTGGCATTGTATATTTCCGTGATTTGCTACCCACGATGCGAGGAATACCTCACGCGAGTCCGTAGGCTTACGCGGTGAAATAGTCCCACGCGCGGTCCAAACCTATGCGAGAATACCTCACGCGAGTCCGTAAGGGCTTACGCGGTGAAATAGTCCCACGCGAGAATACCTCACGCGTCCACCGGATCTACGCGTGAAATAGTCCCGTGAATAAGATTGCTTAATGACACCGCGGGTGGTCCCGCTGATCGTAAGCTTTCCTACTTTATATTGTAAGTATACTCCTATTTACTCTCATTGTTAGTAAGGCACAGCATCGTTAATCGAGTTATCATACATGTCTTCGCTTTATTTAGACTTATGATTTCATTACGCATTTCTGGGCCACATATTTGGTACATGTCAGATCGACTCCGTGGCCGCTCACGCCGCAGTAGTAGTGCAGTTCCGATCCTCGCCTTAGGATCACTGCTCACCGCTGGTAGCTCCTTCATTTCGAGGCTTATCCTCGGTATTGCTGTTATTGTACATTCAGGGTATGGCGGGCCCCGCCCCGCCGAGTTGTTATTCTAGAGGTCCGTAGTCACATCAGGATTGGGTTGTAAAGAAATAAAATGATCGTTTCATTTCTAGATCGAGTATTTTTTACTGGCGTGGCCTTATCCGCCAGCCCGCTGTTGTTATTCGCCTAAGTTATATGTATGTTCACCGCTATTCTCTCGATTTATACAGCGGGTGCCTGTGCAGGGCACCATGCGCGCCCGGCCTGTAGTGACAAAAGTGGTATCGAGCGCTTAGTCCTCGAAAGTGTCTACTGCATCGTGTCTACAGTAGTCTTGATTATCGCTGTTGCGCACCACATCTATAATCGTGAGGTCGCAGGACATTTAGGGTTGGTTTCATTCTTCTCACTCTAAGATCGTGCGATAGAGTCAGATGGTTGGTCGTCTCCCTAACAAGTTATGATTGTTCAGCCTACGGCGGCGCAAGAATGACCCGGAAGGATTACGGGTTGCGTATCCGTGTAGTAATGGCCGTAGTTGGTATTGTGACACGCAACTACGCGGATTTATGTATGGGGTCATATATGTGTTGCTTAGATGATTTTAGATTTCCGTGATTCGTAAGGACTAAATAAATACCGGAAAGTATGGAACAGTTTAATGAACTCTCATCAAGGTTTTACGTGCTAATTTGAGATAATTAGGTGATGATGAGCTGTGAGAATGTAATGGACCTCAAGAGGTGATTAAGGACTTAAAGTAAGACTATGTTAATAGATTAAGCTACGTAGAAGGATTTCGAGAATGGTACGTGAGATCCGTATGAGTAAGTATGGTTGTGGACAAGACACAACACGACATGGTATTACGAGAAGTTCTTGTACCTTGCCATTGATAAGATAGGCTTGGAGCATGGAAATTGCGAGCCTAAAATGTTGATAACCACCGAGACCTTAGGTATGTAAGGCCTTCTGCAGTGAAAAGTTAAGACGCACCTAGGAAAAGAGTTAAGCGACGCCGAGTCGAGTCAGATCTATTGGGTCGCCCCATAGCTTGAAATGAAATGGATCACTGGTAGTAGTCCCGCCACGTGACAAGGTCACGGCGTGCAAGGCCCAAGTTTAGTTAGTCATTTTACGGGTTCGTGGACGTGTTCCACCGAACCAGTGTGAGAGCCTGAACGGGCCTCAGATTGATTAATTTAGTAACTTCAAAGAGTCGAGGCCGAATTAGTATGGAATTTTGTGTACGATGCTAGTATAAGTTTGGAAGCACGGAAGAGTACGACCGATGACAAAGAAAGCAACCGTGTAAAGAAATAAAGCCGAATCTACGAGAACCTTTCGAGGTGACTACACCCGCGAGTGTTGGGTGGTAATGGCCGGTAGATAATTTCCAGAACGATAAAGTCGCTGACCCACAGAGTCTGTTATGATAGACATCGAGGTTACTACGAGCACGACTAGTTGGCCTCTTGTTATGCCAACGTGGACTACGAGAGAGATTGATTCGGACGCCTCCGATGTTCTGCCATCGGTGAAAAGGAAGAGAAGTGGTAGTAACCATGAATTATCCTTCCTTCTTTAGCATCATTGTTTTTCTTTTAAGTTTGTGTGACTTGTTTCACTGGGGTAAATTGACGCAGAAGTAAGTAATAATTGAATTTGGAGGAAGTTGTGTTAAGTGCCCTCGAAGACTTGAGTTGGTTTCGGTGTGGCGGTCGTGCCACGACCTTCCGTGATAATTTCAGAAAATACGCAAGGCATGAATAAGATAAGTACGAGTCTTTGCCACAGAAGTCGAGGCATCTTTGGTAGGTTTGAAAATCTGCATGACTTTGGTGCGTGGCGACGATTAGCTACCATCGACCGCAAGAGACCTCGTGATTGTGGTCATGACTCCAAGGAAAGTTTAAGAAAGCGGAGATAAGTTCTCTTCCCCACGAAAAGGTCGGCTTGTGACATGGGTCGCGTGTACCCATGTTGTTAGACGAAGGATATAAGATCGTAAGGTCTTCGTGATCGCCATACCATGGTTACAATTGTAGATAACCGGGAAAAGTATGTGTCAGTAATTAAGAACGACGCATTTAATTGGTCGGAAGTATCGTAAAGATATAAATGTAGGTTGCACGAGATATGTTTACCCTGCACTAGTGTAAAGACCATTAGTAGATAATGGGCGTAAGAACATTTCGAGAAAAGGGTGGTAACACCTAGTTATAGCTCAGAATCGGGAAAGGAAAACCGGGTTACTACTTGACGAGACCAAGGAAACCTCCCCTAGAACGTGATTGACAAGAAGTCTTAGCCGCAGGCAAGCAAAGGAATTAAGTCTAAGTTAGTGACCAAGTTTGGTTGCAACAAAAAGGGAATCAGAACCATGTGAGATTAAGGATACCCAATATTTCGCAGAATGAGAAAGGCTTTCGCTATCGGAAGATAAGTCGACCACGACTAGCTTCTAACCTCCTCCCGAGACTAGAGGTTAGGTTATTATTACAACACGCTGGGTATCAATAGGTTGTGCCTTGACGCAACCCGATAAGCGATAGAACCTATGTTTTCCCAGAGTTGCGAGGCAGAAAGGAAATCGCGCCACTCACGATTTAGTCGGCGCGCTAAATCATGCCTTGAAGATTCGGCACGACGATATGCACTTCACGTGGATACTGCGCACTCACAAAGCCTCGTATATCCGCAGATCGAGGCGTGAGAATTTGGCGATGACGGTGGTTAGAGTTACTCAAGGATTGTGATATTGATATCCTATACCATCCGGGAAAGCCAAGACGCTACGTATACTTTGTCGCGACCTACGTAGTCCGCGGTACGGGCAGCAGATGTGATGTGGTCGCGAGATTCTTTAGTTACCGAGCCTGTGGTTCGATTATTTGTTTCAAGGTTAATGGTTCGATCCGCGAGGTTGCCGAGTCTTCCATTGTTGAGGAAGTAAAGAGGCTGCAGATGAGGATCCAGCCATGATACGCAGATCGAGATACCAGGCTCCGGCAGGAGAAGAGCTCGCTTGAGTAGCACCGGATGGTGCCGTGAGATGAGGATAGATTACGAGTACCCTGCGCCGCAGACTAGTCAAGGTTATGCGCGAGGCATACAAGGCTTATTGTTCACACCGCTCGAGGTCGACCAAGTTGTGTCGTGACCTCGATGTACGAACGGGTAAGATGACCGGAAAGGACATAGCGAGTTTATCGCTAGTGTCCGAGTTAGTAGCAGTCACGGTTGCACCGAAGCCCAGCTGGCTATCGCAGCATTGAAATCCCAACCTAGATATGAGAAGTATTTATTACGGATCTTGTTACGCGTGGAATCGCATCGAAGGAAGGCGCGACCGGGGTCATGGTAATTAGGTCGCGAACCACCGTGTTCTTCTGGATTGGGACCACGTACTCGGCTGAGGATTATGCTAGCTTGTATAGCAGGGGTATCGCGAGATCGCACGGTCCCTACGCTTATGATGTCGATCGACGAGCTCTACATGTGTAACTTCCGAGGTTTTTCGAAGGGTTTTAGGGACACAGTGAGTCTCGTTGTTGCATTACACCTCGCATCGACGGACAGCAGAGCGCATCATCCGCATTCGAGGATAGGTCATGGCCCGTGTTCTCGATTTCAGATAACGGAGGGTTATTGCCTCGCAGTTATAGACACCCTTCCAAGATTCGATGGCCCCGTATGAGGCCTTTATGTAAGAAAGTGTAGATCGCCATTGGATACTTCACATAGGCGAGGTTCGCTTATTTGAGCTGACTGATTCACGGCCGCTGGATAAGCGGCTTACCCAGGAAGATTACTAGTGCTCGTGAGTCACGGAAGCTTTACGCGATAACCAATGTTGACACGCTGGGTTCGCTTTGACATTTTGGTATGAGTATTGTTACGCGGCCTCGTGGTATTATTGGTACGTAGGGTGGTAAAAGAAGACTTTGTCGCTATCTTAAAGTCGGACTCGAAAGAACATTCGGACGAATGTTTCTGGGGGAAGAATGTTACACCCTAAGTTCCGTGATACGCTTCTAAGAACGTACGTAAGAACTCAAATGGTAAGATTTGAGACGAGTAAAAATTTATCTAATTTTGGAATTTGTCGGAAACGAAATATCATGAAGAACGGGAGGCGACACGTCACCCCTTATGGTCATGGACGAAATTGTCATGGTTAGAATGGTCTTTGACCATAAATTAAATGACCAAGTCTTGCTAGTCTTGAAGCTTGACAAAGTTGACTAAGTCAAAGGCCACCTAGACTTGATCCATGTGAAACTCATCCAAGCCACACAATTGTTCTAATCCTAACCTCCAATTGGTTATATATTCATCCTACTAGTGCTAGATGACTTTTACACTTAGAGAAATTTCAAGAGTTTTGTGTTCTTCACTTAGAGGCTCTCGCCATAGTGAGGGTTTCAAGAGAAAATTTGCAATTGTTGTCCAATAATCTCCCACTTTAAAACCAAGGTACCTAATGGTATTGTAAGTGTTCCTCAATAGAAAGATCCCTAAAAGAGGCGTTGTATTAGTCGCAAGGCGAAAACCTAAGGGTTATTCAACTTTGAAGTTGAAACTTGAAGATGAGTTATTCATAAGCTTCTGGGTTGCTTGGAGTGGATTGGAACGTCGAAAGGAGGGGCTAAAGTTGCTACGAGCGACTTGTGATCTTGGATCATAATTGGGCTAATTGAGGTATACTCTTCGCTTTACTTTTGTAATCAAGATTTCTTGTTATGATAAGTTATAAGTGATCATGTGATTTGTGTTATGAAGTTTGATAAGTGACATGGATTGTAGGCTTAGAACCAAAATGTCATATTTAGCCATTTGAAATTGAAATCCAATTTGATCGAAATTGAATTGTCGACGTTACCTACTTGGAGAATGTAGTAGCTAGAATCAATCGCGCTTGATATCTTATTATGCTACCAATTTGGATTGAAATGGAAATTGAATAAGAATTGGTATTGTTATATTATCGCGAGCCAATCGGTCGCTTGGTTATTCATTTGCATTCGATTACCTTCTATATTATCGTGAGCCAATCGGGGTCTTTTGGTTATTCATTTGCATCGATTACCTTCTATATTATTGCGAGCCAATCGGGCTGTTTGGTTATTCTATTTCGACCTTGGAAAAGGTGGCAAAGTTAGTAAAACAAAGGAAGTCTTTGTCCGATTTTCCGTAGAATTTAGTGACTTGCACTTAGAATATTCAACGCTTGAAACTAGAAGTTAATAGCATTTACTATGGTCATTATAGTTGACATACTACGCATCGACGATTGGATTTAGCAAGTGGATTAAACCAAGAGGTATGTGGAACTTTCTTATCTCTTGAGCATGATTAAGTTGTAAATGTATAGTACTAGAGACGACAAGATTTTGACAATCTAGTCTATTTGATATCCTTGGCTTATTTTAAAGAATGTCCAAGTTGTTGAGTTAGGAATTAACTCACTTGTTTAAATATTAAGGATATCTTGGTTTTCAAAAGTTAAGAGACTTTAAGTATGTTGAAAGTATTTTAATACTTGTTTTGTGGGGAAAGTTTAAGTCTCTCGTTATAAGGAAAGAATGTAATTTGCTAATGTATAAGGCTAGTATAACGGCTTTATGGGAAGTTGGTTATAATAGCTTTATGGAAAGTTTAAAGAGTGGTTTACTCTAAGTAAATTAAGTAGGTTAAGGGACTTGAAGAGTTTTAAAGAATGTGATACTTGTTTCATTTTAAACGTATAAGTCCTCGAAAGGAAATTGTACTTGACTAAGGTATAAAGTGAATATAACGACTTTATGGAGAGTTGGTTATATTGGCTTTATGGAAAGATAAAATGGCTTGATTTATTTGAAAGGCAATTTGTTTTAAAGGCATCAATTGCCTAAGGTTTTTACAAGAAAAGAAGTCACTTGATTTAAGCCTAATTTTATTTCTAAAAAGTATCATGACTTGTCTTGAAAAGTAATTGTAACTTGATACTATGGTTATTAGTATCTTGGAAGTTGTATAATGAAACGAGTCATTTTAAAAGGATAGAAGACGTAGTACTTTGGGTTAAATTCTGATTTTTATAAAAGACATGATAGTGCCTTAGGTAAACTAAAATGAGAGTGTATATAAACAAGAATAATAAGGAGTTAGGGATTTCTTAACTTGCTTATGTATCGTATGATGTTCTGTAGTGCTTATGTTACGTAGTAAAGCCGGATTAGTGCTAGTGATATATTAATCGCGTGGTCATTCCCGGTTTGTGGCATTGTATATTTCCGTGGATTTGCTACCCACGATGGCGAATACCTCACGCGAGTCCGTAGGCTTACGCGGTGAAATAGTCCCACGCGCGTCCAACCTTACGCGAGGAATACCACGCGAGTCCGTATGGCTTACGCGGTGAAATAGTCCCACGCGAGGAATACCTCACGCGTCCACCGATCTACGCGTGAAATAGTCCCGTGAATAAGATTGCTTAATGACACCGCGCGGGTGGTCCCGCTGATCGTAAGCTTTCCTACTTTATATTGTAAGTATACTCCTATTTACTCTCATTGTTAGTAAGGCACAGCAAATCGTTAATCGAGTTATCATACATGTCTTCGCTTTATTTAGACTTATGATTTCATTACGCATTTCGGGCCACATATTTGGTACACGTTGTATCGACTTCTTCGGGCCGCTCACGCCGCAGTAGAGTACGTGCACGATCCTCGCCTAGGATCACCGTCACCGCTGGAAGCTCCTTCATTTCGAGGCTTATCCCCGTATTGCCGGCTATTGTACATTCAGTGGTACGCGGGCCCCGCCCCGCCGTAGTTGTTATTCTGTGAGGTCCAGAGTCACATTGTGGATCGGGTTGTAAAGAAATAAAATGCATCGTCTATTTCTAGATCGAGTATTTTTTTACTGGTGGCCTTATCGGCCAGCCTGTTGTTATCGCCTAAGTTATATGTATGTTCCGCTATTCTCTCGATTTATACTGATGGGTGCCTGTAGGGCACCACATGCCCGGTCGGGTCGTGACAGTAAACTCCTCATTTTTCTAGTATAATAGGGTAAATGGTAACCCTATTCTAATAGAACTACAGTCTTATATTACCATAATTACCAAATCTATTCTAATAATGTTCGTTCTCAACTCAATGCACAAGTCTTACTGGTGACTTTTCAAATCATCATCGATCGGGTCTATTCATCTAAGAAAAACATTAACCTTTGTAGGGATGACAACGGTATGGTGCGGTGTGGGTGACCCACAAATTTTCAATCTGCCACACTCCTCATATTATTTTTACCCGCTCATACACCCGCATCCACCCGCAGGTGTGACATTTTCAAATTTATTGTTAAACTCCGAGTTTTAGAGAATAAGTAGACTTTTAAAAAACCTTTTAGACAATAACCACCACTGGCCACTATAATAAAGTTATTTTTAGTGTTTCTATTACTTTTGTTACACCCCATAATTTTTACATCGAATATACCGTAAGTTAGGGAACCTAAGACAAGGAGGAGGTTAACCTTGGGAAGATAAGGGAGTGATCAATAAAACCTGAAGAAGTCGTAGGAGTTTAAGAGTCGTTAAACACTATTGCACTTGCAATCTGTATGAAGAGTATATTGTGTCAGACCAATTCAAGATGAAAAGTGTTATGACGCCCATCGAAGGATAAAAAATTCCTTGGGCCAAGTTTAGAAGTATATCTAAAGATTTCGAGTTATACCCATCATTTTATGCACGTTTGAGAGCATGGTTAATTGATTTGAGTTCCGACAACTCAAGCTCCGTTCTGAGGGTCATTTATGTTATAAGTTGATGTTAAGAAGGGCTATAGAAGGTTAGAAGTCATTTGGATTAAAAGAATCATATTCCAAAAAAGTTTGACGATGATAGGATGATACGCTAAGCGTTTTGGTCACAGAACCCATTCCGCTTGACGGATGGAGCCACAGATCAATGCGGCCAGTTGGTCACCTTTCTACCACCATATGCGATGAAATATGCATCCACATATGCCCATATGTATAGCACATGGGAGGCGGTGGGCTGTCTATTTAAAGCCCAATCTCGCGCCTTCATTCCAAACATTTCATAACCAACCCCTTTCATCCCTATATGTCTCTAAGCACTGTCTCAAGCTTGGATCATCTTGAAACCTCCCCGTAATTGTCGGAAATATCTTGCAATTCCTGAAAAATTGAAAGAACATTTGGTATGGAGGATCCCTTGGCTGGTTAAGGTATGATTCCTGTTTTAAGCCTCTCCTAGCTTAGAGTAATCTTTTGACAAGAGTAATCTATGGAAAGTTAAGATAAACTCTATAGTGAGCATGAAAGTTGTTTGTGTTGGTTGTTGGGTGGTTTTAAGAAGACCTTTACGATAACAATGGCTAGATTCATGGAGTATGATTGTGGTAGTCTTGATAGTGTTTGTGATTATTGTAAGGGAGGTTATAATAGATTAAGTTTTCATGAAAATAAGATGGGATAAAATATGTGCGCTAAGTGTTCGACGGAATGTAACAATGATAAAAATATTGAAACTATTGATTGGATATCGACTTGGATTATCTTAATTACTTAGATCGATGATTGTAGAATAACCGAGACATTATATGAGTAACATTGGTCGATGATAAGGTATATAAGTCTAACTTCTTTCTTTGACATGATTTGATACAATTGTTTTTACAAGATAACATCCTTGCGTTGCAATACATTATTCGATGTCTTCCTTGTTACTGAACTAATATACATTCTATGTTGGTCCATGGTCAAGAGATTTTCCCGCATCTTACAAGTCTATTGGTATTTATTAGAGATTAGATAATGCAACACTAATAATGATAGTCGGAAGATAATGACAGTAGGTCATTCCGACTCTGATTATGATATCTCTAGAGGTTTGTCTTACATCACACTTACATATATGTATCTATTTTCTTACCGTGTTGCTTTATTGTTGGTTGGACAAGCACTTATATGTGCATACCACTAATTAGTTGGACAGATATTACTGTGTTGTATATGGCCGGGCAGTTTATGATGAGCTCACCCCACAAAGGGATTGGATACTATATTATATGGCCCCATAGAGTGGCCCGATTTTACTTACATGCATATATTCATAGTTATGGTAGTTATATGCCCTAGACGACCTCTTCTGAGTTTCAGGTTGATTCTATACTCTTTCTCTGACATTACATCTCTTATTTGCCTGCTTACCTGCCTTATATATTCAATATATTCTTTCTTACTAACGTTCCTTTCTGGGGCACTACATTTCATTCCCGCAGGGATAGATTAGGACACATATAATCCATCACAGTAGGTGACTTGACTCAGTTGCAAGTTGTCACGCTCTTTTCTTATGGATCGTCATCGGTGCTCATGATCAAGGAATTTTGACCACAGCGGGTTCGTTAGATAACCCCGCTCTAAAAATCTTGGGGAAGTAGAGACAAAACAGATAGGCAAGGGTTAAATCCTCCCCAACTTGTAAAGAAATGTATCACAGGCATGCCATCATTATCTATGTTGTCGGCCCAACCTAAGCCAGACATATGTTGTATTTTCTGCAAAGTTCTAAAATTACAAGATCAATCAATTCACTCACCCTTAGTGAAAAGGGGTACGTGTAAATGAAGGAGTACCCTTATTGATAAGAGGTGATGTTTTAGCCTTCTTTTGGGATAATCACCTCTATATAGGTCCAGCCACAGTCCATTTTTCACTTAACTCATGCTATGATAGTATGAAGATTTATACTTATTAACCAGCCAGTCCCACTCGCGGTTAGGTCAGTAGCAATAAGACGTTCATAGAGGTATTTCCCGTCGGACCAATCTTTGGTAATGAATGAATTAGGGTGTTGGACGGCTGAAGCAGATGAAGAGACTTTTGATGTATATAGTGAGGGGATTGTATGGTTAGGTGGGTCATATTTGGATTGGGACTAGGTGGATACGAAAATGAGTGTCAAATGAAGATTAGCGGGTTGGCGGGCAGCATGTGTTTGGTGGGGAGGTGTGCGGGTGAATTTGGAGGGTGTTAGGCTATGACGTTTGGAGTGGATGAACTAGACACATTATATGGTATTTGGTGGTTGGGTGGTGGTAAGGTGGTGAAAACTGGTCGGGACAGTAAGGTTGCCAGAATAGAGGTGTGATCGGGACGGTGGGGAATTGGTTGGGGGTTTCGGGTGTTAGTAGGAGGAGTCGGTTGACGTCCTTTTGGGTGTGAGTTGGGGATGTGTTGAAGTGTATTGAGGTGCAAGGAATTAAGCAGTTTGGACAAGGTTGGGGCATGAAATTGATAAATAAATTTGTGTGCAGGTAAGGTAATGTAGGCCGAGAAGACCTTCAATGTATTTGTAAAAAGTAACCGGATAGAACCTTGTCATGGGTATAGTTAGATCACAAAAGTTCTAACTATATTTACACCTCATCCGCAATATCAACATCTCATTGACTTCGGTTTCCTTAACAACAAAAGAATCCCCACACTCTTGATATTCTTCAATAGTCATTACCCGAGGGTAAGGACATTCATTTGCAAAGTGTCCTAATTCATCCTTGATATTTAAAACACCTTTTTCTACTTTCTTTTATCTTTATATATACTTTCTTGGGTGTACAATGGGTTAGTAAAAGAGGTAATGCCCTTTTCTTAACATTAGTAGGCTTTACATAGGATTTTAGGGTACCTTTCTTTTGTTGTTATTCAAACTTTAGGGCTAAGTGACATACGTCGTGTTGTATGTTGCAGCTGCAACCTTCTCTTGAATCGCCACGTTGAAGACTCCAATGAATCGTGCAATCCTTTGAGCCTCCTTTTCTTCTAAGTCGCAAAACATGGTGACTTTCTCGAACTCTCGAATGTATTCCTCAACTTTAAGAACTCCTTGATGAAGTTTGGTGAGCTTGGGGTATAGTTCTTGTTCATACTCCCTTGGAAGGAACTTATTCTTCAAATGTTTCTTTAGTTTGTCCCAAGATTCAATCTTGATTTTCCCATTCCTCCTCTGGCTTGTTTTGGGGTTTTCATACCACACAAAAGCGAATTTCTTTAACTTCAATGTAGCAACCTTAAAACACTTGCGGTCATAATGTTGTTTGTATTCGAAAAGCCTCTTAATGGCCCTTAACTATTCAAGAAACTCTTTCGGGTCCATATTTCCTTCAAAGGTTGAAAAACAGACCATAGGCTTCGGTCATCTTCCCCTTTGATGCCTTAGGTTATTTTGTGCAACCTCCTCTCTGGACTAAACATCATTAATCACGGAACGCTCCACAAACTTTCTTCTTAAGAGTTGCATGTGTTCTACAATAAGGTCACTTATGGTCCTCCGAAGTTCTTCATTCATGTTAGCCATAGCGTCAAGGCGTGATGAGAAAGTCTTTCTTTGATACCAAACTGATTTATATAAGGAGGGGATTGTATGGTTAGGTGGGTCGGAGTTGATTAGGACTGGGTGGATACAAAAATGGGGTAAAATGGAGGTTGGCGGATTTATAGGCAGTGTGTGTTTGGTGCGGGGTGTGCAAGTGAATTTGGAGAGTGTTGGGCTAAGACATTTGGAGAAGATGAACTAGACACATTGTAGGTTATGTTGGTGGTTGGTATTTGGTGGTTGGGTGGTGATAAGATGGCAGAAATTGGTTGGGACAGACTTACACAAAGGGTTTGGACCACAAAAGGACCGGGGTTTGGACCACAAAAGGATCAAGGGTTGGACCACAAAAGGTCCGACTAAGATAACGACACAAAAGTTGAGAACATAGCAAGTTTGAGTAAACTCAAATATATTTCATAAAACTTCAATATCCCCTTACATTAATTACATCTCCTATTGATATCTAGAAGAGGAAATAAGAAAGACACAAACATATATCGACCGAATGGGAAAGGGGGAGATGCTCGACCAACTCTTCATGTTCTCTAGGTCACCCTTTTGTATCCTCCATGTAGATAAGTGCATGAACTAGATAGTTCATGAATTACCTCATTGGGAAACGTTGGAAGCTTCTCCTTCTAGGATGTATCTTGACCAAATGGAAAGGAGAAATACTCGGCCAACTCTTCATGTTCTCTAGGCCCACCTTTGTGTGTCATTCATATATATAATTGCATGAACTAGATAATTAATGAATTACCTCCTTGGAAGCTTCTCCTTCTAGATGGTTCTCGGCTTAGTCATCAAATCTTATTACATTGCCTAGTAATTAAGCTATAAGGAAAACTATTAATTAAGCTAAGAATTAAAAGTAAGCTAAATGATGGTCTCGGCCAAGACCTACATAAATGCCAAAAATTAATGGTACTTCTTGGATCTTCAAGTCTTTTCTTAAACTCCACTCTACACTTCATTCCATATTAAGTATGTCACCCTAGGACGGTTGGCAATTTTTGTCACCCCTAAAAATCCACTTCGCAGCTCATGTTGGAGACTTAAGCTCACGAACTTCTTTACATCATACTCCCCTTCTTTAACAATGTGCCCTCAAATGCTTATCATCTATGTATGGAGATAAGTCTCCAACATTAAACGTTGAACTTCCATATTCGTCTGGAGGTTCTACCTTGTAGGTGCCTTCCCGAAATGATCTGAATACAACACAAAAGGTTTTGACTTCAAATAATGTTCTCATTGGACCAAGGTCTCACAATATAAAATTCTTTCTCATAAGTAGAATGATTGAGTCGTTCACCACCCAATTTATCACTAGAGAAAGTAATAAACCATTTGTCTTGAATCAAGATGGTACCAACACCAATTCCACTAGCATCACATTCAATTTCAAATAGCTTCTCAAGGTTTGGAATAGCTAGAGTCGGTGCTTCACACATCCTTCCTTTTATGTTTTCCAAAGCTCTTTATGTTTCTTGGGATCATTTAAACTCATCCTCACTTACATTCGTAGGCTCGGGTCAACTTTGGATAGTTTCTAACTTGGATGGATCCACATGAATGCCCTCGGATGATACTATGTACCCCATGAATGATCCAGCACCTCGTGTATGAGCCTCATAAAAGAGTTGGGAGAATTCCACATTCTAAATGGAATCATAAGACATTCGTACAAGCCACACTTGGTTTTAGAAGCCATCTTAAATTTACCTTCCTCTCGTATTCTCATTTGATGGTAGCCACTCCTCAAATCTATCTTGGAGAACAATTTAGCCTCACTCAGTTCATCTAAAAGATCATTCAATCTCAGAAACATGTACTCTACGGTGATGTTATTGACCTCTCGGTTATCTATACACATCCATCTTTCTTTGGCACCAACAATATGGGTACGACACATGGACTAAGGCTCTCTCGAACCAAGTCTTTTTCTAGCAATTCTTGCTCTTGTCTTTGCAACTCCTTAGCCTCTTTCGGGTGGTATATATAGGCTCTTATTGGTGGTAATACATGTTCAAGATAAGCCAGAAACACATATTCAAATTTATTCAAGAGTTCCTTCAAGTTGGCATCTTCAACCGTATCTCCCACAAGACTCTTCCTCACCTCGCGCACCAATGCATCCATGTAAATACCCTTCTTCAACTCCTCTTATATCTCTGATATATTAAGCATGAGCGACTCAGACTTTTCCTTGCATTTCTTGGCATTTTGGATCTTCATTTTCTTCACATTACCAGGTGACAATGGTATCATCCGGATCTTCTTATCATCATTTTGAAAAGAATAGACATACTTTTCTCTATCATGTTGCACTTTTCTATCAAATTGTCATGGCTGACCCAATAAAATGACAAACATCCGTAGGTAGGATATCACACCATATTTCATCTCCATACTTACCAACCCGAAAACTAACAAGACCTTGTT
The DNA here is from genome assembly GCA_029844215.1 of Przewalskia tangutica. Taxonomy (NCBI): domain Eukaryota; kingdom Viridiplantae; phylum Streptophyta; class Magnoliopsida; order Solanales; family Solanaceae; genus Przewalskia; species Przewalskia tangutica. The sequence goes on along the minus strand of CM056736.1, from coordinate 26,621,513 downwards.
TCATTACTTTTAGCCCTTTGTCTTTTTTCAATCATTGGAGAGCAAATGGTTTAGGATGGTTGTAGGTAGGCAAGTTCAACTTTTCTACCATTTTCATGGAGGCCATATTGGCACAGCTCCCTACATCAATGATCATATTGCATACCTTGTCATTTACCTTGCATCGAGTGTAAAATAGTTGCTCTCTTTGTGTCTCCTCCTATTCTTCAAGTTGAACAGTCAACACACGTTGGACCGTAGTCGCCCTTTTTGAGATACATCAAAGAGGGCGACCATAGTCACCCTTTTGAGATACATAAAAAAGGGCGACTGATTGTAGTCTCCCTTTTTGGGTTGGTTCAAAAAAGAGAAAAAATTAAATGCACCAACTGAGATTCAACTCGGTCCGAATCGTGACATCAGAATATTCTATCACTAGACCACTAGTTATGCAATAGTAATCACCATAAATACCTCCCTGTCAAGAATCGAACCTGACCTCCTCTGTGGAACTGTGTCATTCTACCACTAGATCACTAGGTATGCAATATTAATCGCCACAAATACCTCTCTGCCAGGAATCGAACTCGGATCTCCTTTGTAGAACTGTGTCATTCTACTACTAAACCAGCCATCAATACTTGTTATATTTATGCTCCTCATAAATAAAATAGGATTTAAAATACTTTAAGATAAATTAAAATATGATTTAAAGATGAAAATTTTGAATATTCAGATTCAGATTCGAATATTTTGGATATTCAAAAAATCGGATATCCGTAATTTTCGGATCAGATTCGGATCCAAATATTTTGGATAGCCAAAAAATTGGATAACCGTAATTTTCGGATAATTTCAAATCCGATTTGGATCCGAATATTTCGGATATCCAAACAATCGGATATTCAAAATTTTCGGATAATTTCAGATCGGATCCGAATATTTTGGATATCAAAATAATCGAATATCCGCAATTTTTGAATAATTTCGGATCGGATTCGGATTCGGATCCGAATATTTCGGATATCGAAAAAATTGGATATTCAAAATTTTCGGATAATTTCGGATCAGATTCAGATTCGAATATTTTGGATATCGAAATAATCGGATATCCACAATTTTTTCAGATAATTTCGGATCGGATTCAGATCAAAATATTTCAGATATCGAAAAAATCGAATATTCAAAATTTTCGGATAATTTCGGATCAGATTCGGATCCGAATATTTCGGATATAGAAATAATCAGATGTCCGCAATTTTCGGATAATTTCGGATCTGATTCGGATATCCAAAAAATTGAATATTCAAAATTTTCGGATCAGATTCGGATTCGAAAATTTCGCATATCAAAATAATCAGATATCCGCAATTTAGGATAATTTCGGATCGGATTCGGATCCGAATATTTCGGATATCGAAAAAATCAAATATTCAAAATTTTCGTATAATTTCGGATCAGATTCGGATCCGAATATTTTCGAATATTGAAATAATCAGATGTCCGCAATTTTTGGATAATTTCGGATCATGATTCAGATCCGAATATTTCGGATATCCAAAAATTCGGATATTCAAAATTTTCGGATAATTTCGGATCAGATTCGGATCCGAATATTTTGGATATACGCAATTTTCGGATCCGAATATTTCGGATATCAAAAAATCGGATATTCAAAATTTTCGGATCAGATATGGATCCGAATATTTCGAATAATTTCTGATCGGATTCGGATCCAAATATTTCGGATATTCGTAATTTTTGAATAACTTCGAATCGGATTCGGATACGTATATTTCAGACTATAATATTTGTCACTTTGGAAAATAAAAAAACATTACTTTCATATTTCCATTCTACTTTTACTACTCTAAGAAGAGATGTAATTATTAATCACTAATTGAACTAACAAATAAAAGTTATTTAATCTCATTTTTTGTTGTACTCGAAGAGGGCGACATACTAAAGTCGCCCTTTTTGGATATCTCTCAAAAAGTCGCTCTATTTGATTTATATCAAAAAGGGCGACTGTAGTCGCCCTTGTTGATCGATAACCAAAAAGGGCGACCGTATCGATATCCAAAAAGGGCGACCGTAGTCGCCCTTTTTTATGTGGTTAAAAATAGAGAAAAAAATTAAATGCATCAACTGAGATTCGAACTTCTTATAACGTTGATATGAGTCAAAGAATGTGATAGTTAAGAAAGACATTTAAAAAATTTGTAGGACTCGTTTGGTGTGAGAGATAAGAAATAATTAATTTCGGATTAATCTTTAAATAAATTTATCTCAAATTTGGTCTATAATATTTGTCACTTTGGAAAATAAAAAAAACATTAATTTAATATTTCAATTCAACGTTTACTACTCTAAGAAGACATGTAATTATTCATTACTAATTGAAGTAACAAATAAAGGTTATTTAACCCATTTTTTTGTTGTACTCAAAGAGGGCAACATACTAAAGTCGCCCTTTTTGGATATCTCTCAAAAAGGGCGATTACAGTGCCCCAATTTGATTTATATCAAAAAGGGCGACTTTGTTGATCGATATCCAAAAAGGGCGACCGTAGTCGCCCTTTTTGATGTGGTTAAAAATAGAGAAAAAATTAAATGCACCAACTAAGATTCGAACTTCTTATAACGTTGATATAAAGAATGTGATAGTTAAGAAATACATTTAAAGAATTTGTAGGACTCGTTTGGTGTGAAAGATAAGAAATAATTAATTCTGGATTAATCTTTAAATAAATTTATCTCAAATTTGGTCTATAATATTTGTCACTTTGGAAAATAAAAAAAAATTAATATCTTATTTCAATTCAACTTTTACTACTCTGAGAGAAGACATGTAATTATTAATTACTATCCCACCGGTCACATACTTTAAAATAGACCCCACATCCTCAAAAGTAGAGTCATTGTACACATAAATCTCTATTGTATCCCCATTATTCAACATTACTCCTAGGTCCAATAAATCCATGTCTTTTGTTAATTTTACCAAAAGGACCCCCCTTCGGTGTAATATAAGTGGTCCCTAACCTATTAACCCAATTTTTTTTAGCAATATCAATCAGCCTGCTCAGCGATCCTGCATAAACCTTTCTTGGTTGATTACACACACGGCCACAGCGTTAATCTACGACGTGGTTTGCGTGCGCTATCGGCCGGGTTTACCCTGCGCATTCGAAAGAAAGAGTACCGCGTTTCTTCAGAAAAAAAAAAAAAAGAAAGAAAAAAGGATAGACAAATGATCAAAATCAATGTTGAAAGAATGTTCAGTCCTACCCCAACAAATATAGGCTCTACTTCACTCACCAAGATACCACTAATTTTCCATCTAAAATGAAAATACTTAGTAGCCCTTGAAAAAACTACAGATGTTTTAACAGTTCAGAATTTCAGTAAAACAATGAAATACATGTACTAATTGTCATAAATAATATGAATAAATCACATGAAAAGAAAAGTAATAGAAAAAAGCATACTTGTACAGAAAAAGGCATGACCCTTGTACATGAAAAGCATTCTTGCATACAGAAAATACATCACTTTTACATAAAATAATCCATCACCTAACTAAAATATAACGAAACCCAATAAACACTCGCTTGTATACAACAGTTAGTATAAAAACCATAAAAGCCCTAAAGTTTGTAATTATTACAGAAAACATAATCGTAACAATCATAAAAGCCCTAAAAGATTATAGTTATTACAAAAAATATAAACACATGCTTGCATAAAATCAAAAATCAGAAACACCCTAAACTGTTCAAAAATTTACAAAATTGCCTAAAGAAATGCATATAAAATCGAGTCATTAACATTGAATTTCAGTAACTATAAACTCATGTTCTTTAGAAATTGAAACATTAGAGATGTTCAGAAACCTAAGGGCGCGTTTGGTACGTCAGACACGTTGGATCAGACCGATAAAAAATAATACAACTTGGTAGACGTTTTCAATGATCGATCAGACTATTTCTAAAAATACTACACTACAACTGTCATTTTTGAGACCCATCTTGGACTGTACTAAAAATAAAAAATACAAAAAAATATAGTTCATTATATATTAATACTCTAACACCGTCCATTATATATTAATACAGTCCAGTCCATTACAATATAGTACAATCCAATATAAAAATATACAGTACAGTGCGACGTACCAAATGAGCCCTAGTTGTAACATTTGAAGCGTAATAAATGTTCAGAAACCCTAATCGAAAAATGAGATGGTTGAAATCACTAACCTTTGAAGAGGACAGTTGAAAACATGATCTATCGGAGCAGAAACAAAGTTTGTGCAATAGAGCCCCACCGAAACCCTAAGAGACAAACACAGAGCCCCATCGGAACCTTAATCGACAAACATAAAGCCACCCACATCCAACAATCAACATATTATAACCCTTACAACTAGTTTTTACCGAGATTTGAAGCGTAAAATCCTAAAATTTCCATGGAAATCAAAGGGAGAGTTTTGAGAGAGATGGGTAATCGCTTGTGTGTAATGGATTGTTCTAGAATTATTTAGGTGATTTAATTGCATGGTGGGTTAACGAGTCGGGTAAATAACCCAGTTATAATTTTCTTTTAATATTTATTAATCATATTATCCACGTGGAAGCCACATGAGCTGGCATTTCCATTTGGAACGTGAGTGAATACGCACACAAATATTTAAAATCTACTATGTCAAGCTTAGGTGTGTCTTAGTGCCCGTTTGGTTGGGCCTTTAAAAGGAGTGTTAGGTTGACAAATGAATAAGTGTTTTTGGGTTCTAAAAGTACTTTTGGAAGAAGCTCAAAATTTGGGCTTATTGAGTAGAGCTTATTTTGGCTTTCTACTTTTTTATTTTTTATACAAAAACACTTTTTTTTATTGGCAACCAAACACCTAACAAATTTTTCATAAAAGCTCTACTCCGCTCTTTTTAATAAGTTGTACCAAACGGACCCTTAAAGTGTGCCAATAGGTTGGGAACTAAAGTTACAAATCACACCAAGTTTAAGGGTGTTTTAGTCGCTTCATCCTTTTTATAAAGCATGAGTATACTTTACATATTAAAAGAATACTGAAAGAGAATAGATGTTTATTGATTTTACAAGGTGCTTTTGGTGTTGTTCATAGCATCGGGTGCATGTTGTGTCCAGGGAGGTTTGAGGCGTGACACCTCATCAGGGAGGTTTTGGCATTGTCATTTATGTTGAGGGAACTCTTCTCCGAGGTTCCCCACAAGTTCTAGAATCTCATCGACCCCTTTCATCTTGGCTTTAGCCAAGTCAATCTTTGCGTCAATCTTGCGGATCTTTGCTCGAAGTGACTCCTCAATCTCTTTGTTGCTAACCAGGTTGACGATTGGTGGTGTGATACTTTGACAGTCTAGCGTTTCCATTGATAGCAAATCAACTTTTAAGAGGATGTAAAAATATGAGTTTAACTTATGTATTTTTTTTTTTTGGGTTGGTGTCCCGAATGTGGAACCAATCAAGAGTTTAGACGGAACACGTGAAAACACATAAGTAGTTATATCACATAAGCACATAAGCAATTTGTAATATTCAGATTCCAAAACTTCATTGCTCTAAGAATTTCCAATCATTTAAAGTATAATTGAGCTAAATATTGATTTAAACCATTGCCCCATAATTATTTTCATTAATAATAAGATTTTCTCCACTGGGTTAAAAATGATGAATAAAATAGTAAATAAAGGATCAGAAGAAATCACCTCTAGTGGCGGATGATAAAGCTCTGTCTGTCCAAGCTTTCTTGGCCCTTTGAAGGGTGGTCTAAATCCAGAGATAAGTAGACCAACAGTAAATCAACCCAGAAACCCTTTTCGGTAAAGGTCATGGGTGCAGTCTCGTCCATATATCTCCTCATGTAAGCATCTAAGTACTCTAGACACTCGTGGGCGAAGTTTAAGTCCTCGATCAAACTGTCTATGACAGTCTGGTCATGATCCATCATATCTAAGTACTTGGAATCTCTGTCATCAGCATGTCTCTAAATGTGGCATGCCTTAATCCCGATCTTTGAATCCCTTTTCATGACTATACTGGTAGTGGTGGGGCCCTAATATTAAGGTGCCCTGCAAGTATGCTCTCAGCTAGTCTATGTAGTCTTCATTATAACCGAGCAGAAGATATCATCGGCTAAAGTCTCTTGACCCACTTCACATGACCATTCCATTCTCTAATGATGTCAGAAACCCCTTTGATCATATCTCCTTCATAGTCGACCACGTACTCCCCCATATTTCCTATTTGGGGTATCATTGTCTCCTACCAAACTATCTTAGGACCCTAATAAGTGCATATGGTCGGATTTCCCAGATACCCATAAGTGGTAGGAAAGGGCATTTTCTACCTCATACTTATGGTCTCGAATATAAAGTCAAGGAATCTCCATTTCTCTTCTAAGAGCCTAGAAAAATAAAATTCCACCCCTCTTTGGTTTGGTTCTCAAAATTTAGGTAAGTGAGTTTAAGATTATTTTTCCAGCATTTCGAATCTAGGTATGAGAGACCCTCAATTTTATTGAGGTGTTTGGTGATCCACCATTGCACTAAGAGGTTACACCCTTAAAAGTATCTATGTAGGTTTCAACATTAACCTAAAGCTCAGTATATGTCGGATAGGATGACACGAACTAAGTCATAGTACTTGGTTTCTCTGTTTGTGGTTATGACATGAAAAATAGCATGGTGTACGTAAATGACCCGGGTTACTATAGCTTGATGTCGGTCTTTGGAAATACCATGATTCCTAGTAGACATATGGCAAAGGCTAGGGGTCGGGCTGCTTCCCAACTGGCATAGGATCAAAACTCTATTGAGTGTTCTATGTATTCTTGTTTGGACCCAAATTTGATGTAAAGATCACACCCTAAAAACTATGTTTGGGCCAAATACCCAATTGGTGCTAGCTAAGGATAAGAATCTCATAATCTCAACGGGAGTATACTTATGGGGTATTAGAAGGTTGTGGTCGGGCTTCTTCCTCATTTTCATACAGGTCCCATTGTTATCTATGCAATCCCCGATCTCCTCTAGGGTCGGGGTTATCTCAAAGTCTCTGAACCTAGAAAATATTTCTATCACAATCCCAATACCATGTAAGAACTTCTAAGAGTCCTCTATTTCCTTTCATGGTCATAAGGGAGGGTAAATGTCCAGATAGTCGTTACTTATCTTTATTGCGGGGTATCTAGCCATGACCATCAAAACCTCAACAACTGAGGAGCGTCTATAATCGTGTCGAATTTCAGGTTGGTATGCATGTACAAAACAAAACACACTTAATTTCCCCTCCAAAGGACAATGGTTTATCACAGAAGGTACATTTAATGCTTCTACGTAACAAGTAGTTGGATGCAGTGTCATCGGGTCATAGACCATCAAGACATGAGGTAGTTAGTCTAATAGGTCCAGATATGTCTAAAATATCCAAACCTATCTAGGTCAAGCATGCACTATTTCAGTAGGAATTGGCTTCGTACTATCCTAGTTGTACTAGAATGGTTTAGCAAATGACTTAAGGGATCCGAGCGGACTACTCAGGGTGAACTGTTTTCGACTGTTGAAAGACAACGAACCAACTCCATCTTCAATGTATTCCAAAGAAATGATTTTGGATTTATACTAGAGTATGATTGCAAAATTCGCATAATCATCTTTGTGCACTGATGCAAGTGTGTGTGTCATTTGACGGAAGATGAGATGCATGAATGTCATTTATGATTGCGAGTATTTAAATACATAAGCAATTTATATCATTCAAAATATGTTGTATTGGAATCCTTGTGGTTAGAACCTAGGTTTATCCCCAGCAGAGTTTCCATCTGTTACGGTTCACTTTTACGCGGAGGCATAAAAGCTCTAAGAGGTTGTTGGTCTCTAAGTCAAATAATGTTTTTTAGAGTCACCACCTAATTTATAGGTAAATTAGGAAAATCAAGTTGAGATGGTTTATTCAAAACAGTGAAAAATCTTTTCTAAACCATAGTCGAGGTAAGGGTTCGGGTGATCTCCGGAGGCGTTAGACACTCCGATATTAAGTATATGTAGAATACAATTGACCTTCGGGTTCTATAGCATGTTTAAATTTTATAAATTGTTTAAAAGTTTTTAAATTCCCACAAAATTTCATGTCATTTATTTATCTAATAATAAAGGTTTTGAAAAACAAAGATTTAAATTCCGGTGAAAAAATAGTTTTTGCATATAGGTAATTTAATCAATTTACTTTCGGACTAAAAACACTCAAGAGTTAACTTGAGTATAACTCTATGATTAGTCCAATAAATTATCCAATCTTACTTTTCACAATTTGAAAAATCTTTTAATATTGAAAAGTGTATAATCCATTTGCATGACAATTTCTTATTTAAAAAAGTGGGAAAAAAATCTTCTTTCATGCTATATTCCTAAATGACATCCCATAATCCACACTTTGCCCAAAAAACTCACAACTCAACTCAAATCCAAGACAGGTATTTTGATCCTTTTCTTTAAAATCATTTAGTTTGGGGTTTATCCCATAAAATCAGCCTTTTTAATGCAAAATTTAGCCCAATTCAAACTCCGAAAATGTTTTCAAGCAGTCCAGATTTTGTTTAACATTTAGTCTTCAAAATCAGACCGTTTGTATGTTGTTAAATCAAAGCTCGGTTTTTCAAAGTGATAGTTCAATTAATCTATGTCAGCTTATTTAGTTAAAGCCCAAAGTAGTTCGATTTAATTTTAAACAGTCCATTTTATTTTTATCCCCAAAACAGTCCAACTAAGTCGTAAAATTTTGGAAACAGTCCAACTTATTTTGAAATCCCTAACTCATTTTTTCTTTGGCGCTTCTAAACTAAATGATGTATGTACCTTTTGCTATCCTAGGATATAACTATAAGAGTTTCAATAGTGTACAAAGTATTCTTATATATAAGTGTAACATATATATTACAAGTATGGAATTGAAGTATTTGAGTTTAACCTGGTGGACCTACCTAAGCCCACTAGTTAACTATTTTCACACGTAGTTAGGCCTTCATTGCACAACTACAATATGGTGAACTGTTGTGATGTCTTGTGGTGAAATGAATGAAGTAGTTTGAACAAGGATTGAACACAAATTTAATGAACAAAATCGTGGGCGGATAAGACAATGAAAGCCGAGAAGACCTTAAATGTATTCGTAACCAAGTAATCGGATAGAACCTTGACTTGGGTATAATTAGATCACAAAAGTTTTAACTAGACTTACACCGAGGGTTTGGACCACAAAAGGACCAAGGGGTGACCCATAAAAGGATTGAGCTTAGGACCACAAAAGGACCAACTAAGATAAGCAACACAAAAGTTGAATAACTTAACAAAGATTGAGTAAAAACTCAAATATATCTCATATAACTTCAATGTCTATTTACATCAACTAGATGTCCTATTTATACTAGTGCTTAGACCTTTCTAGAAGAAAAACTAGATAGACACATACAAGCACTTCAACCGAATGGGAAAGAGGGAAGGGGTTCAACCCTTTTGGGGGAAGGGAGAAGACCAACTCTTCATTTTCTCTAGGCCACTCTTTTGTGTCATCCATGTAGATAATTGCATGGACTAGTTAGTTCATTGATTATCTCCTTGGGGCACGATGGCAGGTTCCCTTTCTAGATTGTTCTTTGACCTAGTCACCTTATCCTATTACACGGATTGCTTAGTCATTGCATTCTTTTACAAGGCCTAGTAATTAAGCTACAAGGAAATTAAGCTATGAATTTTAAATAAGTTAAAAGAAAGTGATCTCGGCCAAGACTTACATAAAGGTCGAAAATGTTGTCTTCTTGAACCTTCATGTTCTTTATTCAATTCCACTCCATACTACATGCCATAATAAGTATATTATCATAGGACAATCGACAATCTTTGACACTCCGAGCATATCACCTCGCGACTGACGTTGGAACTTTAAGTTCACGGTTTTTTTCATCAATCTCCCCTTCTTTAATAGAATTTGTCCTCAAATTCTCGTCATCTACGTATGGTGATAAGTCTCCAACATCAAATGTTGAATTAATACATGCGTATTGGTCCAGAGGTTCCACCTTGTAGAAAGGATCTGAATACAGGACAAAAGGTTTTGACTTCAAATATTGCCCCCATTGGACCAAGGATCTTACAATATAAAATTCTTTGTCATTGAACCGTTCACCACCCAATATTTCACTAGACAATGCAATGGACCTTTCGTTTTGAATTAAGAAGGTTCCAGACTCCACGAAGTGGAATTTTACTGGGTTCTAGGTATATTGAAGTTGTTGTAAGGTTCCAACACCAATTCCACTAGCATCACATTCAATTTCCAATAGCTTATCACGGTTTGGAATAGCTAGAGGTGGTGCTTCACATATCCTTCCCTTCACGGCTTCCAAAGCTCTTGGTTCTCATTTGGACCATTTAAACTCATCCTTTCTCATTAGTTTATGGATAGGAGTATCAAGGGTACAACAATCGTGAATGAAACAACGAGAAAAGAAGTCAAACCAAGGAAACTTCTTACCATAATTACATTCATAGGCTCGGGCCAACTTCGGATAGTTTCCACCTTGGATGGATCCACGTGACTGCCCTCGGATGATACTATGTATCCCATGGATGGTCTCATGTATAGGCCTCATGAAAGTGCTCGGAGCATTAACTGATCCAAATGGCATCACAAGTCATTCGTACAAACCATACTTGGTGTCGAAAGCCATATTCCATTCATCTCCCTCTCGGATCCTCATTTGATGGTAGCCACTCCTCAAATCTATCTTGGAGAACAACTTGGCCCCACTCAATTCATCCAAAAGGTCTTGCAATCTCGACATAGGAAACTTGCACTCCACAGTGATGTTATTGGTCGCTCGACTATCTATACACATGCACCAAGTTTCATCTTTCTTTGGCACCAACAAGGCGGGTACCACACATGGACTAAGGCTCCCTTAGATAAATCCCTTGTCTAAAAAATCTTGCACTTGTTCTTATGACTCCTTAGCCTCTTCCGAATTGTAGCTAAAGGCTCTTATTGATTGTAATCTGGGTGTAAGATCATCCGAAAATACATCTATCAAGAGTTCCTTCAAGTTGGCACTTCGACTGCATCTCCCATAGGACTTTCCTTCTCTTTGCACACCAATGCACCTATAGAACTCCCCTTCTTCGATTCTTCTTCTATCTCTAGTGCATTAATCAAGAGGGCCTCGGATTTTCCCTTGCGTTTCTTATCATTTTGGATCTTCATTTAGTTTAACCTCACTAGATGACAATGGTATCAACCGGATCTTCTTATCATCCATTTGAAAAGAATGGACATTCTTTTCTCCATCATGTTGTGCTTTCATATCAAATTGTCATGGTCGCCCCAATAAGATATGACAAGCATTCATAGGTAGAACGTCACACCATATCTCATCTTCATACCTTCCAATCCAAAAACTAACAAGAGTTTGTTTCATTACCTTTAGCCCTTTGTCGTTGTTTAGCCATTGGAGAGCATATGGTTTAGGATGGTTGCGGGTAGACAAGTTCAATTTGTCCATCATCTCCACGGAAGCCACATTGGTACAACTTCCTCCATCAATGACCTTGCATCGAGTGTAAAATAGTTGCTTTCTTTGTGTCTCCTCTTGTTCTTCAATTTGAACATTCAACACACGTCAGAGCACTAAACTTTCACCCACCTCTGCATGATCAATATCTTCCTCTAGATCCTCCTCGACTTCAGGTTCCTCAATAGCAAAGGAATCCCCCCTCCCCCACTCTTGATACTCTTCAATAGTCATTACACGAGGGTTAAGACATTCATTTGCAGAGTGCCCTAATCCTTGACATTTAAAACACCTCTTCCTACTTCTATCTACCCCATTTGTAACCTCTACTTTATTCCCTTTATCTTTCTCTACACTTTCTTGGCTATACAATGGGTTAGAAAAAGAAAAGAGGTATTGCCCTTTTCTTTAACACTAGTAGGATTTACATAGGATTTTGGGGTACTCTTCTTTTGTTGTTTTCAAACTTGAGTGCTAAATGACATACGTCTTCAAAGGTGTTGTATGTTGCAACTTCAACCTTCTATTGAATCACCATGTTAAAGTCCCCAATTAATCGGGCAATCTTTTGAGTCTCCTTTTATTCTAATTCATAAAACATTGTGACTTTCTCGAACTCTCGGATGTATTCCTCAACTTTAAGAACTCCTTGACGAAGTTTGATGAGCTTGGGGTATAGGTCTTGTTCATACTCCCTTGGCAAAAACTTCTTCAGATGTTTATTTAGTTTGTCTCACGATTCAATCTTGGTTTTCTCATTCCTCCCCTGACTTGTTTTGGTTTTCATACCACAAGCAAATTCCTTCAACTTCAATGTAGAAACCTTATAACACTTGTGGTCATCATATTTCTTGTATTCGAAAAGCCTCTCAATGGCCTTTAACCATTCAAGAAACTCTTTCGGGCCCATATTTCATTCCATGGTTGGAAGATCAAATCGTAGACTCCGTCATCTTCCCTTGCATGCCTCGGTTTGTCTTGCATCTTCTCTTTAATGCCTCGGGTAATTTTGTGTAACCTTCTCCCCGGACTCAGCATCATTAATCACGGCACGCTTGTAACACCCCATTTTAAACCGGAGTCGAAAACGGGAGTACTACGTATGGTTGATTCCTAGAATGTATTTAAGGAGTCGCCACCTAATTATTATAGTGAATTAGGACACTTATTAAATAGCATAAAAATGCTATAAATGATCTCCATTTAAAGGTCTGCGAAAGCTATGTGAGATTCTGGATCAGGGTTCTTTATTATCCTAAAGGGAAGAGGTTAGGCATCCTTTAAGATCCGCTAACTTGCGGTTATCCGTTCAAACCTAGGTTAATTATGTATTGGCTTCTATTCTATCTATTCTAAGCATTTTTACATAATTTACAATTAAAATAAAATGCAATACAAAAATAGTAAAACTGAAATTTAAATGCGACATAAGATAAAACTCCGGGATATCTTTAGCCCTTTTTAGCCCTTCTGCACAAAATGATCTCCGGGTACCTGCATAAACACTTAGTAAAAGTGTTAGTAATAAAAATAAACAATTTTAACGTAATAGCAATAATTAATAAATAAAGCCAAAAAATAAATCCGTCTTTTGTACAGAGGAGGCCTTGGAAATCAGACGGAGATTCCTTCATCGGCCAATGTAGTATCATGTTCAAAATCAATAAAATACCAAGTGTAGTATCTTGTTCAGATCAATAACCAAAAGTGTAGTATCTTGTTCAAAATCAGAAAACTAAAATAAAATCGAGCAAAAAAATTAAAAATCGGTAGCAAAATAGCCTAAAAATCACCCGACCATAGCCAAATCAGTAGAAAAATAGCCGTGAGACAGTGGATACAACAACATAGCAACGAAATGGTCCAGCATCAGCCCGGAAAACAACAAAGCTTCACTCCGGCGTATTACCCAAACAAGAAATCAAACCAGTCCGCCAACAACAGATAACAGTACGAAATCAATCCAACAAACAACAGTAAGCCAGCGAACCCAAAATGATGCAAACCCAAGGTCGCCGGATTTTTTTATTCCGGCCAGATGCAATAAAAATCAGAAAATCAGAAAAAAAAACAGTTAAACAAAATCAGTCCAACAACACAACAACATAATAGCAACGGAAAATGAAGAAACAAACTGTAGCGTCGCCGGAGTTAAATCCGACGAGGTTCAACATTACCAACAGAGAGAGGGAAGCAGCGGCGTCACTTCCACGGCGAAGTCGCCGGAGCGACGCCGCCATAACAGTGATAAGATCGACGGGAACAGTGGTGAGGTTTGCTAGAGATGAGTGTTCGACAGTGTAGGTTCGAACTGTGGTGGTGGTCGACGGGTTGTGGGGGGTTTGCTGGAGATGGGTGTTCGACAGTGTAGATTCGAACTGTGGTGGTGGTCGACGGTTATTGGCGAACGCGTCGTGATGGTAAAGCGCTGGACTGATTCGATTTGGAAGATGGTTTTGTGAAGGGGCGAAGTCGATGACTGCTGGTTTGAGGTGTGTGGCAGTGAGGTTCGCCGGCTGGGGTTGAGTGTGAGGGATGAGGTGAGGGAGACAGTGGGGTAGTCTGGAAGCTGACCTTGTGGGCTGATGTTGTGGGCGGCTGGGGGTAGAAATAGGTTGACGAATGGGGAATGTGTCGGCTGAGAGAGTGAGGGATGAGGGCAGCTGCTAGGGTTTAAGGAGGAGAGGGAGGCGTCCGAATCTTGTGAAGTGGGTAGATGATGTAGGGTCTATTATGCGGCTGATTAGGTAGAAGTAGGGTAATGTAGGGTAGGTTTTAAAATGAGGGGGTAAGGTTTTATTTATAGTGTGGGATTTAGGTTTAGGGTTTTGGGTATTGGGTTTTGGGTATTGGGTATTGGATGGAAAGGATGAAAGGTGTATTGGGCTTCGGTTTTTTGGCGGATTGGACTGATCCAGATTGTGCCTTGGACATGGACTGGTTTGACAAAAATGCAAAAATGGATTAATTATTTAAAAGAAAATTATTTAAAGATACAAAATTATTAAAATGCAAATGCCAATGCAATAATAATAAAATACAATATTTAGCAAATATTTAATGCCTGATTAAAATTAAATACGGAATGTCAGTTAATTATTTAAAGAGATGCAAAGTTAGTAAAACAAAATGATCGCGCAATAATAATAACATAATATTTAAAAATGTTTAATACCTAATTAAAGTAAAAACATGATGCCAATTTACAAAAAATAAAACAACATAGAATGTTAGGTAAAAAAATATACAAAAATGGTGATAAAATGTGGTGTCCTAAAATGCTTAAAATTGCAAGAAATGACTAAACGATGGGTCAAAATTGGGTGCAATGTCCCATTGTCCTCTTTTGGCCAAAACGATGAAAGAGTGTTCGGACAAAGACGCCGAATGTTGACGTAGACAAAGCAGATGCGTATTTAAAATTGTCAATGTCGAATGATGCATGAAGGATGCGCAATGAAAATATAAGCGGCGAATGCTCAAAATTTGTCCCAAATGCAATGACGACGCCTTGTGTGGCGTTATGCTTGTATGGAAAATAAATGCAAATGACGCCTTGTGTGGGCGTTGTCGTCGCATGGACGAAATGCAAATGCAAAAGTGTGGGCGCGTTGTCTTGTATGATGAAATGCAAATGGCGCCTTATGGGCTTGTAGATGACGAAATGCAAATGGCGCTTGTATGGGCGTTGCGTATGGATGAAATGCAAATGACGCCTTGTATGGGCGTTGTCGCTTGTATGGACGAAATGCAAATGACGCCTTGTATGGCGTTGTCGTCTTGTATGGACGAATGCAAATGACGCCTTGTATGGGCGTTGCTGCTCAGATGGACGAAATGCAAATGACGCCATATGGGCGTTGTATGCGTATGGTATGACGAAATGCAAATGACGCTTGTATGGGCGTTGCCTTCAGATGGACGAATGCAAATGACGCCTTGTATGGGCGTTGTCGCCTTGTATGGACGAAATGCAATGACGCCTTATGGCGTTGTCGCTCAGATGGGCGAAATGCAAATGACGCCAGATGGGCGTTGTCGCTTTGTATGGACGAAATGCAATGACGCCAGATGGGCGCGTTGTCGCTTTGTATGGACGAATGCAAATGACGCCAGTATGGCGTTGTCGTCTTGTATGGGCGAGATGCAGATGGCGCTTGTATGGCGCGTCTTGTATGGGCGAGATGCAGATGACGCCAGATGGGCGTTGTCGCTCAGATGGACGAGATGCATGACGCCAGATGGCGTTGTCGTCTTGTATGGGCGAATGCAGATGACGCCTTGTATGGGCGTTGTCGTCTTGTATGGGCGAAATGCAGATGGCGCCAGTATGGCGTTGTCGCTTGTATGGACGAAATGCGATGACGCCAGATGGGGCGCGTTGCGTCAGATGGACGAAATGCAGATGACGCTTGTATGGCGTTGTCGTCTTGTATGGGCGAACGCAGATGACGCCTTGTATGGCGTTGTCGTCTTGTATGGGCGAAATGCAGATGGCGCTTGTATGGGCGTTGTCGTCAGATGGGCGAAATGCAGATGACGCCAGTATGGGCGTTGTCGCTCAGATGGACGAAATGCAGATGACGCCAGTATGGGCGTTATCGCCTTGTATGGACGAAATGCAGATGGCGCCTTGTATGGCGTTGTCGTCTTGTATGGACGACGCAGATGGCGCCTTGTATGGCGTTGTCGTCTTGTATGGACGAAATGCAGATGACGCCTTATGGCGTTGTCGTCTTTTATGGACGAAATGCAGATGACGCCTTGTATGGACGAGATGCAAATGTTCGTCGTTGTATTGACGAAACATGAATGAAGCCGTTGCATAGGCTTACAATGAAATGGTGTCATTTTATGGACGTACCTGCTTTGTGACTCGCCTGGGTTGAGATAACGTCATTGCATAGACGTTGTGCGTTTGTAACCCGCATGGGCTTATTTTTGTGCTCCCGCCTTTGCTGACATGAAGATCCTGTAAAATGTGACGGCGGTTGTATTGATGTGATGCTGCCAATGCTGAGATTTCGTCATTGCACGGACGTGTTGAATGTTGTGTGCTTGCTGAATGTTATGAGTCGATACGCATGCGGACTTGAATCTGCGAATGATTTGAATCGCCGCGATCTTGATTGCTTTTGGAATCCTTATTATGATCTCTTCATGGTGCATTTTCCAAAATTGTCCCTGTTTTCGTTATGCGGGGCGCATGGGCAAGACTTAACTCTGGCGGAAATTGCTCATATCTCTTTTCAGAATAATCAACGCATTCCGTCGCACACGAGCCAATGGAAATATTTCTAATGGTGTGACCGAAGCCGATTTAGGCCGCCTACGTATCCCGTCGAGGGAATCAGGTCAATACGTAGTTCATGATGCAAAAAATGAGGATTTTTATGTTGTTTTTTTTTCAAACAATGTGGACCGAAGCCAATGTGGGCGCCTACGTATCCCGCTGAGGGAATCAGGTCAAGACGTAGTTCATGATGCAAAAAAAAATGATTGTATAATTTTCAAAAATGAGACCGAAGCCAATGTGGCCGCCTACGTATCCCGCTGAGTGAATCAAGTCAAGACGTAGTTCGTGATGCAAAAAATAAGGATTTTTATGGGTTTTTCAAATAATATGGACCGAAGCCAATGTGGTCGCCTCGTATCCGTCGAGGAATCAGTCGAGCGTAGTTCATGATGCAAAAATAAGGATTTTTATGGGTTTTTCAAACAATGTGGACCGAAGCTAATGTGGCTGCCTACGTATCCCGTCGAGGGAATCAGGTCAAGACGTAGTTCATGATGCAAAAATGATTGTACAAATTTAAAAAATGGTGAGACCGGAGCCAATGTGACCGCCTACGTATCCCGCTGAGGGAATCAGGTCAAGACGTAGTTCATGATGCAAAGAATAAGGATTTTTATGGGTTTTTCAAATAATGTGGACCGAAGCCAATGTGGTTGCCTACGTATCCCGTCGAGGAAATCAGGTCAAGACGTAGTTCATGATGCAAAAAATAAGGATTTTTATGGGGTTTTCAAACAATGTGGACCGAAGCCAATGTGGTCGCCACGTATCCTCACGAGGAATCAGGTCAAGACGTAGTTCCTGATGCAAAATGATTGTTTTATATGCATTTTTTTTTTGAAAAGTGGAAAGACAGCATCACGTTCTGACTTCAGTTGATACCAACAATTAGTATTGTGCTTAGGAATTCCGTTATTCACTTCCAGTCTAACCAAGACTGACTTCTGGGTAATTCCTATAGTTTCAAATGGTACCTCAGACACCGAAATATCGACACACTTGCTTGCAACCAAGGTTTCGAACTACACGTAATCTCACGTTTCAAGTGCCCTCACTGAAAGAAAGTCTCATTTCTCACATATATTTCAGTATTTTGAATTTTGGGACGTTTAGAGAAGTACGCTCACACTCAAAAGGATGTTCAATGCATGCAATTGTGATACCATAGACTTGGCCGTCATGTAAGTATCCACTAATGTGAAAACTTCAGTATAAGATCATGTAG
This sequence comes from Przewalskia tangutica, assembly GCA_029844215.1. Classification (NCBI taxonomy): domain Eukaryota; kingdom Viridiplantae; phylum Streptophyta; class Magnoliopsida; order Solanales; family Solanaceae; genus Przewalskia; species Przewalskia tangutica. The sequence continues at coordinate 26,603,415 of CM056736.1, read as the reverse complement.
GGCTTGTCACAGGCTTGTAATGTAGGTTTGGGAAAAGAGATGGATATCATTTGGGTAAAAGTGACTAATCCTTCCTCGAGTGTTGGACTACGTCCGTGCTTGATATTTGTGTGCTTTAATGCTGATCTGCTTTCTTTTCCTTTTTTTTTGTCCCAGTTTTTCTGTACTGACTTCCTTTTGAATCTTTCGTTTGGAGCCCGCTTTTTCCAAAGTTATTCTCTCATTTCATTCATTTTTGCTTATAATGCCGGGGCTTTTGATTTCTTCTTTTTGTGAAGTCGTCATTTGTGCTTCCTTTTCCCTTTTGGGACTTTGACAGTTTTTGTCTTTGCAAACTTCGACGCAGAATTTGTCAGCCACTTGCACATTTCCAAAGCGCTCAAGGAGGTCGGGCTAAGAGAAGGATAGTGCATACGCACTCAGAAAGGGTATAGGTGTAATATGCGGTTGTCAAAAGAATAGGCTTTAGGCTCAAAAGGGGTGTACTACGGATAATGTTATTTGGTAGGCTGAAAAAGACTCAAACAGGTCAAAGAAAGCCTACGATCATTTCTCACACCAAGTGTTACTCAGGACTTCGCCTCAACAAACACACGGGCCAAGTTCTAGATCACAATGCGATGCAATTGAACTTATTCTAAAACTCACCACACAATGCACATGAAACAATGAGGTTTGTCTCGTTCTTATCTTAGAAGCATGCAAGAATGTCATTACAGGTGTGCGTGAGAGGTACCAAAAGAATCTATGGTTTACCACGAAGTCAATCCATACTGATTATTACTCGATCTTTCTATGCACACTCCTAACTGTGTTGGTATCAACTGAAGTCAAACAATGATACTAAAAAAAAATGTTTTTTTCTGTATTTTTGGATAACATTTTTTGTATTTATGAACAAGATATTTTTTTTTGAATAAATGGTACCGAACCCGAGTAGGGCTGCCTACGTATCTCATCTTTGACGAGAATCAGGTGTGCGTAGTTCGTTCAGATATGTTATAAAACGTATGATTTAAAAAGAATTTATTCATGAAAGAAATGCAAAAATAAAAGCTGTACAAAACAAATGATTGTTCACTATAAGACTAATGAAAAGTAAAAGAATGTAAAAAAAAAATGAATGGTTGTGATAGAATGCATGAATGAATGTGATAGAATGATTGAAATGCAATAATGAATGTCCGTGATTGGATAAATGCAATGAATGGGTGAACCAAATATGTCTCCCCTTTTTTTTATTTTAATTTTTATGTGGTGGTGTCAAACCCTAGATGGGTTGCTTACGTATCACACCGTATGGTGAGAATCAGACACGCGTAGTTCGGAATAATTATGTTGTAAAATGGATGATAAACAATTATGTAATCAATACTAGACATCAATTAGACTTGCAAATATGTATAAAAATGCAAAATGTAAGACCCAGAGAGATGCTTTGTTGAATCTGGTCTTCCTTTCTTTTTTTTTTGTTGTCCGCCCTCGACTATTTGCGAGGACGGTTTTCCTGCAAAAGATATGACAAAAGGGTGAGAGTAGGCAAGCCACAAAAACAGTAAAATGTAAGGGCGTGACAATATAGTCAAAGACTCCCCTGATTGGTTCGACCGGACTGGTGGTTGATGCTTCACAAAGTCCAAATCGTGCTGTTCAAGAGCGATTTACGCAGTAGAAGTCCTGATTGCAATGTGACAACAAAAGTGCAAAAATACAAATGCTAATGGCCGGAATTATAAGCATGATATCACAGAGGTTAAAAGAGTAATTATTGCATTAAATAATATGTACAGAATTGCTAGCGATAAAATAGTAAACAAATGCATGCAAATCAAGCGCGCGCCTAATATGCATGGAACCTCTCTTATGCCAGAGGTCGGCCTAAACGCCAGATATGCGAGATTATGATAAATAGGTCCAAGCCGTTAAACTGCAATGTTTTGTTGGAAATGACGACCAAATGACGGTGCACTTTTTCCAATTTCAGTGTGTCATGACCAGACTTGGATCCGTCTATCATCATCACGCTACAAATAGTATGCTAATGGATCGTTGGGTTGTGAAACCCGTCGACAAGTTTTGGTGGATTTCTAATTGTGGCGTTAATAACAAGGGTTAACTCACCTAAGGTTTATGCATGACTTAAATAAAAGGTGGTATAGTTCTTATCTTAAGTTTTCTAAGATTTGGCTTACTAGGCGCGAGTTCCCGGCGGACAACTCGAGTGAGAAGGCTACGCGGCTGACCAGACGAACCGATCTAACTCCGCGCAAGTGTCAACTCTTCTAAAATTTAGGTATTTTGAAAGAAATTCGCGGGTGCGCGAAGCACACCAACGCGTGTAGTGTGTGACAGTGTGAATTTTCCAGAGTGGAGAAAATATGAGCGGAATGCCAATTTAAGGAAAGCATTAAAGCAAATAGCAATTTAAACAGTTAAGCATACAAAATAAAAGCAAGCAATTTTAAGGCATTTAAAACAAATAAAAGCAAATAAACTCAAGCAATAATAACCTAGGTGTGCTATGGTCAAGAACCTGATTATCCCCAGCGGAGTCGCCATCTGTAACACCTCATTTTAAACCGGAGTCGAAAACGGGAGTACTACGTATGGTTGATTCCTAGAATGTATTTAAAGAGTCACCACCTAATTATTATAGTGAATTAGGACACTTATTAAATAGCATAAAAATGCTATAAATAATCTCCATTTAAAGGTCTGCGAAAGCTATGTGAGATTCTGGATCAGAGTTCTTTATTATCCTAAAGGGAAGAGGTTAGGCATCCTTTAAGATCCGCTAACTTGCGGTTATCCGTTCAAACCTAGGTTAATTATGTATTGGCTTCTATTCTATCTATTCTAAGAATTTTTACATAATTTACAATTAAAATAAAATGCAATACAAAAATAGTAAAACTGAAATTTAAATGCGACATAAGATAAAACTCCGGGATATCTTTAGCCTTTTTTAGCCCTTCTGCACAAGATGATCTCTGGGTACCTGCATAAATACTTAGTAAAAGTGTTAGTAATAAAAATAAACAATTTTAACGTAATAGCAATAATTAATAAATAAAGCCAAAAAATAAATCCGTCTTTTGTACAGAGGAGGCCTTGGAAATCAGACGGAGATTCCTTCATCGGCCAATGTAGTATCATGTTCAAAATCAATAAAACACCAAGTGTAGTATCTTGTTCAGATCAGTAACCAAAAGTGTAGTATCTTGTTCAAAATCAGTAAAACCAGCCTAAAATCAGTAGCAAAAACAGCCTAAAAATCAGTAGCAAAATAGCCTAAAAAATCAGTCCAGCACCATAGCCAAATCAGTAGAAAAATAGCCGTGAGACAGTGGATACAACAACATAGCAACGAAATGGTCCAGCATCAGCCCGGAAAACAACAAAGCTTCGCCGGAGTTTTACTCCCAGACACAACAAGAAATCAAACCAATCAACAACGGATAACGATTGAAATCAATCCAACAAACAACAGTAAGCCAGCGAACCCAAAATGATGCAAACCCAAGGTCGGATTTTTAATTCACGCGATGCAATAAAAATCGAAAATCGAAAAAAAGCGATTAAACAAAATCGGTCAACAACACAACATAATAGCAACGGAAAATGAAGAAACAAAGCGTAGCGTCGCGAGTTAAATCCGACGAGTTCAACATTACCAACGAGAGAGCGGCGGCGTTACTTCCACTCGCGGTCGCGAGCGACGCCGCCATGCGATGATAAGATCGACGGAGCATGGTGAGGTTTCTTTGAGATGAGTGTTCGGCAGTGTAAGTTCGAATCGTGGTGGTCGACAGGTTGTGCGGGTTTCTTTGGAGATGGGTGTTCGACAGTGTAGATTCGAATTGTGGTGGTGGTCGACGGTTATTGTGGCGATGTCGGCCGATGGGTAAAGGCGCTGGACTGATTCGATTTGGAAGATGGTTTTGTGAAGGGGCGAAGTCGATGACTGCTGGTTTGAGGTGTGTGGCAGTGAGGTTCGCCGGCTGGGGTTGAGTGTGAGGGATGAGGTGAGGGAGACAGTGGGGTAGTCTGGAAGCTGACCTTGTGGGCTGATGTTGTGGGCGGCTGGGGGTAGAAATAGGTTGACGAATGGGGAATGTGTCGGCTGAGAGAGTGAGGGATGAGGGCAGCTGCTAGGGTTTAAGGAGGAGAGGGAGAGGTGTAAGGGCGATCTGAATCTTGTGGGGCTGGGTAGATGATGTAGGGTCTATTATGCGGCTGATTAGGTAGAAGTAGGGTAATGTAGGGTAGGTTTTAAAATGAGGGGGTAAGGTTTTATTTATAGTGTGGGATTTAGGTTTAGGGTTTTGGGTATTGGATTTTGGGTATTGGGTATTGGATGGAAAAGATGAAAGGTGTATTGGGCCTCAGTTTGGGCTTCGGTTTTTGGCGGATTGGACTGATCCAGATTGTGCCTTGGACTGGACTGGTTTGGCAAAAATGCAAAAATGGATTAATTATTTAAAAGAAAATTATTTAAAGATACAAAATTATTAAAATGCAAATGCCGATGCAATAATAATAAAATACAATATTTAACAAATATTTAATGCCTGATTAAAAGTAAAGACGGAATGTCAGTTAATTATTTAAAGAGATGCAAAGTTAGTAAAACAAAATGATCGCGCAATAATAATAACATAATATTTTAAAATGTTTAATACCTAATTAAAGTAAAAACATGATGTCAATTTACAAAAAATAAAACATAGAATGTTAGGTAAACAAATATACAAAAATGTCAAAAATGGTGATAAAATGTGGTGTCCTAAAATGCTTAAAATTGCAAGAAATGACTAAAAGATGGGTCAAAATTGGGTGTCAACAACGCTCATCAAGCTCTCTTCTCAAGATTTGCATTTGTTCCGCAAAAAGGTCACTTATGATCCCTCAAGTTCATCATTTATGTTAGCCATAGCGTCAAGGCGTGGAATGGGAAGACCTTGCTATGATACTAATCTGATGTATATAAGGAGGGAAATATATGGGTAGGTTGGTCAAAGTTGGATTGGAACCGAATGGACACGAAAATGGGAGTCAAGTGGGCAATAAGCGGGTTCGGATAGTTTACCGAGGGGGTGCGGGTAGTTTAGGGTGGTGTCGGGTTAAGGTGTTTGGAAGAGGTGTTCTAGACACATTGTGGGATATGTTGGTGGTAGGTACTTGGTGGTTGGATGGTGGTAAGGTGGCAGAATCTGACCGGGATAGTAAGGTATGACGGTGGAACTCGGTAAGGACGGTGGAGTAGTTGGTTGGGGTGTTCAGGTAGTTTTGGAAGGTATCGGTTAATGGCCTTTTGGGTGGAGGTTGGTAAGTGTTGTGATGTGTTGTAGTGAAAAGAATGAGGCAGTTTGAACAATGGTTGAACACGAAATTGATGGACAAAATCGTGGGAGAATAAGATAATGAAAGCCGAGAAGACCTTCAATGTATTCGTAGCCAAGTAACCGGATAGAACCTTGGCTTGGGTATAGTAATACCACAAAAGTTTTAACTAGACTTACACTGAGGGTTTCGACAACAAAAGGACAAAGGGGTGACCCATAAAAGGATCAAGGTTCGAACCACAAAAGGACAGATGGCCCATAAAAGGACCAACTAAGATAATCAACACAAAAGTTGAATAGCAAAGTTTGAGTAAAACTCAAATATATCTCATATAACTTCAATGTCTATTTACAACAACTACATGTCCTATTTATACTAGTGCTTAGACCTTTTTAGAAGCGCAACTAGATAGACACATACAAGCACTTCAGCCGAATGGAAAATGGGGAAGGGGTTCGACCCTTTTGGGGGAAGGGAGAAGACCAACTCTTCATGTTCTCTAGGCCACCCTTTTGTGTCATACATGTAGATCAGTGCATGAACTAGTTGGTTCATGAATTATCTCCTCGGGGCACGATGCAATCTTCCCTTTCTAGATTGTTCTTCGGCCTAGTTATATTATCCTATTACACAGATTGCTTAGTCATCTCATTCTATTACAAGGCCTAGTAATTAAGCTAGAAGAAAATTAAGCTAGGAATTTAAAACAAGCTAAAAGAAAGTGGTCTCGGCCAAGACCTACATAAAGGCCAAAAATATTGTCTTCTTGAATCCTCAATTCCACTCTATACTCCATGCCACAATAAGCATATTATCATAATACGGTCGACAATCTTTGGCACTCCGAGCATATCACCTCGCGGCTCACGTTGGAACTTTAAGTTCACGATCTTTTTTTCATCAGATTCATTCCTAAGTGTTTAGGCTACAACATACTATAACTCACCAGATTCCAAACAGCGAATCTAGGCCTAGCCTAATTCAGCTTAACAGTTAACAAATGTCAACCAAAACTAGCAAAAAGATCTAGGATTATGCAAAGGAAAACAAGATTTGGACTAGGACCCTATAAGGTCATGATCATGCTTATCAATCTACATATTCCTAACGGACACCAGAAATGACACAAAGGTAAGACTCATGGTTCAGATCATAGCATTCAAGTTATACAAATAAGACATGTATGGGGTATCCTCTCAAAACACCACAATCTCATCTAGACTTACTTAGAACTTAACCAAACAGACAGAGAACAAGGAAGAGCAGGAAGACATTTAGCTAGGGAAACATTCAGATTTGTATCCTTCACATCAATAACCTAGACATCAAATACTTAAAAACAACAGACTCACGCTAGTTGCACTTAGGCTACCAATTTCATAGGCCTCTTTAAGCATTCATGTCACATATTTGGCTACTTAGGATCTCAAGAGAAGGCTATACTAAATGTAGATAATAACATTTGTTCACAATAAGGTTAGTATTACTCAAAGACTACCCTACAAGCCAAACAAAATGATGCCGTAACATGTGAGGGTGGCTATTCTAAAATGGTTCACATATGGTTACACACAGACTTTATGCTAACATAATATATTGATTCAGATTGACCAACATGGACCCATTTTCATGGAGATCCTTAAAGTTATTCATATTTAGAGCATACTCAGAGATAAGGCATAACAATGAGCAAATATTGACATATAGTGGACATAGTCACATATGAGGCAATAAGCTATCAAATATCAAACCCCATAACTCTCCAAACATACCCACAGATCATGAAACAAAACCAAAACAGGTTTAAAAAGGCATTTAAAGTAACAACCTTTACATTTTTCACATACCACATGTCTCAACTAAGAAACCAACAGAAATGTCATGTTTTTTGGCAAGAAAAGTTGAATATAATCCTATGGGCCACGATCAACAAGTTTAAACATTTTTCACCTAATCATTATATCAAACCACATCATTTCAATCCTTTTAAACCTAAATTAAACTATACAATCTCCATATGACCTTCCAATGTGCTAACAGTTCATGTGACTAGGTATAACGGTCTATTTAGAACATCTCAAACCCTGTAGGCTTATCCTAAGTCATATTAAGTTCCTTCCCCATTGTGTCTAGTCCTATTTCTTCATTTGATCTCAACAGATACCCAAATAAGCATCATATTTATCCTCAGAACCATCAAACACACATGATTGATTAAGATTGGAGCATTTCTTCTATTTAATAACCATCAAGAGGTCTTAACCGTCACGATAATACTACTTAAGCATCAGGGATCCACCTCTAGAAGAATAATAAGCTAACTAATCTAATACCAACATATTAAGCTCATTTCTAGGTTTTAACTATATTAGATAATGTAACAAATATAATAAGACGTGGATTAACTAAACACAAGCTCTAAAGAACTAACACATGCTTTCTATGAACTAAACAAGATTTCTTCAATCAAATAGCCTTAACATTCGCATGAACCACCATAACATCTCACAAATAGCACACAATACACTGTAATTCTCTATTAAAAAAAAAAAAGAGCGGTGCACTAACCTCCCTATCTGCGAGATCAAGGAAGGTCGGACAGCAAAGGTGCATTATGCATAACCTTGCATTTCCGCCAGAGGCTATAATTCTCTCACTGAAATTAACAAAAAGTAAACTACAAAAATTAAAGAATTAGGAACGTACCTCTTGTAGTGGCAGCCGAATCGAGCTTGGGGCATGAATGCCTCACTCCTCCACTCGATTTTACTCACACACAAAAAAAATTAAAACTACTCGATCCCAAATAGACACTTAGGGTTCCACCAAAAGGCTTGGAACCCAAATAAATTATTAAAATTAGACAATAAGATTAAGCTCGTAAATAATACAAGATCAAAACTCAGATTGTCAACCTTGAACAATGAGGGAGGGGTCTCAATTTATAGAACCACTCAAACCTTAGAAATTGTATCGAACCGATGTGGGAGAACAAATTTGGTGGAAAATCTCCCTCCAAAAAGTTCTAAGCCAATCAAGAACAAGAATTCAAAAATGAAACGAACAAAAATCATAAAAATCACACAAATAAAGCAATGGAGATGGGCAACCTCACCTCAGTAGGGGATTACTGTGGCTCTGTGGTCATTTCTGTAAGAGTTTTGGAATATCTTCCTCAATCTTTATTTATCCAAATGATAACAATATATACACTAAGTAACAATTAATAGGAAGATTAAGTCTTGTCTAAAATCCTCATACCTATCCCATAATATATTCTTATATTAATACTATTCTATTTAATACATAATACTATTTACCATATACATAAGATTCTACATAATTATATTATTAATAGTAATTAATAATAAATATTCTAACACTCCCCGCAGTCGAAGCCGGAGGAGGGCGAATGTTGAGACTGTCCTGAAATTCTTCAAATAAGATCAGCGGAAGCCCTTTTGTGAAGATATCTGCAATCTGATGTCGCGTCGGGACATGTAACACTCGCACCTGTCCGCGAGCCGCGAGCCACCTTTTCACGGACAAAATGAATATCTAACTCAATATGCTTAGTGCGTTGATGATGGATTGGATTTCCGGAGAGATAAATTGCACTAATGTTATCACAGTATACCATAGTGGTACATCGGAATAGAACAATGAAGCTCAGTAAAAGATTACGAATCGGCGTAAGTCGAGACCTGACATTAGCTCTGCGCGGTATTGACCTTTGAACGTGATACGGTGGGTTGCCTTTTGGAGGACCGTGATATTAAATTATCAGGAAGGCGCGATAACCGGAGGTGGGCGTGCAGTGTCTGACATCTGCCCGATCTTAAATCATGTAGGTGACAAGCTTGGTCATGGAAGAAGAATGCGAATCAATCCATAATTGAGTGCCACGAATATATCGTGCAATACGTTTGAGTGCGTCGTATGTTCTTCCGTTGGATTGTGCGTGAACAAACACACTTATGTCTTGCGTATGTAATATATCGGCACAGTGAATGTGAGATATTGCAAAGCTCGCATCAGCTGCGATACAATGTCGGATTGGCAAAAGGACTCTGGATATGGCACTCAATTTTGACTTGGTATCTGGAGTTGCGAAGGTTTGCAAGATGACATTCCGGCCCGTTCTACGATCTCACGATGCATACTTACGGGAAAGAAATAAACCACTGCGTGGCGTGTCACCGCAATTCCTAGAAAGTAGTGAAGTGGAACAAGATCCTTCATAGCAAATTCGAACTCACTTGGTCACGATATTCTTGCGAAGAGAGTCAAGAGGTCATTAGGATAATATCATCTACATATAAGAGAATATAAGCGATATGATTACCCCGTTGATAAATAAATAGTGAATTATCGAGCAATTTGTTTGAGAAACCCATGTTGAACACAAAATCTACAAACCGCATGCGAGTCACGGGAGCTGTTTGAGGCCATATAATGATTTTTAAGTAAACACACATGATTGGGATATCGAGAATCTTTGTACCAATGGTTGGTGCGTGTATCTGATCTCGCTCAGTGTCCGTATGAAGACATTCTTGACATCCAATTGATGAAGTAATCATCCTTTTGAGAGGGCTAGACTGAGAACAATTCTGATGGTTGATGGTTTAACCACTGGACTGAATGTCTCGCCGCAATCTAATCCCACCTGTTGGGTCTTGCCATCACCTACAAGTCGGGCCTTATGCCGCTCAAAAGAACCATCAGATTTTTCTTTATGGCTAAAAACCATGTAGCGAATTATATTAGAATTAGATGGACGAGGTACTAACTCCCATGTCCTATTTTTAATTAGAGCATGATATTCATCATCCATGACCATTTTCCAATTAGGATCTTTTAGAGAAGACACAGGGTTACAAGGCAAAGGTGATTTCGAGACTTGAGTGTGTAGACTGTATTTGGCATTGGGTTTTGTAATTCCATGTTGACTACGGGTGACTGACCGGTTTAGTGGGCGATGGATGGACGCCATTTGGCCGGGAGTGAGACGATGGGGTGACGCATTGCCCGTATTATTGTTATTTTCTCCATTTGGTTGCGTTAAATTTGGGCCGAGTAGTTTGTGTGTAGTTGGGCCTGGATTTGGAGGTTGGCCCAACTGAAGGGGCAACTGGTGTGAAGTAGGGGTTCTCGTGCTGGGCCTTAGGCGATGGCCCGATTCGGCTGGGCTGTATTTTCGATGTTGGACCGTGGTCCTTGGTCGATGGGCGATTGCGTTTGTCGGTATTTTTGTGAGTCGGGATGTGGAAAAAATGAGTTAGATCAGAGCCTATCATCGTCAAAAATCATAAGTATTTGTCCCTGTGTCATGTATCTTGGCAAAGGGAAATTGTGACTCATCAAAAATTACATGATGACATATAATCATACGTTTGGAAGAAATGTTATAACACATGTAACCACGGTAATTCGTAGGATATCCCAAGAAGACACATGGAGTAGACCGGGGTTGAAGTTTTGTGATTGTGGTGGATGGAAATAGAGGGTAGCAAAGACAACCAAATACTCTCAAATGATGATATGAGGGCTCTCGTAAGTAAAGTATTTTTAGTGGAGCTTGGTAAGACATGTTTTTATGAGGAAGGATATTCAACATGTAGGTTATACCCCATAGTTCTGACCCTACGTATGAGAGCGTACGAGAGCAAGTAAGACTTAAAATTTTCAAAGGATAGGATGACGGGTTGTTCCGGACGGGTTTTAGTCAACTTTGAAGCGGGTTATGACCCGGTACATTGAGAGTTCCTAAGTGTTTCAAAGGCCTAGGGCATAGTTCGTTGAGTCTAGATTCCAACGCAACCAACCGCTAAATCGATAGGGCGTCGGAGTAGAAAGTTATGAGAGTTACAAGTTCGGTCTGTGATCGGACAGAAATGTGTTTGGACAAAGCGGCGAGGCATGGCCGGATGCGAGGCATGGCGCGAAAATCTTGAAGGGTCGCTGAGATTGCAGCCTTGTAGCTGAGATCTGAGGCAGCGCGGGAAGTTCGAGAGGCTGCGGAGGTTTCAGCCTTGGCCGAGAAGCGGATTTTAGGCGGAAAAACTTAGGAAAGTCGATTTCTCTTTTAAAAGGGCCATGGGAGGTGACAAGTGTCCCCATCTTATTTGCTTGCCTTATATTGACCAAGTCTTGAAGACTTGGTCATCTCTCAAACCTCTCCCTCTCTCTAAAAATCAGCTCCTCCTTCTCTCTACCATTTCCAAAGGAAATCCAAGCCTTTGAAAAATCTGAAAAGTTAAGAACAAAAGAGGAAGCTTGTGGCTAGCTTGTGGTGGTGTTCTTGGCAAGGAAACTAGCAAAATATTTGGAATAAGTTTGGCTAAAACTCTAAGGTAATGATTCTTCCTTTAGAATTAGTTTTTAGTGTTGCATGTTAGGAAGAAAGAACTTGTGGTAGTAAATAATGCTCTTAGAGTCATTGCATGCTAGAAATGTGGTTTGGATATGAAAAATGGGTTAAGAAAAGATTATGAACATGTTGTAGCCTAAAAACTACCTTAGGATTGTTAAGTGAATTGTTGTAACTTATGGGGCAGAATTTTACACACTCAGGTTTAGGTGTGTAACCCCCTTGAAATGTTGGATTGTTGAGCCTTAAATGTGGCGTTTGGATGATAAATTCGGCCTTGAGAAAGGTGGCAAAGTATGTAGAAACAAAGGAAATGCTGCCCAATTTTCCATAGAATTTAGTGACTTTGAACTTGATTGTTCTACATTGAGAATTAGAGGTTAATAAACGTATCATGATTATTATAGGTTGAGATATTACTTGCGGTAGTTGAGCTTAGCAAGTGGATTGACCAAAGAGGTATGTGAAGCTTTCCTATCTCTTGAGCATGAATAGATGAAACTATGTAGTACGGTAGACGTACAAGATTTTGGTATTCTTACTTGTTTTAAGTGTATAATGACTTGTTTCGTTTTAAGAATGTATAAGTCCCTTGGTTAGGGGAAAAGTATGATTTTACTAAAGTGTAGAGTTAATATAACAACTTTATGGGAAGTTTGTTTATTAGCTTCATAAAAGGTTAATGAGAAGAGATTTACTCTAAGTAAGATAAGTATATGTAGAGGCAAATTGATTTTAAGGCATCAATTGCCCAAAGGTTTTTATGTATAAAGAAGAGTCACTTTTAAAAGAGTTGAAGTATGTAGTACTTGGGTTAAATTCCCGGTTTTCTTTTATTAAAGATATTATTAAGTGCCTTAAGTAAACTAAAATGAGAGGGTATATGAACAAGACTAAAAAGAAGTTATAAGTTTTCTTAACTTATTTATTATTATGATATGATGACAGTTTGAGATAGGGTAAGAGTATATCTGAGGGGCAAGCCCCAAGATCGTTATACCACCTTCTTCAGGGTAATAGTATATGCGAGGCAAGCCCCAGATCGTCATACCACCTTCTTCGATGTAAGAGTATATCGAGGACCAAGATCGTTATACCATCCGCCGTGTAAGAGTATATCGAGGGTAAGTCCCAAGATCGTTATACCATCTGCGGGGTAGAGTATATCGAGGGTAAGTCCCAAGATCGTTATACCACCTGTTCCATGGATTTGCTACCCATGATGCGAGGAATACCTCTGCGAGTCCTTATGGGCTTATGCGGGTGAAATAGTCCCGTGCGGTAGTCTGATCTATCACGAGAATACCTCATGCGGGTCCACGGGACTATCACGGGTGAAATAGTCTCGGGAGTAGGGTGCTTATTGATACTACAGGCGAGGTACCTGTTTTGATCCTAAGGCCCTATTTTATGCGATTATTATATATATATACTTGTCACTCTCATTGTTAGTAAGACACGATAAAAAGTATTTTAATTGTCTTAGTGACTCGATTTACTTTTAGACTTGATATCATTATTACGATATTTTCGACTTTACATACTTGGTACATATTGTGTCTTGACCCCTTCGCCGCGTTAAATCTGCGCGGTAAGGGTAGCGGTGTGGATCCTCATTCTTAGGATCACGGTTCCGGTGTCAGAAGCTCCATTCTTCCGGAAGCTTGTTTATTGGTACGGATATTCCCTGATGCTATAGGTATTTTGTACATTCAGGGGTATGGCGGGGCCCTGTCCCGCCATAGTTGTTATCTTTAGAGGTCTGTAGTCACCTATGTGTTTTGAGCTATAAGAACCAGTTGTACTACCATACTTTTGTTTAAGCATGTTTTATGGAAGGCAGCCTTATCGGCTGGCCAGTGATGTTTACCCTTTTTTATAAAGTTATGTGTTATGTATGTTCCGCTGCTATTCTCTGACATATACCTGACAGGGTACCCCAGTAGGGTACTAGTCGCGGCCCCGGGGTCGGGTCGTGACAAAAGTGGTATCAGAGCAGTTAGTCCTAGGAAAGTGTCCACAGACCGTGTCTAGTAGAGTCTTGATTATCGATGTGTCGTGCACCACATCTATAATCAGGAGGCTGCAGGATATTTAGGATTGGTTTCCATTCTTTCACTCTAAGATCGTGCAATAGAGCTGAGTTATAGGTTGAATCTCCTCTGATGTTTCCCTTTATGTATCAGTTATGCCTCGCGCAAGGCAACGCGGCCCGGAAGGGTAAGCGGCGAGGCTGCTAGTGGGACGCGGAGAGTCACGAGGCACGAGCCCGATCCTTACGGAGATGATGTTTAGAGCGGCAAGTTCCACGTCGTCGCCCGGCCTCAGATTTGGCGGCGGGAGCGGCTCGAGACGCGATGCGGCCTCGATCCGATCCGGTCGAGTGCGAAATGCAGATTACGAGAACAGTTGATTCTTGACCAACATAGTGGCGGCGGCCGCGAAGCGGCGGCAACCTAGAGCCAAGCGGTTCTGATTCGGATTTCTGAGTTGTCACCCACGAGTTCTATGGTTCGAGATTTGAGAGGATCGCGGGAGTTTGTCGGCGATTCTGACGGACCGTGCAGTGCTTACGGCATCGGAGTGCATTATACTAGCTTCTACGGTTCTGCGATATTGCGTTGAACTGGTTTGAGTCATGGGTGTTATCGAGGGTGATGATGCTCTTCCGGTGTTTGGGAGGAGTTCACGAGGCGTTCTAGACCATTTCTTACCTCACGAGGTGAGAGAGCCAGCGTAGATAGGTTCTTGACCTTGAGGCGGGGCGGGAGGACTATCGGGAGTACAACACGAGTTTGACTCCTTGGCGGATATGCGCACACCATCGCGAGCACATGGCGAGCGGGGTTCATAGATACGTGATGGGGCTGCCGTCACATGATTCTTGCTGCTTAGGAGTAGCTCTTCACCGAGGATGGATATTGCCGGAGATGCGAGCATACGCGAGATTGAGGCGAGAGAGCGGATCGGCTAGATTTGGGCAAGCCAAGAGGCGGGGCAGCGAGTTCTCGTGGCGATTTTGGCGGCGGCCTCGGCGAACTAGGTCCACATTCCGGCCCGGCGAGTGCTCCTTCCGATTTCGGCGGGAAGTCCGATCAGCGAGGTTATTCGGGAAGCGGTCGTGGCTCGGGACTTGAGTTTCGCGAGGCGAGCCGGCGCAATCGAGACCACCTACCTCTCGGTGCGTTCGATGCGGTAGGTCTCATCCGGCGAGTGCCGTATGGGTTCGAGCATGTTACTCTTGTGGCGCGAGGCCATCCGAAGAAGGATTGTCGTCCGCCAGCGGCGGGGCGTTCAGTTCAGCCGGCGGTGCATTCTTTGAATCTTCATCTTGATGGTTAGACGCCCCGGAGGCGAGTACTTATGGGACAGCGGCGCGGCGCGAAGGTCGTGGTAGGGGTTCGGCTCTAGCGATCCTCGAGCGCATATATGCTATGTCGGTAAGCGGGACCGGGGCGTCACGGATGTCGTCACGCAGTACATTATTGGTTTCTTCTTTGTGATGTATATGCTTTGATAGATCCGAGTTCTACCTTGTCCTACATATCTCCTCATATTTCCGAGTAGAATAGGGATAGAGCGAGTACATAAGACCTTTTGAGGTGGCTACGCCCGATGGTGATTCGATGGTAGGCGGCGAGTGTATAAGGCTTGCCCTGTGACTATAGATAGTCGTCAGACTCTAGCCGACTTGATAGAGTTGGATATGACATACTTTGATGTGATTATGGGTATGGATTGGCTAGCATCTTGTTATGCCAATGTGGACTGTAGAGAGAGATTAGTTCGGTTCGGTTCGTGGCCGTTATCGAGTGGAAGGAATCTTTGCGTCGCCGAAGGTAAGTTTATTTCTTACCTCAGCTAGGAAGATGGTGCGGAAAGGGTATATCTACCATATGGTTCGTATTCGACATGAGGGTGAGATCTGGACCTTGATCGTCTGGTCGTTAGAAGTTTCAGGCGTATTCCCGGATGAGCTTAGGGTATCCTCCCGAGAGGATTGAGTTTTGCATTGATTTGGCGCGAATCTGCTACCGATATTTATTCCGCCATATAGGATGGCACCTGCCGAGTTGAAGGAATTGAAAGACCAGCTGAAAGACTTATTGGAGAAAGGCTTTATCAGGCCAAGTGTTTCTCCCTGGGGAACGCCAGTGTTGTTTGTAAAGAAGAAGGATGGGACGCTGCGCATGTGTATTGATTACAGGCAGCTAAACAAGGTAACTATCAAGAACAGATATCCCCTCCCCAGGATTGATGATTTGTTTGACGATTGCGAGTGCAAGGTGTTTTCAAGATAGACTGCGATGCAGTTTACCATCAGGTACGAGTTAGAGAAGCGGATATCTCGAAGACTGCATTCAGGACCCGGTATGGGCACTATGAGTTCAGAGTGATGTCCTTTGGTTTGACCAACGCCCCAGCAGTATTGATGGATTTGATGAATAGGGTGTTCAGGCCATTCTTGGATATGTTCGTTATAGTTTTCATTGATGATATCTTGGTGTATTCGCGCCAAAGCGAGCATCTGGTCATTTGAGGCGGTATTAGAGTCCTCCGAGATGCGATTGTATGCCAAGTTCTCGAAATGCGAGTTAGTTAGCCGGTGGCTTTCTTAGGGCATGTTATCGGTAGCGGTATTCGGGTTGATACTGACTAAGATTGAAGCGATCGAACTTGGCGGACCAGCTACAGCGGAGTGCGCGGCTTTTGGGCTGGCGAGTTATTATCGGAGGTTTGTATAAAAGTTTGCTTCTATTTTGCACTTTGACTAAGTGACTCGGAAAGCGGCTATGTTAGATGGACGGATACTTGTGAGAAAGTTTCCGATTGCTAAAGGAGAAGTTGGCAGCCTTGATTCTTACTCTTCCGGAGGGCTTAGATGGATATGTGGTTTATTGTGGCGTCGGTGTCGGGCTTGGGTGCGTCTTGATGCAAGGACGACAAGGTTATAAGCTTATGCATCTCGGCGGCTTAGGAAGCATGAGAAGAACTATCCACACATGACTTGGAGTTAGCGCGGTGATTCATGCCTTAAAGATGCGAGGCATTATTTATATGGAGTTCATGTGGACATTTACACCGACCACAAGAGTCTCCAGTATATCTTCAGCCAGAGGGAGCTGAACTTGCGACAGAGACGGTGGTTGGAGCTACTTAAGGATTATGATTTTGATATTCTATACCACCCGGGGAAGGCGATGTAGTTGCGGATGCCCTTAGTCGCGGTCGATGGGTAGTCTGTCTAATGTCTGACCGTCGAAGAGAGTATGGTCCGAGAGTTGCATCAGCTAGCGAGCCTTGGGGTTCGTTTGGTTGATTCTGATAGTGATGGAATTCGGGTTCGAGAGGTTGCCGAGTTTTCTATCGTCGAGGAGGTAAAGAGGCGACAGTATGAGGATCCGATTTTGCAGTGCGATGCAGAGATGCGTTGTTCAAAAAGAGAAGTCTATTTGAGGTGGCGCGATGGGGTGCTAAGATTTGAGGGCGGTTGTGTGTTTCCGATGTGACAGACTTCGTCGGATTCGGGGAGGCACGGTGCTCGATATTCCATTCATCCGGATCGACTAAGATGTATCATGACCTCGGTCGTGTATTGGTGGGATGGCCTAAATAGGGGCGTTGCGGAGTTCGTAGCACGATGCGAATTGCGGCGAGTCAAAGTTGAGCACGAGGCGGTGGGCATTGCAGACTATTGATATTCCGACTTGGAAGTGGGAGGTGGTAAATATGGATTTTATTACAGGGTTACCTTCCACTCAGAGGAAGCATGATTCCATTTGGGTTATCGCCGACAGACTGACGAAATCAGCCCATTTCCTTCCAGTCAGGACGACTTTTTCAGCCGAGGATTACGCTAGACTGTATATCAGGAAGATTGTGAGACTGCACGGGGTGCCCGTATCGATTATTTCGCATGGAGCCCGGTTCGGCTAACTTCTGGAGGTCCTTCCAGAAGGGATTAGGGACCCAGGTGAGTCTTAGTACGTCGTTTCATCCTCGGGCCGGCAGGCGGGTGGCGCACTATCCAGACACTTGAGGATATGTTGCGGGCTTGTGTTATTGATTTCAGGGGTAGTTGGGAGGATCATTTACCTCTTGTGGAGTTTGCCTATAACAACATCTACCACTCTAGTATTCAGATGGCGCCTTATGAGGCCTTATATGGAAGGAAGTGCAGGTCACCGATAGGCTGGTTCGAGGTGGGAGAAGTTCAGTTGGTCGGGCCAGACTTAGTTCGTGACGATGGATAAGGTGAAGCTTATCGAGAGCGGTTGTTGGCGGCTCGAGTGGCGGAAGTCGTATGCGGATCATCGGCGTCGACACTTGGAATTTGAGGTACATGATTGGGTTTTCTAAAGGTATCGCCCGTGAGGCGTGATGAGATTTGGAAAAAGGGAAACTTAGCCCAGGTACATTGGGGCCTTATCGAGTTATCCGTAGGGTAGGCAAGGTTGCTATGAGTTAGATCTTCCATCCGATTTGGGCGGTGCATCGATTTTCATGTGTCTATGTTGCGGAAATGTGTTGGAGATCCATCTAGAGTGCACCGATTCATGATGTCCAGTGACGGAGGAGTTATCGTATGAGAGAGTCCCATAGCGATACTCGATCGTCGAGTTAGCGACTACGGACGAAGAGCGTGGCTTAGTCAATGTCTTGTGGCGAGCGAGCAGGAAGGAAATGACGTGGGAAGCAGAGGATGACATGATGAAGAAGTATCCTCACTTATTCCCTATACCTCCAGGTAACCTACTTTCCTGCTTGTTAGTTTTGATTTAGTAATTTCTCTTAAGTATGTTGTGGCTCGTGGAGCTTCTTTATTTTGCAAAAGAGTAGTTAAGAGGGTCTATGTCGATAATGTGATTTGAGTAAGCCTAGAAGGAACATTCGGGACGAATGTTTCTAAGGGGGGGAGAATGTTATACCCCATAATTCTGACCCTACGTATGAGAGCGTACGAGAGCAAGTAAGACTTAAAATTTTCAAAGGATAGGTTGACGGGTTGTTCCGGACGGGTTTTAGTCAACTTTGAAGCGGGTTATGACCCGGTACATTGAGAGTTCCTAAGTGTTTCAAAGGCCTAGGGCATAGTTCGTTGAGTCTAGATTCCAACGCAACCAACCGTTCGTCGATAGGATGTCGGAGTAGAAAGTTATGAGAGTTACAAGTTCAGTGCGCAGTCGGACAGAAATGTGTTTCGGACAAAGCGGCGAGGCATGGCGCGGATGCGAGGCAGCGGCGCGAAATCGAAGGGTCGCTGAGATTGCAGCGCCATGGCTGAGATCTGGTCGCGGCGCAGGAAGTTCAGAGAGGCTGCGGAGGTTTCAGCGCGCTGGGCCGAGGCGGATTTTGGGCGGAAAAACTTATGAAAGTCGGATTTCTATTTTAAAAAGGCCATGGGAGGGTGACAAGTGCCCCCCCCCCCCATCTTATTTTGCTTGCATGCCTTATATTGACCAAACTTGGTCATCTCTCAAACCTCTCCCTCTCTCTAAAAATCAGCTCCTCCTTCTCTCTACCATTTCCAAAGGAAATCCAAGCCTAAGAAAAATCTGAAAAGTTAAGAACAAAAGAGGAAGCTTGTGGCTAGCTTGTGGTGGTGTTCTTGGCAAGGAAGCTAGCAAAATATTTTGAATAAGTTTGGCTAAAACTCTAAGGTAATGATTCTTCCTTTAGATTTAGTTTTTAGTGTTGCATGTTAGGAAGAAAGAACTTATGGTAGTAAATAATGCTCTTAGAGTCATTGCATGCTAGAAATGTGGTTTGGATATGAAAAATGGGTTAAGAAAAGATTATGAGCATGTTGTAGCCTAAAAACTACCTTAGGATTGTTAAGTGAATTGTTGTAACTTATGGGGCAGAATTTTACACACCCAAGTTTAGGTGTGTAACCCCCTTGAAATGTTGGATTGTTGAGCCTTAAATGTGGCGTTTGGATGATAAATTCGGCCTTGAGAAAGGTGGCAAAGTATGTAGAAACAAAGGAAATGCTGCCCAATTTTCCATAGAATTTAGTGAATTTGAACTTGATTGCTCTACATTGAGAATTAGAGGTTAATAAACGTATCATGATTATTATAGGTTGAGATATTACTTGCGGTAGTTGAGCTTAGCAAGTGGATTGACCAAAGAGGTATGTGAAGCTTTCCTATCTCTTGAGCATGAATAGATGAAACTATGTAGTACGGTAGACGTACAAGATTTTGGTATTATTACTTGTTTTAAGTGTATAATGTCTTGTTTCGTTTTACGAATGTATAAGTCCCTTGGTTAGGGGAAAAGTATGATTTTACTAAAGTGTAGAGTTAATATAACAACTTTATGGGAAGTTGGTTTATTAGCTTCATAAAAGGTTAATGAGAAGAGATTTACTCTAAGTAAGATAAGTATATGTAGAGGCAAATTGATTTTAAGGCATCAATTGTCCAAAGGTTTTTATGTATAAAGAAGAGTCACTTTTAAAAGAGTTGAAGTATGTAGTACTTGGGTTAAATTCCCGGTTTTCTTTTATTAAAGATATGATTAAGTGCCTTAAGTAAACTAAAATGAGAGGGTATATGAACAAGACTAAAAGAAGTTATAATTTTTCTTAACTTATTTATTATTATGATATGATGACAGTTTGAGATAGGGTAAAAGTATATCTGAGGGGCAAGCCCCAAGATCGTTATACCACCTTCTTCAGGGTAAGAGTATGTCTGAGGGGCAAGCCCCAAGATCGTCATACCATTCTTGATGTAGAGTATATGAGGCAAGCCCAAGATCGTTATACCATCTGCGATTGTAAGCGTATATCGAGGGTAAGTCCCCAAGATCGTTATACCATCTGCTTCAGGGTAAGAGTATATCTGAGGGGTAAGTCCCCAAGATCGTTATACCACCTGTTCCATGGATTTGCTACCCATGATGCGAGGAATACCTCATGCGAGTCCTTATGGGCTTATGCGGGTGAAATAGTCCCATGCGGGCGGGTACAGTCTATGCGAGGAATACCTCATGCGGGTCCACAGGACCTATGCGGGTGAAATAGTCCCAGGAGTAGGGGTGCTTATTGATACTACGGGCGAGGTACCCTGTTTTGATCCTAAGGCCCCTATTTTATGAAGTATTATATATATATACTTGTCACTCTCATTGTTAGTAAGGCACAGTAAAAAAAAAAATTAATTGTCTTCCGTGACTCCAGTTTACTTTTAGACTTGATATCATTATTACAGTATTTTCCAGCTTTACATACTTGGTACATATTGTGTCGACCCCCTTCCTGGGCTGCGTCACGCCGCGGTAAGGTAAGCGGTGTGGATCCTCATTCTTAGGATCACGGTTCCGGTGTCAGAAGCTCCATTCTTCCGGAAGCTTGTTTATTGGTACGGATATTCCCTGATGCTATAGGTATTTTGTACATTCAGGGGTATGGCGGGGCCCTGTCCCGCCACAGTTGTTATCTTTAGAGGTCTGTGGTCACCTATGTGTTTTGAGCTATAAGAACCAGTTGTACTACCATACTTTTGTTTAAGCATGTTTTATGGAAGGCAGCCTTATCGGCTGGCCAGTGATGTTTACCCTTTTTATAAAGTTATGTGTTATGTATGTTCCGCTGCTATTCTCTGACATATACCTGACAGGGTACCCCAGTAGGGTACTAGTCGCGGCCCCGGGGTCGGGTCGTGACATTGCCATTTGAAGCGCATGATGCCAAAAAATGGGGGGTATAGAAGCATGACCAAAAGATGTTCTCACAATATTGTTTATGGTTCTAATTTTGAGTTCCGCCTTCCCATTCTGTGAAGAGGTGTTAGGACAGGATAAACGAAATTGTAAACCATTTGTTTTGAAAAAATCCCAAAATTGATTATTGTCAAATTCCCTCCCATTGTCACATTGAATACTTTTAATCTCCCGTTCAAACTGAGTTCGGATAAATGCTCTAAAGTTTAGGAAAGTGGAAAACACTTGTGATTTGTTCGACAAAGGGAATGTCCACAAATAATTAGAGTAGTCATCAAGAAACAGTAAATAGTATTTATGACCTGAGGAACTCAAAATAGGTGATGTCCAAATATCACAATGTAAAATATCAAACGACATAGTAGTGCATGAAGTAGAAGAAGTAAATAGAAACCTAACAAGTTTACCAAGGGCACAAGCATGACACTTATTCAAAACATGAGTTTGAGTACATGAAATAAAATTGTTTTGTTTAAGAGAGGCCAAAATGGACTCCCCCGGATGTCCCAATCATTCATGCCATAGTGATGGAGTCAAGGCTGCAAAAGTGGAAGGAACTTTAGACTGTGGATTTAGTAAACTTATTGGATAGAGCTCCCCCTTGCTATCACATCTCATGAGAAGTTTCCCCGTCTGAAAGTCATGTACGGAAAAACCAAATGGGTCAAATTTAACAGAAACTCAATTATCACTAGTAAACTTTTTAACATAAACCAATTTTTTTATTAATTTGGGAGCATGCAGGACATTATTTAAAACCAGTGGCGGATGTGGTGGTAACAGTGTGTTTGACCCATAACCTTTTATTGGAATTGCATGGCCATTTCCGACAATAATACCATTTTCTTTGCTCAAATTAAAATAGGGTGAGAGTGTACCTTGGGACGCCGTCATATGTGACGTTGCCCCGGAGTCCATATACCAATTAGAATCCGGTGGATTGAGTCCAAGAGTGTGCATAGCCTGCTCAATATCCGTAGGATGGGTCGTGGTTGAATGGGCCTCCTGCCATTGGGCCGGAGGAGGCCCAAAACTGCTGCTGGCCCGACCAAATTGGGCTCTTTGGGTCTGGTTATTATGTTGCCCAATGCCGGACATGGTTGGCTGCCGCATCGCCATTGGGCTGTTGGTTTGCTGGCCCACCTTTGGCCTGGCCTTGCCTCGCTTCTTCATTGCCGCCGATTCTGCCGCCACCGGGCCTTCCGCTGCCGCCTAATGGCTCAGTGGTTGCCGCGAGCCACCTCCAGAGTTGGTGCTGCCGCCATAGCCACCGCCAGAGTTGGTGTTGCCGCCATTTCCGCCGCCACTGGAATTCCGGTGACCCCCACCTTTATTATTTCCGCGATTTCCACCCTTCTTATTATTATTACCACGTCCTTTTTTACTCTTATTTTTTGAAGAATAGTCAAAATAATTACCTTCATTTGAATACGTGGCAACCATGGCGGAATTTGTAGTCGTTGAAATCTTCTTAATCAAACCCGACTCTTCAAGAACAAGCATGGATCTTGCTTGATAAAACTTTGGTAAGGGATTACTTTGACGGATTAGTGTCCCCACGCCACTGTAAGCATCCGTGAGACCGTGACTAACTGTAAAACTAACCGGTTGTCAGAAACCGGTGAACCTACGTTTCTCAATTGATCTGCCACCACTTTGAGACGTTGACAGTAGGTTGAAACGTTAGGAAAGTCTGTCATGACAATGGTTGAAAATTCTTGTTCCAACGCAACGGCACGAGAGTTTTGATTATCTTGAAAAATGTCTCTCAAGCGTTCTCATGCCTCCATGGCAGTAGAATCTGGTTCCATTATTGTATGCAACAAGTCTGTGGATATTGTTGCATAAATCCAACCAAGAACCGTGGCATCAAGGGTATCCCACAATTCTTTGTCTGCTTCAGACGATTGTTCCGTTGTTGTACCATTTTTTGGTGGAATTATATGATGAAGAACTTTGTGAGCCCTACAACATATTTTGAACAACTCCGCCCATGTTGCGTAGTGAACAGTTTCCATCTCTAGTTTGACAGAAATATGTGTTTTGATGTTGGAGATAGTAAGGGCTGAGTGAAACGAAGATTTTGATTCAGACATGGTTGTGAGTAAGAACAATAATGGAGAAAAAATAAAATAAAAATTAAAAAAATTCGGTCAAGGTAACACCAAGGAAGAAGATGACCGAAATTTGGAAGAAAACAAGAAAAATATTTGAGGATCTTTTTCTTCCTTATGCTCTTGATACCATGTAAGAGTTTTGGAATATCTTCCTCAATCTTTATTCATCCAAATGGTAACAATATATACATTAAGTAACAATTAATAGGAATATTAAGTCTTCCCTAAAATCCTCCTACCTATCCCATAATATATTCCTATATTAATACTATTCTATTTAATACATAATACTATTTACCATATGCATAAGATTCTACATAATTATATTATTAATACTAATTAATAATAAATATTCTAACAATTTCTGCACGATAAGGGCAAGAGCGTTTAATGCTCCTGCCCAAATGGACGAGTAACAAACTGGCCAAAAAGCATAGTACAAGCACAGTCGCCATTTCTTACAATCTATGAAGAGGACAAGTCTTTCTTTTATAATTAGGGATGGCCAGTGGGCGCGGCCGGGGATCGGGATCGGTGGTATCGAGACGGGGTCGGGACGGAGAGGAGGGGCGGGGTCGGGCTGGGGCGGGCCAGGCGGGACCGGGACTAGCGGGATGATCCGTGTTAGTCCGTCTTTGCCCCGATGGGCGAAGTCGGAGGCGGGACGGCGGGGGTTTTTAATTTTTCACTAAATTAAAAATATTAAATTACTAACAAAGTAACATTAACATATAGTCATATAGTGATATTCATAGACGCATATACTCATATTATACTATTATAGTATTATAGTATTATACTCATATATATTTATAAAGTATAAACTAAATAATTAAACAAAGACAAGAATAGTGTAAAAAAAACATTCCAATGCTGTTTTTGTGCCTCTTATATTATTAATTGTTTCATTGAAATATCAAATATACAAGATTCAGAATTACAACATTGTAGTGTACTGTTGTTGAAAAAAATTGCAAAAGAAATGGAAATTAAAAAAATTGCAATAAAATAAATTACCAATTTGAAAATACTTTTTCTAGTTTCTTTATAATTTCGTGTGGTTCTTCGTTTGGAATTGGTATATCTTGGTCAAATTGTTCCACGTTGCTACTCATGACTTCAGATAAGATGTCGTTGTAGTTTTCGTCTTCTTCTTCGTTAATCTCTGGTTGACCACACCTTCTTCGCTCCGCTCGTATCCAATCTCTGAATAATACCGCTATCTCCAAGCTGTCTCCGGCTAATGAGTGTATGTGCTCTCCTATTTGAAATCTGCCTGCAGAAAAAGCGATTGATGACGCTTGAATGTTCAAAATATCTGTTATACCCCGTATTTCCAGAGTATATACGTGAGGGCGTACGTATAAAAGTTTAAGCCTTAAGATAGGCAAGGGTCGAAATTTTGTGCACAACCCCCGAAAAGAATCGTTTTCCGACGAAACGTTTTCCAAACTTTGCGAAGGGAAAAATACGGCTATGTCATTTATTATTTTTGCGGATTTTTCTGAGAGATGAAATATTTTGGACCAACGAGAGGGCGACACTTGTCACCCTCAAGTTGGCGGATTTGTGGGCTTCATTTGGACGATTTCAAAGTCTTGGAGTAGGTAGGATATTTGTGATATTTTGTGTGGTAGTTGGATAAGGTACACATGGATAAATCTTCACCCTACACTTGCCCACCACTTGTCTTGATCTTGGCCATTGGTTGGCCTATAAATACCCCCCCCCCCCTTGGTTGAAGACTTCTTCATCCACAAAATGTTTTCTAAGTCTTGAAATCCTCCCCCCTTCTTGTGTAGTTCTCGTCCAAGTCTTCCCCCTCCCCCTTTGTGAGGCCTTTTGGCCGAGAGTACCCCCCCTACCTTGAGTGTTGTCTCGAAAATACACCCCCCCTCTTGGTAGAAAATACTCTCCAAGTTTTGTTACTATTCCAAAATACCTTAGCCTTATACCTTGTAGTATTCCAAAGTTACCTCTATACGTAGAGCCCGAAAATACTACCTTATATTCCCTTCAGTCACAAAAACGAAATCCTAAGGAAAATCTTCATAGTCGGTTGAAGTGTTAAGTAGAAGTTGCGTAGAACTTCTAAGGGTTGTTTGGAGCGGGTTGGAGCGCCCAGAGTAGGAGCTAAACGTTGCTCAGGATCGACATTTACACTTGGATAATTTTGGGCTTATCGAGGTAAATATCTTGTCCCCCCTTTTGTAATTAAAGTTTACATACTGTTGAAGTATAAGAATTAAGTATAAGTTATATACAAGGAAGGTATATAAGAAGGGAATTGCTGTACTTACATAGAATTTGTATTCTGATGAGACTTGTAAAGTTTGTGGTAGGAAGTCTTTGCCCAATTTTCCGTAGAACCTTGTATCTAGATTTATTCTACCGAGTAGTCTAGACATTGATAGACTTGTATAACCGTTATAGGTTGAAATCGCGAGTGGCGTATTCTACTCGAAGGGTGGAAAAGGCTAGCGAGGATTACGATGCTTTGGAGCTATTTGCTAATAGTCGATAAATCGTCGCGAGGTATGTGATTCTTCCTATCCTCTTGAGCATGATATTTTAAAAGAATATATATAGTACGGTGAGCGTGCGTGTGTTAATGAACGTGGTTTCTTTGCGATGTCTTTTGACTTGAGTCTAAATAATAAGAATCTTGAAGTATTTCAAAAGAATTAAGAAACCTTTTTGAAAGAAGAGTAATACTTGGTTTTAAAAGCTTAAGAGTTATACTAGCTTTATGGGAAGTTAGGTATAACGACTTAAGAGAGATAAAAAGAATGGTCTATTGATTTTAGAAGTTAAGAGACTTGATCTTAAAAGATTAGAGACTTGACTTAATTGAATTAATATGAATTTTGTTAAAAAGGTGTGAAACCTCATTCGTGAGTAATGAGTACTTGGTTTTTAAAAGGAATAATGTTTTACTGATTTCGGAAATCAGAATAAGTATCGAACGAACCTGTCACGACCCGACCGGGCGCATGGTGCCCTACTGGCACCCACATCGGTATACATCAGAGAATAGCAGCGGAACATACACAACATACATAAAAACTTAGACAGTATCCAACAACAGGCTAGCCGATAAGGCCACCTTCCGTAAAATATACTCAATCCAGGAATAAAGCGATCTTTTTTACGACCCAATCCACAATGTGACTACTGGACTTAAGAATAACAACTCGGCGGGATGGGGCCGCCATACCCCTGAATGTACAACAACCGACAATACGAGGATAAGCCTCGAAATGAAGGAGCTTCTCAAATGAGCAGTGATCTAAGGCGAGGACCAGCGACACGAACTTTACTGCGGCGTGAACGCGGCCCGAAGGAGTCGATACAACATGTACCAAATATGTGGCCCGAAATGCTGTAATGAAATCATAAGTCTAAAATAAACTGGAGACATGTATGATTACTCAATTAACAGTACACTGTGCCTTACTAACAATGAGAGTAAATAGGTGTATACTTACAATATAAAGTAGGAGGCTCACGATCAAAGCAGGACCACCCGCCCGCAGTATCATAAAGCGATCCTATTCTTGGGACTATTTCACCCGCACAGATCGCGTGGACCCGCATGAGGTATTCCTCGCATGGGACTATTTCACCCGCATAAGCCCTTACGGACTCGCATGAGGTATTCCTCGCATAGGCTGGACCCGCCCGCATGGGACTATTTCACCCGCATAAGCCCTACGGACTCGCATGAGGTATTCCTCGCATCGTGGGTAGCAAATCCACGGAAATATGCAATGCCACAAACCCGGGGAATGACCCCGCAACGAATAATATATCACTAGCACAAATCCGGCTATCACACATAACATAAGCACTACCGGCTTATCATACAATATATAAGCAAGTTAAGAAATCCCCTAACTTCTTATTATTCTTGTTCATGTACGCTCTCATTTTAGTTTACCTAAGGCACAAACATGTCATTTTAAATCCGGGAGTTTAACCCAAAGTACTACGTACTTCTATTCTTTTAAAATGACTCATTTCATTATAAAACTTCCAAGATACTAATAACCGTAGTATCAAGTTACAATTCTTTTCAAGACAAGTCACAATACTTTTAGAAATAAAAATTAGGCTTCTAAATCAAGTGACTTCTTTTCTCGTAAAAACCTTAGGCAATTGATGCCTTTAAATCAAATTGCCTTTCATTAAATCAAGCCATTTATCTTTCCATAAAGCCAATATAACCAACTCCCCATAAAGTCGTTATATTCACTTTATACCTTAGTCAAGTACAATTTCCTATCCAAGGGACTTATATGTTTAAAACGAAACAAGTATCACATACTTTAAAACTCTTCAAGTCCCTTAACATACTTAAATTACTTAGAGTAAACCACTCTTTAAACTTTCCATAAAAACAAGTATCAAAATACTTTCAACATACTTAAAGTCTCTTAACTTTTGAAAACCAAGATATCCTTATAATATAAACAAGTGAGTTAATTCCCTAACTCAAACAACTTGGGCATTCTTAAAATAAGCCAAGGATATCAAATAGACTAGATTTGTCAAACTCTTGTACGTCTACCGTACTATACATTTACAACTTAATCATGCTCAAGAGATAAGAAAGTTCCACATACCTCTTCGGTTTAATCCACTTGCTAAGTCCAATCGCCGTACGTAGTATGTCAACCTATAATGACCGTGATAGCGTCTATTAACTTCTAGTTTCAAACGTAGAATATTCCAAGTGCAAGTCACTAAATTCTACGGAAAATCGGACAACACTTCCTTTGTTTTTACTAACTTTGCCACCTTTTCCAAGGTCGAAATACAATAACCAAACAGCCCCAATTGGCTCACAACAAAATAGAAGGTAATCCAATGCAAATGAACAACCAAACAGCCCCAATTGGCTCACAATAATATAGAAGGTAATCGATGCAAATGAATAACCAAAATGACCCAATTGGCTCACAATAATATAGCAATACCAATTCTTATTCAATTTCCATTTCAATCCAAATTGGTAGCATAATAAGATATCAAGCCGCAATTGATTCTAGCTACTACATTCTCCAAGTAGGTAACATGCGACAATTCAATTTATCGATCAAATTGGATTTCAATTTCAAATGGCTAAATATGACCTTTCCGGATTTTTAGCTTCCAATTCCATAATACTTAACAAACTTCATAACACATATCACATGACCACTTATAACTTATCATAATATGAAATCTTCAATTATAAAAGTAAAACGAAGATTATACCTCAATTAGCCCAAATATGCTCCAAGAGTACAAGTTGATCCCTAGCACCTTTAGCTCCTCCTTCCGACATTCCAATCCACTCCAAGCCACCCCAGAAGCTTATGAAAACTCATCTTCAAGTTTCAACTTCAAAGTTGAATAACCCTTTAGGTTTTCGCCTTGCGACTAATACAAAAACGCCTCTTTTCCGGGATCTTTCTATTGGGAAAACCTTACAATACTCTTAGGGACCCTGGTTTAAAGTATGAGAATTATTGGACAAAAATTGCAAAATTTCTTCTTGGAAAAAATCTCATGGCCGAGAGCAACATAGTGCTCTTCAAGGTTTTCTTTGGAAATTTTTCTAAGTGTTAAGAGCCTTGTCTTGCTACTTGTACTCATATATAATACTATGGAGGGTCAAGATCTATACAATTGGTTGGCAAAGATGAGTTTCACATGGATCCTAGCCAAGTGGCCCTTGGACTTTAGTCAACAATGTCAAGCTAAGTCATTGCAAGACTTAGTCATCCAAGACTTATGGTCAATGACCATTCTATCCATGTATTTCGTCCAAGACAACATAAGGGGGGGTGACACGTGTCGCCCTCCCATTCGTCGTAGTACTTCGCTTTCCGACAATTCCATAATTCCGATAAATTTTTACTCGTCTCAAATCTTAACATTTTTGAGTTCTTACGTACGTTCTTATAAACATATCCTGAAATTCCGGGGTGTAACAGAACCACTGCAACGCTAATAAAGGGAAATGTATTGACTAATTAAGTATTATTAAAACCCGTAGAAACCTCCATCTGCATAGAAGCTAAGATGAGACAAAATGATATTACATTTCCTAGATCATGGCTTCTTTAATAAGATTGTTATAAACGAGAATAACCTACTCACACATAAGACATATGTTTCTCAAATTGTTTTAAAGGAGAATTATATTATTAAGTGATTAAGACTATGAACTACGAAACCTTTCGAAAATGAGAAACTTGAGCATTTGAAATTAGGCAAACTTGAACGTTTGGAAAAGAATGTTGCTACTTGATTTTACAAAGAGAAGTGTTTTGGTTTACTTAAAAAGATAGTCGCTCTATTTTTTTATACTACGGGTATTGTGTGACTTTTGTGAAAGAAACGGATCTTTTAAAAGAGTTAATGTATGAAGTACTTTGGGGATAAAAACCCGAACTTGTTAACATAAAGTAGAAAGTACCTTGTGTGAATAACTTGATTGTGTTGGTTTGTGATAGCCTTGTAATACTTTCTTGTTGATTTGATAAGTAAACATGTTAGGATGCTACGTGTGTTAGTATCTTGTGATGTTTGTGTAAAGGGGTTTCCCTTGTTGTGCTTATGTTGTTTAACAATAAGCTGTTATGTTAGTATTATATCACTCACCTCTTGACATGATACCGGGGGTTAAGCTGCCCTCCGATGCGGGGTATAGCTCAGGCAGTCTGTGTGACTATGATTCGAGAATACCTCATGCGGGTCCATGGGATCTATGCGGAGCTATGAGAGTTCCAGGTTAGTGTGCGGGGTTATACCTCATACGGTCTATGTGGCCATGCGGACTGCGAGTCCAGGACGATGCCGGGGAGTAGCTACCCTCGATGCGGGGAATACCTCATGCGGGCCTATGTGAGTGGCCTATGTGGAGCTGCGGGAAGTTCGGGACTAGACGCGCGCATTAGATCGCTGCGAAGTGGCGGCACCGATCATGTGGCGGTCTAGACAGATCTCGTAATCTGATTTATGACCTTGTTGATGCGTGGGTTTTAGTAGTCGGCTATGCCTTCGTACTTACCGTCACGGTTTATTATGACACGGTGGGACACGGTGTTCATGTGTATTCTTTGGTGCTTTTATATCATAGGCTGGCGGTGAGGAAGGTATTCCACGGGCATGATTGATGTTGTGGGCGTGAGACCCATAGTTATATTTGAGTGATGACTTTGAGGCGTGAGTCCACGACTTAACCTGCTTGCTTATTTATCAGCTGTAGTTTGGTTATCATACATGTCTCCCGCTTTATATAGACTACTATGATTTCATTTACTGATTTTCGATTTCACATACTTGGTACTGTTGTCTTGACCTCCTTCGGGGCTGCGTTCATGCTGCGGTAGAGTACACCGATGTTGATCCTCGCCATGGGTCACGATTCAGCGTTTGGGAAGCTCCGTTTCTCCGGAGGCTTATCAGTGGTATAGTCCCCTGTCGTTGTAGGTACTTACATTCAGGGGTATGGCGGGGCCCTGTCCCGTCATTGTTGTTAAAACTCTTAGAGGTCTGTAGTACTGTTGTGGGCAGAGTATGTAAAAAGGATGTAACTGTTCGGATTTAAGTTTTTATATATATATATGCCGTAAGGCAACTTTTCGCAGAAAAACTGTTTTGCACTTCTTATTATTTCATGTCTTGCTTTATGTTCCGCTGATTACTCTGATGTATGTCTACTTGGGTGCCCGGGGTAAGGCACCAGTCACGGGCCCGGGTTCGGTTCGTGACAATATCTCGGGCCATCATTGAAAGTGTCGGAAATGTCTTCTCATTCTGCATCCAATATTTCAGCAAGTCTTCCTTTCCGTCTTCATTGACAACTGTTTGGTAAGGTAAAGTACCCTGCAAAACAAAAACATCGAACTCGCTAATTTGGTTAGCAGTGCTACCACCGCACATTCTATTTCTGAGGCTTTCAATACTAGTCGCAGAAACAACATGTCTTTTTTGAGGCTGTGTTGAAGTAGAAGAAGATGGTGCAGCGGTTGGTTACTAGCACTTTCTTGCTGGTAATGCCGATATACTTTTTTGCATTCATCTTCTACGCTATTCAACACATCTTCTAGCGTTTGTTCAATAGGTGGCTCAACATTTAAATTTTTGGGAGTTGGATGTGGTAGTACGTCCATACAGTTATAAATATTTTCAATAAGACTTTTACAACCCTCTACTTTAATAGTCGGGTTTAATACAATACCAATAATATAAATAAGGGGAATAGGAATAAAATATTTCTTTAATTTCATAAACATTTTTTTAATAGCTGTCTTATAAGCAGGTTTTTCCATATATTCTTTAAGAAGTAAAAATAGTATAGCAATATAAAACAACATAGTTGAAATAGTAGGATAATATAAAGTAGAATTTTTTTTTGTTTCTCGTTGAAAATTCTCTAGAAATACAATAAGTTCTTTAATTTTGTCTCAATCATTATCCACAATCATATCATTTGGATTTTGATTATGGGCATTAAAAAATAAAGTGATAGGTTTTCTATAGTCATAAGCAACAACTAGTTGGTCATATAAAGAATTTCACCTAGTTGGTACTTCTTCGAAATTTTTTCTGTAAGATAGTCCACAATCGTGACAAGTTTTTTTATATTCTTTTCTCAGTTGAATTCTATTATTTTTAAAAATAAAGTTTATATCAAATTGTATTTTTTCAAGAATATCTTGAAAAAGTGAAAGACCATCATTTACAACTAAGTTATAAATATGACACACACATTTGATATGAAAATGTTTTGGAAAAGACGGAGTTAAAACTTCTTTTAAATATAAATAGCAGAATTGTTACAAGCTGCATTATCTAATGTAATACTCATAACTTTATCAGTTATTCCGTAATAATCACAGACTAAATAAATATTTTCTGAAATAAACTCACCATTGTGCCTACTATCTATATATCTATATGCTAAAATACGTTTTTGCATAGACCATTTATAATATATCCAATGACAGGTTACCGTTAAATAATCATGGTCGTTAGTACTACGACCTATATCAGAAGTTAGAGCGACTTTGCAATTTAAATGATATAATGAATAACGCAAATATTGTTGATATTCGTGTGCAAATTTAAACACGTCTCTCTTAACCGTTGATCTAGGAAAACCTTTATAAGCAGGATTATACATATCTCTAATATAATGAATAAAACCAGACGATTCAGGAAATGAAAAAGGTAAACCCTCCACAACAACTAATTTTGCTAGTGTTTCCCTATCTTTATGTTTATCGTATTTAGGGTCTACAACTCCCCCCGTCAAAGGGTTAATTTGACCATGTACTTTGTCCGGGACAGTATGTGAACCTTGTCCTGATTGAGAGGACGCTTGCTCACCATCTTTTTCAATAATGTATTGGACATGCAAGAATTTGTGTTTTTGCAATAGGTGTCTTCATAAACCCCGCCCCACCATGACCCTGTCCAGTTTTAAAAGAATAAACAAATTTACAAGTTTTACATATAGCTACTTGATTCGGTACGTCCCTGTGAAAATATTTCCATACAACTGATTTTAATGATCGTTTTGCCGGACCTCGTCTCATACTAGGGGGGATATGAGGCATTTCACTAGTGGGTGTATCATCATCTACATTAGTAGGTGTATCATCATCTAGAGTGTCATCTAAATTAAAATCTTCTTCATTTTGAGGATAAACATATGTGTCAAGATCATATGGTATTTCAGGAAACAGTTCAGGATCTATAAAATCATCTTGTCTAGGAATACTAGAAGAAGTACCCTTGCCTTCTTCATACCTACGAGGCTGGCCAAAAACATTTTTTGTTCTTTTCATTTTAATTATGGTAATAAATAGTGAAAGACTTAAAAGTTAAAGATAATGAAATTAAATGTGCTAAATGAAATAAAAACAAAATAATAATTTAATGAGAGCAGAATGTACCAAGCCTTGACGTAAGTCGATGTGTAATCGAGAGGTTGAAAATTGAAACTTTGCTCGATGGATTAATCCTCAAGCTAGTTGCCAACTTCACTCCCAATTCTCAAATTAATAAATAGAGTGAATATGTAGTAGACAATGTTGTATAGAAATAGATTGATTGAGATTTGAGAGATCAGAGATTGTAGGAAGATTGTGAGAAATAAGAAGAGAAAATGAGCTATTTATAGTTGGAAAATTGGGTTAAAATGTAAATATAATAACTTAGGGGTTAAAAATAAATATAAAGGGGGTAGGGGGGTTGGGGGAGTGGGGGAAGCCAAAAATGATCGTTGCAATAACGGCCAAAATGTAAAATGGCCGTTATTGCAACGGCTATTTTTTATAATTGGCGGGACTGGGGCGGGATCGGGGCGGGATCGGGACGGGTCGGGTCCTGGCGGGACCATACCATGTCCCGTCCCGGTTCGAGCCCCGGACACGCTATTTTTTTTTTATTTATTTAAACGGTGTTTTGGGTAGGTCGGGCCGGTCGACGACCCGTTGGCTATTTATAACTAAGGGTGTTGGTAAGATGCCCAGCGTTTGGGCCTGAACTCGACCAACCAACTTAAAAGGGGAAATGGGCCTAAATTCGGGTATTTTTAATAATCAAAGCAATGTATAATATTTAGCAAATGCAATCATGTTTTAAATTAACAAATGACCAAAACATTTCAATTATGACTGAATTAAATCAATAGCTTGAATTTAAGTCCAAATTTGATATAATTCCGAAATAAACCCTTAAAATCAAGCAAATATTTTTAATTACACAAAAGGGTGATTTGAACTTGAGATGTAATTTTAATTATCCCATTTAATTAAATAATTTTTTGAATTTTGACAGAATAAGTATTGGTTACTCTAAAATGATGATTTTAAGACAAATAATTTCACAATTATGATTTAAAATTCTAGAATTGCAATTTATGATCGACATAATGTGAAAAATAGAATATGATATACAATAAATATACCAGATGATATTTCGTCCAATAAAATGACGAATACTTCCGGAATAATTTTGTAAAATCCTTTTTGTCACTGTGAAAATATATTTTACTTCGTTTGTGACTCGAAAATTCTGAATAATTAAATAAAATTATTGGAGGATAAAATTAGGTATCAATACTAACGGCCAGATAAGCTAAAACATAAGCTAAAATACATTACATACAATTAAATACAAGTCTCAACACTTTCATCTTCTTCTTTCTTATTTTTTATTAAATCTATTGTTTGAATATAGCTGCTTATTGTTGGTGTTGGTGGTCTAAAGACTAAAGTAGAAATAATCCTCTCTTTAGTTCATATAAAGAGAAAGCTATTTGAAATCTGACAATGGTCCTTTAACTTGTGTTGAAATACTTATATTTTTTCTTGCCAGTAATTTCATATTATGAGGGTTGTGAAGGAAGTTATACTAGTGACCACTGGTGGTTTAGATTCCCTTTACAGGGGAGGGAAATCAGTTTTTGATGGTAGAGAGATGTGAAAGATCGTTTACGAGCTGATGATGTTTTTGGTACTAAATTTGCGATCAACGTATTCGATTTAGCCATCGGGTTTAATAGAAAGATAAAAATTGAAGGTCCGAAAAATGGAAGAGAGTCGTGAGGTATTGTGGGGAAGAAAAAAGAATCTGGGAGAGTAGACCAACGTAAAAAGTCTTTACACGCGCTTTAGAGATATGTGAAACACAAATCGTGCCATGTCAGCAATTCATGTTCAATAGACACACATCGGCTAAAGTTAAAGTGTATAATTGGTACATGCATAGTTTAAAGTGTCTAAATGGAAAATAGCGACAACTATAAGGGGCCATTTATGTATTCGGTCTAAAAATGTAATTTTATTGGGAAAAATAATAAGTTTGATGACCATTCGAGGAATTGGCTCTTAAAATTAATTTCCTCTTTGTGTGCTTGAAACTCTTTATAAGTTGGGAATCGAACGAATTTTTTATCATTCCACCATATTATATGGCTAAGAGCCTAAGACTATTCAGTTGAACGAGTTGTCGCAATTTATGATAGAATAGGAAAAATATAATTAGTCATAGTTGTGTATATTTTGTATATGGTAAGTGTATGTTTAATCAAATTCATTACCTTATGTACCTAGGATTATGATCATTTATTACCTTATGTACATAGGCATTAGCATTGTATTATTGGGTATATGTATTACCCCTTTGAAATGAAATAATCAAAAAATAATATTTCCTACATGGTATCAGAAGTCTAGGAAAAAATAATACACCCTAAATTTTTCCTTCTCTCTCGTCGGCCTCCCACCTCTCCGCCGTCGATCACCTTCGGCCGAGTTCTTCCGCCGCCAACCATATTTTTTCCTTCATATTCTTTGTTTCATCTGTCATGTCGAACACCAAATCAAATTTTCACCTGGCCCTAGCGGTCTCAAATATTAAGTCACATAACTCCATCACTCTTAAGATGGAAAACGTTCATTATGCGACGTGCGCAGAATGTTTCAAAATTCACTGTATGTCACACCGAGTTATTCATCACATCATCTCCCCGGAGAATGGCAAGGAGAAAATGCCAAAAAACGAAGATGAAAAGGAATTATGGGTGACTCTTGATGCAATGGTTCTCCAATGGATTTATGCCACGATTTACAATGACTTGTTGCATATAATTCTTGAGTCGGAGTCCACAACAAATGAGGTGTGGGATCGGTTACGTGACATATTCCAGGATAATAAAAATTCTTGGAATGTCACACTTGAGCAGGAATTTTCTACCACTGACATGGCAGATTTTCCCAATGCATCCTCATATTGCCAACGACTCAAGATTTTGTCCGACCAACTCAAGAATTTCGGTGCACCGGTCACTAACAGTCATCTCGTTTTACAGATGGTGGCCAATCTTACGGACGCATATAGTGGTGTTGGTACGCTCATCCACCAAAACAACCCTCTTCCGCCGTATACTGAGCCCGTTCTATGCTCATACTAGAAGAAGTGAGTTTTGCCAAAAAGACGGTCAATGTATCCAATTCCAATATGGTTATCGCTTTTATAATGGGCCACCAAACCGTGCTAAAAAGGATGAAATCGAAATAATAGAGGTAAAAACCATGGCAGCGGCCACGGTGGTGGAAAAGGTGGCAGCCACCGACGTGGCGGAGGTGGCAGCAATAGCGACAGTGGCGGCAGGAGCGGCAGTTAGCAGCATCAGACAACCTAGTGGCAGCCGAGAGCCTAGTGGGCTAGTGGGACGGTACCATAGGCCTGGAAGTGGCCTTGGGTCGTGCCTTCCTGCCCATTTCCAATCGCGATTGGGCGGACCACGGCGACCCGGCGGCAGCCGACCTGGTCTTAGGCCACCTTGAACCCGGTGGCAACAATCCCATTCGGCGGTGGCGTCTCCGACAAACATCGAAGCCGCGATGCACACCATTGGGCTCACACCACCCGATGCAAACTGGTATATGGACACCGAGGCAACGTCCCATATGATGTCCTCACAAGGTAATCTCTCGTCCTATTTTAATTTGAGCAATAACTATGGTATAATTATCGGAAATGGTCATTCAATTTCAATTTGTGGTTATGGTACTACAAACTTGTATCCCCCGAACCCACCGTTAATTTTGAAAAAATGTCCTTCACACACCTAAATTAATTAAAAACATGATTTCAATTAGAAAATTACCACTAACAATTGAATTTCTGTTGAATTTGATCCTTTTGGGTTTTCCGTGAAGGATTTTCAGACGGAGATGCGTCTAATGATATGTAATAGTCAGGGCGAGCTTTATCCAATCACCACAACCACACATCAAGCCAAATTACCATCCACTTTTGCAGTTTTAGCTCCTTATTATGGCATGAACGTTTGAGTCATTCGAGAGAACCTGTTTTTGCTTCCCTTAAACAAAATAAATTTATTGAGTGTATTAGATATCGTAGTTCTCATGTTTGTCACTCTTGTTCTCTTGGAAAATATGTTAAGTTGCCTTTTGTTGCTTCGAATTCTCGTATTGTTATGCCCTTTGATATTATTCATAGTGATATTTGGACATCTCCCGTTTGAGATCTTCGGACCATCGATATTATCTTCAGTTGTTGGATGAATACTCTAATTTTTTATGGACGTTTCCTTTGTCGAAAAATTCACAAGTTTTTTCCACATTTCTTTCCTTTAGAGCATTCATCCGCACACAAATCTGAACGGGACATTAAAAATATTCAATGTGATAATGATAGAGAATTTGATAATATGCAATTTTGGGATTTTTGCAAAACTAATGGTTTATCTTTTCATCTCTCATTTCCACACACTTCATCTCAAAATGGAAAAGATAAAAGAAAAATATGAACCATTAATAATATTATTAGAACCCTACTTGCTCATGTCTTCCTACCACCATCATTTTGGCATCATGCATTACAAATGGAAACTTATCTCCTCAACATACTTCCTAGCAAACAATTATCCTACAAATTCCACTCAAAATTTTATACCTAAGGGACCCATCGTATTCTCATCTTCGGGTATCCGGGTGCTTATGATATCCTCTGTTTCTATCTACTACCATTAATAAACTCCAACCCCGATCCACTTCATGGATTTTTTTGGGATATCCATATAACCATCGTGGTTACAAATGTTATGGTCTATCGTCCAATAAGATAATTGTGAGTCGCCACGTAGTGTTTGATGAATCAAATTTTCCCTTTACCAAAATACATTGTTTCGTGCCTCCTACCTATGAGTTTCTTGATAACATGTCCCCGTATTTGGTCCATCATTTGTCCTCCCAATCTCGCCCAACTTTCTCGGTCCAACGAGTTTTTCCGCATCCGAGCCTGCTCGGTCGGATTGCCCAAGCCTAGTGGCTGTTGACAGTCAATTTTGACCCGTTTTTTGTATATTTCGTGCAATTTTAAGTATTTTAGCACACCGCATTTTAATCAGCATTTTTACATAATATTCTATGTTTATTTTTTCACAAAACGCATTGCATCTTTTTATTTTAAAATTAAGCATTATGTCTTTGTTAATATTATGTTTTTATTTTAATAATATTTGCATCTCTTTAAATAATTAATCGGCACCGCGTTTTTACTTTTAATCAGGCATTAAACATTTCTTAAATATTGCATTTTAGTATTATTGCGTCGGCATTTGCATTTTAATAATCTTGCATCTTTTTAAATAATTTTGTTTTAAATAATTAACTCGACTTGCATTTTGTCAAACCAGTCCAGCCCAAGACACAATTTGAATCAGTCCAATCCAACACTATTTTTTAATTCCATCCAACACCCTATTTTATTTTTCCCTCCTAAAATCAAAACCTACTTTTCATTTTCCCCCCAAAACCAAACCCTAAAAAACCTACCCTATATATTAAACATTTTACCCCCTGATCGGTGTATTTTATATACATCTTTTGAGTCAGTTTTAGTTAGTCTTTTGTCCCGTTTTGCACATATAAGTGTTGTATTAGGATAGTTTTCATTTCTATTGAGTCAAAGTGGTTAAAATGGTCAAATGGCGGAAAATGAGCTAAAAGAGGGCAAAGAGAGATGCGAGTAGCAGAGAAAGTGGCGAACGAGGTGAAATCAGCACCCGGTAGCCGC
Organism: Przewalskia tangutica; assembly: GCA_029844215.1. Classification (NCBI taxonomy): domain Eukaryota; kingdom Viridiplantae; phylum Streptophyta; class Magnoliopsida; order Solanales; family Solanaceae; genus Przewalskia; species Przewalskia tangutica. The sequence goes on along the minus strand of CM056736.1, from coordinate 26,564,238 downwards.
GGCCCTCCGATCAGCGGGCGCGGCGCCACTATCCGTAGAAGGTCGAAGACTGTGCGCGCTTCTCGAGCAATAGCGAGGCGCGGCGCTAAACATCCGGCGAGCTACGAAGATCTGTGCCGCGGCTCGAACAAGCAAATATCGGGGGCGGCGCCAAAACACCAGATTGCGGAACTTCGGCGCCACGCTGCGGCGGCAGCGACGCGGAAAAATTAGGTCTTTTGACGAAATTGCAGGTCGAGCTGAAGGAAAGAGGAGGCGGTTTGCGGCTATAAAGGAGAACCCTAGGCGGTTTTGAGGTTCCCTTGCACAACACAAGACTTTTGCTTGGAGATTAGATACCATTAGTTTAGTAACTTCTTTTCCCTTTATTGTTCTTTATTTCTATTTTGTATGATGAACATGGAATTAGTTCTTGTCATGTCAATGGCTAGGAACTAATTCTCTTATAGGGTTTTCCATGTTGAATTGCTAGAAACTTATGTTATAAATTAATGCATGCTTATGGTTATTTTTCTTATTGTGAGATCTATCCAATAATTGAGTTGAATTCTTGGTAATTAATTGACAACTAATTATCACTATATGATTTCTAATCAGTTAGAAAGGGGATTGTGAATATCTTGTAAGTTGGGTAGACATTCTTGGATTGGGGATGAAAATACCTCAATTATTTATGTAGCGTTGATGAGAGGCTTAACAACCTAATTTTGCGCATTGTGCGTGTGATCAACTAGGTTTTTGTTCTTAATCCTCCTATAAAGTTATCCTTATCACCGAAAGGTAGGTAAGGTGCGATACTGGGGTTGAGTGTTTATATAACCCTAACGGGAGTATAAAACGATTTCGTAAACCTGCTTTCTCCAAAAGAAGAATACCATAAGTTAATGCATTAGTAAGTAGCATAAGCGGATAGTAAGGATACATGGAAGCCCTATTCTCATCACCACTGAAGTAAATCTTTATATTTAAATAGCTTGCATAATTCTTAGTTATAAACAACAATTCAATTATCAATTCACCAAATAGATACTCGAAAATAGATAGTTGGTAATTGAACCCTAATCCTAGAGGACGATATTCGGTCTTATCAAGACTATACTACTTGTCACGATAACGTGCACTTGCGTTTAAAGTGTGTGCATCTTACCGCGCATCAAGTTTTTGGCGCCGTTGCCGGGGATTAGACATAGTTCAATATCAAATTTGTCTATTTTTAATTTCTAATTTGGTTTTTATTTTAATTTTTAATTTTTACGTTTTTCTTTTGAAAATTCGAGGTGCCATGATTTGTTGTCTGTTTTTGATCTACTTCAGGAAGTCAGTTTATGCGAAGGAGAAGAGGAGCAGACACTCTTGTTCCCTTCAATCCAGAAATTGAGAAAACGCAAGCGAGCGAGAAAGAATCGGATTGCAACCTTGTTAGAGATGAACGGCGTTCAGAACAACAACGGGATGGGAGAAGGGTTAGGAGAGAATCAACCCCATCCAGGAATACCTAGGCAAGCGCCCATAGACGTGGAAGAGAGAGTCCAAGTCCAGCCAGAAAGAAGTTTGGGAGACTATGTGCTGCCAAGAGTAAATGGAGCACAGACATGCATTAGGCTCCTGCAAGGCCAACAACTTCGAGATAAACCGCAATTCGAGCATGGTACAACACACGATTGCAATTCGGAGGATCGCCATCTGAGGATCACATATGCACATAGCTAATTTCTTGGAGCTATGTGCAACATTCAGATATAACGGCGTTACTGATGATGCCGTCAGATTGAGGCTCTTTCCCTTCTCACTCAGGGATAGAGCAAAAGTATGGTTGAATTCCCTGCCGGCCGATTCGATTTTTACATGGCAAGAGCTGGCACAGAAATTCCTAGCCAAGTTCTTTCCCCCGTGTAAAGCAGCAAAACTGAGAGGGGAGTTGAACAACTTTTACCAAGCAGATGGAGAGTCCTTATATGAAGCTTGGGAAAGGTTCAAAGATCTACAGAGAAAGTTCCACACCATCGCATTGAGTTGTGGAACTTGGTCCACATCTTCTACAACGGGTCGAGCAAGACAAGAACCATCATAGATGCAGCAGTGGAGCATTCGAGGAAAAGCCCACGGCGCTCGCGAGTTATTAGAAGATATGACCACTAACAACCATGTCACGGAAGAGGTCGACAAATGGGAGAAAAATAGTAGAGTCCACGAAATAGATGTTATTCGCCTTGAATGCCCAGTGGCCGCTTCTAGCGAAAACGATTGCAGCAACATCTGATGTCGATGAATGCGATGCAGATGCCTAAAAGTCGTGAGATACGTGGTGGCCACATACATTTGATAGGTGTCCTTCAAATGATCCCAACAATATACCAATGGAGCGGTGCGAGTGTCAAGCCATAGGTAATTATCGAGGCAACAGAACAACCCCTACTCTAACACTTATAATCCGGGATGGAGGAATCACCCAATTTCTCATGGAAAGGAGACCGGGAAGCGAGAATCGCATACCAGCGGCGCAGACCGTACCAGGCGTGAGAACCCGATGCGAGGCATCGAGAATCGGTATAGGGGCGATGCAGAACGTGAGCTGGAATCAGCAACCCTTCATTCAAGCCCCATGCCTCAGCGATTCAATGCACGGTTCGTGAAAAGCGGATGAGCTGAAGCGATTGTAAAGACTTGCAACGCCCAGCATTCGCAGCGAAGCTAGATCCTCGTTGAAACTTGAGACACAGTGGGTCACCTAGCAAAGCAGCAAGCAGAGCCACGAGGACATTGCCAAGCAATACGGTAAATCCAGGAGCGATGTCGAGCGATGCGGTTGAGAAGTGGAAGACATTGGAGAGCGATCACCTCGGCCAGATTGAGAAAGCGAGTTAGAAAAGAGAAGGTGATTGAGCCTAGCCCAACAGTAGAAAACTCGGAGAAGGAGTATACAGAAGATCCCTTTCCCGGAGACTACAGTGAAAGCGGTTAATAAACAATTCTCCAAATTTTTGGAGACATTGAGAAAAGCTGCGTATCAACATACCTTTCATAGAAGCATTAGAGCGATGCCTCCTATTTCAAGTTTATGAAGGAGATTTTGGGGAAGAAGAAAAAGCTGGCAGAGTATGAAATAGTAGCACTAACAGAAGAGTGTAGTGCTATCTTGCAGAAAAAGTTGCCACCAAAGCTAAAGGATCCTGAAAGCTTTACACTACCTTGCACAGTGGGCAGGGTGACTTGCAACAGAGTCTTGTGTGATTTAGGGGCGAGTATAAATGCCCTTATCAGTTTTTAAAAGATTAGAGTTGGGTGAGGCCAAACCAACCACAGTAAGCCTACAGCTGGCCGACAGGACAGTGGTTCATCCACGAGGCAAGATTGAAGACGTGATTGTGAAAGTAGGAAAATTTTTCTTTCCTGCAGATTTCCTCATTCTTGATATGGAAGAAGATGCGGAAATACCTATCATATTGGGGAGGCCATTCCTAGCAACGGAAGAGCTTTGATTGATGTTGAAAGAGGAGAATTAACACTAAGGGTGGAGTGCGAAGAAATGGTGTTTAAAGTTTTTAAACACGCCATTGAGCCACCAACAATGAGTGGGTGCTTTGCAATCGACACCATCAAACCCCATGCGAGCCAATACAAGTCAACCAAAGAGCGATGAGCCCAATAAAGCGTGCATGGTTTCTTTGAAATGCCACTAAAGGAGGTAAGTATTCTGAACTCCCTCTGCGATAATGCTAAAAGAAAAGAAGAAAAACGCCAAATGTGGAGGAAATGGATAGGTTGGGGCTTAATCCACCCGGGGTTATTAAGGCTAAGGAACTGCGTCAGGCTAAAAGACGTTAAAGACAAATACTTGGGAGGCAACCAACGTTTTCAATTATGTTATGTTAATTTTTGTCTTTATTTTATTTTAAGTTGTCTCAGAACCCTCTCACGGTCTTGGGGTCTTGTATTTGTCTTGTGATTTGTGTGTACAGAAATAAATCAAGAAAAGCCGGAATTTCAAGCGGGTAAGCGGCTTCGAGAAGCGAGCGCGGCGCCAAAAGAAAGCGAGCAGCGCTGAAGTTTAAGCGTCGCGCTAGAATGCGAGAAGCGTAGAATTCGAAAGTTTGCGAGTTTAAGCGCCGCGCGGAGGCGAGCATGGCGCGAGAAAGTCCCGGGCGAGGCGAGATGATTAGCGCCGCGGCTAAAGCGAGGCTGGCGCTGCGGGAATCCAGAACTTAAAACGCCCAGAATCAGATTTTCCCCAAATCCAATTTCAAAAACCTAACCCTTCCTTTCCAAAACCCACAAAAATCCAAAAATTTGCCCACAAATCTTCCACAAATCCAACTCAACCACAACCAAAACTCTTAAATTCCTAAAAACCCTTAGCTATCTCAAACAACAAAGCTCCATTCCATAGCCTCAAGCCACCAGTTGAAACAAGAACAAGCTTGAATCTTCTCATAAAAAAGGTAATCCTTTTTTTCTGTTCTTGAAATCCTTTACTGAAGTCACAGGAGGTAGTAGTTTGAAGGAGTATGGTAGTTGAAGTAGTTGGGTACTAAAAAGTTGATTGTGAAGTTTGGAGAAAAGAGTAGAAAAAGAGTGTGGGTAGTGGTGTCACGACCCAACCCCGGGGCCGCGACTGGTACCCTACCGGGGTACCCTGTCAGGTATATGTCAGAGAATAGCAGCGGAACATACATAACGCATAACTTATATAAAGGGGTAAACATCACTGGCCAGCTGATAAGGCTGCCTTCCATAAAACATTCTTAAACAAAAGTATAGTAGTACAACTGGTTCTTATAGCCCAAAACACATAGGTGACCACAGACCTCTAAAGATAACAATCGTATGACAGGGCCGCCATACCACGAATGTACAAAATACCTATAGCATCGTGGAATATCCGTACGATAAACAAGCTTCCGGAGAATGGAGCTTCGACACCGGAATAGTGATCCTAAGAACGAGGATCCTCAATCTCCTTACCTGGCGTGAACGCAGCCCAGGAAGGGGTCGACACAATATGTACCAAGTATGTAAAGTGGAAAATCTGTAATAATGATATCATAAGTCTAAAAGTAAGTGAGTCATGGAAGACAATAAAATACCTTTTCTTGTGTCTTACTAACAATGAGAGTGACAAGTATATATAAGTATAATCTTTGCGTAAAATAGGGGCCTTAGGATCAAAAGCAGGTACCTCGTGTAGTATCAATAAGCACCCCTACTCGGGACTATTTCACCCGCGTAGGTCATGCTGGACCGCATGAGGTATTCATCGCATAGGTGTACCGCCGCATGGGACTATTTCACCCGCATAAGCCCATAAGGACTCGCATGAGGTATTCCTCGCATCGTGGGTAGCAAATCCACGGAACAGGTGGTATAACGATCTTGGGGACTTTCCCCTCAGATATAATCTTACCCTGAAGCAGATGGTATAACGATCTTGGGGCTTGCCCCTCAGATATACTCTTACACTGAAGCAGATGGTATAACGATCTTGGGGCTGACCCCTCAGATATACTCTTACACTGAAGAAGGTGGTATGACGATCTTGGGGCTTGCCCCTCAGACATACTCTTACCCTGGAGTAAGTGGTATAACGATCTTGGGGCTTGCCCCTCAGATATACTCTTACCCTAGCTCAAACTGTCATCATATCATAATCATAAATAAGTTAAGAAAACTTATAACTTCTTATAAGTCTTGTTCACATACCCTCTCATTTTAGTTTACTTAAGGCACTTAATCATATCTTTAATAAAAGAACACCGGGAGTTTAACCCAAGTACTACATGCTTCAACTCTTTTAAAAATGACTCTTCTTTATACATAAAACCCTTGGGCAATTGATGCCTTAAAACCAATTTGCCTCACCATATACTTATCTTACTTAGAGTAAATCTCTTCTCATTAACCTTTTATGAAACTAATAAACCAACTTCCCATAAAGTTGTTATATTAACTCTACACTTTAGTAAAATCATACTTTTCCCCTAACTAAGGGACTTATACATTCTTAAAACGAAACAAGTCATTATATACTTAAAACAAGTAAGAATACCAAATCTTGTACGTCTACCGTACTACATAATTTCATCTATTCATGCTCAAGAGATAGGAAAGCTTCACATACCTCTTTGGTCAATCCACTTGCTAAGCTCAACTACCGCAAGTAATATTTCAACCTATAATAATCATGATACTTTCGTTAACCTCTAATCTCAAAGTAGAACAATCCAAGTTCAAGGTCACTAAATTCTATGGAAAATTGGGCAGCATTTCCTTTGTTTCTACTCACTTTGCCACCTTTCTCAAGGCCGAATTTGTCATCCAAACACCACATTTAAGGTTCAACAATCCAACATTTTAAAGGGGATTACACACCTAAACTTGGGTGTGTAAAATTCTGCCCCATAAGTTTACAACAATTCACTTAACAATTCTAAGGTAGTTTTTAGGCTACAACATGCTCATAATCTCTTCTTAACCCATTCTTCATATCCAAACCACATTTCTAGCATGCAATGACTCTAAGAGCATTATTTTACTACCACAAGTTCTTTCTTCTAAGCATGCAACACTAGAACTAATTCTAAAGGAGGAAATGTTACCTTAAAGTTTTAGCCAAACTTATTCCAAAGATTTTTGCTAGCTTCCTTGCCAAGAACACCACCACAAGCTAGCCACAAGCTTCTTTTTTTGTTCTTAACTTTTCAGATTTTCTTAGGCTTGGATTTCCTTTGGAAATGTAGAGAGAAGGAGGAGCTTTTGCTTTAGAGAGAGAGAGAAATTTGAAGATGACCAAGTCTTGAAGACTTGGTCAATATATTGCATGTAAGAAATCAGATGGGGGGGGACACTTGTCACCCTCCCAAGGTCTTTTAAAGAAAAATCTGACTTTTCCTAAGTCTTTCCGCCCAAAAATCCCCCCTCGTGCGTGTTGAAACCTCCAGCCTCTGCGAACTTTCGCGCCCTGCTGCATCTGGCGCGGCTGCAATTTCAGCAACCCTCGATCTTTCGGTGCGCGACCTCGCATCCGCGCCGCGCCTCGCGCTTTGTCCGAAACACATTTCTGTCTGGCTGCACACTGAACTTGTAACTCTCATAACTTTCTACTCCAACGTCCTATCGACGAACGGTTGGTTGCGTTGGAATCTAGACTCCACGAACTATGCCCTATGACTTTGAAACACTTAGGAACTCTCAATGTACCGGGTCATAACCCGCCTCAAAGTTGACTAAAACCGGACCGGAACAATCTGTCAACCTATCCTTAGAAAATTTGAAGTCTTACATGTTTTCGTACGCTCTCATACGTAGGGTCAGAATTACGGGGTATAACAAGTGGGTAGAAGAATTGAAGTTTGGGGGTGTTGTGTTCGCTGCTAGTTGTTAATTGTGTAGGAAACATTTGTGCCACTAAATTGTAAGCTCCAGAAACTGTTTTAACCATGGCCACCAGGAAGAGAAGAGGCTCCACATCCACCCCAACCCCACAATACGATGAAAATAGGTTTGTGAGCTACCAAGCCTACCAAAGATACAAAAAGCTTAATACCAGACCCATAATACCAGAAAGGGGAATGGACTACCAGAGGGAGTCATATGGGGAAGAAGATATTTATGAGCCCATTCGGGCGATGATTGAGTTAAGGGAGTGGAGGAAATTTGTGAATCCGGAGAAGATATCACCAGTAAACACAATAATGGTGCGTGAATTTTATGCCAACTTTCCGGAGAAGGTGGCCAGGGGATGCTTCGTTAGGGGAGTTTATGTGTCTGTGACAGCAGAGAATGTAAATGCACAATTGAAGACGGTTGATGTTGAAGAAAGAAGTGATTGGAATCACTTTAGAACATGGTCTAGAAGCATTGACCACATCGACTGGAATGCCGCTGGCATAATCGTGAGCTACCATGGGGCTGTTTTGATATTGGAAGAAATGGGTCAAAACCGAGCAGTGCCAATTCAACAAAGTAGCCAAAGGTTGGCTATATTTAAATCGTCGCATGATTCCATCCACGCACTTCACCAGAGTGCCAGAGGATAGGATTAAACTGATATATGAAATTATGAGGGGGTTGACGATTGATGTGGGGAAAGAAATAGTGCAGAGCATTGAGGAAATCAGCAGGTTGGTAACAACAGGCGGATTGTGACATGACTCAGTTATCACCAAGCTATGTCACATGAGTGCGGTTCCAATTCTACCCACGGATACTCATGAAAGAAACCAACTGCCAGTGTCCTATGGGATAGTGCACTCTTTCCCAGACCCAAGCCCCGGCAGCGGAAGGAGAGTACAACCAGCACCAGCAGCAGCAGAGGCCGCAATGAACGAAGATGAGCCTGAAATAGGGGCTCAATATGAGGCAGGACCTAGCCACCGGCCAACCACAGAAGCAGAACCTCCAGTGCCAATGATGGAGCAAGTGCTCCAGAACCAGAGAATGATGATGCAACATTTCGGCACATTGTTACAAGGACAAAATGAGTTGAGACAGGGACAACAGGAGTTGCGACAAGGGCAACAAGAAGTGAGCGGGAAGCGACGTGCACCCAAGCATGATATGAGTTGAGTTCCCTGTTCAACCAATGGTCGATGCATTATCCACCGCCACCACCACCATTTTAACCAAAGTTTGTAAGTGTCTTATTTCTTTTACTATCTTTGAGTCTACACACATTGGGGACAATGTGTGATTTAAGTTTGGGGGTGTTTTATTTGTGTCTTGTTTTATTTGTGTCACGTTATGTTTTATTTAAGTCTTTTTGATTGTTTTATGTTTATTTTGAGTCACCAAATTTTTTTCTTTTTTGAGTCATAATTGCCTGTCAAAGATCATGTATGCTGTAGTTGCTAGAAACACCTAGTGAAGTAAGGTGGAATAATGTAAAGGAATTGAAGCAACTATCTAAACACTTAGGTTAGATATGCCAAAAACTCACAGAATCTGTCTATTTGGAGTGTCTTGCTTGAGTTATGCGTGCTAAATGATAAATGCTTATGTGTTATGATTGCTTGCTATTTGAGGCGAAATAGTTAGGATATGCATGTTAGGGAGATGACTCAAGCATTTCTTTGATAGCCAATTCTTACCATTCTTTTCTATCCTGTACTTTAAAAATATCCCTAGTCAGCCCCATTGAGCCAAAAATTGAAACTTCTTCTTTGACACCTTATATTCCCACAAATTGTACCATAAGTGAAAATATGAAATAGTGGAATACATTGTGTTAAAAAAGAGACAAAAAGAGTGAATAAGTCTGTTGCACCCCAATACAAAAGTAATAAGAAATAGGCGAAAGCCTAAGTTTGGGGGTGCTTATCATTATTAGATACTTCACTCTCCCAAAACAAAAGAGGGGAAAGATAGAATCGAAATGAAGAAAAAAACAAAAAGAAAAGGGAAATACTGAAAAGCTAAAGAGCTTATGGTACACAAAAATGAGCCTAATTGCCTATTTTTACCAACCCCTACCTAAGCCTACATTACAACCCTTAAAGTCCTGAAGATCGCTTTTATGCATATCCAGAATTAGTGGAGAATAGCAAGTAAGCATGCCATAGGAATTCTTGAATTTACATGCATGATTAAGCATATTGACTTCCATTAAGCATGATGAATATGAGTTTGCGAAATATTTAGCTTCATGTGTTTAGTGTGCTGAAAATTTCATGCTATATGTTTCTGCATATTATTTTGCTAACCTTCATGTTTTTCTAGTTAACACTATTGCAGCAAAAGTAATCAATGGCAGTGAGTCTTTTATTTTTCGTTTCTTTGAGTCTTTTATTTCTTTCTTTCTATCTTTGCTCGAGGGCGAGCAAAGGTTAAGTTTGGGGGTATTTGATCGGTGTATTTTATATACACCTTTTGAGTCAGTTTTAGTTAGTCTTTTGTCGTTTGCACATATAAGTGTTGTATTAGGATAGTTTTCCTTTCTATTGAGTCAAAGTGGTTAAAATGGCCAAATGGCGGAAAAGGAGCTAAAGAGGGCAAAGAGGAGATGCGGTGAAAGCAGAAAGTGGCGAGCGGTGAAATCGGAGCAGTCGCGGCGCCTCCTGCGATCAGCGAGCGCGGCGCCCACTATCCGAGAGGTCGAAGACTCAGTAGCGGCTACCGAGCAGCAAAAAATAGGGCGCGGCGCCTAAACATCCAGGAGCTACTGAAGATGCGCGGCGCCTCGAACCAGCGGATATCGGGGGCGGCGTAAAACACCGACGGTTTGCAGAACTTCCAGCGCCGCGCGGCTATCTGCGGCAGCGGCAGCGGAAAAATTAGGTCTTTTGACGAAATTAGGCGGGCACGAAGGAAAAGAGGAGGCGGTTTGCGGCTATAAAGGAGAACCCTAGCGGTTTTGAGGTTCCCTTCTTGCACAACACAAGACTTTTGCTTGGAGATTGGATACCATTAGTTTAGTAACTTCTTTTCCCTTTCTTGTTCTTTATTTCTATTTTGTATGATGAACATGAAATTAGTTCTTATCATGTCAATGGCTAGGAACTAATTCTCTTATAGGGCTTTCCATGTTGAATTGCTAGAAACGTATGTTATAAATTAATGCATGCTTATGGTTATTTTTCTTATTGTGAGATCTATCCAATAATTGAGTTGAATTCTTGGTAATTAATTGACAACTAATTATCACTATATGATTTCTAATCAGTTAGAAAGGGGATTGTGAATATCTTTGTAAGTTGGGTAGACATTCTTGGATTGGGGATGAAAATACCTCAATTATTTATGTAGCGTTGATGAGAGGCTTAACAACCCTAATTTTGCGCATTGTGCGTGACAGTCAACTAGGTTTTTGTTCTTAATCCTCCTATAAAGTTATCTTTATCACCGAAAGGTAGGTAAGGTGCGATACTGGGGTTGAGTGTTTATATAACCCTAACGGGAGTATAAAACGATTTCGTAAACCTGCTTTCTCCAAAAGAAGAATACCATAAGTTAATGCATTAGTAAGTAGCATAAGCGGATAGTAAGGATACATGGAAGCCCTATTCTCATCACCACTGAAGTAAATCTTTATATTTAAATAGCTTGCATAATTCTTAGTTATAAACAACAATTCAATTATCAATTCACCAAATAGATACTCGAAAATAGATAGTTGGTAATTGAACCCTAATCCTAGAGGACGATATTCGGTCTTATCAAGACTATACTACTTGTCACGATAACGTGCACTTGTGTTTAAAGTGTGTGCATCTTACCGCGCATCACCCCCCCTTATTAAAAGGAGGGGGGGCAGCCCACAACATATCAAAAACACCTCAGCCGCACACTTCACAACATCATCAGCCCACTTTCCCACTCTCCCTCATCCCTTCCCCTCTCTCGCCGCCGCCCTTGCCGCCGCCATTCGCCGCCCTTCGCCGGAGTTCTCAAAAACTCCGGCGAACTCCCACACCCCTTTTATTTTTCAGAACCCCAATGACCCTACTTTCCACTAAAAAACCTTTCCCGTCGCCCTCTCTCGTCGCCCAACCCAGCCGGCGAACCCACTGTTCCGGCGAACCCCCTAGCCGTCTACACCCATCAGCCTCTTCACACCTCACTGCCGGCGAACCCCCCCTAGCCGCACACCCCAAACCTTCAGCAGCCCTTTCTTCCCCTCCCTCATCGTCGCCGCCTTTCGCCGGAGTTCTATCTCGATGTACAAAACCAAAGATTTCGTCGACCCACGTGACCCTCTCTCCCCATTCCCCTTTCCCGTCGACCACCACCACTGGTTCCGGCGAACACCCTCACAGCCGCACAAACTCACCCTCAGCCCTCACCTCTATCTCTCCTTAACTCAGCCCTTTCCCCTTAACCTTCCCGTCGCCGCCAGTCACCACCAGCGAAACCACCACCACTAAACTCCCATCGCCGGCGAAACACACACATCCAAACCATTGCTTTCCCTCCTGAACATCACCGTCGACCACCGCGCTGAGCGATCCACCACCGTGAACATACTCATGCGCGCACAACACACCTCTGCCCTTTGTTTCCATTACCCTCACTCCCCTATTACTCCCGTCAGCTCCTTTGCCTCGCCGGAACTGACCACCGACGACTGGTGGAGGGACTGTCGGTATGGAACCACCCCTTTTATTTTTGTATTATGACATATTATGTTGTCTTGTCCGATTTAGAGTTAACCCGCCGGAGTTCCAGCTCCGGCGACTTCTGTCTCGGTCATATTTGCCCCCATGTCGATTGTTGTCATTTTGGGTATTCTTGTTTGGCTAAGGTTCTATATTTTCGGTGATAGTGTAATATTTCCAGCGACTTTTCCCGGATCCGTCACTGTTTTTGCCTAGTTCCGTCCGATTCATTGGGTTCATTTTTATGTTCATATTGTTCTGGAAATTGTTGGTGTTTGTTGGTGCGATCTAAAACTAATTTTGTTGACTGGGTTGGCTGTGTTGCTACTGTTTGACATTTCCATACTAATTTTGGTTATTTGTTCGGCTGGTTTTAGCCATGGTGCTGGACTGATTTTTAGGCTATTTGCTACTAATTTTCGGCATTGTAACTACTGTTTTTGGCCATTTTATTGGACTGGTTTTGGCCATATTGATATTGATTTTGGGCATTTTTTGCTGGTTTACTGATTTAGAACAAATACTACACTGTTGGTATTTTACTGATTTGAACAAGATGCTACACTTGTCTGGCCGATGAAAAAGTTATCCGTCGATTTTTGAGGCCTCCACAGTTGCAAAGACGGAAAATAAAATAAATGAAGCTTTCTGGGCAAGGATGGTTTCTTCCACTTACACCGGATAACCAACATGCGCTGGCAGGGCGAATTCTCGCAGCTGCACTTGTTTAGGCTGTCCCACTTTACATTTTTTATATCTGAGCCCTCCGTGCTTAAAACTATTACTGTTTTGGCGCGGATATGAAGGTTTTATTTATTTTATTGCTTTTAACAATATTGGCCGATGAAGGAATCTCCGTCTGATTTTCAAGGCCTCCTCTGTGCAAAAGACAGATTTATTTATTTTTGTTTGGCTTTACTTATTAAATTCATGTCATTGCTTTAAAATTATTTATTCTAGTATTAACACTTTTACTAAGTGTTTATGCAGGTACCCGGAGATCATCTTGCGCAGAAGGCCTAAAAAGGGCTAAAAGATGTCCCGGAGTTTTATTTTATATCGCATTTAATTTTAGTTTTTATTATTTTGTATTGCATTTTATTTTAATTATAAATTATAAAAAATGCTTAGAATACGTAGAATAAAAGGGCAATAAATAATTAACCTAGGTTTGAACGAATAACCGCAAGTTAGCGGATCTTAAAGGATGCCTAACCCCTTCCCTTTAGGATAATAAAGAACCCTGATTCAGAATCTCACTAATTTCGCAGACCATTAAATGGAGGTCAATTGCAGTATTTTTATTGCAATAAATCAAGTGTCCTAATTCACTTAAATAATTAGGTGGCGACTCCTTAAAACAGCATTAATTGCTCCATCCAGGGAACCGCGCCAAAGAGCAACGTTGCGGATACCGCTCGCACTCGAGGTCAAAAAGCGGGCGCGACATGGCGACTACCGGGATATCAGGTTCTTGATCATAGAAAATCCAGGTTAATTAAATATTGCACTTTATTTTTCTTTTATATTTGTTGTAAATATTTTATATTGTTTGCTTTTATTTTGTAATTAACTAATTTAATTGCTACAATATTTTATTGCTTTCCTTAAACTGGCATTCCGCTCATATTTCTTCCACTCTGGAAAATTCACACTATCACACACTACACGCGAGGTGCGCTTGGTGCATCAGCAAAATTCTTTCTTCAAAACCCAATTTTAGGAGAGTTGGTAATAGGCGCGGAGAATCCGGTCCAACCGGTGGCCGCGTAGCCTTCTCACTCGAGTAGTCCGCTCGGGAACCATTGTGTCTAGTAAGCCAAATCTTAGAAAATTTAAGATAGAGCTATACCACCCTCTTTATATTAAGTCATGCATGCATAAACCTTAGGTGGGTTAATCCTTAATATTAACACCACAATTAGAAATCCATCAAAATTGTCGTTGGGTTTCACAACCCGACGACCAATAAGCATATAAGTGTAGCGTGATAATGATAGACGGATCCAAGTCTGGTCATGACACGCCGAAATTGGAAAAAGTGCATCGTCATTTGGTCGCCATTTCCAACGAAACATTGCAGTTTAACGGCTTGGACTTATTTATCATAATCCCGCATATTTGGCGTTTAGGCTCACCTCTGGCATAAGGGAGGTCCCAAGCATATTAGGGCACGCGCTTGATTTGCATGTTTTTTGTTTATTATTGTTTGTCGCTAGCAACTCTGTACATATTATTTAATGCATTAATTACCCTTTTGTGATTTTGGGCTCGAGCATTTGCATTTTTGCACTTTTTGCTGTCACATTGCAATCAGGACTTCTACTGCGTAAATCACTCTTAAATAGCGCGACTTGGACTTTGTGAAGCATCAACCACCAGTTCAGTCGAACCAATCAGGGGAGTCTTTGATTGTATTGTCACACCTCTTCATTTTTATTATTTTGTCATTTTCCTACTCACCCATGTCTCATATTTTGCAGGAATGTCGTCCTCGCAATCAGTCCAAGGCGGTCGAAAAAAAAAATCAGTTTTATACCAACGAGACATCGCTCTCAGTTCTTTACTTTGTAATTTTATTCATATTTGCAAATTCAATTAATATGTTTAGCGTTGATTGCATAGTTGTTACATATCATGCATTTTACCATAATTATTCCGAACTACGCGTGTCTGATTCTCACCACACGGTGTGATACGTAGGCAACTCATTTTGGGTTCGACACCATAAAAAATAAAAACAAAAAAAAATAAACATATTTTTCTCACACATGCATCCCATTCATCATGTTCTCGGGCATTCATTTTTACTTTGCATTCGTCCACAGTGGACAATCATTTTCTTTTGCATAGCTTTACATTGCTATCCTTTCATTGATAAATTCTTTTCAAGCATGCGTTTTATAACATATTTTAATGAACTACGCGCACCTGATTCCCTCGGCGGGATACGTAGGCAGCCCTCTTCGGGTTCGGTACCATTCATTCAAAAATACAAAAAAAAAACAATTATTCAAAAATACAAAAAAAATATATATATTTTTTTTAGTATTATTGTTTGACTTTGTTGATACCAACACAGTTACGGTTGTGCATTAAAAAAAACAATTGATAATCAGTATGGGTTGACTTTGTGGTAAACCATAGATTCTTTTGGTACCTCTTATTCATACCCGCAGATGACATTGTATTGCATGTTTTCAAGATAAGAATGAAACCGACCTCATCGTTTCATATGCATTGTGTGGTGAGTGTTTGAATAAGTTCAATTGCATTGCATTGTGATCTAGAACTTGGCCTGAATGTTTGTTGAAGCGAAATCATGAGCAACACTCGGTGTAGGAAATGATCGTAGGCTTTCTTTGACCCGTTTGAGCCTTTTCAGCCTACCAAATAACATTATCCCTAGTACACCCCTTTGAGCCTAAAACCTATTTTTGACAACCGCATATTACACCTATACCCTTTCTGAGTGCGTACGCACTATCCCTCTCTTGGCCCGACCTCCTCGAGTGCTTTAAAAATGTGCAAGTGACTGACAAAATTCTAGCTGAAGTTTCCAAAGACAAAATGGTCAAAGTCTCAAAAAAAAAAAAAAACAGAGACGACTTCACACAATCAAAAGCCCCGATAAAAAAAATATATATATATATAAAAAAAAGGAATATATGACCCCGAAAAAAAAAGGGGGGCTCCAAATGAAGTATTCAAAAGAAGTCAGTGCAGAAAAACTGGGACAAAAAGAAAGTAAGTCATCATCAAAACGCACAAATATCAAGCACGGACGTAGTCCAACTCTCGAGGAAGGATTAGTCACTTTTACCCAAATGATATCCATCCCTTTTCCCAAGCCTACATTACAAGCCCGTGACAAGCCCTACATGATCTTATACTGAGGGTTCTCACATTAGTGGATACTTACATGACGGTCAAGCCTATGGTATCACAATTGCATGCATTGAACATCTTTCTGAGTGTGAGTGTCTTTTCTCTCAACGTCCCCAAAATTCAAAATACTAGAATATATGTGTGAAATGAGACTTTCTTCAGTGAGGGCATTTGAAACGTGAGATTACGTGTAGTTCGAAACCTTGGATGCAAGCAGGTGTGTCGACACTCAGGTATGTCTGAGGTACTATCTGAAGCTGTGTGAATTACACCGGAGTCAATCTCGGTTAGACTGAAAGCAATACAAGAATATCCTTATGCACAATACTAATCGCTGGTATCAACCGGAGTCAGAACGTAATGTTGTCTTCCATTTTTTCAGAAAAAAACAACAAAATGCATATTACATAAAAATCCTTATTTTTGCATCGCGAACTACGTCTTGACCTGATTCTCTCGGCGGGATACGTAGGCGGCAACATCGGCTTCGGTCCCGCATCATTTTAAAATCATAAAAATCATCATATTTTGCATCACGAACTACGTCTTGACCTGATTCCCTCAGCGGGATACGTAGGCGGCCACATCGGCTTCGGTCCCGCATCATTTTAAAATCATAAAAAATTCTTATTTTTGCAGCATGAACTACGTCTTGACCTAACTCCCTCGGCGGGACACGTAGACAGCCACATCGGCTTCGGTCACACCGTTAGAAATATTTCTTCCTTGTTTTTGCACAGGACTCGATTTTGTCCATTTGAGAGTTTAGCATCCTCATATATTTTGCATCCATTACTACATACACATCACTGTGCCATATTTTGAGGGTTGCATTCTCATCTACTCAATTGTACATTGTCCATATTCTCGCATTAGTTTTTCATTCATTATAAAAAATAAAAAAATAAAAAAATGCTTACCTGATCGCCTTGATCGCGTCAAGATGCAACCTTACCCAGTTCAACATCTTCACTTATCAGAAACTGGGACATTTTAAGAATTAACTGCAAGAAAATGGCAATAAAAAAAACAGGCCATCTAGGTCTTCACCAAGAATGCAAGCGTCAAGGGCCAAAGCTACAAAGTCGACGCTAATCAACCACTCATTTCCTAAAAAAAACTCACAAATTTTCTTTGAGTGCAGGATCTCCATATCAGCAGAGGCAGGAACACAACAATAGGCCCATGCGGGTTACAAACGCACAACGTCTATGCAATGACGTTATCTCAACCAGCGGTCCTGGCGGTGCGCTCATAAACCAACGCATTTCATTTAAGCCTATGCAACGGCTTCATTCATGCTTCGTCTATGCAACGACGAGCATCTGCATTGCGTCCGAAAACGACGTCATTTCATTTTAAGCTTATGCAACGGCTTCATTCATGCTTCGTCTACGCAGCGAGCATCTGCGTTCGCGTCAAGCGGCGTCATTTCATTTAAGCCTATCTGGCGGCCGTCCATGTTTCGTCTATGCAACGGCGAACATCTGCGTGCGTCAACGGCGTCATTTCATATAAGCCTATGCGGCTTCATCCATGTTTCGTCCGTGCAACGGCGAGCATCTGCGTCGTCTATGCAACGACGCCATTTCATTTAAGCCTATCTGGCGGCCGTTCATGTTTTCGTCTATGACGGCGAACATCGCGTGCGATCCAAAACGGCGCTTATTTCATTTAAGCCTATCTGGCGGCTTCATTCATGTTTCGTCTATGCAGCGACGAACATCGCATTGCGTCCGGCGACGTCATTTATTTAAGCCTATCTGGCGGCCGTTCATGTTTCGTCTATCTGCGGCGAGCATCTGCATCAGCGTCATGCAACGACGTCATTTCATTAAAAGCCTATCTGGCGACTTCGTTCATGTTTCGTCTATGCAACGGCGAGCATCTGCGTCGCGTCTATGCAACGGCCATTTCATTTAAGCTTATGCAACGGCCGTCCATGTTTCGTCTATCTGGCGACGAGCATTTGCATCGCGTCTATGCAACGACGTCATTTCATTTAAGCCTATGCAACGGCTTCATCCATGTTTCGTCTATGCAACGACGAGCATCTGCATCGCGTCTATGCAACGACGCCATCAACATATACAAACACCATGTCTATTACTGACACCATCACTGCGACCCGATTGTCGATCATACCGACCGGGACATTTTTTAATCATCGTCAGCTTTACTTTTTATTTTTGCATCACAACGACCCAGTGTCATCATGATTTGACACTGGGACATTTTTTGGGTCTGCACCATCCCTATTTTTTGATTTTATAGTTTATAAAACAGGACAAAATTTGCTACAAGTCGACATCTTTGTCCGAAGACTCTTCCATCATCTCCGTACAAAGAGGGACATGATGTTGACAGTCAATTTTGACCCGTTTTTTGTATATTTCGTGCAATTTTAAGTATTTTAGCACACCGCATTTTAATCAGCATTTTTTGTATTTTTACATAATATTCTATGTTTATTTTTTCACAAAACGCATTGCATCTTTTTATTTTAAAATTAAGCAGTATGTCATTGTTAATATTATGTTTTTATTTTAATAATATTTGCATCTCTTTAAATAATTAATCGGCACCGCATTTTTACTTTTAATCAGGCATTAAACATTTCTTAAATATTGCATTTTAGTATTATTGCGTCGGCATTTGCATTTTAATAATCTTGCATCTTTTTAAATAATTTTGTTTTAAATAATTAACTCGACTTGCATTTTGTCAAACCAGTACAGCCCAAGACACAATTTGAATCAGTCCAATCCAACACTATTTTTTAATTCCATCCAACACCCTATTTTATTTTTCCCTCCTAAAATCAAAACCTACTTTTCATTTTCCCCCCAAAACCAAACCCAAACCCTAAAAAACCTACCCTATATATTAAACATTTTACCCTCCCCCCCTTTATTAAAAGGAGGGGGGCAGCCCACAACATATCAAAAACACCTCAGCCGCACACTTCACAACATCATCAGCCCACTTTCCCACTTTGCCTCATCCCTCTCTCGCCGCTTGCCGCCGTTCATGCCGCTTTTCACGGAGTTCTAAAAACTCCGTGAACTCCCCCTTTTATTTTTGGAACCCCAGCAGACCCTCACCACTAAAAACCTTTCCGTCGCCTCTCGTCGCTGACCCAGTAGCGAACCACTGCTCCGTGAACCCTGGCCGTCTACACCCGTCACCTCTTCACCTTTCACTGGCGAACCCACTAGCCGCACCCCAAACCTTGACCACTTTCTTCCTCCCCTCATCGTCGCGCCGCGGAGTTCTATCTCCGAAACAACAAAACTCTGACATTCCGTCGACCAACGTGACCCTCTCCTTCCGCTCCGTCGACCACCGCGCTGGTTCCGTGAACACCCTCACCGCGCCAAACTCACCTCGCCCTCTCTCTCCTTAACTCGGCCCTTTCCGCTTAACCTTACTGTCGCGCGATGCGCGGTAAACCACCACCACTAAACTCCCATCGCCGTGAAACACACATCGAACCATTGCTTTCCTCACGAACATCACCGTCGACCACCAGCTGGGCGATCCACCGGCGAACATACTCCATGTGCCAACACACCTCGCCGCTTTGTCTCCATTACCTCGCTCACTATTACTCCGACTCATTTGCCTCGGAGCCCGACCATCGACAGTGGAGGGACTGTCGGTATGGAACCACCCCTTTTATTTTTGTATTATGACATATTATGTTGTCTTGTCCGATTTAGAGTTAACTTGCGGAGTTCCGCTCGCGACCTTATCTCGATCATGTTGCCCCCATGTCGATTGTTGTCATTTTGGGTATTCTTGTTTGGCTAAGGTTCTATATTTTCGGTGATAGTGTAATATTTCCAGCGACTTTTCCCGGATCCGTCACTGTTTTTGCCTAGTTCCGTCTGATTCATTGGGTTCATTTTTATGTTCATTTGTTCTGGAAATTGTTGGTGATTGTTGGTGCGATCTAAAACTAATTTTGTTGACTGGGTTGGCTGTGTTGCTACTGTTTGACATTTCCATACTAATTTTGGTTATTTGTTCGGCTGGTTTTAGCCATGGTCTTTGGGTGATTTTTAGGCTATTTGCTACTAATTTTCGGCATTGTAACTCTTGTTTTTGGCCATTTTATTATTGGGTGGTTTTGGCATATTGATATTGATTTTGGGCATTTTTTCTTTGGTTTCTTGATTTAGAACAAATACTACCTTGTTGGTATTTCTTGATTTGAACAAGATGCTACACATGCCGATGAAAAAGTTATCCGTCGATTTTGAGGCCTCCACGATTCTGCAAAGCGGAAAATAAAATAAATGAAGCTTTACAGGCAAGGATGATTTCTTCCACTTAGGATAACCAACGTGCATTTGGCGGGGCGAATTCTCATGTGCACTTGTTTAAGTGTCCCACTTTACATTTTTATATCGAGCCCTCCGTGTTTAAAACTATTCTTGTTTTGGCGCGGATATGAAGGTTTTATTTATTTTATTGCTTTTAACAATATTGGTAGATGAAGGAATCTCCGTCGATTTTCAAGGCCTCATACGTGCAAAAAACATTTATTTATTTTTGTTTGGCTTTACTTATTAAATTCATGTCATTGCTTTAAAATTATTTATTCTAGTATTAACACTTTTACTAAGTGTTTATGCAGGTACCCGGAGATCATCTTGCGCAGAAGGCCTAAAAAGGGCTAAAAGATGTCCCGGAGTTTTATTTTATATCGCATTTAATTTTAGTTTTTATTATTTTGTATTGCATTTTATTTTAATTATAAATTATGAAAAATGCTTAGAATACGTAGAATAAAAGGGCAATAAATAATTAACCTAGGTTTGAACGAATAACCGCAAGTTAGCGGATCTTAAAGGATGCCTAACCCCTTCCCTTTAGGATAATAAAGAACCCTGATTCAGAATCTCATTAATTTCGCAGACCATTAAATGGAGGTCAATTGCAGTATTTTTATTGCAATAAATCAAGTGTCCTAATTCACTTAAATAATTAGGTGGCGACTCCTTAAAACAGCATTAATTGCTCCATCCAGGGAACCGCGCCAAAGAGCAACGTTGCGGATACCGTTCAGACCCCGAGGTCAAAAACGGGCGCGACAGTGGCTACCGGACAATCTAGGCCATTCATTGGTAGCACACTTCCTGGAAGTCCATTGGGCGATGGTCGGTAGCGAGGCGTCTGATCGGTGTGCGGACCATTTGTCGGGCAGTCCGTCACCTTCTCCGCCCAATATCAAATCCTCCGTCCATCCAACTCCAATTCTGGCCCAACGGCCAGTCACTCATAGTCATCACGAGATTTTTAAACCAAATACGAAATACGACCTTCATACTCATGTTACTAAATCAACGTTACCTCGTAATTCTGTTTATGCTCTTCATGACCCGAATTGAAAAATAGCTATGGATGATGAATATAATGCACTTATTAAAAGTATGACTTGGAATTAGGTACCTCGTCCTCATTATGTTAATGTGATTCGGTCTATGTGAATTTTTAGTCATAAATAAAAGTGTGATGGTACTTTTGAGAGGCATAAAGTCCGTCTTGTAGGTGATGGAAAAACTCAACATGTTGGTATGAATTGTGGTGAGACTTTTAGTCCAGTGGTCAAACCGCCAACTATCCGCACAGTGCTGAATTTGGCACTTTCGATGGCATGGCCTCTACATCATCTTGATGTAAAAAACCCATTCCTGCATGGAGAACTCAATGAAATGGTATACATGTACCAACTCATGGGCTATAGAAGCCTTTTTTATCCTGATCACGTTTGCTTACTGAAGAAATATTTGTATGGTCTCAAACAAGCTCCTAGGGCCTGGTACAAGAGGTTTGCAGATTATGTTTCTACTATTGGTTTTCTAACAACAGGTTTGATCAATCTCTCATCATATACCGACATGGTCCTAATATAGCTTATCTTCTTCTGAATGTGGATGGTATTATATTGAATGCTTCATCTGACGCTCTTCGTAAGTCTATTATATCCGTACTCAGCTCCGAATTTACTATGAAAGATATGGGGGCATTTGAGTTATTTTTTGGAGATAGATGTAACACGTCATGCAGGTGGTTTATTTTTATATCAGAAGAAGTATGCAGAAGAAATTATTGAGCGTGATGACATATCATCATGCAAGCCTTCTGCCACTCCGGTTGATACTAAACCTAATTTAGTGACACTTCTTCCAGTACACCATATACTGATTCATCACATTATCACAGTCTTGTAGACGCCCTGCAATATCTTACCTTCACGAGGTCCGACATATCTTACCTTCACGAGGCCCGACATATCTTATGATGTGCAACAGGTTTGCTTATTTATGCATAACCCAATGGAGGATCACATGCAAGCTCTCAAGTGCATTGTGCTCTATATTCAAGGTATCATTGATCATGGCTTGCCTCTTCGACATCCGCTCTCGTTTCTTACACTGATGCAGATAAGGGTGGATGTCCAGACATCAGACGTTCCACGTCTGGCTACTGTGTGTTCCTTGATGATAATTTGGTATCTTGATCATCCAAACGGCAGGCTACTTTGTCTAAATCCAGTGTCAAAACAGAATACATGGGAGTTGCCAATGTGATTTCTGAATCGTGTTGGCTCCTAATCTTCTTCTCGAGCTCTATTGTCATATTCCGAAGGTAACAATGGTTTATAATGATAATGTGAGTGTGACTTATCTCTTTAGAAATTCAGTTCAACATCAACGCACTTAACACATAGAACTAGATATTAACTTTGTTCATGAAAAGGTTGATCGTGGGCAGGTACGTGTCTTACATTTTCCGTCACACTATCAGATCACAGAAATTTTTACGAAAGGTATTCCTTGATTCTGTTTGAAGATTTTCGAGACAGTCTCAGCATACGCCGACCTCACGCTTCGACTAAGGGGGTGTGATAGAATAGAAAAAAAACAATTAGTCATAATTGTGTATATTTTATATATGGTAAATGTATATTTAGTCAAATTCATTACCTTATGTACTTAGGATTAGGATAATTTCTTACCTTAGTTACATAGGATTAAGATTATATTATTGGATATATATATATATATATATATATATATATATATATATATATATATATATATATTACATCTTTGCAATAAAGTAATCAAGGAAGAATATTTTTTACAATTTATACACTTGAACTTGGAGCAGTTGCAGTTTCATATCAACAGTTCGAAATCCACGTGACTGCACCTAGTTGCACATGGGAAGGAGCTGATAGTTTTATGCCTTCTATTTGGCTTTGCTGTTAACGACTAACGAGACCATATGTGCTCAGATTTATGAAACTTAAGGGAGAGCTGATAGTTTTATGCCTTCTATTTAGCTTTGCTGTTAACGACTAACGAGACCATATGTGCTCAGATTTATGAAACTTAAGGGAGAGCTGATAGTTTTATGCCTTCTATTTAGCTTTGCTGTTAACGACTAACGAGACCATATGTGCTCAGATTTATGAAACTTAAGGGAAAGTAAGTTGTTCAAGGTGATATATCAAGGACGTAGTTAGATCTACCTCGAGGGACATTCTTGGTTAAATGTCGTACAAATGATCTTTTATTTCTAGCAGTTACCAGCCATTATTATCATAAGGGAAAATGATCATATTTATCATCATACTTTCGGAAAAGGGTCATATTTGCCCTCCGTTAAAGTATGAGGATAAATATTCCCTTCTCGTTATGAAAGTTGTTATATTTGCCTCTTTTTAACAGAAATGACACGGTGGACGCCACATGGGATACACGTGGAGGTAGAACCCACCTTCTTCTTCAACAACCATTGCCGCCGCCCATCCACCGCCGCCACCTCTACCGCCGGAGCTTCGACCACCAGGCTCCGGCAAACCCCTCCACAACCAACACCACGCCACTACCTCACCGTCTTCTCCTTCTACCCCCCTCCCCCCACTACTCTGGCGAGGAACTCCAACTCCGGTGAACCGGAGCAGTCACAAACAACATCAAACAGCGGCGGTTCGCCGGATCCTGAGAATGCAATTACAGTAAATCCACTGTACAGTCAATCCACTAAACCCAGTTGAAATATATCTCATACCCATATAGAAAATGAAGATACAATAAATCCGGCGGTTCGGTGGATTCATACCCATTGTTGAAATGTATCTTCATACCCATATTTTCTATTTTCTTACATTTCAATCCAGTACATTGTTAAAACTCATACAATTAATCAATTTCTATACAATTACAGTAAACCCAGTTTGAATTTGAAGCTCGAAGTACACATTGCTCTAATTGTACAGGAATTACATTCTTGAATAATATCGGGTCATAAAAAACCCATTTCGGAAATGGGTTTTGATTCTTTAGCTGATCGGTTGAGAAATTCATTGAGTTGTAATGAAGAGGAGATTGAAAACAAGCCGAATTTTTTCCAGAACTGGATTCGAGTTCACCCGTTTCGCCATTATTGATCTGAACTAGTGGGTTGAGCTCCATAAATTTTTGTTTTCCAGAACTACTTTAGGAAATGGGTTTTGGTGTTGTTTGTGGAGGTGACGGCGTTGGAGGGGCGACGACGATGGTTGTGGCTGTTGAAGACGAAGATGAGTCTCACCTCCACGTGGATCCCATGTGGCATCCACGTGGGTCACATGTGGCGTCCACCGTGACGTTTGTGTTAAAAATGGGCAAATATAACAACTTTCATAACGGGAAGGGCATATTTGTCTCCATACTTTAACGGAGGGCAAATATGACCCTTTTCCCTTATCAAAATTATGGCAATATTTATTCACCCATTATAACATAACCTCATAATTTCCTTCACCTAATATATTCACATGATCTTTTTTGTGAGTGACTAAGAATAGAGAAAATACCCTTCTTCCCTCTACCGAAATTTCTATCAAGATAAATCGTTGTTAGTTTATGCTCCTAGTTGAATCTCTTGACTATTCCCTAGAAGCCCCCAGGTAATCCTAAAATATACACCTATATCATACAAAAAAATAGGTATATTAAGTATATTTTGATGCCATTGATAGGAAGATAGCCTATCTCAAAAAAGATAAACTATCAGCAAGATGGACAAATTTAATTATATCTCCAATTCAGGAAAAATTGCTTATCAAAATGTGGTAGATCAGTTCCATGAATGAAACTTAGATGTATATGCTCAATTTTGAATTAATTCTCGGCAAGAAGCCAGGACTAGAAAATATGGTATGCATCTTCATTTTAAGGTGTTGAGATCACTACATCACTACTAAGAAAACACCCACAATCTTAAGTGCCATGAAAGCAAAAAAAAACTGACGGAGCTTCAAAGACTGAATTATTCTGGTTACTGAAAATAACCATATTCTTTTAATCGTTGTTCAACTTGAGGAATCCTCACTCAAAGCGTCCAGCCAATTTCCACAGACAGATATACAGAAGCCAAGGCCGAGTTTTCTTACATATGTGATTTCAATGAGAGCAACACCGAGTAATTTGGCCAAGACCTAAACATACGGCTTCTTGCAATTGTTATTTTAGGCAACATTTCTTCTCTTTTTTACACTGTTTTCTCTTAGTGCTGCTGCATTTCACAAACAAAATATTGATTAGCCAGTGAGATTCTTTAGAAAACTGTTATCTATATGAGTTTCCAACATGACACAATCAACTCTAGTTGCGTTAAAGTAAAGCTTCTCATGCCAACAAGATCAAACTGAGAGAAGATATGTCCCAAGATAAACTGAAGGTCTTCATCCCCTTCTCTGCCTAGCAACGTATGAGGAGAAATGAATATGTTGTACTGACTGAATATGACAAAAAGTGGCTGAGGTTTCAACCAACACGAGGAAAAATGAATATGTTGTACTGATTGAGAATAAAGATATGCATTCATAAAATAAAATTAAGGGCAAGGAAGCCAAGAAATTTCTGCTACTTTAAATCAAGCATCTCGGCGCAAGGAAATGAGCACATTTTCCATTTTGAGTTTTAATTGATTTATGACAGTAACAAAAAATAAACAGAAAAAGAATTGCTTTAATCTGTACATCTTACCAAAAGAATAACTCCTATCTCTTAGCTTCTATTTCTAATGCATAAACACCTCAAGCATCTCATTCATAAAAGGTAGCATTTAGTTCTCTTAACACTTTGGTTCAGACCATGACAGGATAGTGTATTAAATAACGAGCTCTCACAAAACGAAGACTGTTCAAATCAGGTCAATGTCCGACAGTTATCCCAATGATATTAAGATTCCAGTGATATAATACAACAAAAACAAGACATGTTACGACAAAGTTCCGAGGGAATTCTATGGAGATGCTTAGAGGTGTACATGTTGCATACTCTAGAGCGACCAAGGATATATATGATGGAGCCAAGACCAGGATAAGGATAGTGGGAGGAGACTCGGAGCACTTTCCTATGATGATAGGGTTGCACCAGGAACCAGCTCCTAGCCCATTCTTATTCGCCTTGGTGATAGATGGACTGACGCGACAAACTCAAGGTGAGGTGTCATGGTGTATGCTATTCGCGGATGATATAATTTTGATTGACGAGACTCACAATGAAGTAAACGCTAAGCTGCAGGTTTGGAGACATACTATGGAGTCTAAAAGGTTCAAGTTGAATAGGACCAACACAAAATACATGAAGTGCAAGTTCAGTAACGGGTAAGGATAAGGATAAGGATGGCGTGGAAGTGAGGCTTGGTACTCACGTCATACAAAAGAAATGCAGTTTCAAGTATCTTGGTCTATTATTCGAGGGAATGGAGAGATTGACGATAATATCACACATCGTATTGGGGCAGGGTGGAAAATGGAGGCTCACATCCGGGGTCTTGTGTGATAAGAAGGTGTCACACTGTCACCTAAACTTAAAGACAATTTCTACAGAGTGGTGGTTAGACCGACTATGCTGTATGGGACAGAATGTTGGTCAGTCAAGAACTCAAGCTGAAAATTGCGGAAATGAGAATGTTGTGATGGATGTGTAGGCATATTAAGAGAGATAGAATTAGAAATAAAGAGATTCAAAAAAGGTGAGAGTAGTTTCGGTGCAGGATAAGAAGCGGGAAGCAAGGCTGAAATAATTTGGGCATGTGTAGAGAAAATGCACGAATGCCCCAATGCAAAGGTGTGAGAGGTTGGCTATGGACGATTTCTAGAGAGGTAGAGGTAGGCCGAAGAAGTATTAGGGAGAGGTGATTAGACATGACATGGTGCAGGTTCAGCTTACCGAAGACATGACCTTAAATAGAAGGTCATGGAGGATACGGATTAGGGTAGAAGGTTAGTTAGTAGTCGAGTATTATCCGTTCATACTAGTAGACGTAGTATTATTCTTGTAGTTCCTAGATTACTGTTACTTGTACTATCTGTTGTTCTTGTACTTTGATACCGTATTTGTCATATGGTAGTTATGACTTATTTTTTCAATCAACTTTATCGTGTTTTTCATAGTATTGTGTCCTGGATTTTCTTTTATAAATACTTCTTTAAAGTGTTTGTTCTTGTACCGAGGGTCTACCAGAAACAACATCTCCACCTCCTAAGGTAGAGGTAAGGTTTGCGTACACTCTACTCTCCCTAGACCCACTATGTGGGATTTTCACTAGGTGTGTTATTGTAACTAATAGAAGTCATTTGCTACCAATATCAATGACAAGATGAACTATGAAAGTAATCAAACTGGATAGAAATAAAAAATCAAGCATCTGAACTTGAACTTTGAACGAGTGAATGGAACAACTTCTAAAGGTCGGAAAGTAACCAAGAAAAATGGGTAAGGCAATAAGAATTTAGCTTTTTTATATTTATGTTACGATATTATGTGTATTGTCTATGCAAG
The DNA here is from genome assembly GCA_029844215.1 of Przewalskia tangutica. Classification (NCBI taxonomy): domain Eukaryota; kingdom Viridiplantae; phylum Streptophyta; class Magnoliopsida; order Solanales; family Solanaceae; genus Przewalskia; species Przewalskia tangutica. Next base: position 26,536,412 of record CM056736.1, on the reverse strand, counting down.
TATGAATTTCGAAATAGTTTTTTCCCTAAATACTGAATATCATACCAAATACCAAAATTTTTTAAGAAGTTGAACCAAATACCGTACCCAATATCAAAATACCGAAATACCAAATTTCGATTCGATATACACCAATTATGCACACCCCTACACATGACTAAGGCGTCAAGAAATGAAATTAAGCTAACACCAAAACTAAAATTGGTTTAGTGAAGCAATTTTCTCCAGAATTCAGTTTTATTTTCTTTTTGGGGTCCCATTTTCACTTTGATACCAATGTATTTTGACAACAGGCAATGGTCTACGGCTCCTAACAAAATTGTTAATGTACATATTGCATGTAGAAACACCATGCTCATACTTGTGAAAGCTGAAAGAATGGGATTTTTCAAGACACTATGAAGATTATAGTCCCAGTCACCAGGACAAGACAAGACAGGAAAATAAACCTCAAGTCAAACTACGTAATTAAGGAGAAATATTATACTATATCAAGGACAATAGAAAAAGAATTTTCAGCGCAAGCCGAAGAGTACTATCCTGACAGAGATAAGCATTCAAATAATCAATCTCACAAACATAAAATCTGATTTAGTTCTCTTTGAACAAGCACAGGTTGATTTGAAAATTAGACTCGCCTCAATTTCACCGCTCAATAATGGACTATCAGGTATAAAGAGTAAACAAGCAGTAATATGCTTAACAAGATGAAAACGAAAGTACAATATTATCAAGGATCTGAACAAACCTACGAACAAACCGATAATCTGCAGCCACTGTCTCCACTATATAGACTTCTCTCTAGCTTCTAGTTTTCATGTATAAATCATACACCCCGGGCATCTTTTCCTTGAAAGGCAACACATATTTCTCTAGAAACTGCAATTCAGAACATATGGCAAGAGTGTAAAGACTTAGCTTCCCTTTTAGGAGTTGGTTTTCTTTAAGAAACTTCAAGATTTCATTCCTTGGCATGACCCTCTTCTCCAAACTGTACTTCAAAAGTGAAGGATGAGAAGCCAAATAACTAGACTCATACCCCAGTTCGTTCATGAAAAACTTCAATGTAATCCTTATCTTATCCTCTGTTGAAGCCAAACAGTAAGGAAGCTTTCTGAACATTGTGCATATATCAGAATCAGACCATCCAAAACTCCGAAAAATTTCTGATCTTCTTGCTAATTTTGAATTGTCAAGATACACAAGTACTTCAATGCCATGAAGAAACATCCGCGACTCTCTAGGAATGTGAAAAATGTTTTTTGCTTGATGTACTGCTCTCTCAAGCCACTCAGGGTTACTGAGCAGAAACCTAGGATGCCTTTTAAAAATTGTCTCAATATCTTCCGTTGAACACCCAAGATTTTGCAACAATGTTATATTGGGTGGCAGAACTTTAGGGAGATTAGTGGAAAGCAACCTAGGCTCTCTCTTAACAACCCTAGCAACAGAATCATGACTACCCAATAACACCTTAAGATAATCAATATTAGGTTTTATAGTAGTACGTAAACCTCTTGTTAAAACATTGCTTTTGATGATAAATGTAACAAGGTCAGTCCCAGATAAGCCAAGTTGTTGTAAAGCCTTAATTTTGGGTTTAAGGTTTTTGTCAACACGACAAATCAACAATTTTGGGGAAGAAGAAACGAGGGTTTTAATCTGTGATTTGTTCAGACCCATTTCGTCAAAGAGATCATGTAACAAATGGGGCTCATAGTTTCGGAGTTTTAAATGAGTCACCTTTGCGCTTGTGGAAACAGCTTCTTGTGATGAAAACCCAAGTGAGTTCACCATGAAGTCCACCAATACATTAGCACGGGAACTCGATGCCGCTGGAACTATGGAATAAAACAAGTGAAATCTGAAGGAAAACAGATACCTTTGTGCGCCATTGCTACTAAATCTAAACATCTTCAGCTGCAGTGCAGGCAGTATCTGAATGACTATTCTCACTTCCCACTGACAACTCACGCGGCGGTCAAATTTTTGGAACAACCAAAATAAGTACAGAAAAGGGATTGTTTTTGTAACGTGTAATTTCAGCACTTATTGAATTTATAAGTAAAAGATTTATTTTCAAGTTAGTATTATTTTAATGTGATTTACTAACTTGAAGATATGTTAGGACTATTATTGTCTTTCACCTTTTCGTCAAAATATAAAAATTAGTTTTTGGACATGTACTTTACGTGTGTAACCCATATTCATGAATATAATTTATGTAAAATTTATATGAATAAATATAGTATTTAAGAATGAAATAAAAGAATTTAACTTTTCTTTCATTCTTAAATTCTATATTTATTTATATAATTTTTACATAAATGAAACGACAAAATTATTTATTTCATATATCATCGTAATTCAACAATGAAAATTTTGTTTACATTATCACTACACAAAATTCAATCCCCAAATAGTTGGGACATTCTTTTTTCTTTTTCGTTGGTCGGGTGATTCTATAATGTTGGGAATAAAAGGAGAGTACTCTAATTTCCCTTCAGGATTAATATGTGCGGAAAAAATAGGATGGACACCCTGAAATACTTTTCTGATGTGAAAGTTCAGACACAACTGCAATCACAAAGCATACTCAGTATTTCTGGATATATTCCATTGTAAATATTATTTCGTGAATAGTTAATAAAATACTAAATACAAGCCAAGAATTATCTCGTGGAAAAATAACCATGGTAAACTTTCCACTATAACAATAATAATGGGTATACAATATTTTCTCAAGTTTTGACAAATACTTGAGGATTACATTCAAAACTCTCACACTCACTAGTGTGGTAATCTCACAATCTTTCTACAAAATATTTCTTCCTATTTTGTAGGAACTCTCTATACAACTTACTGTATGTATTGTGTTTGTTTTGGTGTGTAAAATATGAAGGAAGAGGACTTCTATTTATATGTGAAATTTATGTATTATTCACTCACGCGTGGTTACTATTCATTTACGCAGAGTTACTGTTCACTCACGCGTGGTTACTGTTCACTCTCGAATTTTGCACAGTACTGTTCACGTGGGTGGAGCGTGTGGACCCCAACAATTCTCCCCTTCCACCACATGTGGAGATTCAATTAGACCCGCTTCACGTTTGCAGATCTCAAACTTATCTCGGTGTAAGGACTTGGTAAACATATCAACACCATTTTCATCGGTGTGGATCTTCTCGAGATGCATTAATTTTCTTTCAAGTGCATCTCGAGTCCAATGATATCTCATATCAATGTGATTCGATCTTGAGTGAAAAGTTGAATTTTTACTCAAGTGAATTGCGCTTTGACTATCGCAGTAAAGCATGTACTTTTCTTGCTTCAAGCCCAACTATAGTAGAAACTTCTTTAACCACGACACCTCTTTGGAAACTTCAGTCACAACTATGTATTGAACTTTCGTTGTGGATAATGCAACACATTTTTGAAGTCTAGATTGCCACGAGATAGCTCCCCCTGCAAGTCTCATTAGGTATCCAAATGTGAATTTCCTAGAATCAGCATCGCCAGCCATATCTGCATCTGTATATCCTTCTAGTAGGACGTGGTTATCACCAAACTTCAGAAGATATCTAGAAATACCTTTAAGATATCGTAATATCCATTTCACTACTGCCCAATGTTCCTTTCCTGGATTGGAAATAAAATGACTAACCACACCAACTGCATGAGCTATATCAGGTCTAGTGCATACCATAACATACATTACACTACCCACTACAGAACCATATGGTATATTTTGCATCTCCTTCTTATCTGTCTCACTTGTGGGACACTGTGCTGAGCTGAGTTTCATGTGACCCGCAAGTGGAGTGCTGACTGGCTTCGAATTGCTCATGTTGAACCTTTCAAGAACTTTCTCAATGTACCGTTCTTGAGATAACCAGAGCTTCTTGCTTTCCCTATCCCTGAAGATCTTCATTCCAAGAATTTGCTTTGCTGAGCCTAAGTGTTTCATCGCAAAGGACTTGCTTAGCTCTTTCTTAAGTTTTTCAATCTTGTTGACAGCATGGCGTACAATCAGGATGTCATCGACGTAGAGTAACAGTATGATAAAATCACCTCATGTGAACTTTTTTATGAAAACAAAGTGATCTGAGGTGTTTCTGCTGTAGCCACAGGTTGAAATGAAGGACTCAAACTTCATGTACCATTGTCGAAGAGCTTGTTTCAATCCATACAAGTTCTTCTTCAACCTGCATATAAGGTTCTCTTTCCCTTTGACTTCGAAACTTTCAGGTTGCTCCATGTAAATTTCTTTGTCTAAATCTCCATGCAAAAATGCAGTCTTCACATCAAGTTGTTCAATCTCCAGATCTAAACTGGCAGCAATTGCTAGAACAACTCTGATTGAGGTCATCTTCACTACTGGTGAGAAATCTCTTAGTAATCTACACTCTGACTGAAACCCTTCACAACCAGCCTCGCCTTGTACCTTGGTTGTGAACTATGTTCCTCAGACTTTAGCTTGTATACCCATTTATTATTCAGTGGTCTCTTTCCAGCTGGCAACTTCACTAAGTCGTAGGTGTAGTTTTCTTCTAAGGAGTTCATTTTCTCCTTCATGGCTTCTGACCACTTTTCTTGTTGGTCATGTTCCAGCTTCTACAAAACTTTGTGGCTCTCCTCCATCAGTGAGCATCACATATTCATGTGGGCTATATTTGGTAGAATGTTATTTTTCTCTGGCTGACCTTCTAACTGGAGGGACATCATCTTATGCAGGTGGATGCTGATTTTCACCCGCTTCATCATCAACCACATCATTATGCTCTGGTTGAGTATCTCCCCCATAATCCTAAACCGTTAGTGAAGGAATTGGATCTACATTGACATGAACTTCTGAATTAGATTCAGGTTTCTTTTTCGGCTTCCTCAGGAACTTGATCTTCAAAGAATACAACATCCCTACTTCTGACAACCTTTATGTTAACTGGATCCCATAATCTATAGCTGAACTCTTGATGACCATATCCCAAGAAGATACATGGTTTGATTTTGTCATCAAGATTGGATCTTTAATCCTTTGGAATATGTACGAAGCCATGCAACCAAATACTCTTAAGTATTGTAAGAAATGTCTCTCCCTGACCAAACTCTATCTGGGATGTCACCACCCAGAGGAATTGATGGAGAAATGTTGATCAAATCAACTACAGTCCTCATAGCTTCACCCTAAAAAGATTTTGACAATTTGGAGTGTGATAGCATACATAGGATTCTTTCACAAACTGTTCTTTCATCATTTCTGCCACGCCATTATGTTGAGGGGTCTTTGGGACGCTCTTCTCAATCTTGATACCATGGTTCTTGCAGTGTTGCTCAAACGGGCCTTGGTATTCACCGCCGTTGTCTGCACGGACACACTTCAGTTTCCTTCCAGTTTCTCTCTCGGCTTTTGCTTGAAAATGCTTAAAGACCTCAAATGTTTGGTGTTTGGTTTTCAAAGCAAAACACGAGACTTTTCTCAAACAATCGTCAATGAAGGTGAAGAAGTACAATGCACCACCAAGAGTTCTGTCTTTCATGTAGCACAGATCTGTGTGCACCAAATCAAGAGGTTGAGCTCTTCTTGAGGGAGAGACGCTTTTGAATGCAACTCTATGTTGTTTTCCGGCCAGAAAACCAACACAGGTATCCAAGTGTTCGCCTTTTTCTTCAGGGATGAGGTTTCTTCTAGAATTTTTTTTAAGCCTTTCTGGCTCAAATATCAGAGTCTTTTGTGCCATAACTCAATGGAGGAATTTTTAGCAACTGTATTCACTTCTCCATTTGATAACTTTGCATGCATCAAGTATAGAGAATTTTTGTTTTCTACCTCTTGATGCAACCAGAGAGCCTGCCGAGCCTCCACTTTCCTTTGCCGAAGTGGTTGGTGTATCCATTATCGTCGAGCTTGCCAACAGAAATAATGTTGAGTCTAATATCAGGAACATGTTGAACATCTTTCAAGATAAGCTTACATCATGTATTTTAAGCAGGACAATATATCCTATATCATCAAGTTCAGTGACACCTTGGTTGGCCATTCTGACTTTGCCAAAGCTACCACCAGTATAGGATGCAAACATTTCACGATATGGTGTAATATGATTGGATGCACCCGAATCTACGATCCAGTCCATTTGTTGGGATGACATACTCATAAGAGCATCATCGCAAACCATGATGATATAGCCATCAACTGCAGCTGTTGTCATATCTTTCTCTGTGTTTTCATTATTTCCACGTTTTTGCTCTTTTTTCTTCTTTCTGCAGCCTATCTCATAGTGGTTTGGACCACTGCAATAATGACATTTGAAGTCTTTTCTAGGCTTAAACTTCCCCCTTGATTTGTCTCTCGTATGTTGCCAATTTTTAATTTTACTTCTCCCTCGATCATTATTTGCGGTAACCACCGCTTTTGACTCAGAAGAATGATTTTTATCTTTTCTTTTGGAGTCTTCATTAAGAAGACAATCCTTGACCGTTTGCAAGGTCAGTGCTCCGTCTGGAACCGAGTTGATGATTGATACGACAAGAGTGTCTCAATTGTCTAGCAACGAACTGAGTAGCAATAAAGCTACAACTTCATCATCAATAGTAATCTTCATATTGATTGATTGGTTGATAAGACCCTGATAACCGTATAAAAGCACGACACTCTCTTTATCCGCTTCTTCTCCTTTAGAAGTTCCAAGATTTTAATCCTCGGCAAGACCCGCTTCTCCAAACTGAACATTAAAAGGGTGGGATGAGACGCTACATAACTAGATTCATAACCAAGCTCCCTCATGAAAAACTTCAACATGCGCCTTATCTTAGCCTCAGATGTAGCCAAACATAAAGGAAGCCTTTGCACCAACGTAATAATATCAGAATCAGACTATCCAAAACTCTTGAAAACTCCAAGTTTCATATCTAAACTCGATTTACTAAGCGAGGAAATGCTTTCCAGTCCATAGAAAAACATCCGGGAATCCCTACGAATGCAAAAATCTTTTTCCACTCTCTCCACTTTATCCTCAAGCCACTCGGGCTTCTGAAGAAAAATCCTCGGATTCCTAAGAAAAAGCTTCTCAATAACCAAACTCGAACATCCAAGATTTTGCAACAATGATATATTAGGTGCCATTGCTCTAGCTAAACGATAATGAAGCAATGCAGGTGATCTCTTAAGAGCTTTCACTACCATTTCATCACTACTCAATAATTTCCTAAGATATTCAAGACTTGGTTTAATGCCAGTATCCAAACTTGTTCTAAGAAAAGTCCCACTTCTTGAAATGACCCGAACTAAATCTAACTCGGATAACCCAAATTCTTGAAGAACCTTAATTTTGGGTTCAAGGGTTTTGCTGACATCAGCAAACAACAAACTAGGTGCTGGAGAGACCAACATTTTGATTTGGGTTTTGTCTAAACCTATTTGTTTGAAGAAATTAAGAACTAAATGAGGCTTATTGTTTCCGGGTTTCAAGAAAGTTAGCTTGGTGCTAGCAGTAATAGCTTTCTCTTTGGAGTACCCAAGTGAATTCACTAGAAATTCTGGCATTAAATTTGGTGTAGTTGTGGAACAAAAGAGTTCCAGTTTGATGGAAAGGAAGTGTCTATTTGCACCATTTTTACCAAGTCCAAACATCTGAACAAGTGCAATTATAGGATTCCAGTTACTCGTAAGAGTTGTGCAAAAAGTTAAACTAATGCAATTTCAGGGTTTTTGGTGGGGAAACTCGACAAGGAGGAGGCAAAAACGATCTCTTGAGTCCTCCTCTTATCTCAACTTGCGCACCCAAATACAATTTCACTATCCAGAGAACTAAGGCCTCGTTTGGTACACTATATTAGGGTGTACTGGACTGGACAAAAAAAATAATACAGTGTTTGGTTGTAAATTTGCAAGGGACTGGATTGGACAAAAAGTAAAAAATAATACACCCTTCTTCAACCATTTGAGACCTGCTCAATACGCGGGTCTCACTTGGACTGGACAAAATGTTTTCTCCTTCCCTCATCTCCCAAATTCTTAGCCCGCACAAAAACAGGCCCAAATTGCACACAATCAACCCCAAATCGTCTCACCCAAATCCAAACTACCATATCCATCTTACCATAACCAAATCGCATAGAAATCAGCCCCAAATCGCACACAATTGTGATGGATCAATCCTTATTGTTTATCAGTTGGCACCTTTCATCTTTGAGCAGTAGTGTTTTCTAGCTTGTATTATTTTTAGCTACATGTGATGGCGTGAGAGGTATCAAGTGTTGGAGTACTGCGCTGCGGGTTGAATTTTTATTGAAGGATGAATTCAATACACCTTTCCTGACCAATTTAACTGTAGAATCTTTCAACAAGAGAACATTGTCTTGAAGAAACAACACATGGCGGTTTCTTTATTCCCTTTCTCTTGCTGGCCATTGTAACTTAAGACTGTTGTTCTTTCGAATTTGTAGGAAAGTGTCAATGTTGGTGCCAATTTTGTGTAACTAAGCTTAAACCGAATAAGTGCATATTCATGTCTCTTTGCCGTTTTATGCAATTAATTAGTATTTGGAAAAATATGATTAATTTGTTTTTATAGGAATGGAGGACGGAGGCACGCGCCATACCGTAGGAAAGAGTACAACAAGGCGAGCATGGTCACTTGTTGAAGAAGAAGCACTTTTGGATGCAATAGATGAAGTAATTGTAAATGGTGGTCGTGCCGATAATGACTTCAAACCCGGTACTTATTCGCAACTTGAAAAGGCTATAAATATTTTATTATCACAGCATATCGATGTACTTTTGATGAACAATGACTAGTTTGAATCAAGAAATATACATGAGTAAACTTTTGATGACCAATCTTTTGTAATAGAATAACCGAAACACGTGATATATAATATAACTAAGCGTTTGTATTGCTATATTTTGATAATTTGATTAAACATATATTTAATATATTTTTTTAAAAATAGTTCAGTACAATGTATACACCAAACACAAGACAGTTGCTAAATAATACAGTCAATTGTATCACCAAACATTGTACTGGACATGGTACAATCCAACCCAGTACAGTACAATACAGTCCATTTCAGTCCAGTGCGACGTATCAAACGAGCCCTAAGGGATGTATTCAATTAGAATTTTAAAACACTATTTTGGGATAAATAAGTCTTGTGTTATTTAATAAAGACTATTAGGGGGAGCTATATCCGATAAGTTTACCAAAACAACAGTCCAAAATTTCATCCACCTTTGCAGCCTTGGCACCATCATTATGGCATGAACGTTTGGGACACCCGGGAGAGTCTGTTTTGACATCTCTTAAACAAAATAATTTTATTTCTTGTATCCAAACACGGACTTTAAATAAGTGTCATGCTTGTGCCCTTGGTAAACATGTTAAATTGTCATTTATTTCTTCTATCTCATGTAGTGTTATGCCATTTGACATTTTACATTGTGATATTTGTACATCACATGTGTTGAGTCTTCCGGTGATAGGTATTATTTACTCCTTGATGATTACTCTAATTATTTGTGGACATTCCCTTTGTCAAAAAAAATCACAAGTGTTTTTCACTTTTCTCACGTTTAGAGAATTCATCCGAACTCAGTTTGAACGGAAGATTAAAAATATTTAATGTGACAATGACAGACAATTTGACAATAATCAGTTTTGGGATTTTTTCAAAGCAAATGGTTTAAATTTTCGTCTGTCCTGTCCTCGTACTTCTTCACAAAACGAGAAGGCGGAATGCAAAATTAGAACCATAAACAATATTGTTAGAACGTCATTTGCTCATGCATCCCTACCCCCTATATTTTGGCATCATGCACTTCAAATGACCACCTACATGTTGAATATCCTTCCTCATAAAAACTTATCCTATCAAGCTACACTAAAAATGTTTTATTTACGAGAGTCATCTTATCTTCATTTAAGGGTATTTGGTTGCCTTTGCTACCCCTTTTCCATCCAACACAATCACCAAACTCCAACCCCGGTCTACTCCATGTGTCTTCTTAGGATACCCTACTTATCATCGCGGTTACAAATGTTACGACATGTCTTCCAAAAGAATAATTATAAGTCGTCATATAATATTTGATGAAACTGTATTTCCATTTGCCAAGATACATGAAACCGGGACCCACAGTTATAATTTTTTGGATGATGATAAGCTCCCGCATCTAACATAATTTTCCGCAGCTTGGTACCCACGGTTGATGTTGGCAATCGAAGGTCAAACCCACAGGACCACAGATCGATGGCCCAGCAGCCTAAGACTTCAGTCCAGCAACTTGGGCGCCTTGATGCAGGCCCGATCCATTACCTCGATTGCACAAAAATATCAACAGGGCCGTCACATGGCTAACAGCCACTGCGAGCCCACTGAAGAAACGCCCAACCACTTTTTTTCATCCCACCGGCGATCTATCCCCCTCGGCGATGGCGTCGATCCATCGCCCAACAAATCGTCCAATCACATGGCTAACAGCCACTTTGGTATACTGTGATAATATTAGTGCAATCTATCTCTCAGGGAATCAAATTCAACATCAACGCACTAAACATATTGAGTTAGATATCCATTTTATCTGTGAAAAGGTAGCTCGCGGTCAAGTGCGAGTGTTACATGTTCCGACGCATCATCAGATCGCAGATATATTCACGAAAGGACTTCCGCTGATATTATTTGAAGATTTTAGGGACAATCTCAGCATTCGTCGCCCTCCAGCTTCGTGTGGGGGAGTGTTAGAATATTATTAATTAATGTTAATAATATTATGTATTAATGTAGTATCATGTTATATATGGTAGGTAGTAAAATAATACTTTAAACAACTCTCGAATTGTATTTGAAAAGGAAACGTTTTAAGAATCAGTTGATCACTTTTTGTTTGTGCAGGTAAATGGAAGCTCTTTCGTGAGGCCTCATAAAATAAAATATCTCGAGTTTTCTTTTGTCATAAGAAATAAGTTGTTCAATAAACTCTTTCTGTGACAGAGGAGGCATGCTGATGCAATCCTTTTTTTATATCTGGTAGACAACCACAAGATTCCAATCGATATGGTGCTTTACCATTTCCAGGTTAACTAATGAGTGAAATGTGTTAGTTTATGTGATGGTATTTAACCAAGAAAAAGACGTAGAGGGAGAACGAAAATATGTGCAGTCTGCTCAACATAATAGATGCTCTCCAGGTTTATGAAAGACTGTGAACCCAGAAAGTTAAGAAAGATGTTTTGGAACAAGTGCTGTCACAACGAGGAAAAGAAATTGCATCTTGTTGACACTGTTGTAGCTGAATGTAACTGCTCTCGTTTCTCCCTCCCACTCTCCCTCAAGTACTCCGTGTTACCTAGTTTAAGATGTCTTGCATCCGTTATGTCCTTTTCTGATTGTGATTCTCTCCTTTGGTACATCAAATCCATGACAAACAGGCACCAAACAGGCAAACATCCAAGCTTTTCTCCCCCTCTTTTTTCCTTTCGATAAAGAAATAATTTATCTTGAGATCCAAGCTTAATCAGGCTAAGGTAAGAGATTATAACAATCTGTCCTGAAGTATTTGCTCATCTCCCCTGGTTCATGTATTAGTGTCTTAAGGAGCAATTATACCTCATTATCAGTAATAAACAAGAATCACCCTCGTCAAGACATGCATTCACATCATTGATGTTCCAAACAACAAAAATATTCTCACTTTTTCTGTTGTCAAACCAGAAAAAGATTATACCATTTCGGAATGTTAATGTCCTCAATTACCAGTTTCAACAATGAATGTAAATTGTTGGCACAACAGCAGCCAGAAATACAACTAAAACTAACAGTAATGTTTTAGCCAGGTAGCATGGAAAAAGATTCAATGAATACTATTCCTAAAACCAAGAAATATCAGTATGAGAAAAGAATAAACTTACCATCTTATTTTCCACTTTTGATGTAAAAATCATACGCCTCAGGCATCTCATCCCTCAAAGGAAGAGCATACTTTTCTAAAAACTCCAACTCAAAACACTTGATAACCGTATAAAAGCACGACACTCTCTTTATCCGCTTCTTCTCCTTTAGAAGTTCCAAGATTTTAATCTTCGGCAAGACCCGATTCTCCAAACAGAACATTAAAAGGGTGGGATGAGACGCTTTTAGTACGCCTGTGTTCAAAATCAGAAAACAGAAAAATCAGAAACTGGAAAAAGGAATAATGCAGAAAGAAAGAAAAATATCCGAGACCACAGAATTCACTGTGTGTCCTTAAGGAATTTAATCCCCTCACTGTACCCGAGGTTATGGATTACTTCCTCCCAGGATAAAACGGATATACCTGTCGCAGGAGTAGCGGTACTTCAAACGCCGACGACTTCGACGAACTCAAAGTTGGCAACGAACCACAGTAAGACTCGATAGTTTTATTTGTGACAGAGAATGCAGAATTTCAATGAAAGAAATTATTTTCAGTGTATTAAAAAAGAGACATTGCCTCAGTTTATATAGCCTCGAATGTGCATGTTCGGAAAGGTCACTTTGCCTTTTCGGAAAATGAAAAAAACGTTTGGGAAATATAATTTTTATTCTGCGAAAATTAATTACCAATTAATCTTTTTCCGGCGGAAATAAAAAAAATATTTTCAGAAAATTCCAAAGCCGAGCCGAGCGACGACGACGGCGCGAGAGGAGTCCCTCTTCTCAACCTTTTAAGAGCTAGAGGAAGTGCTTTCTAATATAAGCACATAACTTTTCCTTTCTACCACCGATGTGGTACGAAACTCCTTTGAAAAGGAACTTTGCTTTGAACTTCATTTTCCTTTCATTTCATTTTTTCCTCCATTTCTCATTCACACCAACTTAGCTAGCTTTAACCATTAACTAGCTATAACAATCCCCCACATGAATGGGGAATGACTATATGATGAAAAACATGCATGACAAAAAACTATGTGATTCGTAAGCAAAGATTAATCGCATCTGGATAAATAGATTTCTCTTTGAACTTTTCGTAGTGAACATATGTCGGATATACTCGGTCAATCGGTAGATTTGATATCTTTGAACTGTCGAGCTTAGATGTATACCTAGACAACCACATGTCACACAATTAACCCTTTAACCGTCTTTGGTTCTCATTGTTTTGTTCGTTTCAGCCATGAACACTGCCTGTTCATAAGTGCGTAGAGAATTGGCCTTACAGAATTCTCCTTGAAGCGGCTTACACTTCACACTTACATAGGTGATTCCTAAATGTGTCATCCCGTAGATACACTATTTGATATACCCCATACCAAACTTAGGAACCATTAAAAAGCCGTAATGCTTTATCCTGGTACTGAACATTGTCTCATCACGAGAATGGACCAAAACATTATTGTGACAATGTTGAACCGTCATCAATGACTTTGTTTGATCTCTTTGAACCTAGATCTTGGGATCACCAGTCTTCTAGGTAGAGTTACCGTCACGATGACTTGCCTCGGCCATAATCCCATTCCCCTCGATGATCTTTCAACTACCTCTCTAGTTAGGCCTTTAGTTAGTGGATTCGACACATTATCTCTTGACTTAACATAGTCAATTGTGATAATTCCACTAGAGAGTAGTTGTCTAACGGTATTATGTCTTCGTCGTATGTGACGAGACTTTTCGTTGTACATAACGCTCCCGTCTCTTCCTATTGCCGCTTGGCTATCGCAATGTATGCATACATGAGCCAACGGTTTGGGCCAAAATGGAATATCTTCTAAGAAATTCCGGAGTCATTCAACTTCTTCACCGGCTTTGTCTAAAGCTATGAACAGAGATTCCATTGTAGAGCGGGCGATACATGTCTGTTTGGATGACTTCCAAGACACTGCTCCTCCACCTATGGTAAAAACATATCCACTTGTGGATTTAGTTTCAGTTGAACCGTTGATCCAATTTGCATCACTGTATCCTTGATAAGCTGCGGGATACATTATAATGCAAAGCAAAGTTTTGAGTATGTTTCAAATACCCCAAAACTCGTTTCATTGCCAGCCAATGATTTTGGTCGGGATTACTAGTGTAGCGACTTAGTTTACTTATAGCACACACAATATCAGGTCGCGTACAGTTCATGATATACATCAAACTTCCCAACACTATGGGATAACCCAATTGAGAATGACTTTCACCTTTATTCTCTGCAAGAGCAAGGTTCGTATCAATTGACGCCTTTGCAACTTTAAAGTCCAAATACTTGAACTTTTCAAGTACCTTTTCAATATAATGAGATTGAGACAATGCTAGACCTTGAGGAGTCTTATGGATTTTAATTCCCAGAATTAAATCGGCAACTCCTAAGTCCTTCATATCAAACTTACTAGCAAGCCTGCGCTTAGTAGCATTTATGTTAGCAATGTCGTTATTAATTATCAACATATCATCCACGTACAAACAAACAATGAAGACGTGGTTCGGAGTGTTCGTAATATAGACACATTTATCACACTCATTTATCTTGAATCCATTTGACAACATTGTATGGTCAAATTTTGCATGCCACTGTTTGGTGCTTGTTTTAGTCCGTAAAGAGACTTATCAAGTCGACACACCTTCATCTTTTTCCCTGGAACTACAAACCCTTCAGGTTGTTATATATAAATTTCTTCCTCTAACTCTCCATTTAAGAAGACTGTTTTCACATCCATTTGATGGATTTCAAGACCGTACACGACCTCTAACGCTACTAACACCCGAACAGATGTAATCGTCATTACCGGCGAGTATGTGTCAAAGTAATCAAAACCTTCTCGTTGTCTAAACCCTTTAACAACTAGTCTTGCCTTATATTTATCAATAGTACCATCAGCTTTCATTTTCCGCTTGAAAATCCATTTGGAACCTAAAGGTTTATTCCCTGGAGGAAGATCAACCAATTCTCAAGTATGGTTGTTCAATATGGATTCTATCTCACTATTGATTGCCTCTTTCCAACACTGAGCTTCCGATGAAGACATAGCTTCGTTGAAAGTTCGAGGCTCATTTTCCAACAAAAATGTTAGAAATTCTGGTCCAAAGGAAGTAGACGTCCTTTGACATTTGCTGCGTCTTGGATTTTCCTCATCAGGAACATTTTCCTTTGTTTCTTCCCGAAGTCGTTTTGATTCTTTGCTAGATGACTCACATTCCTTTTTATACGGATATATGGTTTCAAAGAAGTCAGCATTATCTGATTCAATTACCGCATTCACTTGAATGTCGGGATTTTCTGATTTGTGAATCAGAAATCGATATGCCTTACTATTTGTGGCATATCCTATGAAAACACAATCAATGGTTTTAGGTCCTATTTTTACCCTTTTGGGTTTAGGAACTTGCACCTTGGCCAAATATCCCCACACTTTTAAGTATCCCAAATTGGGCTTCCTTCCTTTCCACTTTTTGTATGGAATAGATTTTGTTTTGCTATGGGGAACTCGATTGAGTATTCGGCTAGCTGTTAGAATGGCTTCCCCCACAAGTTCTGGGGTAAATCGGAACTTATTAACAGGGCATTCATCATTTCTTTCAGTGTTCTATTTTTCATTTCCGCAATTCCGTTTGATTGTGGCGAGTAAGGGGCAGTTGTTTGATGAATAATGTCATATTCTAAACATATTTGTTCAAAAGGAGATTCATATTCACCACTCTTATCACTCCTTATCATTTTAATCTTTTTGTTAAGTTGAGTCTCAACTTCAGTTTTGTATTGCCTGAATGTTTCAATTGCTTCATCTTTACTATTAAGTAAATAAACGTAGCAATATCGCGTTCTATCGTCAATAAAAGTTATGAAATACTTCTTTCCACCCCGAGATGAGATTTACTTCATGTCACAAATATCTGTATGGATTAAGTCTAAAGGACTTGAATTCCTTTCAACTGACTTATAAGGATGTTTAACATACTTAGATTCAACACAGATTTGACATTTTGATTGATTGCATTCAAACTTAGGCAATACTTCCAAACTAATCATTTTTCGCAAGGTTATATAATTGACATGTCCTAAACGTAAATGCCATAAATTATTTGACTCAAGCAAGTAAGACGAAGTAGAAACTTTATTATTATTGGCAACGACCATTACATTCAGTTTGAAAAGGCCCTCCGTGAGGTAACATTTTCCTATGTACATATCGTTCTTACTTATTACAACGCTTCGAAACAAAAACACTTAAACCGCTTCTCACTGAAGTCCAGGTAGATACTAGATTTTCCTAATTTCAGAACATACGACGTTGTTGAGAGTCACCACCTTGCCAGAGGTCATCTTCAGCAGTATCTTTCCATAACCTTCAATCTTGGCCGTTGCAGAATTTCCCATATATATGGTCTCGTCGGGTCCGGCGGGAGCATATGAAGCAAAGGCTTCTCTAACAGCACAAATGTGGCGAGTGGCGTCAAAGTCAATCCACCACTCTTTCGGATTTCCCACTAGGTTGCACTCAGATAACATAGCGCACAAATCATTAACCTCCTCGTTTGTTTCAACCATATTAGCCTGACCCTTCTTCTTTTCCTTTTTGAACACGGCGATGCGACTTTGTATGCGATTTTTCCACAATTGTGGCCGTTTCCCTTGAACTTCTTCTTGTTGGGATAGTTCCTTGGTCCCGATGCCTTTTTCCTCTTTTTCAGATTAGTTGAGGCAGTTTCAACAATATGTGCTCCCCCTATGGTTGATCTCCCATTTGCCTTTTTCTCAGCTGCCTTGTTATCTTCCTCGATTCTCAACCGGACGATGTGATCTTCCAGTGTCATCTCCTTTCGCTTGTGTTTCAAGTAATTTTTGAATTCCTTCCATGAAGGAGACAACTTTTCTATCACTTTCGCAACTTGAAACGCCCCACTAATCACCAAACCTTCAGCGAGGAGATCATGGATGATAACCTGCAACTCTTGAACTTTAGTAACAACAGACTTGCCATCTACCATTTTGTAGTCCAGAAATTTGGCAACAATGAATTTCTTTAATCCATCATCTTCTGTTTTATATTTCTTTTCCAACGCATCCCATAGTTCTTTTGATGTTCCCACATTACTATAGACGTTGTAAAGATCATCCTCCAGTCCACTAAGAATATATTTTTTGCACAAAAAAATCTGAGTTCTTCCATGCCTTAGTTACAACAAAACGTTCATTCTTAGGTGTTGATTCTGGTAAAACTGGAACGACCTCCTTAATAAAATTTTGGAGGCTTAAAGTAGTTAAATAGAAGAACATCTTTTGTTGCCATATTTTAAAATCAATTCCGGTGAATTTTCCAGGCTTCTCTGCTGGAGCCATTGCAGTACGACTGGAGGACACACCATTGCTTGTAGAACCAACCACGGGGCTGGTGTGGCAGTAGTATTCATATATGGAGTTATGTCTCCCATTTCTGTCGCAAACGAAATAACAGAAAATTTAATAAACGGTGAAGATTTTATTTCTTCAAAGCGAATAAATTTTGATAGCAACAAATATAATACACAACGGTGAAAATTTTATTTCTTCAAATCGAATCAAAATACTTGAAACAAAATGCAGTAAATTGTATGTTTTATACTTGATGAAGTTTTTATATCTTCAAATCAAGTACCCAAATGAGTAGAAAGTTATGAAAACTTTAATCTCAACCGGAGTAGAAAATCCAAAGATTTTAGTCTCCAAACAACATACAAGTTCGTTACACCGAAACATCAAACATACACGTTTCCTTTCCTTTTTATTTTAACTTTCTGAAAAAACACCTTTTTTATTTTCTGGGAAAACACCTTTTTTTCCTTTTCTTTCCTGACAATGTTCTGTAATCGTTAAACAAGAACAAGTGAACACCGAAATAATTATAAATTCCTTAAGCTTGTTAGTACTTCTGTGTTCAAAATCAGAAAACGGAAAAACCAGAAACTGGAAAAAGGAATAATGCAGAAAGTAAGAAAAATATTCGAGACCACAGAATTCACTGTGTGTCCTTAAGGAATTTAATCCCCTCACTGTACCCGAGGTTATGGATTACTTCCTCTCAGGATAAAACAGATATACATCGCGATAGCGGTACTTCAAACGCCGACGACTTCGACGAACTCAAAGTTGGCAACGAACCACAGTAAGACTCGATAGTTTTATTTGTGAAAGAGAATGCATAATTTCAATGAAAGAAATTATTTTCAGTGTATTAAAAATGAGACATTGCCTCAGTTTATATAGCCTCGAAGGTGTCTGTTCGGAAAGGTTGGTGACTGTTCGGAAAGGTCACTTTGCCTTTTCGGAAAATGAAAAAAACGTTTGGGAAATATAATTTTTATTCTGCGAAAATTAATTACCAATTAATCTTTTTCCGGCGGAAATAAAAAAAATTCAGAAAATTCCAAAGCCGAGCCGAGCGACGACGACGACGACGACGCGAGAGGAGTCCCTCTTCTCAACCCTTTAAGAGCTAGATGAAGTTCTTTCTAATATAAGCACATAACTTTCCCTTTCTACCACCGATGTAGTACAAAGCTCCTTTGAAAACGAACTTTGCTTTGAACTTCATTTTCCTTTCATTTCATTTTTCCCTCCATTTCTCATTCACACCAACTTAGCTAGCTTTAACCATTAACTAGCTATAACAGACTTTATATAACTAGATTCATAACCAAGCTCCTCCATGAAAAACTTCAACATGCGTCTTATCTTAGCCTCAGATGTAGCCAAACATAAAGGAAGCCTTTGCACCATTGTAATAATATCAGAATCAGACCATCCAAAACTCTTGAAAACTCTAAGTTTCATATCTAAACTCGACTTACTAAGCGAGGAAATGCTTTCCAGTCCATAGAAAAACATCCGGGAATCCCTACGAATGCAAAAATCTTTTTCCACTCTCTCCACTTTATCCTCAAGCCACTCGGGCTTCTGAAGAAAAATCCTCGGATTCCTAAGAAAAAGCTTCTCAATATCCAAACTCGAACATCCAAGATTTTGCAACAATGATATATTAGCTGCCATTGCTCTAGCTAAACGATAATGAAGCAATGCAGGTGATCTCTTAAGAGCTTTCATTACCATTTCATCACTACTCAATAATTTTCTAAGATATTCAAGTCTTGGTTTAATGCCAGTATCCAAACTTGTTCTAAGAAAAGTCCCACTTCTTGAAATGACCCGAACTAAATTCGACCCGGATAACCCAAATTCTTGAAGAGCCTTAATTTTGGGTTCAAGGGTTTTGCTGACATCAACAAACAACAAACTAGGTGCTGGAGAGACCAACATTTTGATTTGGGTTTTGTCTAAACCTATTTGTTTGAAGAAATTAAGAACTAAATAAGGCTTATTGTTTTCGGGTTTCAAGAAAGTTAGCTTGGTGCTAGCAGTAATAGCTTTCTCTTTGGAGTACCCAAGTGAATTCACTAGAAATCCTGGCATTAAATTTGGTGTAGTTGTGGAACAAAAGAGTTCCGGTTTGATGGAAAGGAAGTGTCTATTTGCACCATTTCTACCAACTCCAAACATCTGAACAAGTGCAATTATAGGATTCCAGTCAAGTTAAACTAATGCAATTCAGGGTTTTTGGTGGGGAAACTCGACAAGGAGGAGGAAAAACGATCTCGAGTCTTAAATGGGGGATTAAGAGGGTATTTGGCTAAACTTGTGGATCAAAGGGAGAAAACTATTTTAGTCCCTCAACTTTGCTTTTAAAAATCAAGTACCTCCCTCAACATCGAATAATTGATATTTTCCTCCTCTTATCTCAACTTGCGGCCATTAACCACTAATTTTATATTAGTCGATCGATTACCAAATGAGTAACATGAAATTTCACTTATGTTCTTTATTAATTAGTGGGTGCCCTAATTAATCATATACTATTATTTTTGAAAGAATTAATCCCTTTTTTATTTTTATTGTTATTAATGAAAGACATATATATACAAGTTACAATAGGAGAATCATATTCCTACTTTACATCTAAAACCCTATTATATATGAAGACTAACTATACAGTTATGGTAATGTTACAATACTAATTTAAGTACAAGTCTAATATACAAAATAGGTAAACCCGGATTCTGGAAATCTGGGGCGGCGCCGTGGCGCTAGGGCAAATATTCTGGACATTGTTTAACACACCCCATGATCATGCGGGCGGTTTTAAATATCTTTGAGACTTTCTCTAAAATCTTGATAAGAGTGAGGAAGACCGCTGTAAAGATGTCTGCAATCTGATATCTGAAAGGGACATGACAGACGCGTACTTGTCCTTTAGCTACCTTCTCTCGAACAAAGTGAATATTCATCTCTATGTGTTTAGTACACTGGTTTTGAACTAGATTACCAGAAAGGTAGATGTCAATTATATTATCACAATACACTAAGGTAGCCTTGTCAATAGGACAATGGAGCTCTAATAGTAGATTACGTAACCAACATGACTCGGAAACCGCATTGGCTACCCCTCTATACTCGGCCTCTGCACTTGAACGTGAAAACATGGATTGACGCTTGACAGACCATGAGACCAAGTTATTACCTAAAAAAATGCAATAGCCAGACGAAGACCGTCTGGTGTCAGTACAACCACCCCAATCATTATCTGTATAGGAGACTAGTGTAGACGTCGATGATGGATACAAATGCAAACCATACTCAAGTGTTCCCTGAATGTACCTAAGAATGAGTTTGAGTGCATTCATATGTTCAACTCTGGGATCATGCATAAACAAACACACCTGCTGTACGGCATATGTAATATCAGGTCGTGTGAACGTCAGTCTGAAGGGCTCCTAGAAGACTACGATAGCGGGTCGGATCCTTATAGAGAGAGTCAGCTACAGCACCCAACTTTGGTTTAATATCAACTGGAGTAGATGTGGACTTACGTCATCCCAGCCCTCTCAATGATCTCTACTGCATACTTCCTCTGTGATAAGAACAATCCACCTGCATGACGAGTTACAACAATTTCCAAAAAGTAACTCAATGGGCCCAAGTCCTTCATAGCAAACTCAGAACTGAGCAGCGTCATAATGGACTTTCGCAAATCATCAGAAGAGTCAGTCAAGATAATATCATCAACATATAAGAGAATGTATGCCATGGAAGAACCCCGATGATATATGAATAATGAATTATCAGACATGCTGTGAGAAACCCATAATCGAAATACAATCAGCAAACCTCTTATACCAAGAACGTGGAGACTGCTTAAGCCCATACAAGGACTTCTTCAATAGACAAACATGATTAGGATATCTAATATCCCTAAACCCCAAAGGCTGATGCATATACAATGTCTCCTGAAGATCACAATGTAGGAAAACATTCTTCACATCTAGCTGATGAATGGACCATGATTTTGAAAGAGCCAAGCTGAGCACAGTGCGAATGGTAGCCGGCTTGACCACCGGGCTAAATATCTCACCACAATCTACACCAACCTGCTGAGTCTTACCATCACCTATAAGTCTAGTCTTATGTCTTGCAAATGAACCATTAAAATTTTCCTTATGAACAAAAATCTACATAGACTGAATAATATTAACACCAGATGGACGGGGTACCAACTCCCACGTCTTATTATCAATAAGAGCATTATATTCCTCGGTCATGGCAATTTTCCAATTAGGATCATTTAAGGCAGACACATGATTACAGGGTAAGGGGGATTTAAGAATATTATAATTCAAATTAAAATGTCTCTTTGGTTTAAAAATACCCTGTTGTCTGCGAGTGATTGAACCTTGACTTCGGGCTGGACTAGGTGAATTTTGGGAATTTTCTGAAGTGTTGGAAATTACAGTCGGAAGAGCTGCGACGCTGGGCTGGACTGACCTTGACGTGACTTATATGATTCATTGAACTCTGAAGTTGTGGCGAAGCGGCGCTTCCCCAGAGGACCTTGACTTATATTGTATGTATATTTAACACACACCCGCAGACCGCAGTCATAGCGGTCGATCTTCGTACGTTGAGACTGTCTCTAAAATCTTCAAAAAGGAGCGAGGGAAGACCCTTTGTAAAGATGTCTGCAATTTGATATCTGAAAGGGACATGGCAGACGCATATTAGTCCTTTAGCTACTTTTTCTCGAACAAAGTGAATATCCATCTCTATATGTTTAGTGCGCTAGCGCTGAACTGGATTACCAGAAAGGTAGATGATGATTATATTATCACAATACACCAAGGTAGCCTTCTGAATAGGACAATAGAGCTCTAAATGAATATTGCGTAACCAACATGACTCAGAAACCACATTAGTTATCCCTCGATACTAGGCCTCTTCACTCGAACGTGATAACGTGGATTGCCGTTTGGCAGACAATGAGACCAAGTTATTACCTAAAAACATACAATAGTCGGACGTAGACCGTCTGGTGTCAGGACAACCACTCCAATCAGCATCTGTATAGGAGAACAGTGTAGACGTCGACGAAGGATACAAATGCAAGTCATAATCAAGTGTTCCCTGAATGTACCTAAGAATGTGTTTGAGCGCATTCATATGTTCAATCCTGGAATCATGCATAAACAAACACACCTGTTATACGACATATATAATATCAGGTCGTGTGAACGTAAGATATTGAAGGGCGTCTGCCAGACTACGATAGCGGGTCGAATTCCCATAGGGAGAGTCAGCTGCAGCACCCAACTTGAGTTTAGTATCAACTGGAGTAGAAGTGGACTTACAAGATGACATCCCAACCCTCTTAATGATCTCTGCTGCATACTTCCTCTGAGATAAGAACAGACTCCATGTATGACGAGTGACAAAAATCCCCAAAAAATAACTCAATGATCCCAATTCTTTCATGGCAAACTCAGAACTGAGCATTGTCATAATAGACTGGCGTAATGTATCAGAAGAAGCAGTCAAAATAATATCATCCACATATAAAAATATATAAGCCATGAAAGATAATCGACGATATATGAATAATGAATTATCAGACCTGCTGTAAGAGAACCCAATAGTCGAAACATAGTCAGCAAACCTCTTATATCAAGCTCGTGGAGACTGCTTAAGCCCATACAAGAGCTTCTTCAACAAACATATATGATAAGGATATCTAGTATCTCTAAACCCCAAGGGTTGATGCATAAAGACCGTCTCCTTGAAATCACCATGTAGTAATGCATTCTTCACGTCTAGCTGATGAATGGGCCATGATTTTGATAGAGCCAAGCTGAGCACAGTGCGAATGGTAGCCAGCTTGACCACTGACTAAATATCTCACCACAATATACATCAACCTGCTGAGTCTTACCATCACCTACAAGTCGAGCCTTATGTCTAGCAAAAGAACCGTCAGAATAAAAAATTCACATAGATCGAATAATATTAATACCAGATGGACGGGGTACCAACTCCTACATCTTATTATTAATAAGAGCATTATATTCATCGGTCATGACAATCTTCCAATTTGGGTCATTTAAGGAAGACACGTGATTACGAGGTAAGGGTGATTTAAGAACATTAGAATTTAAATTAAAATGTCTTTTTGGTTTTAAAATACTCCGTTGACTGCGGGTGACTGGACCCTGACTCGGGTTGGATTTGGTGAATTTTGGGAATTTTCGGGAGACAGGACAGATGGCCAGCAGGTAGTGGGTCTGCTGGCCCAAATCGGGAAGCACTGGAATCACTGTGCACGAGAACTGGACCAGTTCCTGGAATGGGCTGGACTGGCCCAAACCCGGTAGCTGGCCTAGTGACGGAACTGGGTGCTGTTAATTGTGCTAGTGGCGTGGGACCAGCGGGCAGTGGGCCCGCTGGCGGATTCGGGGTGCGGGACATATCCAAAAAATGCTGGATAATATAGGGTGAGATAACATCATCCAAAAAATCATACGAACTAGACACGAGATTATCTACTTTAGAAAATGGAAATTGGGCCTAATAAAAAATAACATGACGACAAATAATGATTCGTTTAGATGACAAATCAAAGCATTTATAACCACGGTGATTTGACATATAACTCAAAAACACATAAGGGATAGAACGTGCCTGAAGTTTGTTGATTATGGTGGATGAAAACAGCGGATAACATAAGCATTCAAAGACTCTAAGATGAGAATACGAAGGAGTCTTATTGTATAAAACTTGAAGAGGGGAAGAATATGTCAACCCTTTAGAGGGAAGAATATTAAGTAGATTTGTAGCCATTTGTAGCGCATGATGTCAAAACAATTGAGGGACGGGAGAATGAACCAACAAGGTGCGGATAATGTTATTAATGGTACTAATTTTCCGTTCAACTTTCCCATTTTGTGAAGACGTATGAGGACAAGAAAAATGAAAATTTATCTCATTTTGAGCACAAAACTCCCGAAACTCCCCATTGTCATACTCTTTGCCATTATCACATTGAATATTTTTTATTTTTCGTTCGAATTGAGTTCTAATGAAACCTCTAAATTTTAAGAAGATGAAAAAAACTTGAGATTTTTTCGCTATTGGAAACGTCCATAAAAATCTATAATAATCATCCAAGAATAAAACATAATAACGATGACCCATAGAACAGAGAACGAGAGATGTCCATAAATCGCTATGAATAACATCAAATGTCAACTTAATAATTTTTCCTAGAGAACAAAATTGACAATTTGGAGTACTACACGTACCCTTACAGGAAATAAACTTATTTCTATCTAAAGTAGATAAAATAGACGATCCCGGATGACCCAGACGAGCATGCCACAAAGAAGGAGCAAGAGCCGCAAAAGTGGATGGCATGGCTTGACGTGAGAAAATGAGACTTGGTGTGATTGGATAAAGATCTCCCATGCTATCACACCTCATGAGAGGACTCCCCGTCTTGAA
This sequence comes from Przewalskia tangutica, assembly GCA_029844215.1. Lineage (NCBI taxonomy): Eukaryota > Viridiplantae > Streptophyta > Magnoliopsida > Solanales > Solanaceae > Przewalskia > Przewalskia tangutica. The sequence continues at coordinate 26,511,622 of CM056736.1, read as the reverse complement.
ATCCTTCATAGAAAACCCAAATGGATCAAAATCAATAGTAACCCAATTATCAGTGATGAGTTTATGGACATACACTAAATTTTTAATTAGTTTTGGGGCATGAAAAGTATTTTTCAAGACAAGTAGTGGATGGGGAGGAGACAAAGTTTTATGACCAAAACCTTAATTGGAATCGAATTACTATTACCAATAATTATACCACGATTACTGCTCAAATTGGAATAAAATGAGAGAGTACCTTGGTCGAATGTCATGTGGGTAGTGGCGCCTGTGTACACGTATCAATTTGGGTCTGGTTGAGTCATTCCAAGCGTGTGCATCGCGACTTCAATGTCGGTTTGTGTGGGTCCCGCTGCGTGATGAGCTTGAGGGGGGCGAGCAGTATTCTGACTGCCGCTCAGGACCCATAAATTGGTGCGAAACCGAGCTCGACGAGAAACTAGGCCCGGGCCCAGGCTTAGGCTCGGTTCTCGGGTCTTGAGCTCTTTGGGTGAGCCAAAAGTGCGGGTCGCGGCTGGGTGGCGAGACGGGGACTCACTCCACTTCATTGGGGCCACAGCTGGCCCCACGTCTGCGGATGCTGCTGACTACCGCCACTGCCACTGTTTCGGTGGTTGTTGCCGTCGGTGTTGCCACCGCGATTCTTGCCATTATTTTTTCGATTTTGACCCTTTTTACCACCACCGTTGTTGCGATTTTAGCTTACGTTGGCGGAACCAGAAAGGGGAAAATTTGACACAATCATCATGACGACGGGACTAGCCCCATAGCCGCATTTTTAGCCAAACTCGCTTCTTTCAATGTGAGCATGAAGCGGGCTTGATAGAATTTCGAAAGGGGGTTACTTTGACAAAGGATTGAAGCAACCCCGTTATAGGCCTCGGACAGGCCTGCAACCATCTGTAGGACGAGACGACTATTGCTCACAGGAGCCCCACGTTGCGAAGTTGATCTGCCAAGTCCTTGAGTCGTTTACAGTAAGATTAAACGTTAGGAAAGTTCGCCATGACAACTTGAATTTTTTTTGTTCAATGGTAACAATTCGGGAATGATTGTTATCTTGGAAGATATCACGCAATCGATTCCAAGCCTCCATAGTTGTGGAGTTGGGTTCCATAATCGTCTGTAAAAGGTACATGGATATTGTGGTATAAATCCATTGGAGAACCTTTGCGTCAAGAGTGACACATAATTTTGGATCGTCTGCTTTGGTGGGCACAATCTCTGTAGTCTCCGTATCACCCTCCTTAGGAGTAGGCGGAGGTATGATGTGATGAAGAACTTGATGTGCCATAGCATGAATCTTTAATAACTCCGCCCACGTCCCATATTGGATGTTTTCTAGGTCAAGAACAATAGGAAGGACACTCTTGATATTAGAAACTGTGAGGGCATGATGAAAAGTGTTCTTATCAGTCATGGTGAATAGAACAAACTTTGGACAAGACTATATTTTAGGGAGAGGGGCTCCGGTTTTGCAGAAACTGAGGCGGGGATTCTTAGTCACTGTTTTCAAGAAAAAAATTGAGAAGGAAGTGAGAAGCGGAAGCAAGGAAAATAATCTAGACTCTTGATACCATAAAAAAATTAATCCCTTAATTATTCTTATTGATGAACGCAAAGGAAAATCATTTTCCTATTCTACATCTAAATCCATATTCTATATCGAGACTAACTATACAATTATGGTAATATTATACTACTAATTAAGCTACAAGACTAAGTCTAATATATACCAAATATACAATAAAATAGGGTTACTCTCGGTTTGGACAAACTGTACGTGATAGGCTCTCAGTTGTGGCCCATTCTCGGTTTGGACTCTATCCAATATACACACAATATACTTTATTTAACAGATATGTATAGGTACTTGGGAAGGAGAGAAATCTATATGAGTTTAATATACTGGATGAAAAGTTGATGAAATTAAGGGCGAAAGTTTCTAGTGACTGATGATAAATATGAACATGTAGTTGAGAATTTAGAGGTCACTCATATGGTAAAGATATGAATCCGATTAAAGTGTTCAATTCCAGGGGGTTAGTAATTATGATTAATCAACTGAGCACCCAATGACAAAAGTATGTAATAGAACACAAGGTGAGATTTTCAAATATATATATGATGAGAAATTGAAGAAGGGGATTTTTGTGTTTAAGGAGGAGCAAATATTTAATGATACGAATCATGTTAGACAAGTTATGTAAGAATTTCTCCGACAAAAAGGTTTTCTATTAAGAAGATTAAAAATAATAAGACAAGGTTCATTGATGTTTGTAAAGATAATGAATGTAAATGGAAGATTCGTGCCTGAAGAACAGTGCTCCGACCGACCTCTCTTATGCTGAAATGTATAGTATCAATGGTTTTCAATGTACAGGGGCTACAAGAACCGGAGAATTCATCAAATACAACTTGATACTCTCAAAGGCATTAGTATAAGCTTCTTTCCATTTGAAAGGAACACCCTTCTTTATGAGTCAACTAAATGGTTGGAATCTTCCGGCTAGATTCAAGATGAATCTTTTTCGGCAGGCTCTTTAACTCATGAATATTTTCGAGGCTTGGCCATTTTCAAAATTGCATCAATTTTGGCTTGATAAATTTTAATTCCTCGATGTCAAACAATGAAACTAAGGAACTTTTCAGAAGTAACTCTAATGGCACATTTCAATGGATTCGTTTGAAGTTGATATCTTCGAAGTCGCTCGAACACCATTATCATGTCTCGCAAATGGTAACTACTCTTTCTTGATTTTATCACCAAGTCATAGACATAACAATCAATATTCGTATGGAGCAAGTCATCAAAGATATCTTACATAGCCCTTTGATATGTGGCACCAACATTCTTTAAACTAAAAAGCATCACCTTGTAGCAATAAATACCCCTGGTGCCATGTGAATTTGGTTGTAGCCAGACGAATCATTGTCACACCTGTTTTTAACATCGGGATCTGAACGAAACTGCAACGTTGTTTTTTGGCGCGGTTCCCTGGATGGAGAAAAATGCTTGTTTTGAGGAGTTGTCACCTAATTAGTTAAGTGAATTAGGATACTTAGAACTATTGCAATAAAAATAATGCAATTCATCTCCATTTAATAGTCTGCGAAATTAATGAGATTCTGGATCAGTGTTCTTTATTATCCTAAAGGGGATGGGTTAAACATCCTTTAAGATCCGCTAACTTGCGGTTATCCGATCAAATATAAGTTGATTATCTATCATGCTTTAGAAATATATGTATTTGAAAGATATATACTTTAAGGAAAAAGAATGTATGAAAATATTGCAACGGACCTAAAAAATAAATAAACTAGCGGTTTCTGATTTTAATCTATCATTTTAAATTATTAATTCTAAGTCTACCTATTCTAAATATTTCAATAATTACAACTACAATAAAATACAATACAGAATAAATAAAACTAAAATTAAATACGACAATAACGAAAATAAAACTCTGAGGGTTGTCTTGTGCCTTTATAGCCATTCTTCATATGCTGCCAAAAACAAACAGTTAGAAACATTAAAATATAATAATATCTTCGGATCCGCGCAAAATAGTAAATGTTTTGAATACGAAGGGCTCAGATATATATAAAAAAGAGTGGGACATCCTAAACAAGTTTGCCTGCGAAAATTCGCTTCGCCAACGCATGTTGGCATCCAGTGTAAGTCGAAGAAATCATCATTGCTCAGAAGATTTTATTTCCGTCTTTGCAACTGTGGAGGCCTAAAAAATCGACGGATAACTTTTTCATCGGCCAGTGTAGTATCTGTTCAGAATCAGTATACCAACAGTGTAACATTTGTTCCAAATCAGTTTAATAAAATTGACAAAAGGCAAAAATTGTCCCAAAATCAGTTTGAAAATAGCATAACAGTCGCGGTTCAATAGCAACATCACGACGACGGTGGCTCGTCGAAAATATTGAACCATATCCAAATAAGAATAACCAACATGACAACAGTAACAACATTGAGCAAACATGACCGAGACAGAGGTCGCCAGAAAATATTTTAACTGGACTAAAATCAGTACGAAAACCGACAATAATAATAGCATCAACGCCGACAACAAGCGATGGGTCGCACGAACTTGAGAGGTCGGTGAAATCCGCAAAAATCTCAATCGAAGAAAAGCAGTTGATGGCGAAACTAGTTAACAAATCCCGAAATAAAGCCAACGAGGGGTCGTCGAAGTTTTTAAACTTCGGTTAGTTACCCCAAAGTCATAAAAATCAATCCAAACAAACCCAAAAATGCCAAATCAGTACCAATCATGAAAGAATGAAACAACGAGTCAAAGAAAACAACCAGAACAATAGCGAAAATAACCAAATTAGTCCAACAAACCACAATATATATAACAGTACAAAAAAGGGAACCAAACCGCGTCTCCGCCAGTCGTCGGTGGTTAGCTCCGGCGAGGCAGAGATGGTGCGATGTAAAAGGGTGAGATGAGGTTGAGGGTGTCGGCGACGGGATAGGTCGACGGTGACGGGAATAGTGGGTTCGACGGTGATGTTCATGAGCAGTGGTGGTGATGTTTGACGGGTAAAGGGGTTTGACAGTGATGTTCAGGAGCAGTGGTGGTGGTGTTCGACGGGTAAAAGGGTTCGACGGTGGTTGGGGGAAGTGGCGACGGACGAGCAGGGGTGAAGGGGAGGGGAATCCGACGGGTTTTATGAGAGTGTGGGAGAGGGTAAAGGGGGTGTGTGGGTTATGAATAAAATGAGAGTTTTTTTTTGGGACAACAAAATGAAGAGTGTGGTTGTGTTGTTCTCTTTCTTTTAGGGTGTAATGTTCATTTTATAGAGTAGATATTTTAGGCTTTAGGTTTTGGTTGTTTTTGGGGGAAAGGGTGGAATGGGCGAAATGGGCTAAGGGAAAAGGGGGAATTCGGCTGGGCCAATGTATTGGGCCTGGCTGGTCCGAAATTTTAAATGGGAGGTGATTTATGGGCTTTTATTTTTTTGTGTTGGGTAGACATGTTTTGGGTTGTGATTTAAAAAGTAAAGAGGGTTTATTATTTAAAGAGATGCAAAATTATTAAAATAAAAATGTCGATGTAATAATAATAATATTAAGAAAGACCTATTGCTTAATTTAAAATAAAAGACGCGATGCCATTTTGTTTTAAAATAAAGCATAGAACATTAGGTAAAATATGATTATTATAATAAAAAATGAAAAAAATGAAAAACAAAATGCGGTGTCAAAAAATACTTAAAATTGCAAGAAATAATCAAAAGATAGTCAAAATTGGGTGTCAACAACCATCCATGCAAGACATTGCTTCATAACTAGTGGTAACATTAATCATCAACTCTGGAATCGAAAGTGGAAAATCATCCTTAGGGCATGCGTTGTTGAGATATCCGAAGTCAACACAATCTCAAATTTAGCACGTCTTATTCCTTATAGGATTGATACTCAAAATCCATGTGTTGACACCCAATTTTGACCCATCTTTTAGTCATTTCTTGCAATTTTAAGTATTTTACGACACCGCATTTTAATCATCATTCTTTGCATTTTTTACATAATATTCTATGTTTATTTCTTCGCAAAATGACATTGCATCTTTTTATTTTAAATTAAGCATGTTGTCTTTGTTAATATTATGTTTCTATTATTATTACACCGTCGTTTTATTTTAATAATGTTTGCATCTCTTTGAATAATTAATTGGCACCGCGTTTTTACTTTTAATTAGGCATTAAAAATTTCTTAAATATTGCATTTTATTATTATAGCGTCGACATTTTTATTTTGATAATTTTTATCTTTTTATATAATTTTTCTTTTAAATAATTAACCTGTTTTACATTTTGTCAAACCAGTCCAGTCCGAGACACAATCCGGATCACTCCAGTCCGCCAAAAACCGAAGCCCAAACCAAGACCCAAAAATAAAGCCCAATACACTTTCATCTTGTTTCCTCCCAAAACTTAAACCCTAAACCTAAATACCCCCTATAAATAAAAAACCTACATTTCCCCTCTCCTTAACAATCAGCCGCACACCCCTACCCCTATCTCTCCTCTACAACCACCATCATCTCTCTCACACACAATTCCCTTTTCTCTATTCCTGTCGCTGAACTCCTAACCCCCCTCTGCCCATCGTCGACCACCATCACTCTCCCTCACCCTCTCAAACACTCAGCCGCACCCCACCCCTCCCCTGTCCCTTCAACTCGTCAACCAACCCACTGCCCGTCACCCTGCTCCCGTCGAACACCCTTCCGTCGGAGCTAACCACCGCGACTCTCGAACCCTCACCACTGTCAAACCCATAGAACGTCGGAGCTCCGACGATTGAGCTCCAAGAACACCCTTCTGTTCGATGTCGACCATGGCCTCTATTGTTGTTCAGATGTGGTCGAGATCGATTTGTATGATGTATGGCGGGACATATACCTTTTCCGACGACTCTTGTGAATGGAGTCGCTCCGGTATTCTTGCCATTGAAGTGACGCCGCCCATTTCCTGCTTGTTCGGTTTATATCTTGTTTGGTATGTTGTTGGTTGTGGACTGATTTCTCCTTTTTTGGGTAACTGGCCGGAGTCTTTAAACTCCGGCAACCTCCATTGCTTTGTATTTTATATATAACTGCTGTGTATTTGTTGGTTGAACTGATTTTTAGAGTTTTGGTATCTGGCTAGAGTTTGCAAAATCCGACGAAATCCGTTGGTTTATATTCTGGCCCGATTATTGCGTTCAGTTTGTGGTTTAATTTGATATGATTATTAAGAACTGGTCGGAGTTTAAAGACTCCAGCGATGTTTCGAAAGTTTTGGCGAACTATGTCACTGTTTACTTCTACTGTGCTGGTGAACTTTTACTATTTTCCGGCGTGTTTGCTGTGTTGTTATTGTTGTTCTACAGTCGATGTTTGGACTGTTTTTGACAATATTGCCCTTTAATTCATTTTATTAAACTGGTTCTGAATGAGATACTACATTTGATGGCCAATGAAAAAGTTATCCGTCGATTTTTTAGGCCTCCACAGTTGCAAAGACGGAAAATAAAATAAATGAAGCTTTCAGGGCAATGATGATTTCTTCCACTTACACCGGATAACCAACATGCGTTGGCAGGGCGAATTCTCGCAGTCGCACTTGTTTAGGCTGTCCCACTTTATTTTTATATATCTGAGCCCTCTGTGTTTAAAACTATTACTGTTTTGGCGCGGATCCGAAGGTTTTATTTATTTTATTGTTTCTAGCAATATTGGCCGATGAAGGAATCTCCGTCTGATTTCCAAGGCCTCTCCTGTACAAAAGACGATTTTTTTTGGCTTTACTTATTAATTATTGCTATTACTTTAAAATTGTTTATTTTATTACTAACACTTTTACTAAGTGTTTATGCAGGTACCCGGAGATCAATTTGTGCAGAAGGCCTAAAAAGGGCTAAAAGATGTCCCGGAGTTTTATTCGATTTTAGCTTTATTATTATGTATTGCATTTCATTGTAATTGTAAATTATGAAAGTTGCTTAGAATATGTAGAATAAAAAAGCAATAAATAATTAACCTAGGTTTGAACGGATAACCGCAAGTTAGCGGATCTTAAATGATGCCTAACCCCTTCCCTTTAGGATAATAAAGAACTCTGATCCAGAATCTCATTAATTTCGCAGACCATTAACTAGAGATTAATTGCAGTGTTTTAATTGCAATAAATCAAGTGTCCTAATTCACTTAAATAATTAGGTGGCGACTGATGCGCGAAAAGAGGCACACACTTTAACGCAAGTGCACGTTATCGTGACAAGTAATATAGTCTTGGTAAGACTGAATATCGTCCACAAGGATTAGTATTCAAGTACCAATTATCTATCTTTTGGTATCTATTTGGTAACCGATATTTGAGTTTGTTGATTATACTAACAATTATAAAGACTAATTAACTATGTGTTTACTTCAGTAGTGATGGGAATAGGGCTTCCAAGCCTCCTCAACTATCCGCTTATGTTACTTATTAATGCAATGAATTATGGTTCTTCTTCTTTTGGAGCTAGCAAGTTTACTAAATCGTTTTATACTCCCGTTAAGGCTATATAAACATTCAACCCTGATGTCGCTCCTTTCTACCTTTCGGTGATAAGGATGACTCTATAGGAGGATTAAGACCAAAAACCTAGTTAACCGTCACGCGCCATGCGTAAAATTAGGTTTTTAGACCTCTCGTTAACGCTACACAAGTAATTGAGGTATTTTCATCCCCAATCCAAAATATGTCTACCCAACTTACAGCATATTCACAACCTCCTCCTTTCGAAGTTTGATTAGAAATCATATAAATAATGATAATTAGTGATCAATTAATTACCAAGCATTCAAAGCAATTATTGGATAAATCTCAACAAGACGAAGAATAACCATAACCATGCATCAATTCATAACATAAGTTTCTAGTGATTTAACATGGAAAGCCCTATAATGGAATTAGTTCCTAGCCATTGACATGACAAGAACTAATTCAATGTTCATCATAAAAACTGAAATAAAGAAAAGAAAAGAAAAGAAAGTTACTAAAGAATGAGTCTCCAAGCCTTCTAGCATCCAAGGGTTGTGTTGTGGAATATTTACAAGATGGATTGGTGGAATGGTGGATGTAGAGTGGTGAATGGTGGAATGGAGAATGAATTCTTCTAATGATGTAGAGCCTATTTATAGACCAAGAATCCTTTTGGTAAAGGGTTAAGGATTTGTAAGTAGGAAAAGTTATTAGAATCCTTTTTAGGTAAGGGTTTTAAGGTAGGAAAAATTATCCCTTTAGGTAGGAAAAATAATCCCTTTAGGATTCTGAAAACATGTCAAATTCGGCCCAGACTTCATAAATCCCGCGTCGGCGCCGCGACCCTGCAGACTGGCGCCGCGGCGCCTGAAATTCAGCAACTCTCGGGACTTTCAGCACTTTGGGCGCCGCGGCTCCGGTGACGTTTTTCAGACGGATTATGTTTCGTCGTCATTTTTCCGTCCGGACTTCGTCGGATCTCCTCTATAATTCCCGGAACTTCTTAGACTTCATTTCTTGGCCCTTTTTGTGTTCAATTCCATCTCATTTATGCTCATTTCATCTCCTTTTCGTCATTTCTCTATTTATGACCGCTGTGACACAAAAGAAAGGAAAACAACCCTAATACTATACTAAATATAAATGAAATGAGTAAAATACTAACTAAAAATGACTCAAAAAGTGTATATAAAATATACCGATCAAATACCCCCAAACTTAACCTTTGCTCGCCCTCGAGCAAATATCACAAAAAATATAAACAAAGACGTACAAAGAAAAGAAAATAAAATGACTCAAAGACATTGATCAAATTGCTGTATAATTGTCACTTAGAAAAACATGAAGGTTAGTAGGATAATATGTAGGAACATATAGCATGAATTTTTAGCATTCTAAACACTCAAGTCAGATATTTCGCAAATTCAATTTAATCATACTCAATGGAAGTAAGAATACCTAACTATGCATGTTAATTTCAAAATCCTATGGCATGTTTACTTGCTATTCTCCACTAATCATAGATACACATATTAGAGATCTTCAGGGCTTTTCAGGGTTGTAATGTAGGCTTAGGCAGGGGTAGGTAAAAATAGGCATTTAGGCTCAATTTAGTACCATAAGCTCTTTTTCTTTCAACTCTTCTCTTTTCTTTTGATTCTCTTTTTCACTTCATACCTATCTTTCCCCTCTTTTGTTTTGAGAGAATGAGGTGTATGATGAATAGCAGGCACCCCCAAACTTAGGCTTTTGCCTATTTATTATTACTTTTTCATTGGGGTGCATCAAAATTGTTTACTCTCTTTTGTCTCTTTTTCAACACTTTATATTCCAAACATCTCAATTTTTCACTTATGGCACAAGTATGGAATTATAGGGTGTCAAAGAAATGTCTTATTTTTAGGCTCAAAGGGGCTGACTAGGGATATAATTTGACTGTCAGGGATAGGCATATAATAGTAAGAAAGGGCTAACAAAGAAATGTCTGAGTCATCTCCCTAACATGCATATCCTAACTATTTCGCCTCAAATAGCAAGCAAGCAGACACATAGATTTAATCACTAACAATGCATAAATCAAGCAAGATACCCAAAATAGTTTGATTTTTATGAATTTTTGGCATATCTATCCTAAGTGTTCAGATTGTTGCTTCTAATTCCACTACATTATTCCACTTTACTTCACTAGGCGTTTCAAGTAACTACAACATGCATGATCTTTAAAAAAAATATTATGACTAAAAAAAAAATGACTCAAACATTACTCAAAAATAAAAATAAAACAATTCAAAAAGACTCAAAAACAATAAAACATCTCCCCAAACTTAAATCACACATTGTCCCCAATGTGTGCAAGACTGACAAAAATAAAATAAAATATGGACAACTTACTGACACACCACAGCGGTCATCACGGAGGTCTAGGAGGAAAAATTCTGGAATTTGCACGGAATCTGGGTCTCTGAAGTTCGGGCGCCGTGGCCTCGAGTTCAGCGCGGCCACTGCTAATCTTGTGGCTCTCACGAAGTTGCGGCGCGCAGCCCGGCGCCCAGCGTGTGACGATCGCTTTTCTTTTTTGCGTTTTGCTCCTTTTCCTCGGTTTTAGCTTTGATCCACTGTCATCCAACAACACAAAACAAGAACCCAAGACCGTGAGACTGTTCAAGACAAAATAAAATAAAATAAATACAGAAATTATAATAACATAATTAAAAACATTGGGTTGCCTCCCAACAAGCACTGTCTTTAACGTCTTTTAGCCGGACGCAATTAACCTTTACGAGTGCCCAGTGGATCCTTCTTCTAACTGCTTGCAATCCGCAGAGTTATTGTTGCAGGTCTCACTTCAACTACAACAATTGCTTCAAACAAGGGCCTCCAATATACGATTATCCCCCAAGTACACAAGACGTGCTTGTCTTTTAGGCTCTCTCTAATGTAGGGATCAATGAGATTCCCAACATCTCTCAACTCTAGGGGGTGCCCTTGATGGTATGGAACTTCTGTTTGGGGGTCAACATTGACAGCTGGTGGTGTTTCTTCTGCAATAGGTACAAGAAAAAGATTTTCCAAGGAATCCAAAAATATGAATGATTAGATCTCAGTACCCTTTTCCTTCTCTACACCAATTATCTCGCCAGATTCCTGAACAGCTGAGTGTGGTTCAGGCTCTTCTATTTGCTTACCACCTCCCATAATGATGTCGCTAGGCAGATTTGCTTGAGTTTTATTGCTCATCTCATCCATCAATTGCCCTATTTGTGTCTCGACTTTACGAGGACTCATGTCTCGGCCATAAATCGGGCACGACACTTGGCGAACATAAGTATGCCCGCCTGCAACTCATTTCGATCTTCCTCTGACATCTGTGGGTTAAGCTGCTGTTGATGACTCCATTGTCTCTGATAGTAGTAGTCCATGTGTCCTGATTTTATTATATATATATATTTCTCATTTTTTTTTCGAATTTAACCTGCAAAATAAGAAAACAACAAAAGGTGACAAAACGATGCTCGCAGAACAAGTTAGAAACTTGTTCTTGGAGCAAAAAAACAAAAAAACAAAAAAAAACAGAAATAAAACCAAATTAGAAATTAAAAATAGATAAAATTGATATTGAACTATGCCTAATCCCCGGTAACGGCGCCAAAAATTTGATGCGCGAAAAGATGCACACACTTTAACGCAAGTGCACGTTATCGTGACAAGTAATATAGTCTTGGTAAGACCGAATATCGTCCACAAGGATTAGTGTTCAAGTACCAATTATCTATCTTTTGGTAACCGATATTTGAGTTTGTTGATTATACTAACAATTATAAAGACTAATTAACTATGTGTTTACTTCAGTAGTGATGGGAATAGGGCTTCCAAGTCTCCTCAACTATCTGCTTATGTTACTTATTAATGCAATGAATTATGGTTCTTCTTCTTTTGGAGCTAGCATGTTTACTAAATCGTTTTATACTCCCGTTAAGGCTATATAAACACTCAACCCCAGTATCGCTCCTTTCTACCTTTCGGTGATAAGGATGACTCTATAGGAGGATTAAGACCAAAAACCTAGTTAACCGTCATGCGCCATGCGTAAAATTAGGTGTTTAGACCTCTCGTTAACGCTACACAAGTAATTGAGGTATTTTCATCCCCAATCCAAAATATGTCTACCCAACTTACAACATATTCACAACCTTCTCCTTTCGAAGTTTGATTAGAAATCATATAAATAATGATAATTAGTGATCAATTAATTACCAAGCATTCAAAGCAATTATTGGATAAATCTCAACAAGAAGAAGAATAACCATAACCATGCATCAATTCATAACATAAGTTTCTAGTGATTTAGCATGGAAAGCCCTATAATGGAATTAGTTCCTAGCCATTGACATGACAAGAACTAATTCAATGCTCATCATAAAAACTGAAATAAAGAAAAGAAAAGAAAAGAAAAGAAAGTTACTAAAGAATGAGTCTCCAAGCCTTCTAGCATCCAAGAGTTGTGTTGTGGAATATTTACAAGATGGATTGGTGGAATGGTGGATGTAGAGTGGTGAATGGTGGAATGGAGAATGAATTCTTCTAATGATGTAGAGCCTATTTATAGACCAAGAATCCTTTTGGTAAAGGGTTAAGGATTTGTAAGTAGGAAAAGTTATTAGAATCCTTTTTAGGTAAGGGTTTTAAGGTAGGAAAAGTTATCCCTTTAGGTAGGAAAAATTATCCCTTTAGGTAGGAAAAATAACCCTTTAGGATTTTGAAAGCATGTCAAATTCGGCCCAGACTTCATAAATCCCGCGTCGGCGCGACCTGTGACTGGCGCATGGCTGAAATTCAGCAACTCTCGGGACTTTCAGCACTTTGGGCGCCGCGGCTCCGGTGACGTTTTTCAGGCGGATTCTGTTTCGTCGTCATTTTTCCGTCCGAACTTCGTCGGATCTCCTCTATAATTCCCGGAACTTCTTAGACTTCATTTCTTGGCCCTTTTTGTGTGCAATTCCATCTCATTTATGCTCATTTCATCTCCTTTTCGTCATTTCTCCATTTATGACCGTTGTGACACAAAAGAAAGAAAAACAACCCTAATACTATACTAAACATAAATGAAATGAGTAAAATACTAACTAAAAATTACTCAAAAAGTGTATATTAAATACACCGATCGGCGACTCCTCAAAATGAGGATTATTGCTCCATCCAGGGAATCGCGCCAAAGAGCAACGTTGCGGATACCGTTAAGACCGCGAGGTCAAAAACGGGCGCGACAACATGTCAACTCCACTGGGGATAATCAGGTTCTTGACTATAGCAAACCTAGGTTTATTATTGCTTGGCTTTATTTTTATTTGTTTTAAATGCCTTAAAATTGCTTGCTTTAATCTTGTATGCTTTGCTGTTTTAATTGTTATTTACTTTTACTGTTTTCCTTAAACTGGCATTCCGCTCATATTTCTTCCACTCTGGAAAATCCACATTATCACACACTACATGCGAGGTGCGTTGGGTGCATCAGCAAAATTCTTTCTTCAAAACCCAAATTTAGGAGAGTTGGTAATATACGTGGAGTGTCCGGTCTAACCGGTGGCCGCGTAGCCTTCTCACTCGAGTTGTTCGCTCGGGAACCTTGCGTTTAGTAACTCAAATCTTAGAAAGATTAAGATAGAGATATACCACTTTTTTTATTAAGTCATGCACATAAACCTTAGGTGGGTTAATCCTTGGTATTAACGCCACAATTAGAAATCCACCAAACTTGTCGACGGGTTTCACAACCCAACGACCCATTAGCATACTATGTGTAGCGTGATGATGATAGAAGGATCCAAGCCTGATCATGACACGCCGAAATTGGAAAAAGTGCACCGTCATTTGGTCGCCATTTTCAACAAAAGCATTAATGTTTAGCAACTTTGGTCAATTTATCTCAATCTCGCATATCTGGCGTTTAGACCGACCTCTGGCATAAGAGAGGTCCCATGCATATTAGGGCGCGCGCTTGATTTGCATGCTTTTGTTTACTATTGTTGTCGCTAGCAATTCTCTACATATTATTTAACGCAATAATTACCCTTTTAACCCATGTACATATCATGATATGTGCTTATAACTCTGGCCATGAGCATTTGCATTTTTGCACTTTTGTTGTCACATTGCAATCAGGGCTTCTACTGCGTAAATCGCTCTTGAACAACGCGATTTGGACTTTGTGAAGCATCAACCACCAGTCCGGTCGAATCAAGCAGGAGAGTCTTTGACTATATTGTCACGCCCTTACATTTTACTATTTTTGTGGCTTGCCTACTCTCACTCATTTGTCATATCTTTTGCAGGAAAACCGTCCTCGCAAATAGTCGAGGGCGGCCGGAAGAAAATAAAAAAAAAGGAAGAAAAAGAAAAGAAAAAAAATCATCACAAGAATGAGCTGGAGTTATGTTGACGGAAAAAAGTCAGCTTATATCAAATTCAACGAAGCATCGCTCTGGGTCCTATATTTTGTATATTTTTTTTTTTGCAAATTCAATTGATATGGCTAGTGTCGATTACGTAATTCCTTATCATGCATTTTACAACATAATCATCCCGAACTACGCGTGTCTGATTCTCACCACACGGTGTGATACGTAGGCAACCCATTTTGGGTTCGACACCACAAAAAAAATAATAAAGAAGCATATTTTCTCACTCATGCATCTCATTCATCATATTTTCGGGCATTTATTTTTTCTGTTACATTCATTTTACTTTGCATTCGTCCACAGTGGACAATCATTTCTTTTGCACAACTTTATATTGCTATCCTTTCATTGATAAATTCTTTTCAAGCATACATTTTATAACATATCTGAACGAACTACGCACACCTGATTCTCGTCAAAGATGAGATACGTAGGCAGCCCTACTCGGGTTCGGTACCATTTATTCAAAAATACAAAAATATTTTATTCAAAAAACATAAAATATCTTTAAAAAAAATATAAAAAAAGAAAGAAAGAAAGCTCTTTAAGTATCATTGTTTGATTTGGTTGATACCAACACAGTTAGGAGTGTGCATAGAAAGACCGAGTAATAATCAGTATGAGTTGACTTCGTGATAAACTATAGATTCTTTTAGTACCTCTCACTCACACCTGTAATGACATTCTTGCATTCTTTTAAGATAAGAACGAAACCAACCTCATCGTTTCATGTGCATTGTGTGGTGAGTTTTAGAATAAGTTCAATTGCACTGCATTGTGATCTAGAGCTTGGCCTGAATGTTTGTTGAGGCGAAATCCTGAGTAACACTCGGTGTAGGAAATGATCGTAGGCTTTCTTTGACCCGTTTGAGCTTTTTCAGCCTACCAAATAACATTATCCATAGTACACTCCTTTGAGCCTAAAACCTATTCTTTTGAAAACCGCATATTACACTTATACCCTTTCTGAGTGCGTACGCACTATCCCTCTCTTGGCTCGACCTCCTTGAGCGCTTTGGAAATGTGCATGTGGCTGACAAAATTCTGCGTCGAAGTTTGCAAAGACAAAAATTGTCAAAGTCCAAAAGGGAAAAGAAAAACATAAAGGGCGAATTCACAAAAAGAAAGAAATCAAAAGGCCCGACATTAAAAAAAAAAGAATAAAAATGAGAGAATAACTTTGGAAAAAACGGGCTCCAAATGAAAGATTCAAAAGGAAGTCAGTACAGAAAAACTGGGACAAAAAAAACAGGTCATCATTAAAACACACAAATATCAAACACGGATGTAGTCCAATGCTCGAGGAAGGACTAGTCACTTTTTACCCAAATAATATTCATCTCTTCCCCCAAACCTACATTACAAGCCCGTGACAAGCCCTACATGATCTTATACTGAGGGTTCTCACATTAGTGAATACTTACATGACGGTCAAGCCTATGGTATCACAATTGCATGCATTGAACATCCTTTTGAGTGTGAGCGTACTTCTCTAAACGTCCCAAAATTCAAAATACTGGAATATATGTGAGAAATGGGACTTTCTTTCAGTGAGGGCATTTGAAATGTGAGATTACGTGTAGTTCGAAACCTTGGTTGCAAGCAAGTGTGTCGATACTTAGGTGTCTGAGGTACCATTTGTAACTATAGGAATTACCCTAGGAGTCCGTCTCGGTTAGACTAAAAGTAAATAACGTAATTCCTAAGCACAATACTAATTGTTGGTGTCAACTGAAGTCAGAACGTGATGCTGTCTTTCCACTTTTCAGAAGAAAAAAAAACAAAAAATACATATATAAAAATTCTTATTTTTTGCATCACGAACTACGTTTTGACCTGATTCCCTCAGCGGCATACGTAGGCGGCCACATTGGCTTCGGTCTCATTGTTTGAAAACCCATAAAAATCATTTTTTGCATCACGAACTACGTCTTGACCTGATTCCCTCAACGGGATACGTAGGCGGCCACATTGGCTTCGGTCTCATTTTTTAAAAATTGCATAATTATTTTTGCATCACGAACTACGTCTTGACCTGATTCCCTCATCGGGATACGTAGGCGGCCACATTGGCTTCGGTCTCATTTTTGAAAATTGTACAATCATTTTTGCATCACGAACTACGTCTTGACCTGATTCCCTCATGAGGATACGTAGGCGGCCTAAATCGGCTTCGGTCACACCATTAGAAATCTTCTCATTGGCTCGCGTGCGACAGAATGCGTTTGATTATTCCGAAAAGAGATATGAGCAATTTCCGCCAGAGTTAAGTCTTGCCCACGCGCATCGCATAACGAAAATTGGGATAATTTTGGGAAATGCACCGTGAAGAGATCATAATAAGGATTCCAAAAGAAATCAGTAATCGCAGCATTCAGCAAGCATTCGCAGCATCCAACAAGCCCACGCAGAGCATTCAGCAAGCATTCGCAGCATCCAGCAAGTCCGTGCAGAGACTACATCAGCACTCGCAACATTCAGCAGGCATTCACAACATTCAACACGTCCGTGCAAGGATGAAATCTCAGCATTTGCAGCATCACATCAATATAACCGCCATCACATTTTATATGATAACATTTCTACTCATACAATTGCATTGCTTATAAATTCATGCGTTATCATTTTTGTCTTAACATTTATGCACTAACCTTTTGCTTAAGTCTTAGCATGCAGGAGCAAGAGCACAACGTGGATCTTCTCTTACAGCGAACCAGAGCAATTTGTTGGGGGCCAACCTTCCCAACGAATGACAGAAACGGCCTCGAGCGTCGGTCCACTCATCCCGCATCACCAACAAGCTCAGCGTCATCATAAGTCGATACCGATACACCCCTAAGTCCAAACCAGTCTGAGCATGCAAGCATCAAGAGCCAAAGCTACAAAGTTGATGCAAATCAACCACTCCTTTCCTAAAACTCACAAGTTTTCTTTGAAGCAGAATCTTCATATCAGCAAAGACGGGAGGGCAACAATAAGACAATGCGGGTTACAAATGCACAACGTCTATGCAATGACGTTATCTCAACCCAGACGAGTCACAAAGCAGGTACGTCCATAAAATGACATAATTTTATTTTAAGTCTATGCAACGGCTTCATCTATGTTTCGTCTATACAACAACGAGCATCTGCATCGCGTCTATGCAACGACGCCATCTCATGTAAGCCTATGCAACTGCTTCATCTATGTTTCATCAATGCAACGATGAGCATCTGCATCGCGTCTATGCAACGACGCCATTTTATGTAAGCCCATGCAACGACTTCATCTATGTTTCGTCTATGCAACGACGAACATCTGCATCACGTCTATGCAACGACGCATTTCATGTAAGCCTATGCAACAACTTCATCATGTTTCGTCTATGCAACGACGAACATATGCATCACGTCTATGCAACGACGCCATCTCATGTAAGTCTATGCAACAACTTAATCTATATTTCGTCTATACAACGACGAGTATCTGCATCGCGTCTATGCAATGACGCTCTTTCATCTAAGCATATGCAACAGCTTCATCTATGTTTCATCTATGCAACGACGAGCATCTACATCGCGTCTATACAACGATGTTATTTCATGTAAGCCCATGCAACGACTTCATGTATGTTTCGTCTATGCAACGACGAACATCTGCATAGCGCACTCTTACTGCTCTTCTCAGGTTCACCTCTTCTATGCAACGACGCATTTCATATAAGCCTATGCAACGACTTCATCATCTTTCGTCTATGCAACGACGAACATCTGCATCGCGTCTATGCAACGACGCATTTCATGTAAGCTTATGCAACGGCTTCATCATGTTTCGTTTATGCAACGACGAATATCTGCATCGCGTCTATGCAACGACGCCATTTCATGTTAACCTATGCAACAACTTCATTTATGTTTCGTCTATGCAACGACGTCGTTTCATGTAAGTCTATGCAACGACTTCATCTGTGTTCCGTCTATGCGACGATGAGCATCTACATCGCGTCTATGCAACGACGCCATTTCATGTAAGCCCATACAATGACTTCATCTATGTTTCATCTATGCAACGACGAACATCTGCATCACTTGTATGTAACGACGCCATTTCATGTAAGTCTATGCAACAACTTCATCTGTGTTTCGTTTATGCAACGACGAGCATCTGCATCGCGTCCATGCAATGATGCCATCAACATCTACAAACACCATGTCTTTTCCAGCACCACATCACCTGCAACCCAGTGTCAATCATAATTCGACGCTGAGACAAATTTTGAATCTGCATCGGCATTGTCTTTAATTTTGTAGCATCTCAGCAGCCCATTGTCATCATGATTCGATAATGGGACAATTTTAAATCGGCGTCTACCTGCTTTAATGTTCTAGCATCGCAGCAACCCAGTGTCCTCATAATTCGACACTGAGACACATTTTAAATCCGCATCAATTTTGTCTTTTATTTTGGCATCACAGCGACCAAGTGTCATCATAATTCGACACTGGGACAAAATTTTGAATTTGCATCAGCTTTTGCCTATTCTTTTTCTTGATCTTTGTTTTAATTCTGACGATGAGGACAAAATTGGCTACAAGTCAACGTCTTTGTCCGGAAACTCTTTCATCGTCTTGGGTCAAAGAGGGACAAGCTGTTGACACCCAATTTTGACCCATATTTTCGTCATTTCTTGCAATTTTAAGCATTTTAGGACACCACAATTTAATCATCATTCTTTGCACATTTTACATAATATTCTATGTTTATTTCTTCGCAAAATGGCATTGCATCTTTTTATTTTAAATTAAGCATGATGTCTTTGTTAATATTATGTTTATATTATTATTACACCGTCGTTTTATTTTAATAATGTTTGCATCTATTTAAATAATTAATTGGCACCGCGTTTTTACTTTTAATTAGGCATTAAACATTTCTTAAATATTGCATTTTATTATTATAGCGTTGGCATTTTTATTTTGATAATTTTGTATCTTTTTAAATAATTTTTCTTTTAAATAATTAACCCGTTTTGCATTTTGTCAAACCAGTCCAGTCCGAGACACAATCCGGATCAGTCCAGTCCGCCAAAAACCGAAGCCCAAACCAAGACCCAAAAAATAAAGCCCAATACACTTTCATCTTGTTTCCTCCCAAAACTCAAACCCTAAACCTAAATACCCCCTATAAATAAAAAACCTACACTTCCCCTCTCTTTAACAATCAGCCGCACACCCCTACCCCTATCTCTCCTCTACAGCCACCATCATCTCTCTCACACACAATTCCCTTATCTCCATTCCCGTCGCCGAACTCCTAACCCCCTCTGCCCATCGTCGACCACCATCACTCTCCCTCACCCTCTCAAACACTCAGCCGCACCTCACCCCTCCCCTGTCCCCTCAACTCGTCAACCAACCCACTGCCCGTCACCCTGCTCCCGTCGAACACCCTTCCGCTGGAGCTAACCACCGCGACTCTCGAACCCTCACCATCGAACCCGCCATAAAAGCGTGAACTCGACGATTGAGCTCCGACGAACACCCTTCTGTTCGCTGTCGACCATGGCCTCTATTGTTGTTCAGATGTGGTCGAGATCGATTTGTATGATGTATGGCGGGACATATACCTTTTCCGACGACTCTTGTGAATGGCGTCGCTCCAGTATTCTTGCCGTTGAAGTGACGCCGCCCATTTCCTGCTTGTTCGGTTTATATCTTGTTTGGTATGTTGTTGGTTGTGGACTGATTTCTCCTTTTTTAGGTAACTGGCCGGAGTCTTTAAACTCCAGCAACCTCCATTGCTTTGTATTTTATATATAACTGCTGTGTATTTGTTGGTTGAACTGATTTTTAGAGTTTTGGTATCTGGCTAGAGTTTGCAAAATCCGACGAAATCCGTTGGTTTATATTCTGGCCCGATTACTGCGTTCAGTTTGTGGTTTAATTTGATATGATTATTAAGAAATGGTCGGAGTTTTAAGACTCCAGGGATGTTTCGAAAGTTCCGGTGAACTATGTCATCATTTTTCTCTTTGTGCAGTGAACTTTTGCTATTTTAGGCGTGTTTCTTTGTGTTATTATTGTTGTTCTTGATTATTTGTTTGACTGTTTTTTAACAATATTGCCCTTTAATTCATTTTATTAAACTGATTCTGAATGAGATACTACATTTGATGGCCAATGAAAAAGTTATTCGTCGATTTTTGAGGCCTCCACAGTTGCAAACACGAAAAATAAAATAAATGAAGCTTTCAGGGCAATGATGATTTCTTCCACTTACACCGGATAACCAACATGCGTTGGCATGGCGAATTCTCGCAGCCGCACTTGTTTAGGCTGTCCCACTTTATTTTTATATATCTGAGCCCTCTGTGTTTCAAACTATTACTGTTTTGGCGCGGATCCGAAGGTTTTATTTATTTTATTGTTTCTAGCAATATTGGCCGATGAAGGAATCTCCGTCTGATTTCCAAGGCCTCCCCTGTACAAAAGACGGATTTTTGTTGGCTTTACTTATTAATTATTGCTATTACTTTAAAATTGTTTATTTTATTACTAACACTTTTACTAAGTGTTTATGCAGGTACCCATAGATCATCTTGTGCAGAAGGCCTAAAAAAGGCTAAAAGATGTCCCGGAGTTTTATTCGATTTTAGCTTTATTATTATGTATTGTATTTCATTGTAATTGAAAATTATGAAAGTTGCTTAGAATATGTAGAATAAAAAGGCAATAAATAATTAACCTAGATTTGAACGGATAACCGCAAGTTAGCGGATCTTAAAGGATGTCTAACCCCTTTCCTTTAGGATAATAAAGAACTCTGATCCAGAATCTCATTAATTTCGCAGACCATTAATTGGAGATTAATTGCAGTATTTTTATTGCAATAAATCAAGTGTCCCAATTCACTTAAATAATTAGGTGGCGACTCCTCAAAATCAGTATTATTGCTCCATCCAGGGAATCGCGCCAAAGAGCAACGTTGCGGATACCGTTAAGACCCCGAGGTCAAAAACGGGCGCGACACCATGTAGGGTATTTAACTTCATGAATAAAGCTAGCTTCAATGAGTTTGTTCACTTCATTTTCAATCAATGAAACCAATTCTAGTCTGAAACATCTCTGGGTCTGCTTAATAGGACGAACACCATTATTGACTACAAGAATTTGGACTGTTACTTTGGGATCTAAGCCAGGCATTTATTTATAACTCCAAGAAAATACATCCCTATATTCTTTGAGTATCTCCATGTAAGTATTTTCTTCATCATCTGTTAGAAAAGAACTTAGGTAGGTAGACAGGCCTTGGATCTTCATCATTATTAAGATTTATTTCTTTCAAGGAGTCTATAGTGGTATTCACCCCTTTTTCAAGTTCTAGTAAAGCTTCTCCAACATCTTCATCTCTTAATGATAACCTTCATTAAAAGATATATGGTAACATCAGGAAATATCTTCTAACTTCTCGTCATTCTTCATTTGAGATAAGGTATCTCGATCAGTTTGTGCAGTAATCTGATATGAACAGCCTACACTTTGCTTTTAGTATCTCCCCACATAAAACCACAAATTCTGTTTGTCGCCTCATTCTAGAAAGAATCAAACTTTGGAAATCCTTTTGGGTTTTAGGTGCAGTAGGAATTTTCATGCTTTGAACATTTCTATGGAACTTGTTATGCTTCTTCATCTTCAATGTCCCAAACCTCTCAAATATAGAAGCTTTTGTAGTTGGCTTTCCAAGCAGATAAAATACCAAAAGCCTTTTACTGGAAGTAATAGACTCATCTTCCATAATGAAGAAATTGCTACTTACCCTTCTTATAGAGATACAGACTGGCATAGGTTGGTTGTATCCCAAATCATCATGTGATTTCATCATAGAGGCTTCTGCTAGATGTTTCACTAACTTTGATGGCTCATTGGGGTTGTACCCAGCCTTGACAAATAATTTGTAAGCATTTGAATCAAAGCCTTCATTTGTATGATTTGTATGGAGTGCCACATTTTGCGGTGGATTCTGAGTCATAAACTTTCTAAGAAAGCTTTAAGGATATATTTATCGCGTGAATTCGCTTGATAAGAAGAGTTATCCCCCTAGCACATTTTTTTAAGTGTAAGATAATTGACCTTCATCACCTTTGGAATGTAGCGAAGCACATGAGTTATATTCTTCTTCGAGGACACGATATTCCCTATATTCGGACTAGAGTGCGGCTCTTTAATGCCAACTTTGACTTTTTTAGCAGCGACCTCAGCTCTTTTGGTTGTGATCTTTTTACTCTTGACAGTTGTGACATCTTCGACTTTTACTTCCTTCATAATATAGTTCTTCAAGTTGAACTTTGCATCAGTGAAGTGTGACTAAGCTTCTGTAAATGGCTTATCATCAGAAACCATCTTCTTTTTTACGCTGCCTTTGAGATACTTCAAACGTTGATAGTAAGAAGATGGGACAACTTGTTTCTATCCATTCTAGACACTGGAGAGTACGTGTCAAAATAGTCAAGGCCTTCCTTCTGTCGATAGCCCTTGACTACCAACCTGACCTTGTACTTATCTATAGACCTATTTACTTTATACTTCCGTTTGAGTATTCATTTACAACCCAACAGTTTGTTTTCCGGAGGAAGATCAACCAATTCCCAAGTATGGTTGTGCAGGATGGAGTCTGTTTCACTCTCAATAGCTTCTTTCCAGAGCGGTGCTTCTGGAGTTGACAACGCTTTATACTTCCGTTTGAGTATTCATTTACAACCCAACGGTTTGTTTTCCGGAGGAAGATCAACCAACTCCCAAGTATGGTTGTGCAGGATGGAGTCTGTTTCACTCTCAATAGCTTTTTTCCAGAGCGGTGCTTTTGGAGTTGACAACGCTTCAGCAATTGTCCGTGGTTCATCATGAACCATATAAGCCACAAAGTCAGGACCAAATGACTTATCTTTCCTGACCCTTTTACTTCGTCTTGGTTCCATCTCTGGAGCCTCCAAGTCCTGAAAATCTGAAACACTAGATTCCAGATATTCAGCCACTTCGGAGTCCACTAGATCTGAACCACCTACATCCAGGGAAGCCAATGACTCATGGATCTTGAGAGCTTTGTTCATAACTTCGTTTGCGAGAGGTTATGTCTCTTTCATTTCTAGGAAACGTAACCTCAGATTCCATTATTGTACCCACATGGATGCCTGGTACATCTGACATATGCACTAACAAGTGATAATCACTACTATTATTTGCATATCCGATGAAAATGCAATCTACAGTCTTAGGCTCAATCTTGATCTGCTTTGGCTTAGGTACTTCAACCTTTGCCAAACAACTTCACACCTTTAAGTATTTGTAGGTGGGTTTCTTTTCCTTCCATCACTCGTATGTAGTTTTATCCTCACCCTTATGTGTGACTCTGTTAAAAATCGTATTAGCGGTAAGGACAGTGTTACACCCCGTATTTACAGGACATGTTTTAAGAACGTACGTAAGATCTCGAAAGTGTTGAAAATTGAGACTTGTAAATTTTTTTTATCGGAATTATGAAATTTGTCGGAAAACGAAATATTGCGACGAACGGGAGGGCGACACGTGTCACCCCCTATATGGTCTTGGACGAAGTGACATGGAGGAAATGGTCTTTTGACCACAAATTAAAAGATCAAGTCTTGCAAAGACATTTAGCATGACATTGTTGACTAGGTCAATGCCACTTGGCTTGATCCATGTGAAAAGCATCCAAACCACCCATTTGTTCTAATCTTGACCCTCCATTTTTTTTATATAAGCTCCCTAGTGCAAGACAAGGCTTAACACTTAGCATTTTTTTTCAAGAATTGATGGGAAGCTCTCGGCCAACCTAGGTTTCCAAAGGAAAGATTTTCAATTGTTGTCCAAAAATTCCCCCACTTTAAACCAAGGTTCATGAGTGTTATGTAAGAGTATCTCAATAGAAAAATCCCGGAAAAAAGAGTTTTCGTATTAGTCGCAAAGTGAAAACCTAATGGTCTTTCTAGGTTTTGTTTGGAGAATTGAAGGATAATTGTTGGTGTGGTTCTAAGGGCCTCAACAAGCGGATTGAAGTGTCTTGGAGAGGCTCTAAACTACTAAGGAAGCGACTTGGTTGGAATCGGATTAAGGAACGTTAAGGTATAATCTTGTCTTTTAAGTTGTTACAAGATTATATATTTATTTTGTTGTTGTTAGCTTTACTTGTTGATAGCATGAAGTTGGTATGTTGAAGTTTATAAGTATTATGGATTGCTTGTAGCTTAATCCGAAATGTTGTGCAAACGACGAAAATTGGATTACTAGTTGGTCGTTTATTAGAAATCGTCGCGTGTTACTTACTTAAAAGATTATGGTTGTTATAATCAAATACGACTTGATATCATGTTATGCTACCAATTTGGATTGAAATGGAAATTTGATAAGAATTGGTAAGGTTGAACTCAAGGTGGCCGAATTTGGACTTTTAGTTTGTTTTTCATTTGTATTGGACTACTTTCTAAATTGTGAGCCAATTGGGGCTGTTTAGTTTTTATTTGTATTGGAGTACCTTATAGAAATTGTGAGCCAATTGGGGCTGTTTGGTTATTGTATTCGGCCTTGAAAAAGGTGGCAAAGTAAGTAGAAACAAAGGAAGTCTTTGTCAGATTTTCCGTAGAATTTGGCGACTTAGCACTTAGAATATTCTACGTTTGAAGTAAGAGGTTAATGGGCGTATTGTGACCATGATAGGTTGAAGTACTAAGTATAGCGTATCCTACTTGAAGAATGGAATAGCTCGAGGTTGAAGTACTTTGGAGCATTTTGCTCTTGTCGCTAGTCGTCGCGGTATGTGAACCCTTCTTTCTTTGGCATGATCCTACGTATGAAATATCCACGTGATAGTATTTCAAGATTTCTTCTACTCTTAGAAGTTAAGAAGTATTTACATTGTTGAATCTAAGTTAAGAGTATGTTTAAATTGTCCTAAGTCCTTACTAGGTCTTATGGGAGGCGTTAGTAAACGGTTAGGAAGTTATGAGCTTTGATTTAAAGGCTATGTGTCTTGATTTGTTTAAAGTAAGTAAGCGGATTTTATGTTCAAAATGACTAGAATTTATATGTGAAAAAGGGTTTTATTTTAAAAGTGAAAGTTATATGGTTTTAAGAGAAGAAGTTACTTGGTTTTGGAAGTGTATGGAACTTTGTATATTTGTTTATAAGTATAAGTAAGTGGACTTTAAAGAATATCGTTATAAGGTTTTAAGACTATGAACTTTGGTTGTCTTCTAAGGATTATGAAACTTTTTTTAAATTGTGGACTTGATTTCTAAAGTATTGATGACATGATTTCAAAAGTATGTGACTTGAAGTTTGAAAATTCTTTTAAATGCGTATGTACGTAGTATGGTTGAGTTTAGTTTCCCTAATGTTGCAAGAATTAAGTGCCTTAAGTTCTCTAATATGAAAGAACGTTATAATAGCTTTATGGGAAGTTGTTATGGCGACTTAAGAAGAAGTAATAATACGATTTAAAAGATTATGTAAGGAAAATACAGGAGCCTACAAATAGGCGGATTACGTTATGAAATACAGAGCCTACAAATAGGCGGATTCGTTATGAAATACAGAGCCTACAAATAGGCGGATTACGTTATGAGATACAGGAGCCTACTCATAGTGGGATTACGCCATATTACCCGAGCCTGTAGGCGGTTATGTCATCGATGTAGCTCCACAGCGGGCGGATTATGCTACATGATCCCACGATGCAAGAGCTCCACGGGCGGGCGGATTATGCTACATGATTCCACGATGCAAGGCTCCACAGCGGGCGGATTATGCTACATGATTCCGATGCAAGGCCGCGGGCGGGCGGATTATGTCACATGATTAAATCGATGCGTGTCGCAAATGGGCGGATTATGCTATGTAAGATAAGTAAGTTATGTGGAAAAACTTGATTGAACTCTTAAGTATATGCGTAAGAACATATTGTTAAATCTTATTGAAAGAAGGAAAGGCGGTTAATATACGATTGATTTGAAGTTTCTATGACATTCTTTTATGCGATTATGATATGATTGTTGCACCTTATTTACATTCCATACTAAATTTTTGTTATGCGGCCCCGCCGAAGTGCGTTAAATGCCGCGAGTTTAGGTACTCGATGGTGGATCCATGAGCTTAGGATCGGTTCGGAGTCGAGATGGCTCGGTGTTAGGAGTTGTCACGTTTATGTTTATTGAAGTGCGGCGGGGCCTTGTCCGCCAGTTGTTATGTTAAAACTCTTGAAGTGCAGTAGTCACATATTGTGGGTCGGTTGTAAAAAGAAAAAAAAAGGAGGCAATCGCTTCATTTATGTATATGCGTCGAGAAAGGTAGCCTGTCGGCTAACTTTGTTGTTTTATTCTTGTTGTTTTATTTTAATAAGTTGCATGTATGTTCATTTGCTATTCTCGATGTATACGAGCAGGTGCCCGGGTAGGGCACGATCGCGGGCGGGGTTGAGTCGTGACAAAGTGGTATCGAGCGATTAGTCCTCGGAAAGTGTCTCTGACCGTGTCTAGTAGAGTCTTGATTATCGGTGTGTTGTGCACCACATCTATAATCGAGGTGCAGGACATTTAGGATTGGTTTCCATTCTTCTCACTCTGAGATCGTGCGATAGAGTCGTGTTGTTAGGGTCTCTCCACTAACGAGTTATCTTGATTGCAGCTACGAGGAAGCAACGATGACCGGGAAAGACTATGTGGATTGCGTATCCGGGTTGGTAATGATTATAGTATAGTTGGTATTGTGACATACATCTATACGGAGTTATGTATGAGATTCGACGCGTGTTGCCTAGAATGATTTTAGATTACGAGGAATTGGTAAAGACTAACTAGATCTGGGAAGGTATGGAATAGTTAATGAATTTTCGCAAGGTCTTATGTTTTATTTAAGGTAATTGGGAAAGGATGAAATTTGCGATAGGGTAGTGAACCCTTAAGAAGCCTTGATTAAGGAACTACTGAATGTCATGTTAATAGATTAAGTGCGTATGAAGCTTAAGAGACTTATACGGACGAGGTCTGGATAGAGTAAGTAATGGGGGTTGTGAGCGAGACAACATGGTCCTGGTTTTATGAGATGTTTTGTACCGATTCTTGGGGGATGGTAAGGTAGGCGTGGGCGTGGAAATTGCGAGCCTAAGAATATTGATTCTTGAGACCTTAGGTATATAAGGTTTTCTCTGTGATAAGATTTTAAGTCGGACGAGGATAAGAGTTAAGTGCGTGAGTGCAGTTGAGGACTATTACGGGTCTCCCATGGCCTGGAATGGAGTGGGATCGATTGGTAGTAGTTCCGCTACGTGGCGGTCACGGTGCAAGGCTCAAGTCTAGTTAATTGTTTCACGGGTTCGTGGGCGTTCCACCGGAACCAGTCGTGGCGGAAATGACCTTATATTGTTTTATAGAGTGACTCAAGATTTGAGGCCAGAATTGGTATGGAAGTTATGTATGTATGCTAGTATGAATTGGAAATGAAAAGATAACCTCTTTTGGGCTTGATGGACGGATATGCGTGTGCGAGGTATTAGGGCTATGTGTGGCATTATTAGTATGTCGGGGTTGTGAAAGGAAACTATGTCGCAAAATTATAAAGGTTGGCTCGAAAGAACATTCGGGACGAATGTTTCTAAGGGGAAGAATGTTACACCCGTATTTACGTGACATGTTTTAGAGCGTCGTAAGATCTCGAAAGTGTTGAAAATTGAGACTTGTAATTTTTTTATCGAATTATGAAATTTGTCGGAAAAGCGAAATATTGCGGCGAGCGGGAGGCGACACGTGTCACCTATATGGTCTTGGACGAAGTGACATGGAGGAAATGGTCTTTTGACCACAAATTAAAAGATCAAGTCTTGCAAGACATTTAGCATGACATTGTTGACTAGGTCAATGCCACTTGGCTTGATCCATGTGAAAAGCATCCAAACCACCCATTTGTTCTAATCTTGACCCTCCATTTTTTTTATATAAGCTCCCTAGTGCAAGACAAGGCTTAACACTTAGCATTTTTTTTCAAGAATTGATGGGAAGCTCTCGGCCAACCTAGGTTTCCAAAGGAAAGATTTTCAATTGTTGTCCAAAAATTCCCCCACTTTAAACCAAGGTTCATGAGTGTTATGTAAGAGTATCTCAATAGAAAAATCCCGGAAAAAGAGAGTTTTCGTATTAGTCGCAAAGTGAAAACCTAATGGTCTTTCTAGGTTTTGTTTGGAGAATTGAAGGATAATTGTTGGTGTGGTTCTAAGGGCCTCAACAAGCGGATTGAAGTGTCTTGGAGAGGCTCTAAACTACTAAGGAAGCGACCAGTTGGAATCGGATTAAGGAGCGTTAAGGTATAATCTTGTCTTTTAAGTTATTCAAGATTATATATTTATTTGTTGTTGTTAGCTTTACTTGTTGATAGCATGAAGTTGGTATGTTGAAGTTTATAAGTATTATGGATTGCTTGTAGCTTAATCAGAAATGTTGTGCAACTTGAAAATTGGATTACTAGTTGGTCGTTTATTAGAAATCGTCGCGTGTTACTTACTTAAAAGATTATGGTTGTTATAATCAAATACGACTTGATATCATGTTATGCTACCAATTTGGATTGAAATGGAAATTTGATAAGAATTGGTAAGGTTGAACTCAAGGTGGCCGAATTTGGACTTTTAGTTTGTTTTTCATTTGTATTGGACTACTTTCTAAATTGTGAGCCAATTGGGGCTTTAGTTTTTATTTGTATTGGAGTACCTTATAGAAATTGTGAGCCAATTGGGGCTGTTTGGTTATTGTATTCGCCTTGAAAAGGTGGCAAAGTAAGTAGAAACAAAGGAAGTCTTTGTCAGATTTTCCGTAGAATTTGGCGACTTAGCACTTAGAATATTCTACGTTTGAAGTAAGAGGTTAATGGACGTATTGTGACCATGATAGGTTGAAGTACTAAGTATAGCGTATCCTACTTGAAGAATGGAATAGCTCAAGGTTGAAGTACTTTGGAGCATTTTGCTACTTGTCGCTAGTCGTCGCGGTATGTGAACCCTTCTTTCTTTGGCATGATCCTGCGTATGAAATATCCACGTGATAGTATTTCAAGATTTCTTCTACTCTTAGAAGTTAAGAAGTATTTACATTGTTGAATCTAAGTTAAGAGTATGTTTAAATTGTCCTAAGTCCTTACTAGGTCTTATGGGAGGCGTTAGTAAACGGTTAGGAAGTTATGAGCTTTGATTTAAAGGCTATGTGTCTTGATTTGTTTAAAGTAAGTAAGCGGATTTTATGTTAAAAAATGACTAGAATTTATATGTGAAAAAGGGGTTTTATTTTAAAAGTGAAAGTTATATGGTTTTAAGAGAAGAAGTTACTTGGTTTTGGAAGTGTATGGAACTTTGTATATTTGTTTATAAGTATAAGTAAGTGGACTTTAAAGAATGTACGTTATAAGGTTTTAAGACTATGAACTTTGGTTGTCTTCTAAGGATTATGAAACTTTTTTTAAATTGTGGACTTGATTTCTAAAGTATTGATGACATGATTTCAAAGAGTATGTGACTTGAAGTTTGAAAATTCTTTTAAATGCATGCGTAGTATGGTTGGGTTTAGTTTCCTAATGTTGCAGAATTAAGTGCCTTAAGTTCTCTAATATGAAAGAACGTTATAATAGCTTTATGGGAAGTTGTTATGGCGACTTAAGAAGAAGTAATATCGATTTAAAAGATTATGTAAGGAAAATACAGAGCCTACAAATAGGCGGATTACGTTATGAAATACACCGAGCCTACAAATAGGCGGATTACGTTATGAAATACACCGAGCCTACAAATAGGCCGGATACGTTATGAGATACAGAGCCTACTCATAGGCTGATTACGCCATATTACCCGAGCCTACACATGTGGCGGGTTATGTCATCGATCACCGAGCTCACAGCGGGCGGATTATGCTACATGATCCCACGCACACGAGCTCCACAAAGGGCGGATTATGCTACATGATTCCACGATGCACGAGCTCCACAGCGGGCGGATTATGCTACATGATTCCACGATGCGAGCCCCACAGCGGGCGGATTATGTCACATGATTCGTCGACAGTGTCCCGCAAATGGGCGGATTATGCTATGTAAGATAAGTAAGTTATGTGGAAAAACTTGATTGAACTCTTAAGTATATCGTAGAACATATTGTTAAATCTTATTGAAAGAAGGAAAGGAACGATTAATATACGATTGATTTCAGAAGTTTCTATGACATTCTTTTATGCGGTTATGATATGATTGTTGCACCTTATTTCTGTTCCATACTCGTTGTTATCGACTCCCGCCGGCTGCGCTCATGCCGCAGTTTAGGTACTCGATGGTGGATCCGCGAGCTTAGATCGGTCAAAGGTCGAGATGGCTCAGTGTTCTGTCACGTTTATGTTTATTCAGGGGTACGGCGGGGCCTTGTCCCGCCACAGTTGTTATGTTAAAACTCTTAGAGGGCTGTAGTCACATATTGTGGGTCAGTTTGTAAAAGAAAAAAAAAAGAGGCAACTGCTTCATTTATGTATGTACGTCCAGAAAGGTAGCCCTATCGGCTAACCTGTTGTTTTATTACTGTTGTTTTATTTTAATAAGTTGCATGTATGTTCACGTTATTCTCGATGTATACGAACAGGTGCCCGGGTAGGGCACCGATCGCCCGGTTGGGTCGTGATGACGCCTTTTCCCCGCATATTTTGGGAAAGACCGAAATTGATGAGCAAGGCATTCATCATTTCCTTTAACGTACGGTTCTTGCGTTTAACGACACCGTTTGATTGAGGTGAGTATGAAGTCGTCGTTATGAACAATGCCCGATTGAGAATAATAATTCTTAAATGGTGCTATGTATTCTCCCCCTCTATCGCTACGAATTTATTTAATATGTACGTTTAGTTTGTTTTAACTTCTGTTTTGTAGCGTCTGAACGCTTCATCTTTACTTTTCAATAAGTAAATGTAACAATACCTTGTGATATCATATATAAATGTCATAAAGTACTTGTTGCTCCCTCTAGTTTGTGCAAACTTTAAATTACATATATATGTGTGAATAAGTTCTAGAGAAGCGGTATCCATTTCGACGGATCTAAAGAGAGTATTAGTTGAGGGTTTACATCAATAGCCGGTAATAACTCCAACCTTACCAACCTTTGAATGTATTGATAGTTTACATGTCCTAATTTATGATGCCATAAATTAGAGGACTCGAGAAAATAAGAAGAAACTTCAATTTTATTGATAAAACTCATTACAAACATGGCGTTAACTTTGAAGAGGACTTCACAGACGAAGCCCCTTCCTACAAAAGTTTCATTTTTAGTGCTTAAAAATTAATTTGACTCAAACACTAGCCTAAAACCAATATTAACCAATAAAGGGCCTAAAATTAAATTCCTTCTAATATCAGGGACATGCATCATCTCCTTCAGAGTAAGCTCCTTGCCAGAAGTCTTCTTCAGGACCACCTTTCCTACCCCTAGCACATCATAGGAAGTGTTGTTCCCCATGAACATCTTCTTGTCCGTAACTGGTGTATATGTGGAGAAGACTTCTCTATTGGAACAGATGTGACGGGTAGCACCCGTGTCCATCCACCACTGCATGGTATTCTCAACGAGGTTTGCTTCAAGAAGCACCACTGAGAACTCCTCAATCATATCGTCAAGAAGCGTATCTTCGATGACGTTAGACTTCGCCTTGACTTTGGCCTCCTCTTTATTCTCACTCTTGAGTTTGCGGCAGTCCTTGATCATGTGACCAAGTTTCCCACAGTGGTGGCAGTTTCCCTTAAACTTCTCAATTGTTGGGGCCTTGCCATCTTTATGGAACTTGCGCTTCTTGCTTGTGTTTCCTTTGGCTTCAGCCAAATTTGTCTTTTCCTCAGCGGGTTACTTTTCCTTAAGCCTCCTGAATCCGAAGTTTGATAATAAGTTCTTCAAAGGTCATTTCCTTTGTGTTGAGTTTTAAGTAACTCATGAACTCATTCCACGAGGAAGGTAACTTCTCAATTAGTGATGCAACAAAAAATTGCTCATTTGGTTTCATTTCTTCCAAATCCAGGTGATGTAGAATCATTTGGAATTCCTGGTGGTCAAGTCGGCTACCATTCGTACTGTGCTCAGCTTGACTCTTTCGAAAGCATGACTCATCCATCAGTTAGATGTGAAGAATGATTTCTTACATGGTGATCTAAAAAAGATAGTCTATATGCATCAACCCTTGGTGTTCAGGGATCCCAAATATCTTCGTTTGTTGAAGAAGTCTTTGTATCGACTTAAGCAGTCTCCACGGGCGTGGTATAAGAAGTTTGCATATTATGTGTCGACTATTGTGTTCTCTCACAGCATGTCTGATAATTCGTTATTCATGTATCGTCGTGGTTCGTCATTGGTTTTGATATTATCTTGACTGCTTCATCTGATGCATTACGCCAGTCTATCATGACATGCTCAGTTTTGAGTTTGCTATGAAAGACTTGTGATCCATGAGTTATTTTTTGGGGATTGCAGTCACTCGTCATGCATGTGGATTGTTCTTATCACAGAGGAAGTATGCAACTGAGATTATTGAGAGGGTTGGGATGTTATCCTGTAAGTCCACTTCCACTCCAGTTGATACTAAACCCAAGTTGGGAGCTGCGATAGCTCTCCATATGAGTATCTGACCCGTTATCGCAGTCTTGCAAGAGCTCTTCAGTATCTTACGTTCACGCGACCTGATATTACATATGTCGTACAACATGTGTGTTTGTTTATGCATGATCCCAGGATTGAGCACATGAATGCGCTCAAACGCATTATTAGGTACATCCAGAGGACACTTGATTATGGCTTGCATTTATATCCTTCGTCGACGTCTACATTTGTCTCATATACAGATGATGATTGGAGTGACTGTCCAGACACCGAATGATCTACATCTGGCTATTGTATGTTTTTTGGTAATAACTTGGTCTCGTGATCTGCAAAACGTCAGTCGACGTTGTCCCATTCTAGTGCAGAGGCCGAGTATCGAGGGGTAGCCAATGTGAACTCTGAGTCATATTGGTTACATAATCTTCTTTTAGAGCTTCATTGTCCTATCTTGGTTTATTGTGATAATATTAGTGCAATCTATCTTTCTGATAATCCAGTTCAGCACCAGCGCACTAAACATATCGAGATGGACATTCATTTTGTTCGAGAAAAGGTAGCTCGTGGACAAATATGCGTCTGCCATATCCCTTCCAGGTATCAAATTGCAGACATATTCCCTCAGTCTTTTTTGAAGATTTTAGGGACAGTCTCAGCGTTCAAAGACCGTCCGCTATGACTGCGGGGATGTGTTAAATATACATACAATATACATGATATACCATACAATATGTATATTGTATGTATATCGGAGGACTCGGCCCAATGGCTTCTGCCCGTCTCGGAAGCCTGCCCGTGTGGGGCCCAATATGTGTGTAATTATGTAATATAATATTGTAGTATAATTAGTCTTGTACTCTTACCATATACAATAATTGTATAGTTAGTCTTCAAATATAATATAATTTTAGGGGTAGAATAGAAAAAAAAATCCTATTATAAATTGTATATATACACCTTTCTTGATTATTTCTTTCAGAAAAGGAAAGAGTAAACAAGCAAGTCATTACATGTTCACTTCTCATTCTAAATTTGCTGTGTACAAGAGAGTTAAAAGCCAATATTTAGACAGAAGTTGGACAAAATTAGCCAATATTTAGACAGAAGTTAGACAAAACTAACTTAAGGACTAGCATCTACACACATGACACAACTGCCGATCACCTCACAAAAATAAGAGAGAAAACAGTATTAGACTAGCTGATTAGTATGTATTACTAGTACTTTGCTTCAGCTGATGGCATCAAGTAGCTGAGTAAGGTGAATAGGATGGTGACTAAGAGCCACAAGTGTGAGCACATTAAGAAAGATGAATGTGTTCATCTTTTTGAGCTTCTGGCTCAACCTGACCACGTGGGGCATCACTACTGCTGTTACCTCCTCTGGGGACTTTTCTGTTGTGTAACTGGTTGTCTTTGTGCCTGTAGGATCCAACAATGAATCCACTCCTCTACCGCTTGGTTCAACGTTAAATATGTCTGTTCTACCTCTGCCTTCTTCCTTCTCCAACTTCAATCTCTCAAACATAACCTACACATTCCCATTGCAGATCATTAAAAAGATTCACAAATCCAAACACAACATTGACCAGTAGTTAATAGATTACTCCATCTGTTAGGTGGCGGGGTCCAGAATACAGAGATTAAATAAGGCCAAGTGTCATCCCAGTCAATCCAATTGGGATGCCCTGGACCTGACATGTCAATTGGAAAGAGTAACATGAAGCTCAGAATTGTGAAATTAAATTTATATACTACTCCTGTCCTAATTATGTGGATTATGTTAAATACTACTCCTGTCCTAATTATGTGGATTATGTGAAGGTGTTTGACAAGCTCGGAGCACAAGTGAGAAATCTAATACTTTTGAAACTTCAAATCATCTCTATCTCTCTCCCTAAGGCCTAAGGTATCTCTCCCTTATTTTAAAATGAGTTTAGAATGAAGAGTTCAAAATTAAATTGTTAATGTCCTAATTTATATGACGTAGTTTGACTGAGTATATAGTTTGGGCTTGGAGTTTAAGAAAAAAAAAAGAATATTTTTGAATCTTATAATCTAAAATAAGTCAAAGATATAAATATTTATATGGTTATAGTCTTATAGATCACGGTAGGTGTATAAAGTTTAAAGTTAAATTGTTGTCAAATAAGAAAATGTGTCATTCTTTTTTGGACTGATTAAAAAAAAAATTGTGACATATAAATTGGACAGAGAGAGTATTTGTTACTAAATATATAGAGGTATCAATTCTCTTTTAGGAGGGGGGGAGTATCACATAAATTGTGTGGAAAGTACTGAGTAAATTTATATCGGTGAAGACAGCTTCTCCTCTAGTATTTAAGGTCAATACTTGGACAGTAAGACTAGTTTTATTTTAGCCTCCGCTTTGTACTAAAATAGTTAGTAATCCTAACAATTGTGGCATATGTGATTAGGGCGGTCAGTGAGCCCAACTATTCAATCTGATTCGTAAAATTCAGCTCGAAAAAACTCGATTTGAGTTCGATTCGTTGCATCAAATATAGGGCCGAGCCTTAGATTATGGTTCGGCCCAAATCGAGCAGAATATTCGGTCCGATCCGAATTGCCCAATATTTGCGAATATTTGTCAAATATTTTCCGAATATTCGGTCCGATCCGAATTGCCCAATATTTGCGAATATTTGTCAAATATTTGCCGAATATTCGATCCGATTCGGATCGAACCTTAGCTGCTCCAAAATAACGTCGAACCCGAATCGAGCCTTAATTTCTAAGGTTCGACGAGTTCGAGCCGAATCGAATATCTGCATTATTCGATAGGGTTCGGTTCGTAACAGCCCTATATGTGATTCACCCGCGCGAGTCAAGTATGGTATTATTAAGTACAGTTAAAAAGCGTATCCTAATCAAAACAAAAACGGTTCTGACCCTCCAAATAGTAGTAGTGTGTTTTGACTCCCAAGCAAATAGTGCCGATAGAATGGATTAAAAAGGTGAATTACCTTTTGAGGCTGGAGGCTCTAAGTAGAGAAAATTGACCAAAAGGATGGCTATTGATGCTAGAAGATTGAAACCTTGAGCTGCTTCAGCAGAGCTCGCGTAAGCTCGACGTTTTTGGCTTAACAAATGGCCGATGAATGCTGCGCCAACGCAATAAGCCATGGCCTTGAAGTAGACAAGATAAATCTTGCTTTGAACAACTGCAAATTGTTGCCTTGGCAAAACTCTAGCCAACACATAACTTGAAACAAATGTTACCCAAACGCATCACAGGACGCAAATTATCAAACGAGAAAATATACATAAATACATCATAGAAGAATTCACGTCCTCGTTCGAGAATATCTTCCAAGTCCTTTTTCCCTTCTTCTTTAACCTTTCTTGCACTTTCTTTTACTGAATCTTTAACTTGTTGTGCTTTCTCCTCTAATTCTTTCGTCTTCTCGGATATTTCTCCTTTTGTATGCTCAATTTTTCTTGATGCATCTTGTTCCACTTCAACCTTTTTTCTCTTTGTCGTGTCAACTACATCCTTGGCTTTCTCTTTAATTTCCTCAACTTTATCATTGACTTTCTCTGTAGTCCCTTTAGTACTTTCTTTAACTTCATCAACTTGATCAGCAGCTTCATGGGTCTTTTCCGAAACCTTGTCTTTGGTTTTGCCCAAAGCACTAGCAATGTTTTCTCTGCACTTGCGAAATTCATCACAAACAACATCTCTAGCACTAGCCTTAGTATGATATTCATGACCATCTTCTTGATCTTTATTCACATAGGGACTCGAGATAATAGCCAAAATATTCATCATCCTAATTTTTTTGGAAACAAAGACAGTACAATGGAATGCGAGGAAATAGGAGGAATGGTTCATAGTTTAGGAAGTTTGAATGAAAAGTTGAAAATATGAAAAGTTGTAGTTAGAGAATTACTCAAAAA
Organism: Przewalskia tangutica; assembly: GCA_029844215.1. Classification (NCBI taxonomy): domain Eukaryota; kingdom Viridiplantae; phylum Streptophyta; class Magnoliopsida; order Solanales; family Solanaceae; genus Przewalskia; species Przewalskia tangutica. The sequence goes on along the minus strand of CM056736.1, from coordinate 26,474,556 downwards.
TAAAATAAATATTTTAAAACGGAACGAATAACTTTCAAGGTAAAAATAGAAAAAACAAGACATTTTGCATTAATCGTATCTTTCCTACTGGAATATCAAATCTTCACCCCTACCCCAGGCCAACATTCACTTTTCGCAGTTTTTATTCTGATTATATACAAATATTTAAAATAATATTTTTCATTTACATATAACATATTAGACACAAAAAGTAAGTAACGCACTCGTAGAGTAGAGCTTGTCCGGCCAAATTTTTTAAAATCTACTTGTTTTAAGTTTTTTATGAAAGTATTTCAGAGTTATAGTAATTTGACCCCAAATTATTTGAAAAGTTGATTGTGTTTGAATTTATTTTAAAAAATGCTTTTAACCGTATTACAAAACATAACATATACAAATTTACTTTAAATTACTATTGTTAAATAATCTTTATTATTTATTGTTAAATTTTAATATTATTTTATAATTTACGTAAAATATTTCGTCTTTGTTCGATATTTGGTGATTTGCGAGAAAAAGTTGTAATGACCCGGTCGGTTGTTTTGAGAATTGATGCTCTGTTGTGTGTGTCTTCTATTCCAGAAGTTCTGTAGTAATTAATTTGACTCGCTTGTAAAATATAAAGTCAAACGAATATCATTTGATTCACTTCGGCATAAGTTTTCATTTTAAAATTCTGATATTTAATTATTTGGATTAATTGTTCATTTTGGGAAAACATGCTCTGATTGGTGACATGAAGATTTCGTTGAATTTGTAATATTATTTATTACATGTAGAAATTGACGGAACTACTTTTAGAGTTCGTTCTCTTGATTTTTAATAATTAAGTCAATTTTAGTATTTAATATGCTTATTTATGGTGAAAAGATGGTCACAAAAAGAAATAAGGTTCGGATTGAAAATTTGTTGATTCTGTTAGCTTTGTATTGATAGTTGTGACTTGCGGGGATGACACAATTATCGAGGCTTTTGGGTAAGAATAAAGTATATTTTGAAAATTCTTAAGTTAAAAAATGAAAAAGTTTGACCAAAGTCAATATTGGGGGTAAATTAGTCTTTTATCAGAGTTTTGATAATTACATTAGGTCTGAAATGTGATTTATGACATAGTATAATCGTTGGCTCGGTTCCCGAAAGGTTCGAGTGTGATTTAGGTGGTTAGCTTTTGAGATGATTTGGAGTTGATCACAGTTAATATCGGGTCAAGACAGCCTCATTTTGGTGTTTTGAGGGTTCAATCAAGTTCGTGTGATTTTGGACTTGTCCGCAAGTTTTAGTGAGATTCCTATGAGTTTTCAATGGATTTGGCTTGTGTCGCGTTTGTGTTTGAAGTTTCAGCGTTATTTCTTCGGCCATAAAGGGAAGCATATTAAACAAACGACCTATGATTTATGTTTTGATTGAACTATTAGATCTGTATCGTGATTACGAAACCATAACAAAAAGAATCGTTGAGTTTCGACGTCGTGTGAGGGAGTATAGTCATTTTACCCCCCGAACAGTTTTTGTTGGTTTCTGGTGTGAAACTTTTTTCATCGCGATCGTGATGGGTATTCCGTGATATCGAAGAAGGATTTCATTCACGAGAGCAAAGAAGGAGTTCGTCAGATCAGTGTTTTAAATGGACAAATCTGAAATATTCAATGTTTTGAGCATTTTATGTTCTAGAGCTCGTTTGAGGTGATTTTTGCGGTGTTGTTGTAACGAACCGCTAGGTCATTTGAGATTTTGGACTTGTTTTCCCCAAAATATCCTTTCCATAGTTTTATCTTGGTATTTATGACTTGCGAGGATGAGTGGCGCGGTTCTCGAGGTAATTATGTGAGTTTCAGGTCAATTTTAGTAAAATTGGAATCTCTTAAGTTAAAAAAGAAGAAGTTTGACCAAAGTCAACATCATGAGCAAATATGTCTTTCGAAGTTTTGGTCTGGAATGTGGCTTATGACTTAATTGAGTCGTTGGTTCAGATTCCGGGATGTTCATGGTGTGCTTTGGGTCGTTAATTGAGAAACTAGTTAAGTTAAGGATTTGAAGTTGACCTTGGTCAATATCCAGTCAAGACAACCTATTTAGGGTGTTTCGAGTACGCGACCAGTTTCCTAGTATGTTTTATGATCAAAATGCATATATGATTTGTGTTCGGGAGGTTGCGGATGAGTTTCAGTTAGTCTTAAATGACCTTTTGAAGTAAATACTGTAATATTATTAAAATATATTAGACGTTTATTATTTTATAAGAAGCTTCCGGTGTTGTTCATAGCATCGAATGTTTGTTACGTACAGGGTCGATTTTGAGGCGTGACAAAATCGATCAACGACGCTGCTAGGTACACGTGTTTTCCATACTCACTCTACACTTGTTGTACCTTTTGTGTGCCAAGAACGAGTGAAGCTCGAGGTTCAGGTAATTGTTGAGATTTTATATCGTTCGAGTCTAGGGTTAGTTGATGATGGTTCCACGTCACAAAACTTCTTCTTATCCTTATTTTCTGTCTTTCTTTATTTCAGACAGTCTTATGTAGTATTTCTACACTTGTATTCAGATTAGTAGCTCTTGTACTTATGACTTTCAGATTTTGGGGGAGTAGCTTGACTCTGTCTTGTTCCTTATGATTATTTGAGACGATTTAGTTATATTTGGGTGATTTTATTTCTATTTCCATATTTACTTTCTTTTGCGACTTATAATTGGTTGGGTTCGCCTACGAATTTAGTGTAGGTGTTCTCACAACAGAAATGAAATTTTAGGTCGTGACAAGTTAGTATCAGAGCACTAGGTTCGTTGATCTCATGAGTACAAGAGCAATGCCTAGTAGAGTTTTGCGAATCGGTACGAAGAGCTCCGTACTTATCTTCGAAACTATAGGACATCTAGGAAATTTTCATTCTTTCATTCCTTATCTGCGTATGTTGTTCAGCTCAAGGTCTAAACTTCATTGTTTCAATCTTTAATGGTGTGGACATGTTCTCGGGTCCAAACTTTATTTGACTTCTACATAAAGCTAAATATTGTCGGAGTATAAATTACTTTCATATTCCGTTTCTACTTGTATGAAATTATTTTAGTACAAATCTTTTTGTTATTAAATTTAAGTCAAATTGTCCTATTCTATGTTTTCAGATTATTTTAGTTTGGAATGCTTATAAAATATGTTATTTTTTTGTGAATATGTAAATTTACTTGCAGAATCATGATTCACTATTCAAGTATATAATAAGAGTTTGATGAAGCATCAACCAACTAAACACTAAATTGGAGGTATGGTAAGGTACTTTGACAAGATGAAACCAACGTATCTTAATATTGCGGAGTTGAGAAACATGGATGGGCTTTGTGGTAACATCAATAATCCCGTGAAATTATGGTACAACTACATCATATTCAGTGAAATCCCACAATGTGGGGTATGTGGAGGGTATAATGTACGCATACCTTATTTTTATCTTGGTAGGTAGAGCAGTTGTTTTCGAGAGACCCTCGACTCAAGACAAAGCACAAGCACAAGCAAAGTAAGAAAAAAATGCGACAAAGTCATGATAGCGAATTCTGAAAAAGAATAAATAACTAATGCAAGTAAATGTAAGCAAATAATACAAACAAACAAAATACACATAGCAGCATAAGGTATCGGTTCGGACCGGGTACCGGACCGATAATAGCCCTAGTTGTATCTCAAAACATCAAGAGAACATTTACGAAGCCAAGCTAGACTTCGAACTTAAAGACAGAAGCGACGACTATTTTCTCCCCCCTCCCCCCCCACCGGTCCATCGGTGGCGCATCACTGATTTTCTGGTCCTCTTCTTTTTCCTACTAACTTCAATCTGTATTTATGTTGTTATTAGATGTTCCTATGGTTCACTACTTGCTAATTCGTTCTACTTGCATTCTGATTTTACTTCTTCTACTTTTAATAAAAAAACAATTGTTGTAGTTACAACTCCTTTTTCCTCTTTGACTTGATCTGTTTTTGCTTTATCATGAGCCGATGGTCTATGAAAAACAACCTCTCTACCTGTCACACCACCGTTAAACGACTATAAATTTTCGCCTAACAACGAAGTGTGGCAGTCGGCAACCACGCTTGCCCACTTCAGCCTTCTCCAAGTTCACTCAATGTCGAATGAACTTTGGCGCTTTGCGGAAGCCTTTCAACATGTTGGAAACTCATAATATAACTTTGGGAATGGAATACAACACACAAGACGTTTACGGGCAAACAACATGTCCAACATTCGTTTTATTCATCTCATGAACGAGTACAATGGACCTCGTATGTTTGTACACTTGGTCTAGTTGAATAGGAAAACTTCGACCAATACTATACAAGATTGGAACCCCTCACACAGATTCCCATTGGGGAGAATCGATTAGACTGCCACTCTAAACTCTCACCAATTTTCTCTCAAGATCGGATCACATACGATCCTCTCTTTGGGTTACATTCGGGTGACCCTTCACTTAGGATATTTCGACCCTATTTCTGGATACTAAATTAAGACTAACCCTTAGCCTATTTATAATAAAGGGGAGGGGCATCATATTGCTTACAAAAGGGAACCACGAAATCAACTACCAACACTACTAACATAATGTGCTAGTCATGCCTTCTCCATGATCTTTCTTTGACCTAAAGTCTTGGGAAGATGCCTCCACGTGTCTACCCACTTCCTTGTACACCTAATAGTCTACTTTGGTCGTGCCCACATGCTTCCAAGAACTTCACTCAACCGCACTTGTACACGAGCTCGTACACGATCAACTTGACTTGGCTCTTGCATTTTTGTGACCCTATCACATGGAGGGACAATCTTCAAAAGACCCCACTTCATTTAATGCTATGGTTTGACCCGTAATCGATCCACAACCCGACCCGAACCCATAACTGCATTCCGAGAAACTAGGATTGACTTGGCCGTTCGGACTTTGTTCAAGCTCAACCCTTCTCCAATGGACCAGACCACATGTATGAGTCTTATACCATCTTCCATGTCCTAAGGAACCATCCTCACGCACCCACATCGTGTCCTGTGATTATAGGACCCAACGTTGTGCGTTCAACTTGCTTATATGTGCCCTCTTCGTGTTGCATGAGTTGTCCACGTGTCTTACCACGTATTCACGTGCTAACCCACTGCTTCAAGTCTCTATGAACGTGTTAGAACATCTCCCACATGTCCCGTACACTTCCCATGAACCGTGCACACACTCGTAAGCCACGAACCCACGTTCCTTAATTCTCGGACATTGGCTAATCGTGCTTGAACCCTTTGAACGTCCTTCACACTTAGCCATCTTCTTGCATAACTCATTGCATTGCTTGATGCATGTTATGTATGTCCCAGGTCTTTGCTAACCCGTATGATCACCACACCATACAACCCTCACTCAAGAACCATCCATCACTTGAACGTTCTTGCCTTTCATCCTAACATTGTTTCACTCCAACACTAACTTGTATTGGACCGAATGCCAAAGGAATAATGTATTAATCCTTGACATTGTGTCACGAGTTTTGCCTCTGTCTCAATGAGCAAAACTACAGGTGTGACACTACCCTACCTTCCAAGGTAGGGGTAATGTATGCGTACACTCTACCCTTTCCCGACCTCACCTTTGGGATTACACTGACTATGTTGTTATTTTTGTTGTGCTTTTAAAAAATTGTGATACATAGAAAAGTAGAAAGAAACACCGGGGGGGGGAGTGAAAACTGTCTACAAGAGTGAAAGGTCAAATTTTGCATAATATGAAATACTGGGATAGCTAAGTGCAAAATAGTTTGGTAAAATATGTTGAATATATACTACTTATTTGACAGGGGGGGATATGAATTGAGACTTTCAATGGTCCGCTCTTCTCTCCTCGTGATCGAGGGAATCAATGATTCTTATTCGACCGACTTTAACGGGGCTTCTTCCTAAATATCAATTACCAATAGATTTCAGATTGTTTCAAAAAGGAAGAAAATCTCACTAGAACGAGGTTCAGTTCAAATCGGGGCAAATCCAGGCTGAATGACTTACTCAAAACCTTCATGTAATAAGTGTAGAAAATATGCTCTCTTTTCCTCCTTAGTAGCTAACTGAGAGTTCATCTTGCTTCTCTAGCTCTACCAATCGCCAAGAGAAGGGCAGACCATCAAAAAAGGAAACAAAGGCAAAGGATTGTCTTTTTATAGTTGACATGTGTTTTAATGGTGTAGTTAGTCTTAGGGCTGTTATCAGTCCGGATACTCCTGATAATTATTCGAGAACCGGACCGATAAGCCCGGACCGAAAAGTTATCAATCTGGATACGAGTATCAGAAAATTACTCGGACCGATAAGGATCCGGTCCGGCAAACCGGTAATTACCCAATAATTATTCGGTCCCTTAATAAACCCCCACCTCAGTCAGCCCTAATTATATTTAATTGCAATATTCCCTAATGTTGGACTATTTTACATATTTTAAGAATATATATGATGTAGACTTTATGTTTTAATGTGAATCATTGACATAAAATATAGGGAGAGAGAAAAGATAGTAGTTGTAAATTGGTGCAACTTTAAATGGTCATAACTCTGCGCTCGGACGTCTGTTTCGCCTTTTTTTTTTATTTCGCATATTGTTTCGAGACGGGACCAGACCAAACAACCACATGCGGTATGGCGCAGTCGATTTCTCCAAAAACGTCCGTCTTGCCAATCAATTTAACTTTTTCCCCAAATTGATTACTAATTTTCCGTTTTCTTCACTAAATATCTCGCGTTATGTAATAGATTTCAATGTTCAAATTTCGTGGTAATGTGTCCGAGAATGTCAATTTTAGTATAGGAAATTCAATTTAAAAAAATATAAAAAAAACGAACCCCGGACTGAACAGGACAAAATCTTATCGGTCCGGACCGGGTACCCGCCCGATAAGGTATCGATCCGGTCATGGATCTCAACTCAGGACCGAAACCTTATCGGTCCGGATCTCGGTCTGGACCGGTAACCTATCGGTCTGATCCTGGATTGTCGATACCTGGATCAGACCGATAACATCCCTACTTGTATCTCAAAACATCATGAGAACATTTACGAAGCCAAGCTAGGCTTCGAATTTAAAGAGCGACGACTATTTTCTCCCACTTGGTCCATCGGTCGGCGCGTCACTGATTTTCTGGTCCTTTTCTTTTTCCTACTAACTTCAATATGTATTTATGTTGTTATTAGTTCGGTATGTTCCTATGGTTCACTACTTGCTAATTCGTTCTACTTGCATTCTGATTTTACTTATTCTACTTTTAATTTAAAAAAATAATTGTTGTAGTTGTTGATAAATGACTCATCTTTTCGATTATTTATTGTAATTTTAAGTTTTTGGACACCACATTTTTATCATATTTTTTTGCATTTTTTCTTATAATAATCATATTTTACCTAATATTCTATGTTTTATTTTTCACAAATGGCATCACATCTCTTATTTTTTTTAATTAAGCATTAGTTCATTCTTAATATTATTTTTTATTATTATTACACCATCATTTTATTTTAATAATTTACATCTCTTTAAATAATTTTATTTCATATTTTAACCAAACCATTTCATCCAAATATCCATTTTATTTCCTCTTACTCAACCCATAAAAAAATCAGTCCAATTCCCCCAAAAACCGAGGCCCAAAAAATAAAGTCCAACACATTTTTCATCTCCCCCCCCCCCCCCCCAAAAAAATTAAACCCTAAACCTAAATACCCCTATAAATAAAACGTATCCCCAATTCCCAAAACCCAACCCTCAGCTGCATACTCCCCCATTTCCATATTTTGGACCCCCTTTCTCTTTCAATTATTCCCGTCGCCGCCACCAACGTTGGAGTTCGCCTTTCTAAGTCAAGTAATGGTGACCCACCGATGAGCTTCGACAAATCCCAACCCTCGCTATCACAACCCCCCACACGCCATCACCCACTTATCCCCTCCTCCTCTTCATCGACCACCATCACCCCGTCTAACGCCGCTGCTCCGGCGAGGAGCTTTTAGCTCCGATGAACCGGATTGAACCACGAATACTCACAAGCCTCACACCACAAGCCCACTGTCACACCCACCACAACCCTCGCTATTCGAACCACCAACACACCCATACCCCCGCAACCTTCACTCTCCGACGAACCCCCCATGAATGTCATCGATCATAATTGTTGGTTTTTCTTTCTGTTGTGCTACTAATTTTACTTTTTCTTTTTACTCTGTCTCTAGCTATCGTTTCATTGGTTTCAGGGATGTGTTGATTGCTTTGGTTTCGGTCGGACTGATTTTTCTGGATTATTGAATCTGGTCGGAGTTCTTAAAAAAACTTCGGCGACCTTGCTTTTTATTTTTATTTTTGGTATATGTTGTCCTTTTGGCTAAGGGGCTGATTTTTTTATTTTTCTGTATCTGGCCAGAGTTTTTAAAAAACTCCGGTGACGTTCTGGAATTTCCGGTGACTTCGGTTTTCTTTCCGTCTGGTTTTGGTTGGCTGCTCTTGTTTGTGGGATGTTTGCGCGTCTGGCTGGAGGTTTAAAAACTCCGGCGACGTTCTGAAATTTCCGGCTAACAGTGTTGCTTACTGATTTTTTACCATTTGATGGTGTACTTTGGCCCGTGAACTGCTGCACATATTTTGTTATATTAGGGCCGAGAGCTGCTACATTTTTTAGCACACTTGCTATATTTTTTAATCTTGTTGATGCATTTTAAGTTGAGATATTGTTGTAATTTTGAGCCACATTTTGGACAACTTTGAGGCAAAATGTTGTTGTTTTCTAAAGGCAAAGTCAGGACATATGCTTTGATCTCCCAAAAGCAAAAAAAAAAACATATGCTACATTTGTTATTTTTTACTGATTTGAATTGATACTACACTTGGCCGATGAAGGAATCTCCGTCTGATTTCCAAGGCCTCCCTCGTACAAAAAATGGGTTTTACTTTTAGATTATTAATTAATTCTTGTCACCATTTGAAAATTATTTACTCTCTTACTAACACTTTTACTAAGTGTTTATACAGGTACCCGGTGATACATTTCAAGAAGATGTCCTTTGGAGTTCTATTTTTGTTGTTGTATTTAATTTAAATTTTATTTTATTCTGTATTGCATTTTATTATAATTGTAAATTATTGAACATGTTTAGAATAGGTAGAATTAGAATTACTAATTAAAAGGGATATATTAAAATTGAAAACCGCTAGTTTATTTATTTTTAGGTCCGTCGCAAATACCTATTGCAACATTCTTTTTCTTAAACTGTATATTTTCAAAACACATGTTTTCTAAAAGCTGATAAATAATTAACCTAGGTTTGACCGGATAACCGCAAGTTAGCGGATCTTAAAGGATGCCTAATCTCTTCCCTTTAGGATAATAAAGAACTCTGATCCAGAATCTCATTAATTTTGCAGACCATTAAATGGAGATCAATTGTAGCATTTTTATGCTATTTAAAAGTGTCCTAATTCGCTTAAATAATTAGGTGGCGACTCCTCAAATCAGCATTTTGCTCCATCCAGGGAACCGCGCCAAAGAGCAACATTGCAGCACCGCTCAGACCCCGTGATAAAAATGGGCTCGACAGCATGACAACTCCACTGGGGATATCAGGTTCTTAACCATAGCAAATACAGGTTAATTAAATATTGTACTTTATTTTGCTTTTATTTTTGTTGTAAATGCTTTAAATTATTTGCTTTTAATTTTATAATTAACTGCTTTAACTGCTACTCCCTTTTACTGCTTTTCTTAAATTGGTATTCCATTCATATTTCCTCCCTTCATAAATTAATACTATCACACACTACACGCGAGGTGTGCTTCACGCACCAGCAAATTTCTTTCGGATACCCAAATTTAGGAGAGTCGGTGTTTTGCGCGGAGTGTCCGGTCCAACCGGTGGCCGCGTAGCCTTCTCACTCGAGAAGTGCGCTTGGGAACTTTGTGTCTAGTAAGTCAAATCTTAGAAAATTTAGGATAGAGCTATACCCATCTTTACTTTAAGTCATGCATGCATACACCTTAGGTGGGTCGAACTTTGGTATCGTCTCCACAATTAGGGAATCCACCAAATTGTTGACGGGTTTCATAACTCAATGATCAATCAACATATATGTGTAGCGTGATAATTATAGACAGACTCATGTCTAATCATGACATGCCAAAATTGGAAAATGTACATTCATCATTTCCAACAAAAGCATTAATGTTTAGCAACTTGGATCAATATGTCACAATCTCGCATAATTGGCATTTAGGCCCACCTCTAGCATAAGAGAGGTCTTGTGCATATTAGGGCACGCGCTTGATTCACATGCTTTTTTGCTTACTATTGTTTGTCGCTAGCAACTTTGTACATATTATTTAAAGCAATAATTATCCTTTCAACTCTGTACATATCATGTCATGTGCTTACAACTCCGGACATGAGCATTTGCATTTTTGCACTTTTTGCTGTCGCACTGCAGTCAGGACTTCTACTGAATAAATCGTTCTTGAATATCGTGACTTGGACCTTGTGAAGCATCAACTTCCAGTCCGGTCGAACCAATTAGGGGAGTCTTTGATTATATTGTCACACCCTTACATTATATTATTTTGTGACTTTCTTACTCTCACCCATTTTTCATATTTTTTTTGCAGGAAGACCGTCCTCTCAAACAGTTGAGGGCAGTAGTTAAAAAAAAGGGAAAAAAAGGAAAAAAGGCATCCCAGAAATGACCGGAAGTTATGTTGACTGAAATAAGTCAGCCAATAACAAGATTCAACGAGACATCGCTGAGTTTTTCTATACTTTTGTAATTTTATACATATTCATACATTAATTAATGTGCTTAGTTTTCATTATATAATTCCTTTACATTGGATAACATATTTTCACGAACTACGTGTGTCTGATTCTCACCACACGGTGTGATACGTAGGCAACCATCTTGGGTTCGCCACCACAAAAATAAATGATAATAATAATAAAAGGAATGACATATTTGGTTTATCCATGCATTTCATTCATTCTATCACATACATTCATTTTTTTCATTACATTCATTCTATCACAAACATTCTTTTTTTTATTATTACATTCATCATATCATGGACAGTCATTTTACTTTGCATTCATTCTATACTGGACAATCATTTATTTTGCACAAACTTTTCTTCTTATCATCCTATCATATATGAATTCTTTTTAAGCATACATATTATAACCTATCTGAACGAACAACGCGCACCTGATTCTCATTGAAAGTGATATACGTAGGCAGCCCTATTTGGGTTCGGGACCCTTCATTCAAAAAATATTTTATTCAAAAAAAATAAAAAATCAGTTATTCAAAAAATACAAAAACAAAATACAAAATACTTTAAGTATCATTGTTTGACTTGGTTGATACCAACACAGTTAGGAGTGTGCATAGAAAAAAAACAAGTAATAATCAGTATGGACTGACTTAGTGGTAAACCATAGATTCTTTTGGTACCTCTTATTCACATCTGTAATAAAACTAGCTTGCATGTTTTCAAGATAAGAACGAAACCAACCTCATCGTTTCATATGCATTGTGTGGTGAGTTTTAGACTAAGTTCAATTGCAATGCATCGTGATCTAGAACTTGGCCTGAATGTTTGTTGAGGCGAAATCCTGAGTAACGCTCGGTATAGGAAATGATCGTAGCTTTTTTGACCCGTTTGAGCCTTTCTAGCCTACCAAATAGCATTATCCGTAGCAATCCCCTTTGAGCCTAAAGCCTATTATTTTGATAACCACATATTAAGCCTATACCCTTTCTGATAGCATACACATTATCTCTCTCTTGGCCCGACCTCCTTGAGCGCTTTAGAAATGTGCAAGTGGCTGACAAAAATTCTAGTTGAAGTTTTCAAAGAAAAAAATTGCCAATGTCCCAGAAGGAAAATGAAAAAAAAACACAAAGGATGACTTCACAAAAAGAAGAAATCAAAATCCCCGACATTATAAAAAAATGATGAATGAAATGTGAAAATAACTCTGAAAAAAAGGGGGGCTCCAAACGAAAGATTCAAAAAGACGTCAGTACAAAAGAATTGGGACAAAAGAGGAATCAAGTCAGCATTAAAGCGCACAAATATCAAGCACATACGTATTCCAATGCTCGAGGAAGGATTAGTCATTTTTTACCCAAATGATATTCATCCCTTCCCCCAAACCTACATTACAAGCCCATGACAAACCCTACATGATCTTATACTGAGGGTTCTCACATTAGTGGACACTTACATGACGGCCAAGCCTATGATATCATATTTGCATGCATTGAACATCTTTCTGAGTATGAGTGAGTTTCTCTTGACGTCCCAGAGTTCAAAATACTGAAATATATGTGAGGATGAGACTTTCTTTCAGTGAGGGCATTTGAAACATGAGGATGCGTATATTTTGAAATCTTTGCTTGAAACAAGTGTCGACACTCATGTATGTCTGAGGTACCATCTGAAGCTATAAGAATTACCCTGAAGTCAGTCTCGGTTAGACTGAAACAAAAAAAAAAGAAAATATTAAACACAATACTAATTGTTGGTATCAACTGAAGTCAGAACGTGATGCTGTCTTTCCACTTTTTCAGAAAAATAACAAAAAATACATATATTGAAAATCTTCTTTTACTTTTCACGAACTACCTCTTGACCTGATTCCCTCTGCGGGATACGTAGGCAGCCACATTGACTTCGGTCCCACATCATTTGAAAATAATAAAAATCTTTATTTTTGCATCACGAACTACGTCTTGACTTGATTCACTCGACCGGATATGTAGGCGGCCAAATAGGCTTCGGTCCAATTTTTGAAAACCTTAAAATCCTTATTTTTGACATCACAAACTGCGTTATGACCTGATTCCCTCGGCGGGATACGTAGGCAGCCATATCGGCTCCGGTCACATCATTAGAAATCTTTATCCTTTGTTTTGCACATAACAAGATAAACTCATCTAATCACGTTGATATAGCAGACAAACTACATACACATGACTCGATTTTGTCTAGTGAAGAGTTCAGCATCCTCGTATACCAAAAACTGGAGCATATTTTGAGGGTCGCATTTTTATCTACACATTGAACATCACATATGTCTCCACATTAGCATTGTATCCATGTTTGATATAATAATAAATAAATAAAAATGTGTCACCTGATCTCCTGGATAGTATCAAGACTCGGTTTTGTCTAGTTGAAAGCTCAACATCTTCATCCACCTGAAACTGTGGAATTTTAAAGATTTACTGCAAGAAGACGATAATAAACAGGGAAAAGTGTCGGCCAATTGAGCCTTCAGTCCAGACCAGTCTGAGCATGCAAGCGTCAAGAGCCAAAGCTACAAAGTCGAAGCGAATCAACCGCCCATCCGCCCAAACTCACAAATTTCTTTGAGTTTAAAGGTTGACAAAATCAAGAAGCCGCAACATATATGCTTAGTTTCGCAAGAAACTTCCGCATAACAGTTCAGCCCGTGAGGATCACATTCATGTTTGGCATCTGTACAAAAGCACCATCTTGACCTACAGGATCCCAATTGCATTATGTCCGTACAAGGATGGTATTTCGACTCACACGGTCATATTCTAATCCTCATCTATTCATTTTTTCATTACCTATATCCATGCATTAACTCTTCATCCAGATTGAATTTGTAAGAACTTCAACATCATTTCAATCCATACTGGTCGCAAACGCACAACGTCCGTACAACGATGCCTCCATCAGATCGTCAACACAATGACGACATCATTACATCTATGCAACGACGTCATTTCATTTAAGCCTATGCAACAGCTTCATCTTTGTTTCGTCTATGCAACGACGAATATCTGCATCACGTCTATGCAACAACGTCATTTCATTTAAGTCTATGCAACGACTTCATCTATATTTCGTCTATGCAACGACGAATATCTGCATCACATTTATGCAACTACGTCATTTCATTTAAGCCTATGCAACAACTTCATCTTTGTTTCGTCTATGGAACGATGAACATCTGTATCACGTCTATGCAATGACGTCATTTCATTTAAGCCTATCCAACGACTTCATTTTTGTTTCGTATATACAACGACGAACATCGTCATCACATCTATGCAACAACGTCATTTTATTTAAGCATATGCAACGGCTTTATCTATGTTTCGTCTATGTAACGATGAATATCTGCATCACGTCTATGCAACGACGTCATTTAATTTAAACATATGCAACGGCTTCATTTTTATTTCGTCAATGCAATGACAAATATTTGCATCACGTCTATACAATGACGTCATTTCATTTAAGCCTATGCAATGGCTTTATCTCTATTTCATCTATGAAACGACGAACATCGACATCACGTCTATGCAACGACGTCATTTCATTTAAGCCTATGCAACAGTTTCATCTTTGTTTCGTCTATGCAACGATGAACATCTGCATCACGTCTATGCAACGACATCATTTTATTTAAGTTTATGCAACAACTTCATCTTTATTTCATCTATGCAACGACGAACATCTGCATCAGGTCTATACAATGACGTAATTTCATTTAAGCCTATGCAACGACTTCATTTTTGTTTCATCTATGCAATGACGAATATCTGCATCACGTCTATACAATGACGTCATTTCATTTAAGCCTATGCAACAACTTTCTTTTTGTTTCGTCTATGGAACGACGGACATCTGCATCATGTCTATGCAACGATGTCATTTCATTTAAGTCTATGCAATGGCTTCATCTATATTTCGTCTATGGAACGACGAACATCTGCATCACGTCTATGCAATGACGTCATTTTATTTAAGCCTATGCAACAGCTCCATCTTTATTTTGTCTATGCAACGATGAACATCGGCATCACGTCTATGCAACAACGTCATTTTATTTAAGCATATGCAATGGTTTCATCTATGTTTCGTCTATACAACGATGAATATCTGCATCACGTCTATACAACGACGTGATTTAATTTAAACCTATGGAATGACAAACATATGCATCATGTCATATAAAATACACCGATCAAACACCCCCAAACTTAACCTTTGCTCGCCCTCGAGCAAAGATCAAAAGAAAGAATTAAAGACAAGAGGAAAAAAGAGATAGACTGACTCAAAGACACTGATCACTTTGCTGCATCATTGTTACTTAGAAAAGTATGAAGGTTAGCAGAATAATATGCAGGAACATATATCATGCATTTTTAGCATTCTAAACACATTAAGTTCGATATTTCGCAAATTCAATTTAATCATGCTCAATGAAAGTAAGAATACCTAACTATGCATGTCAATTTCAAAATCTTATGGAATGTTTACTTGCTATTCTCCACTAATCATGGATACACATGTAAGAGATCTTCAGGGCTTTTCAGGGTTGTAATGTAGGCTTAGGCATGGGTAGGTAAAAATAGGCATTTAGGCTCATTTTATGTACCATAAACTCTTTTGCTTTTCAATTCTTCCCTTTTCTTTTGATTTTTTTTCTTCACTTCATACCTATCTTTCCTCTCTGTTGTTTTGAGAGAATGAAGTGTATTATAAATAACAGGCACCCCCAAACTTAGGCTTTTGCCTATTTATTATTACTTTTTCATTGGGGTGCATCAAAATTGTTCACTCTTTTTGTCTCTTTTTTAACACTTTCTATTTCAATCATCTCAAATTTTCACTTATGGTACAAGTGTGGAATTATAAGGTGTCGAAGAAAAAGTCTAATTTTTAGGCTCAAAGGGGCTGACTAGGGATATTTTGAATGTCAAGGATAGACAAAAGTGGTAAGAAATGACTAACAAAGAAATTCCTGAGTCATCTCTCTAACATGCATATCCTAACTATTTCGCCTCAAATAGCAAGCAAGCATACACATAAACAATGCACAAGTCAAGCAAGATACCCCAAATAATATGATTTCATGAATTTTTGGCATATCTAACCTAAGTGTTTAGATGGTTGGTTCTAATTCCATTACGTTATTCAACCTTACTTCACTAGACGATTCCAGTAACTACAGCATGCATGATCTTAAAAAAAATTAATTATGACTCAAAAATACTTAAAACTGATCAAAAAGACTCAAAAACAATAAGACACCCCCCAAACTTAAATCACACATTGTCCCCAATGTGTGCAAGACTCAAAAAATAAAATAAAAGAAAAGAAAATAGGACAACTTACAAACTTGGTTTAAAGTGGTGGCGCTGGTGCTGGTCTCCTTCGTTCTGCTGCTGGAGGGAGTGTGTCTGGGAAGGAATGCACTATCCCATATGACACAGGAGGTTGTACTTTCTCATATGTATCAGTTGGTAGGGTTGGGACCCCATGTCTGGAGCATAAGCTGCTAATAAGTGAGCCATGTCCCAACCCACCTGTCGTTACCAACCTGCTGGTTTCTCCAATATTTTGCAATATTTCCTTCCCAACGTCAATCGTCTTCCCTGACATGATTCCATATATCATTTTTATTCTATCTGCTGGCACTCTGGTGAAGTGCATCGATGGAATTAAGCGCATCGACGAAATATAACCAACCTCGTCGCTTTGTTGAACTAACATCTGCTCAGTCCTCTTGATCCATTTCTTACAATATCATACTCAGCCCCAGGGTAGATTACTGTGCTTGCGATGACATCCCAGTCGATGTTGTTGGTGTCTCTAGACCAAGTTCTGAAATAGCTCCGATCGTCACCTCTTTCTTCAACATCGGCTGTTATTAATAGCACATTCACCACTTCTGCCATCACAGGCACATACCATCCCCTCACAAAGCATCTACCATCCACCCTCTCTGGAAAGTTAGCATAAAATTCTCTCACCATTACTGTGTTCTGCGGTGCTATTCTTTCTGGGTTAACAAATCTCTTCCACCTCATGACCTCTATCATCGCCCGAATAGGCTCATAGGCATCTCCCTCCTCAAATGACTCCATTTGGTACTTCATTCCTCTTTCAGGGATCAAGGGTCTAGTACTAAGTTTTTGATATCTATCATCAGCTTTTTGACTGACAAACCTAGTAGTGTCATATTGAGGGACGGAGGTGGATGTGGAAGCTCTCCTCTTCTTGGCAGACATTTTTAGATAAACTTGGCAGCGTTTCCTTTGTTTCAACGATATTACCCAACACTATCAATCAATAATCAACAGCTACAACACTCTTCAATACCCACACTTCACTCAAAGCTTCAGTACAACACCCCACGCTCACTTCGTATAATCTTTCGCGAAATCTCACACCCAACTTCAACACACCACACACCTTCCACCAATAAAGCACCTCCCCACCTATTACCTCCCCTGATTGTATTGAAGATTTCAAGAAAAGTAATAAAGGTTACCTTGGACAGTGTTCTTCAAGATTTTCTTGTTTCTAATGATGTATTGAGGCAATGGAATGAGGCTTGTTGTTTGAGATGGTTAAGGGTTTAAGGATTTTAAGTACTTTGGTTGTGATTGAGTTTAGTTTGTGGAAGATTTTGAGGAAAAAGGGTTAATTTCGTGGGTTTTGGAGAGAGGAAAATCGAATTTAGGGCTCCTTTTAAAATTCAGAATTTCCGTCGCGGCGCCGCGGCACTGAGCCGATTTTTCTTTTTTCCCCCTTTGATTTCTCCGTTGTCGTCCTCCAAATTCTTGGCCCTGTACCTGTCATCACAACATGCAAACGATACCTTACGTGAGACTGCTCTAATTGAAACTAAATTGCAAAAACTAAAAGAAATAAAATAACCTTGGGTTGCCTCCCAAGTAGCGTTGTCTTTAACGTCTTTTAGCCGGACGCACGTTCTTTAATCAAGAGGCGTGGGGTAGATTAACCCCACAACCTATCCATTTCATCAACATTTTTCGCTTCCTCCTTCTGTTTTTTTTTTTCAAGAGGAGGTTTAGCATTACTTACCTGTTTTGGCGGGCTTATTTCCCTTGCTTTTGCTTGTGCTGGCTCAACCTATGTGCTAACAGTGCTAATTGCAAAGCACTTGCTCATGATTGGGGGTTCAATGATGTGTTTGAACACTTTGAACACCATCTCTTCACTTTTCACTCTAAGTGTCAGCTCACCCTTCTCCACATCAATCAGGGCTCTCCCGGTTGCCAAGAATGGTCTTCCCAATATGATGGGGATCTCATCATCTTCCTCCATATCAAGGATGAGGAAGTCCGCAGGAAAGAATAATTTTCCCACCTTAACTAAGACATCTTCAATCGTTCCCCTGGGATGCACTACTGTCCTATCTGCTAACTGCAAGCTCACCGTGATTGGTTTGGCTTCACCTAACCCCAACCTCTTAAAAACAGACAAGGGCATAAGATTTATGCTAGCCCCCAAATCACAAAGGGCCATATTATATGTCACTCTGCTAACTGTGTAAGGCAATGTGAAGCTCCCTGGATTCTTGAGTTTGAGGGGAAATTTCTTCTGCAAGATGGCACTGCATTCTTCTGTCAGTGCCACCATCTCATACTCCGCCAACTTCTTCTTCTTCCCAAGAATTTCCTTCATGAATTTAAAATAAGTAGGCATTTGCTCCAATGCCTCAATGAATGAAATGTTAATGTGTAGCTTTCTGAATATCTCCAAGAACTTGGAGAATTGTTTATCAACCACTTTATTTTGCAACCTCTGCGGGAAAGGAATCCTCTCAGTGTATTCCTTCACTGGGACTGTTGGAGCTTTCTCTAACATCGGGCGATCTTCAGTAGCCCTCTCCCTCTCTGCATCTACTCTCTTTTCAACCACAGGCTTGGGTGTAAGATGTTCTAACTGTTTTCCATTCCTCAGTTGCACCGCTTGGCACTGTTCTATGGGGTTCATTTCTATATTGCTAGGCAAGGTGCCCTGTGGCCTGTTGTTTGCCATCTTCGCTAGTTGTCCCACCTGCGTCTCCAAATTCCTGATAGAGGATCTGGTCTCTGCCATGAACTGGTCTGTGAGTTGGTGAGTGTCAATAGGGTTGTTCTCAACTCATCTAGCTTCTCTTGTTAAGCAGGTGCACTGAATTGTTGTGAAAATGAGGCCTGAGTGAATGGTTTCTGATTTTGGTACTAGCCTCGAAATTGGTTCTGCTGCCCTTGATCACCCCTCCATGAAAAGTTAGGGTGATTCCTCCACCCTGGATTGTAGGTATTTGAGTAGGGGTTGTTCTGGGGCCTTTGATAATTCCCTACTGCTTGGCATTCTGCTTGCTCGATCGAGATGTTGTTAGGATCAGTTGATGGGCACCTATCAAAGGTATGTGGACCTCCATACATCTCGCAACTCAATGGCATTTGGACTGCATTCACTGACACTGTGTTTTGTTGTAGTTGCTTGGTCAGGAGAGCAACTTGTGCATTTAATATTGTGATGGCATCAATCTCATGGACTCTTATTGCTCTTCTACCACTCACCCCTCTGTCCTATGTTACATGATTATTGGTGGCCATGTCTTCCAATAAATCATGAGCTTCGTGTGCTGTCTTTCTCATGAAAGTTCCACCTGTGGCTGCGTCAATGATAGTTCTGGTAGTCCCACTTAGCCCATTGTAGAAAATATGGACCAAATTCCACAACTCAATGCTATGATGTGGACACTTCCTTTGCAAATCTTTAAACCTCTCCCAAGCCTCATAGAGTGACTCTCCATCAGCTTGATAAAAATTGTTCAACTCCCCTTTCAGCTTAGCGGCTTTAGACGGTGGAAAGAACTTTGCTAAAAACTTATGTGTCAGCTCTTGCCATATGAATATTGAATCTGTCGGCAAGGAATTCAACCAAACTTTCGCTCTATCCCTGAGTGAGAAGGGAAATAGCCTCAATCGGATGGCGGCGTCAGTAACGCCATTGTACTTGAAAGTTGCACACAACTCCAAGAAGTTCGCTATGTGCATGTGAGGATCTTATGATGGCAACCCTCCGAACTGGACAGTATTTTGCACCATACTCAGGATCGCAGGCTTGATTTTAAAATTATTTGCTCCTATTACTGGGAGTCTGATGCAAGTTTGTGCTTCATTCACCCTTGGCAGCACATAATCTCCCAAGCTTATCTCAGCTTGGACCTGGACCCTCTCTTCTACATCCATTGGCAATCTTCGGGGAATCCTTTGGTTAGGTTGATGATCACCTAACCCTTCGTTCATCTCATTGTTGTTCTGCACGCCCCCCATCGCTATTAATGCCAAAACTCGTTGGTTTCTCATGTTCTGTTTGCAAGTCTTTTCAATTTTCGGGTTAAAGGGAACATGTGTATCTTCTCCTCTTCTCCTTCGCATAAACTAGATGCCTGCAACAGATCAAAATAAACAAACGGATCACGGCGCACTGGTTTCATGAATAAAAGAGAAAAATATAGTAATAAAAAAAACAAATTAGAAATTAAGAATAGATAAAATGATATTGAACTACGCCAATCCCCGACAACGGCGCCAAAAACTTGATGCGTGATTTATGCACACACTAACGCAAGTGCACGTGTCGTGACAAGTAATATAGTCTAGAAGACCGAGTTATCGTCCTCAGGGATTCGTGTTCAATTCTCAAACTCTATTCTATGGTATCTATTTTGTAACCGATGATTGATAAATTGTTTATAACTATAATTAAGAATTCTAACTAGACTACTTTGTTTTACTTCAGTTATGGTGGAAATAGAGCTTCCAAATCTCCTCAACTATCCGCTCATCTTACTTGTTAATGCAATTAATTATGGTTCTTCTTCTATTTTGAGATAGCAGGTTAACTAAGCCGTTTTATACTCCTGTTAAGGTAATATAAACACTCAACCCCAATATAGAATCCTTCTACCTTTCGGTGATAAGATTGACTATAAAGGATGATTAAGAGTAATAACCCATTAATATTACACAAGTATCGGGGTACTTTCGTCCACAATTTAACCTATGTTTATTCAACTATAGCATATTCACAATCTCCCCTTTCGACTTTCGATTAGAAATCATATGTATTATGATAATTAGTGATCAATTAATTACCAAACATTCAAGACAATTATTGAATAAATCTCAACAATGATAAGAATAACCAGAACATGCATTAATTCATAAGAATAAGTTTCAAGTGATTTGACATGGAAAGCCCTAGATTAAGTTAGTTTCTAGTCATAGACATGACAAGAACTAAACTAATATCCAACATAAACTATAAAGAAATAAAACAAGAAACAAGAAATTACTAAGAAGTGGTCTCCAATCTTGATCTTCAAGGTTGTGATGAATGCAAGGGTTTGGAACCCTTAATTCTGACCTAAAGGCTGTTTTTATAGCCTCCAATTCATTTTTCAGGTTTTCCTTCAGGCCTTGGCCCATTCCCATTCGAATTTGACAGTTTTCCCGCCTCGGCGTCGCAGCCCTGCAACTGGCGCCGAAACTCCTACAAGTCTCTGAATTTTGGGCGTCGCGGCGCTCTGACACTGCTGGCTAGAGGAGCCGCGGCGCCGCCATGTTTCTTGCCCGGTTCGCCAAGTTTCTCATTTTTTTAACTCTGGAACCTCTGTTTCTGCCCTCTTTTTGCTCCCTTTTCACCAATGAGTCACTTTAAACCAATATGACTCAAAAGAAAGAACATTTATCCTAAGACGACACGTATTTGTACAAAAATGGGCAAAATACTAACTAAAAATGACTCAAAAGGTGTATACAAAATACACCGATCACCTATGCAATGGCTTTATCTTTATTTCATCTATGCAACGACGAACATCGACATCACGTCTATGCAACGACGTCATTTCATTTAAGCCTATGCAACGGTTGCATCTTTGTTTCGTCTATGCAACGACGTCATTTTATTTAAGTCTATGCAACAACTTCATCTTTATTTCATCTATGCAACGACGAACATCTGCATCACGTCTATACAATGACGTCATTTCATTTAAGCCTATGCAACAACTTCATTTTTGTTTCATCTATGCAATGACGAACATTTGCATCACGTCTATACAATGACATCATTTCATTTAAGTCTATGCAACAACTTCTTTTTTGTTTCGTCTATGGAACGACGGACATCTGCATCACGTCTATGCAACAATGTCATTTCATTTAAGTCTATGCAATGCCTTCATCTATGTTTCATCTATGGAACGACGAACATCTGCATCACGTCTATGCAATGACGTCATTTCATTTAAGCCTATGCAACGACTCCATCTTTCTTTCGTCTATGCAACGACGAACATCGACATCACGTCTATGCAACAACGTCATTTTATTTAAGCATATGCAACGGTTTCATCTATGTTTCGTCTATGCAACGACGAATATCTGCATCACGTCTATACAACGACGTCATTTAATTTAAACCTATGCAATGACAAACATCTGCATCACGTCTATGCAATGACGTCATTTCATTTAAGCCTATACAATGGCTTTATCTTTATTTCATCTATGCAACGACGAACATCGATATCACGTCTATGCAATGACGTCATTTCATTTAAGCCTATGCAACGACTTCATCTTTGTTTCGTCTATGCAATGATGAACAACTGCATCACGTCTATACAACGACGTCATTTCATTTAAGTCTATGCAACAGCTTCATCTTTTATTTCATTTATGCGACGACGAACATCTGCATCACGTCTATGCAATGACGTCATTTCATTTAAGTCTATGCAACCACTTCATCTTTGTTTCGTCTATGCAATGACGAACATCTGCTTCACGTCTATGCAATGACGTTATTTCATTTAAGCATATGCAACGACTTCATCTTTGTTTCGTCTATGCAATGACGAACTTCTGCATCACGTCTATGCAATGACGTCATTTTATTTAAGCCTATGCAACGACTTCCTCTTTGTTTCGTTTATAGAATGACGAACATCTGTATCACGTCTATGCAACGACGTTATTTCATTTAAGTCTATGCAACGACTTCGTCTATGTTTCATCTATGCAATGACGAACATTTGCATCACATCTATGCAACGACATCATTTCATTTAAGCCTATACAACAACTTTATTTTTGTTTCGTTTATGCATCGATGAACATCAGTATCACGTCTATGCAATGACATCATTTTATTTAAGTCTATGCAACGGCTTCATCTATGTTTCGTCTATGCAACGACGTCATTTCATTAAGCCTATGCAACTTCTTCATCTATGTTTTGGCTATGCAATGACGAACATCTGCATCACGTCTATGCAACGATGTCATTTCATTAAGCCTATGCAACGACATCATCTATGTTTCGTCTATGCAACGACGAACATCTGCATCACGTCTATGCAATGATATCATTTCATTATGCCTATGAAATGGCTTCATCTATGTTTCGTCTATGCAATGACGGACATGCATCATGTCTATGCAACGACGCCATTTCATTAAGCCTATGCAACAGTTTCATTTTCGTCTATGCAGTGACGACATTATCATCGCGTCAACACAATGACGTCATCAACATCGTCAACATAATGACGACATCAGCTACGTTAACACAGTGACGCCACCAACACCCACTACTACATTTCTGGCCTTGGACTGTCTCATTAGGGCTAATGCGACGACATTGAGTTGTCGCATCCGATGGCATTGCATTAGACCTAATGCAACGACAAATATTATCTAATGCGACGTCTCTGTTTTGCCGTCGCATTAGAAACTTATCTAATGCGACGGGTTCCAGATCCTAATGCGACGGCTTTGTTTTGCCGTTGCATTAGGTATGCGACTGATTTTAGTCTCATTCGAACCAGCTGATGCGACGGTTATAAGGCTAATGCGATGGCTAAATACAGTCGTCGCACTAGATGTTCACCTATTTGATTGCTAGAATACATCCGTCGCATTAGATGTGCACCTATTTGATTTCTAGATAGTTCACAAATTACAAAATATACAATATTACAAAATGACAAAATAAATAATAAAAAGAGAAATATAATATTTAAAAAGGATTGTCTTACTAATTGTTTATAAATGTACAATATTACAATATTACATCCCATAGGACATATTACAAAATAATTGTCCACTAAAGTATATATATCCACATAAGCCTCCACCCACCATTTGTCGTCTAGATTTCTTCTCCATTTAGTTCACCAAACACCTACAAGTTAACATAATGAATAGTCATAAGTAAAACAATGGTAGCATCGCCAAAACATCATAAATTGTCATCCTTTAATTAGTATGTTACAAAAGAGCTACTGATAGAGAGATTGGACTAGGATACACAAGACTTACCACAAAATGATTACATTGCCGAAATATAAGAGAACATCATACTTAATTGTTTTTTTGAGAAATTGTTATAAATCTGTGAATAATATCTCCAAGTGAAATTGGTTACTACTACTATAAGCATTATAAAATGGCTCTATTATTTTTTACTACCACTACTTTTCCAATAAATTGGATTACTGCCATTTGAGAAATGAAAAATACATCAAAATGTGGTGAAATCTCTCCTTCTACTAATGTGTTGGATTTATCCTCTCAAAGATGGGCTTTTTCCTTCAATGATCCAACTTAAACAATTCAACACAAAGATAGTCACAAGAACAACCTCCTACTAACTGCTCTGTTAGAGAAATACCATCCAATCCTAACCAAAGATAGGACTTTCTCATTAGTAATCCAACTTGAATACTTTAATGGAAAGATCATGTCTTTAATCGCTAGAAACTATATTTAGTACCTAATGAAAAACCTACATGATACGAACAACTTCCAATGAAGTTTTACCAATCACATTTAATAAGGAAAACACAAAAATCACCTGATTAACTGTCCCAGAAGAATGCCCATTTGGTTCACTGACATGCGGTGCACTAGACGCATCATTTGGAATTGATGGTCTCACAAAATCAGGAATGACAAGTTCAGGATTAGCTTGTTGAAGTTGAGATATAATCACTGATGCAACGGTCAGTGCAAGCTGTTGCACTAAATTAGCTTTCATACTCTGCAAGAACTCCTCCGGAATTATGTAACCTGATTTTTTTCTTTTTTCTTCAAATCAGTCTTCGTCACACCTTTTTCGACAAGTCGTAAACGATCTTTGCTTTTGGGACCTTGAAGCACTTCAGAGTAAAGAACTAGATCTTTACAGTTGCTACCTTCTCCGTGTTGGGTGGACTCCATAACATCTATCTTTGCCTATTTATAGAATGTTAAGTCATTGTCTTACTAAATTATCAAAAGTACGCAAATATATGATAATAAAATTAGTTAACTCACAATATTCTGTTCAGTTTTCTCGTTGATGGTATGGTATGTTCTCCCTAGAACTCATTTCCTTGATTCTTTGTACACCTTTGCTTGAGAAGGTTCTTCCTTATTCGGATCCTTTTGTTTCTGTAAAAAAAAAAAAAAGAAATTTAGCACAAAAATCACAAAAATACCTAAGCCTTAAATTTTTACAAACTAAAATTAGTGAGAATTAATGGACGCAAAGAGATAATTCAATTATTGAAAAAGAAAAGTGTATACCAATTCATGACGTAACATTGCAAACGACTTACGACCATCGTGTGCATATCATCCATCAATAGACGATTGTCTCTATTTCTCTTACATTATGCCTGTGAGATAAAAATAATTAGTTAGAATAATATTACCTCATTATTACACGAAAACTAAACCACCGACTCATTGGATACTTCAATCTTTTCACAATACTAATAATTTAAGAGGTCCTGAAATAGTGTCAGGTTTGTGAATCCATCTTAACTCATCACTATCATATTTATAGAAGTGATTCTTCTTAATTCTGCATTTATAACTTCGCCAACTTGCATTAATTGCCTCCATTACATATTTCCTTCCGTCTTCAGCAACCATATACTTTTCCTATATCAATCAATAAACAAACACATTAGTAATAGATAAAGGTCTAGAACCAACAATATGGTCGTAATATTTCAAAGAACAATATTGCAACATACCAAAACATAATCCCATATTTTGTCATGTGTGGGAAGACATGGAAAACTAGTATAATTCAGTGGTGCAAGCTCGAAATCCTTTCCCAAAGTTCCCAAGAAGAATTTAAATTCATCAAGTATTTCCTTTGTAGGTCCAACTGACTGGTCTAATGAATTCAAAATAATAACTTGGCGCTCCTCTTTTGTACGTGCATAAACCTTTGTAAGCTTTGTTAGCCCTCGATGCTTCTTCTTTTTGGCATCTGTTTTAGATTCAAGTGTTAATTCATGTATTAATTTAGTATGCTAATAAGCTAAATGATTAATAAATACTAATGTGTACCTTCATTTTCGTTTTCAGCCGATAATTCCAAATCACAATCTTCATGGTCATGTCCCACAACATTGGCATTATCATTTACTTAGACATCATCATTATCATCTCTTTCAGGATCGTGTCTTTCTGGTGATGCATTAGTATGACTCATAATCTCATTCCTTGTTGCAACCATTTCATTATCTTCTACTTGTTTTTTTCGGAATTCAAGATATGCTGACATAGAGTCTGGAGAGCAAAATGACCTCCTTTTATGTTGCTTTTGCGATACAAGACTACGATTCTCTATCTCATAATTAGGATGGTCAATAGATTGTTGCTTCTTCTCAACTTGATGATGCTTCTGTTTTGGATTATTCTTTTCCACAAAATCCTTCATACTTTGTGGCCGAGCTAAAACCTGTAATGGATGAAGTTAGAGTATGTTTAAAGGACTAGCACAATTGTGCTTATCAAGAACCAGTAGAAGCAGCCTTAAAGCAATCAGTTTAGCCAAGAAACCAAAGAATGGTCATTGTAGCAAGAACCAAAGAAGAAGAAAAAACCGAGCAGCAACTAGAAACACAACATCTGTTGTGGTTTTAGCACACCCGTTACTGGTTTAATACATTGGAATGAAACTACCATATGTTTGAGCACACCCGCCGTTTCTCGCTAAAAAGATCGTTTTAAGATCACTGTTACTGGTTTGGACAGCAACAACCGTTGTTTTTAGCAACCGCACTGTCCAAACCAAGAACTAAAGAAATTTAAAGCAATCGGTTTAGCCAAGAAACTAGCAGCGGGTGTGCTAAAACCAAAGCAAATTGTGTTTCCAAACGCCATCGGTTCTCGTGTCTATTAGTTCTTGCCAGCACACGCTTTTTTGGCCAAGAAACCATCAGTTGTCCATCTGTTTTAGCTCAAAATATATCATCAGATTCAGCTCCGGATGCAACACACTATCAATGGCCTTTACTTAGTCTAGCATGTTCACCTCATTTTTAGACAACATAACTTGGCTAAAAGGCATTCTAATAAATAGCATTCTAAGCTAGTGGTTACCTTTCTTTTTGCACCCATATTATTGCTAGTGGTTTCCTCCTCGTTACCGTCTCCATCATATTCAGATGTGGACTCATCATCTCTTTCTTCCAATAAGTCATTGCGTTGTACACAACTACTTGGACGATCCAAACCAAGAATCTTTTCACGTAATATTTTGTTAGCAAAAAATCCAACACCTTGAGCATTCATTATCTTTGCATTCATTTTCAACTTTTCGATCCGTTGTCGCTCATACTCTGTAATCTGACTTTGCGGAGCAGAAAATTTGAATTTATTAACTTTCATCTGTACATATCAAAAAATATAAAAAAAACTACACAAGTCAAAATGTGATACAAAATTAATTAGAAATAAAAATAAGTTAAAACACGAGTAAATAATTAGATATTTTAATACCATCACAAAATTCCCTAGGAGGGATTTCAACAACATATTGCCAACCCTTTTTGTTTAAATTTTCGACAAAAAATACTTGATGTGCATGAGATGCCAAGATAAATGGTTCTTCTGCATAAATTGTCTTATTCATATTAACCATGATAAGCTCATCATCATTTTTTCCCGAGTGAAACCACAAACATTTGAACAAGACAACACTAAAATGCTCATGATAAGATATCTCAATGATGTCTTGTATTGAACCATAATAATTGACATCTCCCAGTATAGGATTTTGATCTTTGAAACTCGCAAAGCTATGTGTTACGGCTGTGAGAATGACTCCATTTTTTTGAGTTACGCATTTCGCATCACGCTTCATGGTATGAAACATATATCCGTTAACAGAGTACTCTGTGTACTTTTTAACAACATAAGAAGGTCATTTCGATAATCATAAGATATGATTCGGAATAATATCTTGACCTTCTTGAAGTTTCACTTCAATTTTCTCCCTAAACCAATCAATGAAATCCTTATTGTGATCTTGTGCACTATCCCATTTTCTTTTCCGTTTGGTGCTTACACACATTTTGTGTTGACTGTGACAAAAAATAGAAAAACAAATATCTTAATAACAAAATACAATTGAATTAACATATAAAAAATAAAGTAAAAAATTACATGATGGTTTGTCATCTTACTTTATGAATCTCTCAACTTCTTCACAACCGCAATTGAATACGACATAATGATGTGCTTGTTTCCATGTGGTTTGATCAATCATGTGTCCACAATGTTTTTTCTTTGAGGTCCTTCCCTTTCCCTTGATAGGATGCCCAATATTAGGTAAAAATGATTAGGCGACACCATCCTTATTAACATTAGGTGTGGATGAGTTTGATCATTTCAGAAATCTAGCAATGAAGGTAATACATTCTTTAGCTTGGTATCCTTCTTACATTGAGCCTTTTGGAAGACTCTTGTTTCGAACATTCAACTTTTTATGTCGAAGATACCTCTCAATCCCATACATACACCTTGAACTAACCGGTCCACCCATCTTAATTTGATCCACTAGATGTACAGGTAAATGCATCATTACGTCGAAAAATGCGGGTGGAAAAATATGTTCAAACATGCAAAATGTTTCAACTATCTCTGACTTGAGTTTGCCAAGATGTCGAGGATCAATAACTTTATTCCATATGCCTCTGAAAAAAACACAAAGTCTTATCAATGGAGTAGCAACATCTTTGGGTAATGTTGTTTTCACAGAAATATGGATCAAGTAATTCATCATAAAATGAGCAGCATGACTTTTGTAGCCTATGATTTTCCTTTATTCAACATGCACACATCGAGCAATATTCGAAGCATAACCTTGTGGTAACATAGCATTTTTTATGACTTGGCAGAACTTGCGCTTTTCTTCAAGTGACATCCAAAAGCGTGAGCATGGAATTTCTTCGCTACCATCTTCTAATTCTATTGGTTGAAGCTCAGACATAATTTTAAGTTCTATCAAATCTCGACGAGCACTTACATGATCTCTAGTCTTCCCCGGTATGTCTAACAATGTTCCAATGACATTATCAAATACATTTTCTCGGTATGCATTGGGTCGAGATTATGGCGATTAGAACAATGCTTCCAGTATGACAACTGAAAAAGTATGAATCTCTTTCTCCATGGATTTGGATCATCATTATCGTTACCCCTTTTTTCTTTCGCTTCTTTCCAAATTCATTTGGAAAATCACGGAACATATTCTCATTATCAATTCCTTTCAAAGGAACAGGTTCACTTATTTCCTCAGTTTTTCCATCGAAATTCCTCTTATTTTGACGCCAAGGGTGAGTTAGATAAAGAAATCTACGAGTTGCCCTGTAGCAATTCTTATTACTATAAGACAATATCTCAGAATCTGTTTCATAATGACATGAAGGGCATGCCAAATATCCTTTTGTGCTCCACCCGGAAAACATTGCATAAGCTGAAAAATCACTAACAGTAGTCATCAAAGCTACACGCATGTCAAACCTTTGATTACTTGAAGAATCGTAAGTTTCCAACCCAGACACCCACAAATCCTTCAAATCCTTGATTAGTGACTGCAAATAGATGTCAATATCATTATCCGGGGAAGAAGGACCAGGGATAAGTAAAGTCAATATCAAAAACATAGGCTTCATAATCATCCATGGAGGCAAGTTATAATTGATCAATATAACAGACCATGTACTATGAACAATGTTCATCGATTTGAATGGGCTAAATCCATCTGTGACTAACCCCAACCTCACATTGCGCGGATCTTTTGCAAACTTTGAGTATACATAATCAAACTCTTTCCAAGCTTGGCCATCCACTGGGTGTTGTAAAAGCCAAAATCTTTTTCACGCCCATCAGTATGCCATGTCATGTACTTCACCGTCTCTTCGCACATAAATAACATTTACAATCTTTTCTTTATTGGAAAGTACCTAAGGATCTTATTAGGAATCCTATGGATCTTTCCATTTTCATGTTGTGTGTCATTCTCTCTATCATTCGACTTTTATCTTGGCGTCTCACAAACATGGCAACTTGTAGCATTTGCATGTTCTTCCCAATACAACATGCAATCATTGGGGCATGCATCTATCTTAGTATAATCTAACCCTTGTACTTTTAAAACACTCTTCGCTTCATTAAAAGACTTAGGCAATTTTACATCGGGTAACACCTCCCTTACAAACTTTAATATATCAGAAAATGCAACATTGGTAAGTCTGTGATCACACTTCAAAATAAATAGTCGAATCATAAAGGAAAGCTTTGAATGTTTCTCACGACTCCGACGATCGCGATCGTGCCCTACCCGCAGAGAAAATCAGCGAACATACATGAAACTTATAAATAAAACACCTAAGTAAAACAATTAGAACATATATAAATACAATTTTTACAAATCGACCCAGAGTTTTGACATAATAATCGCGGGACAAGGCCCCGCTGCATCAATAAACATAAACGTGACAACTCCTAACACCGGAGCATTCTTTGTGTTGTCAACTGGATCCTAAGTCATGAATCACGTACCTAAACTCATATGGAATGAATATAACGTAAACAAATCATAAAAAGAATGACAAGGACAAGTATAAAATACATACCGCATCCTTTATGAACTTAATCGTATTATCCTTTCCATTCCCAATAAAAGTTATAGTCACATTCTTACATTATTAGAAAAAGAATCATTAAGTTCATTACCATATAACTTCTTATCTTTTCAGTACATTCCGCCCATTTACTACTGGACACATATATACTACCCGACCACTGGGGCCATCAAGTCACACTAATATCAAAGCATGCCCGTGAAATCCCCATCATATTAGTGTAAAATATAACCACGTGACGCGCCGTGGCATCCCACCTCACCGCACAATACATATATATATCCCATCCCGCCTGGGAATCCCACATCATCGTATAATAATACACCCATAGCATACATGAACACCAAGTCCCACCGGTATAATGGGTCTACCCTCACTTATACTCTGGTATAGCATCTTGGGGTCTACCTCACTTATACTCTTACCTGGAAGGTGGTATAACGCCTGGGCTCTCATTTATACTCTTACCCTATCTCAACCGACCATCAAACAAAACAAGCAGGTATAATGTCTCGGGTTTACCCTCACTTATACTCTTACCGAGGAAGTATGGTAAACGCCGGCTTGCTCTCTCATTTATACTCTTACCCTATCTCGACCGGCCACAAACAAAACTACCATGTCTTCTATAAAAATCCGAATTTAACCTGGCACTACAAATAAACTAAGTATACCCGTGAATCCCACATCACCGCCCAAGTACTTATAACAAGGCAGCCGCCCCTCCGATTAAAACATAATACTTGCACTCAAAGGCTATCACCAAAGCATATAGGCTAATTCTCGCTAACCAAGCCAAAGTACTTATCAAGGCACACATGGAATAATTCTCATTTAACAAGCCAAAGTACTTATCAAGGCATACTTAGACTAATTCTCAATTAATCAAGCCAAAGTACTAATCAAGGCACAAATAGAATAATTCTCATTTAACAAGCCAAAGTACTTATCAAGGCACACATGGAATAATTCTCATTTAACAAGCCAAAGTACTTATCAAGGCATACTTAGACTAATTCTCAATTAATCAAGCCAAAGTACTAATCAAGGCACAAATAGAATAATTCTCATTTAACAAGCCAAAGTACTTATCAAGGCATACTTAGACTAATTCTCAATTAATCAAGCCAAAGTACTAATCAAGACACAAATAGAATAATTCTCATTTAACAAGCCAAAGTACTAACGTCGTCCGTTCTT
Organism: Przewalskia tangutica; assembly: GCA_029844215.1. Classification (NCBI taxonomy): domain Eukaryota; kingdom Viridiplantae; phylum Streptophyta; class Magnoliopsida; order Solanales; family Solanaceae; genus Przewalskia; species Przewalskia tangutica. Next base: position 26,442,518 of record CM056736.1, on the reverse strand, counting down.
TTCAAAAGACTCTTTCCTAATAAAACTTCCCAATACTAACAACCGTAGTATCAAGTCCTATCCACCTTCGAGACAAGTCACAATACCTTTTAGAAATACAATCAATTCGGCTTCCAAATCAAGTGACTTCTTTATTAAAAACCTTAAGCAATTGGTACCTTTAAAACAATTTGCCTTTTCTACACAAGTTATTCCTTTGATTACTTTACTAGAGAAAACAATTCTCTTAACCTTCCATAAAGCCGTTATAACCAACTTCCCATAAAGCCGTTATAACCTCTTTACGGTTTAGACTATCCTTTTATAATCAAGAGACTTCTACTTTTTGAAACCAAGTATTATATTCTTTCAAATCAATTCTCTTAACTTTCAAAAATACCATTTGTCTCTTAACCTTTAGAAAACAAGTGACTCTTTTATTATAAAACCTTAGGCAATTGATGCCTTAAAAACAAGTTGCCTTTTCACTTAAAATCAAGTCATTTGTCTTTCCATAAAGCAAATATAACCAACTCCCATAAAGTCGTTATATTTACTTTATACCTTAGCCAAAATACAATTTCCTATCCAAGTGACTTATACGTTTAAAACGAGCAAGTATCACATACTTTAAAACTCTTCAAGTCCCCTAACTTTAAAATCAACTTAAGACATCCTTACTATTTTCAAAGAAGTGAGTTAATCTCCTAACCCACCCGACTTGGCATTACATAAAACAAGTAAAGAATGTCATAGTCTTACATACGTAACCGGTCATGCTCAAAAGATAGGAAAAGTTCTACATAGAGTAAATCACACAACTACCTCTTAACTTCTAAGAGTGTAAAACACAAGGAAACAATGATACCACAAGTATATTCCATACATAGAATCATGCCAAAGGAAGGAAGAGGTTCACATACCCTCGCGACGATTGTCGACAAACAAAATGCTCCAAAGTACTCCCTTGATAGCTATTCCACTCTCCAAGTAGGATACGCTATACTTAGTACTTCAACCTATAATGGTCACAATATGTCCATTAACCTTTCACTTCTAACGTAGAATATTTTGGGTGCTAAGTCGCTAAATTCTACGGAAAATCTGAAGACCTCCTTTGTTTCTACTCACTTTGCCACCTTTTTCAAGGCGAGAATAACCAAACAGCCTCAATTGGCTCACAACAATATAGAAGGTATTCCAATACAATGAATAACTAAATGTTCCCAATTGGCTCACAATTTAGAAAGTAGTCCAATACAAATGAATAACAAACTAAAAGTCCAAATTCGCCACCTTGAGTTCAACCATACCAATTCTTATCAAATTTCCATTTCAATCCAAATTGGTAGCATAACATGATATCAAGTCGCAACCAATTATAATTACTACAATCTTCAAGTTAATAACATGCGACGATTCTAATCAACGACCAAATTATAATCCAACTAAACATGGCTTACATTACTTTTCGGATTTTCAAGGCTACAATCAATCCATAATCCTTATAAACTTCAATACATATACTTCATGCTAGCAACAAGTAAGGCTAACAACAATATAAATAACCTTGTAACACTTCAAAGAACAAGATTATAGCTCAACGAATCTCAATCCAAATCTTCAACCAAGTCGCTCTTTAGCAACTTAGAGACTCTCCAAGATACAATCCGCCGCTACTGAGACCCTTAGAACCATACCAACAATTTTCCTTCAAACTTCCAACCAAAACCTAGAAAAGCCATTAGGTTTTCACTTTGCGACTAATACTGAAACTCTCTTTTTCCGGATTTTTCTATTGAGATATACTCACAATACACTTAGGAACCTTGGTTTAAAGTGGGGAGATTATCGACAACAAACAAATTTTTTCCTCTTATGGATGCCCAACCCTGAGCCTCCCTCTTGTTCTACAATTTTTGTGAATTTTAGCTAAGTGTGGAACTCTTGTCTTGCTACTAGTATTATATAGGGACAATGAGGGGTCAAGTGTGCAAAATGGTTGGCTAGGATGAGGTCTTAACAAAAATCAAGACTAATTGTCCCTCGACTAAGTCAAACATGTCAAGCTTTCAAGACTTGTCTTGCTAACAAAGGTCCAATGCACCCTTTAGCCCTTGCAAAAATCGCCCACTCGAGGCATCATCTAAGGGGGTGACACGTGTCGCCCCCATTCGTTAATAATACGCTTTCAAAATTCCATAATTCCGAGAAATTTTTACAAGTCTCAAATCTTAACACCGTGAGTTCTTACGGACGTGTAACATTCTTCCCCTTAGAAACATTCGCCCTCGAATGTTCTTTCTGAGTCAAACTTATAATTACCGACATAGTATCCTCAATATACCAACAATGCCACACATGGCCCTAATACTGGCCCATCTTAAGCCCAAAAGAGATTATCTTTTCATACTTCCAACTCATACTAGCATACATACATAACTTCCATACCGATTCGCCTCAAATCTGGAGTAACTCTATAAAACAATATAAGGCCATTTCCGGCTTGACTGTGGAGGTTCGTGAACGCGCGTCCTGAGAAGTAAAACAATTAACTAAACTTTGACTTCGCCACGTGGCTAACTACTACCAACCGATCCCACTCCATTCCAGCCATGGGAGACCCATAACAGTCCTCAATAACTCTTATCCTTGGTCGACTTAAAATCTTATCACCGAGAAAACCTTATACATCTAAGGTCTCAGCTATCAATATTCTTAGGCTCGCAATTTCCATGCTCCCACCTTATCTTATCACCCCAAGAAATGGGTACAAAACTTCTCACAAACCATAACCATGTTGTCTCGATCACAACATCAATTTTTTACTCTATACGTGCCTCATCCGTATAATCTTCTTAAGCTTACTACACACTAAGCTTACTAATCTATTAACATGACATTGTTCCTTAATATGGCTTCGGTTCACTACCCTATCCATCCTTTCCCAATTATCTCGAAATAAAACACAAAACCTTGGCGAAATTCATTAACTATTCCATACCTTCCCTGTACCGTTCTAGTTAGTCTAATCTAAAATCATTCTAGGCAACACGCATACATAACTCCGTATAGATGTATGACACAATACCGACTATACTATAATCATTACCAACCTGTTTACGCAATCCACAACATCTTTCCCCGTCATGCTTTAACAACATAACATGTTAAGGGACGACTCTAACAACCAATATCGCACGATCTCGTGAGAAGAATGGAAACTAATCCTAAATGTCCTCGCGATTATAGACAACACACCGATAATCAAGACTCTACTCACGATACCACTTTTGTCACGAGAAAATCAGCGGAACATACATGAAACTTATAAATAAAACACCTAAGTAAAAAGTTAGCCGAAACATATATAAATACAACCGGTTGCCTCATTTCTTTTACAAATCGACTACACATGTGACTCTAAGAGTTTTGACAAAACATCGTATGCGACAAGGCTCGCCGCTACCCAAAACAATGTATGACAAGGCCCCCCACTTCAATAAACATAAACGTGACAACTCGAACACCGAGCCATCTCAAACCGGATCTATATGGAATGTAATATAACGTAAACAAATCATAATCGTATAAAAGAATGACAAGGACAAGTATAAAAATACATACGTCATTACCGCTTATGAACTTAATCGCACTTTATTATCCTTTCCATTCCCAATAAAAGTTATAGTCACATTCTTACGCATTATTAGAAAAAGAATCATTAAGTTCATTACCATATAACTTATCTTTCGTAACATAGTCCGCCCATTACTGAGGGACACATATACTACCCGCCCAACTGACGCGATCAAGTCACACTAATATCAAAGCATGCCCTGAAATCCCCATCACTATTAGTGTAAAATATAACCATGTGACGCGCCTGCGGCATCCCACCTCACCGTCGGCATACATACACAATACATATATATATATCCCGCCTGGAATCCCACATCATCGCCGAGTATAATAATACACCCATAGCATACATGAACACCAAGTCCCACCTGCAGTATGCTCACTTATACTCTTACCACGGAGAAGGTGGTAAAGGTGGTATAGCATCTTGGGGTCTACCCTCACTTATACTCTTACCCCGGGAGTAGGCAGTATAACGGCCTGGGGGCATCCTCATTTATACTCTTACCCTATCTCAACCGACCATCAAACAAAACAAGGGGTATAATGTCTCGGTTTACCCTCACTTATACTCTTACCCCGAGAAGGTGGTATAACGCCTGGGCTTGCCCCTCATTTATACTCTTACCCTATCTCGACCGGCCACAAACAAAATGTAATCTACCATGTCTTCTATAAAAATCCGAATTTAACCCAAGTACTACAAATAATCTAAGCACCCGTGGAATCCACATCATCGCTTTCTGCACGCCAAGTACTTATAACAAGGCAAGTCGCAACGTATTAAAACATAATACTTGCACTCAAAGGCTATCACCACATATAGGCTAATTCTCGCTAACCCAAAGTACTTATCAAGGCACACATGGAATAATTCTCATTTAACAAGCCAAAGTACTTATCAAGGCATACTTAGACTAATTCTCAATTAATCAAGCCAAAGTACTAATCAAGGCACAAATAGAATAATTCTCATTTAACAAGCCAAAGTACTTATCAAGGCACACATGGAATAATTCTCATTTAACAAGCCAAAGTACTTATCAAGGCATACTTAGACTAATTCTCAATTAATCAAGCCAAAGTACTAATCAAGGCACAAATAGAATAATTCTCATTTAACAAGCCAAAGTACTTATCAAGGCATACTTAGACTAATTCTCAATTAATCAAGCCAAAGTACTAATCAAGACACAAATAGAATAATTCTCATTTAACAAGCCAAAGTACATTCTACTCGTGACGCCCATATTTCAAAAGACTCCTTTCCTAATAAAACTTCCCGATACTAACAACCGTAGTATCAAGTCCTATCCACCTTTCGAGACAAGTCACAATACCTTTTAGAAATACAATTCCAAATCAAGTGACTTCTTTATTAAAACCTTAAGCAATTGGTACCTTTAAAACAATTTGCCCTTCCTTAACACAAGTTATTCCTTTGATTACTTTACTAGAGAAAACAATTCTCTTAACCTTCCATAAAGCCGTTATAACCAACTTCCCATAAAGCCGTTATAACCCTTTATGGTTTAATAGAATATCACTTTTATAATCAAGAGACTTCTACTTTTGAAACCAAGTATTATATTCTTTCAAATCAATTCTCTTAACTTTCAAAAATACCATTTGTCTCTTAACCTTTAGAAAACAAGTGACTCCTTTTATTATAAAACCTTAGGCAATTGATGCCTTAAAACAAGTTGCCTTTTCACTTAAAATCAAGTCATTTGTCTCCATAAAGCAAATATAACCAACTCCCATAAAGTCGTTATATTTACTTTATACCTTAGCCAAAATACAATTTCCTATCCGACTTATACGCTTAAAACGGAGCAAGTATCACATACTTTAAAACTCTTCAAGTCCCCTAACTTTAAAATCAACTTAAGACATCCTTACTATTTTCAAAGAAGTGAGTTAATCTCCCTACCACGCGACTTGGCATTACATAAAACAAGTAAAGAATGTCATAGTCTTCAGACGCCCACTATACTACATACGTGTAACGTCATGCTCAAAAGATAGGAAAAGTTCTACATGTAGTAAATCACACAACTACCTCTTAACTTCTAAGAGTGTAAGGAAACATGAAATGATACCACAAGTATATTCCATACATAGAATCATGCCAAAGGAAGGAAGAGGTTCACATACCTCGCTCGACTCGACGACGATTGTGACAAATAAAAAAATGCTCCAAAGTACTCCAACCTTGATAGTTATTCACTCTCCAGAGGATACGCTATACTTAGTACTTCAACCTATAATGGTCACAATATGTCCATTAACCTTTCACTTCTAACGAGAATATTTTAGGTGCTAAGTCGCTAAATTCTACTAAAATCTGACAAGACCTCCTTTGTTTCTACTCACTTTGCCACCTTTTCAAGGCCGAATACAATAACCAAACAGCCTCAATTGGCTCACAACAATATGGTATTCCAATACAATGAATAACTAAATGCATTGGCTCACAATTTAGAAAGTAGTCCAATACAAATGAATAACAAACTAAAAGTCCAAATTCCGCCACCTCGAAGTTCAACCATACCAATTCTTATCAAATTTCCATTTCAATCCAAATTGGTAGCATAACATGATATCAAGTCGCAACCAATTATAATTACTACAATCTTCAAGTTAATAACATATTCTAATCAATCTACCAAATTGTAATCCAACTAAACATGGCTTACATTACTTTTCTGATTTTCAAGGCTACAATCAATCCATAATCCTTATAAACTTCAATACATATACTTCATGCTAGCAACAAGTAAGGCTAACAACAATATAAATAACCTTGTAACACTTCAAAGAACAAGATTATACCTCAATCTCAATCCAAATCTTCAACCAAGTCATTCCTTAGCAACTTGTAGACTCTCCAAGATACTTCAATCCGCTACTGAGACCCTTAGAACCATACCAACAATTTTCCTTCAAACTTCCAACCAAAACCTAGAAAAGCCATTAGGTTTTCACTTTGCGACTATACGAAAACTCTCTTTTTCCGGATTTTTCTATTGAGATATACTCACAATACACTTAGGAACCTTGGTTTAAAGTGGGAGATTATCGACAACAAACAATTTTTTCCTCTTACGGATGCCCAAACCCAGCTCTGATGGTGAGCCTCTCTTGTTCTACAATTTTTGTGAATTTTAGCTAAGTGTGGAACTCTTGTCTTGCTACTAGTATTATATAGGGACATGGAGGGTCAAGTGTGTAACAAATGGTTGGCTAGGATGAGGTCTTAACAAAAATCAAGACTAATTGTCCTCGACTAAGTCAAACATGTCAAGCTTTCAAGTTGCAAGACTTGTCTTGCTAACAAAGGTCCAATGACCCTTTAGCCCTTGCAAAATCGCCCAAGGCATCATCTAAGGGGTGACACGTGTCGCCCCCATTCATAATACGCTAATTTCCATAATTAGAAATTTTTACAAGTCTCAAATCTTAACACTGAGTTCTTACGCACGTTCGCACACCATGTCCAAGTTTCTTGCATCCGGATATAGTTCCTCCCGACCTTCTTCAATTAACTTGAAAACTTTTTGCTTCGCTATTCGCCCTCTCAGAAAAAATCACGAGCATCATTCAACAACTCTGCTATGTCATCATTGCAATCATCCATATTTGATTGTTCATCATTATCCAGATTAGTTCTTTCTCTTTCAATTTCGATCCCTAATTCAGATAACTTATCTGTTCTTGATACAAAACCATTACATATTATGTGATCTCTCACAACATTCTCATGCTGCCAATAACGATAGTGACGACTATCACATGGACAACAAATTTGATTTCCTTGAGACTTTGTAGCAAAAAACTTTTTAATATACTCGTCTACTCCTCGTTCATATTCATCACTCTATTTGGCAGTCATCCACCACTCATTAGTTCTAAAATCCATTTCCTCAATGTAATATTTAGGAGCTTAATAAAGAAAATCTGGAAATACATACAGTAAACAAAATGTAAAACGACGACGCAATGACGGTAAATTACAAACATTCTCTGAGCAATTCGATTTGAGAAAATAAACTGAAAATACAATTTACAATTGGAAATATAATTTACAAATAAACAAAATGTTGGAAGAACAATGAATAAAATCTGAGCGATTCAATTTGAGCAGTTCGATGACGCAACGACGGTAAAATCTAAGCAAATCTATACACATACGTACATTAATCTAACTTTGAATTAATAATGGTAAATCATGAAAGGGGAAGGTAAAACGATGGTAAAACATAATCTAACCTTGTATAAGAGGGAAGAGCAGTTCGACGATATTGGTGCTGATGCTGAACGACGGTGAGCAGAGGAGGGGTAAGTCGACGACCACGACGAGGTATGGTAATGCGACGACGAGCTGGGAAAGGGAATGCGACGACTAGGGATTAGGAATTGAAGAAGATAGAGAGAAGGGCTTCGCGGGTGATGAAATGAAATGCCCGTAAGTGTATTCAATTTGGGGATATTAAAACAAAAGAGTTGTCGCATTAGCCTTGGAGAGTCGTCGCATTAGATAGGCTAATGCGACGACCCAGTAATCTGTTGCATAAGATAATTTAAGCCGTTGCATTAGCCTATCTAATGCAACGGCAACAAATTACAATGTGAACTCGTGGAATTAGCTACATCTAATGCGACAGATCTACTACTGGCGTCGCATTAACCCAATACAAGCCGTCGCATTAGGTCATAAATGTAGTAGTGACCCTGTCTTTCTTAGCATCTGAAAACACCTTTTTCATCTTGACCTCGGGAACAAACTGATGTGCGATTTATACACACGTTAAACGCAAGTGCACGTATCGTGACAAGTAATATAGTCTAGAAGACTGAGTTATCGTCCTTAGGGATTAGTGCCCAATTACCAACCTCTATTCTGTAGTATCTATTTGGTGACCGATAATTTGATGATTTGTTTATAGCTATGATTATAGATGCTAACTAAATTATTTTACTTTACTTCAGATATGGTGGAAATAGGGCTTCCAAATCTCCTCGACTAACCGCTCACTAAGGTTTTTCTTCTATATTGAGATAGCAGGTTAACTAAGCCATTTTATACTCCCGTTAATGTAATATAAACACTCAATCCCAATGTAGAACCCTTCTATCTTTCGATGACAAGATTGACTACAAATGAAGATTAAGAGCAATAACCTATTAAGCTACACAAGTATCAGAGTACTTTCGTCCACGATTTAAACCTATGTTTATTCAACTATAGCATATTCACAATCTCCCCTTTCGGATTTCGATTAGAACTCATGTAAGTGATGATAACTAGTGATCAATTAATTACCAAGCAATCAAAACAATTATTGAATAAATCTCAACAATAATAAGAAGAAACCAAAATCTTACATTAATTCATAAAATGAGGTTCAAGTGATTCGACATGGAAAACCCTAAATTAAGTTAGTTCCTAGCCATAGACATGCCAAGAACTAAAATAGTATTCAACATATACTAGAAAGAAATAAAGTAAAGAACAAGAAATTAATCAAAAATAAGTCTCCAATCTTGATCTAATGTTGTGATGAATGGTAACGTGTGTTCTCCTCTCAAATCTGACCTAAAAGGTCCTTTTATATCCCCAAAAACGTGCAGATACTTTTCCTCTTTGGCTTTGGCCCAATCCTATTCGGATTTATCAAATTTCCCGCGTCGGCACCACGACCCTGCAACCGGCGCCACGGCCCTGCAACCGGCGACGCGGCGCCAAAACTTCTGCGGCTGGTCTGCTTCTTGGGCGTCGTGGCTCTACTTCTGTTGATGGTCTGGCGCCGCCCTATTTCTCGCTCGGGTTGCTAACTTTTCAGCTTTTTGAGCTCTGGAACCTCTGTTTCTGCCCTCTTTTCGCTCCTTCTCACCAATGTGCCGCTTTAAACCACTGTGACTCAAAAGAAAGAAAATATATCCTAACACGACACATATTTGTACAAAAATGGGCAAAATACTAATTAAAAATGACTCAAAATGTGTATATAAAATACACCGATCAAACACCCCCAAACTTAACCTTTGCTCGCCCTCGAGTAAAGATAAAAAAATAGAAACAAAGACACGAAAGAAAATAAAATAAAATGACTCAAAAACATTGATCAATTTGCTGCATCATTGTTACTTAGAAAAGCATGAAGGTTAGTAGAATAATATGCAAGAATATATAGCATGTATTTTTAACATTCTAAACACATCAAGTCAGATATTTCGCAAATTCAATTTAATCATGTTCAATGGAAGTAAGAATACCTAACTATGCATGTTAATTTTAAAATCATATGGCATGTTCATTTGCTATTTTCCACTAATCACGGATACACACATTAGAGATCTTCAGGGCTTTTCAGGGTTGTAATGTAGGCTTAGGCAGGGGTAGGTAAAAATTGGCTTTTAGGCTCAATCTTACGTACCATAAGCTCTTTTTACTTTCGATTCTTCCCTTTTCTTTTGATTTTCTTTTTAACCTCATACCTATATTTCCTCTCTTTTATTTTGAGAGAATGAGGTGTCTGATGAATAGTAAGCACCCCCAAACTTAGGCTTTTGCCTATTTATGATTACTTTTCATTGGAGTGCATCAAAATTATTCACTCTCTTTTTGTCTCTTTTCAACACTTTATATTCCAAACACATCAATTTCTTCACTTATGACACAAGTATGAAATTATAGAGTGTCAAAGAAAGATCTTATTTGTAGGCTCAAAGGAGCTGATTAGGGATAGAATTTTAATGTCAAGGATAGGCAAAGAATGGTAAGAACGGGCTAACAAAGAAATGTTTGAGTCATCTCCCTAACATGCATATCCTAACTATTTCACCTCAAATAGCAAGCAAGCAGACATACATGTTTAATCACTAACAATGCATAAATCAAGCAAGATACCCCAAATAGTTTGACTTCATGAATTTTTGGCATATCTAACCTAAGTGTTCAGATGGTTACTTCTAATTCCATTACATTATTCAACTTTACTTCACTAGGCGTTTCAAGTAACTACAGCATGCATGATCATAAAAAAAATTATACTCAAATAAACATAGAAAATAACATAAAAAGACTCAAAAACACATCAAAAATACTAAGAACTCCCCCCCAAACTTAAATCACACATTGTCCCTAATGTGTGCAAGACTCAAGAATAAAAGAAAAACGGGACAACTTACAGACTTGGTTTAAAATGGTGGCGGTGGCGGCGGATAATGCATGACAGATAACGTCAGAAATCCCATCAGAATGGAAGAGGGAAATCATTTCTAGGGCTCTTTATTTTTCAGATTTTTCGTCGCGGCGCCGAGCCGATTTCCTTCCTCTCTCACGTTTTTCGTCCTCCATTTTTAGCCCTGTACCTGTCATCACAACATGCAAACAATACCTCCCGTGAAACTATTCTAACTAAAACTAAATTGCATAAATCTAAAAACCTTGGGTTGTCTCCCAAGTAGCGTAGTCTTTAACGTCTTTTAGTCGGAGTCAGGTTCCCATTTATTTTGGAATGAGATGGGTCACTAGGCTCATCTGTTCCATTTCATTGATCAAATAGCGTTTCAACCTCTGTTCGTTTACCTTGAAAGGAGCTCTCTCTCACTTCAACGACACCATAGGGGAATGCTCTTACAACAGTGTACGGTCCTGACCAACGCGAATTGAGCTTACCTGGGAACAGCCTCAACTTTGAGTTGAATAAAAGCACTTGTTGTCCTGCTTGGAAGTCTTTTGGGATCAACATCTTATCATGTCATACTTTGGTTCGTTCCTTGTAGATCCTTGCATTCTAATAGGCATCAGGTCCGACCATCCAACTCGCCAACAGTAGCAACCTCTTCTACCCTGCTGCCTTGGCATCCATGTTCAGCTTCCTCATTGCCCAATAAGCCATGTGTTCTAACTCTACTGGCAGATGACATGCTTTACCAAAAACTAACTTATATGGTGACATTCCAATGGGGGTTTTGAATGCTGTTTTGTATGCCCATAGTGCGTCATCCAATTTGATAGACCAATCCTTCCTTGAGCCATCCACCATCTTTTCCAATATGCTCTTCACCTCCTTGTTTGAAACTTCTGCTTGCCCATTCACTTGAGGGTGATATGGAAATGTGGTGCGGTGGTAGACTCCATATCGGGAAAGCAGTGTATCAAGCTGCTTGTTGCAAAAGTGGTTTCCTTCATCACTGATGATGGCCCTGGGATTACCAAACCTTGTGAATATATTCTTTTGGAGGAACCTTTGGACAGTATTACTGTCATTTTCTTTAGTGGCTACCGTTTCTACCCATTTGGACACTTAATCCACTGCAAGAAGAATGTACTGATTCACAAAGGATGACGGGAATGAACCCATGAAGTCGATCCCCCATACATCAAATAGTTCCACCTCCAAGATCTCATTCGAAGGCATTTCATTTCGTCTTGATATGTTCCCTGTTCTTTGACAACGATCACAACTCTTCACAAAGGTGTGGGCATCCTTGAAAATGGTTGGCCAATAGAACCCACTTTGTAGTACCTTCGCAGCTGTTCTTGATGCCCCAAAATGTCCACCACATTGTAAGGTGTGACAATGGGTGAGAATCTGGTGCATCTCATCATCTGGTATACATCGCCTGATGACTTGGTCGGCGCAATGCTTGTATAGCATTGGCTCCTCCCAATAGTAGTGTTTTACTTCAGAGTAGAATCTCTTTACTTACTGTTTTGTCAACCCTGGGGGTACTACCTTGGCTGCGAGAAAATTAACAAAATCAGCGTACCAAGGTAACTTAAAGACAACACTTACTTGAAATAATTACTCATCTGAGAAGTGATCATTTATCTGTACATCCTTGGTGTTCTGGCTCTCTATGTTTTCAAGCCTCGACAAATGTTCAGCAACTGAGTTCTTTGTTCCCTTCTTGTCACGGATCTCCATATCAAATTCTTGTAACAGCAGAACCCATCGGATAAGGCGAGGTTTTGCATCCTTCTTTGTCATCAAGTACTTCTTATTCTCAATTAAGTATGGCCTGAATTTCTCGAATGCATATACTATTGCTAGCAATTCTTTTTCTATGGTGGCATAATTCAACTGTGCATCATTAAGAGTTTTACTAGAATAGTAAATGGATCTGAATACCTTATCGACCCTCTGCCCAAGCACTGCTCCTAATGCATAATCACTTGCATCACCCATTATTTCAAATGAGAGCTCCCTGTTTGGTGCAGTGACTATGGGTGCTGAGATAAACTTCTCATTGAGTGTCTAAAAAGTCGTCATGCATTCCTTATTGAATTCAAAAGCAACCCCAGTCATTAGCAAGGTGGAAATAGGTTTTGAAATTTTTGAGAAGTCCTTGATGAATCTTCTATAAAAACCGGCATGCCCAAGGAAACTTCTGACCCCTTTTGTTGATACTGGAGGTGGTAGATTTTTTATTACTGAAATCTTTGTTTTGTCCACCTCAATACCTTGGTTGGATATTTTGTGTCCGAGGACAATCCCCTCTTTTACCATAAAGTGACACTTCTCCCAATTCAGCACAAGGTTGGACTTTTCACACCGTTTCAACACTGCTTCCAAGTGCTTCAAACACTCGTCGAACGAGGACCCAAAGACCGAGAAAGCATCCATGAAAATCTCTATAGTCCTCTCCACCATATCAGAGAAAAATTCCATCATACACCTCTGAAAGGTCACATGTGCATTGCAAAGCCCAAATGACATCCTTCTGAATGCAAACGTACCGAAGGGGCAGGTGAATGTTGTATTTTCCTGATCTTTTGGTACTATGGCAATCTGATGATACCCTGAGTAACCATCCAAGAAGCAGTAGTAATTGTGCCCTGCAAGTCTATCCAACATCTGATCTAGAAATGGCAACGGGAAGTGGTCTTTTCTGGTTGTCTTGTTCAACTTGCGATAGTCAATGCAAATTCTCCACCCAGTAACTGTTCTAGATGGAATGAGCTCATTCCTTTCGTTGGTCATTACTGTCATACCACCCTTTTTGGGCACCACTTGCACCGGACTCACCCATGCACTGTCAGAGATAGGATAAATTACCTCAACATCAAGTCATTTCATGATTTCTTTTCTGACTACCTCCTTCATGTTTGGATTCAGTCTCCTATGTGCCTCAATAGAGGGTCTGCTCTCCTAATCTAGATGGATCTTATGCATCACTGTTGAAGGACTTATCCCCTTTATGTCTGCTAATGTCCACCCAATGACACGTTTGTGAGCCCTCAGTACTTTCACCAGCTTCTCAACCACCACTGTGGATAGATGACATGAGATGATCACTGGTAAAGATTGATTCTCACCTAGATATCGATACTGCAGATGATCTGGTAGAGTCTTCAACTCTAACTCTGGAGTTTTTTCTGTGGATGGTACTGATCTTTCCGGCATCTGCCCAAGCTCCTCATATCTCTTCTTATCACACTGCTCATATGAATTCATCCAATTTGCATACTTCATCAAATTTGGGTCATTGCCACTACTCTCATCCCATCGTGTCAGCACTTCTTCAAGCGCATCAGCATTTCTGAACCCATTTTACGACACTGCTTCTTCGATCACATCAATGGCAAAGCAGTTGCCACTCGCCTCTGGGAAGGTTGCTGCTTGAAAAACATTGAAAATCACCTCTTCTTCTTCCACACAAAGTCTCAACTCACCTTTTCGAACATCAATGAGTGTCTGTCATGTGGCTAGGAAGGGTCTGCCCAGGATAATGGGGATCATGTCATTATCTCTCATGTCTAAGATGATGAAATCAGCGAGAAAGATGAACTTGTCCACCTTAACCAACACATCCTCGATGACTCATCTAGGGTGGACGATGGAGCAGTCAGCTAGCTATAAAGTGATGTTCGTAGGTCTGGCTTCTCCCATTCCAAGTTTTCAAAACACCAGGTAGGGCATCAAATTTATACCTGCCCCCAGATCACACAACGCCTTCTGACACTCAAACTTTCCTATAGTGCATGGGATGGTGAAACTCCTGATCTTTCAACTTCGAGGTAGCTTTCAGAGGATGACACTGCATTCTTCAGTCAACACCACTGTTTTGTAGTCACCTATCCTCCTCTTTTTGCTGAGAATCTCCTTCATGAACTTTACATAACTCGGCATCTGCTCTAGTGCCTCAGCAAACGGGATGTTGAGTTGCAATTGTTTGAGAACTTCCAGGAATTTAGAGAACTGTTTGTCAAGAGAACTTGTTTTTAGACTCTGGGGGTATGGTATCTTTACCTGGGGTGCGTCCACAACTGCTCCCGAAATCATTGTACCTTCCGAGCCCTGGGCGTCACGGCTCTGAGATTCGGCGTCGTGGCGCCCAAACTTATGCAATGTCTCAGGATTATCGGCGTTGTGGCGCTGCTCAGCGGTGCCGTGGCGCTGCAACTTCTGCAAGAAGTCTGGGCCCTTCTTTTCTGGACACAGTGGTGGTGAGTTTGCTTCCACTGGTTCGTCATTTCTCAGGTCAATCATCTAACATTGCTCTTTTATATTCTCCCCAATATGTTCAGGGTGATTCCCTTGTATTTTGTTGCTTAGCATGCCCGCGAGTTGTCCTATTTGCGTTTCCAAATTCTTTAGGAACACTCTCGTCTCATCTATGAACTGAGTTTGGTGCCTAGTTAGCCTGAGTATGGCTGCTCGTAGCCCATCCTGCTCTTCCTGTGAGGCATGGAGGTTACATTGCTGTTGATAGTTCTGTAAACCTTGGTAGTGGTAATCCATGTTTGTTGGGTCCCTGGGATGAATCAAAACCAACGAACGGATCACGGCGCACGGTTCCACAATAAAATAAAAGAAAAATAAAAACCAAATTAGAAATTAAGAATAAAAAGATTGATATTGAACTACGCCAATCCCCGGCAACGGCGCTAAAAACTTGATGTGCGATTTATACACACGCTAAATGCAAGTGCACGTATCGTGACAAGTAATATAGTCTAGAAGAACAAGTTATCATCCTCAGGGATTTGTGTCCAATTACCAACCTCTATTCTGTAGTATCTATTTGGTGACCGATTTGATGATTTGTTTATAGCTATGATTATAGATGCTAACTAAATTATTTTACTTTACTTCAGATATGGTGGAAATAGGGCTTCCAAATCTCCTCGACTATCCGCTCGCTTTACTCGTTAATGCAAATAATTAAGGTTCTTCTTCTATGTCAAGATAGCATGTTAACTAAGCCATTTTATACTCTTGTTAAGGTAATATAAATACTCAACCCCAATGTAGAACCCTTCTATCTTTCGATGACAAGATTGACTACAAAGGAGGAATAAGAGCAATAACCTATTAAGCTACACAAGTATCGGGGTACTTTCGTCCACGATTTAAACCTATGTTTATTCAACTATAGCATATTCACAATATCCCCTTTCGGATTTCGATTAGAACTCATGTAAGTGATGATAACTAGTGATCAATTAATTGTCAAGCAATCAAAACAATTATTGAATAAATCTCAACAATAATAAGAAGAAACCAAAATCTTGCATTAATTCATAAAACGAGGTTCAAGCGATTCGACATGAAAAACCCTAAATTAAGTTAGTTCCTAGCTATAGACATGCCAAGAACTAAAATAGTATCCAACATATACTAGAAAGAAATAAAGTAAAGAACAAGAAATTACTCAAAAATAAGTCTCCAATCTTGATCTAATGTTGTGATGAATAGTAAGATGTGTTCTCCTCTCAAATCTGACCTAAAATGTCCTTTTATATCCCCAAAAATGTGCAAAACCTTTTCCTCTTTGGCTTTGGCCCAATCCTATTCGGATTTGTCAAATTTCCTTGCGCCACGACCGCAGAACCGCGCATGTGCGAAACTTCGCTGGTCCGCTTTGGCGTCGTGGCTCGCTTCACGATGGTCCGTGCCGCCTGCTTTCGCCCGGGTTGCCAACTTTTCAGCTTTTTCAGCTCCGGAACCTCTGTTTCTGCCCTCTTTTCGCTCCTTCTCACCAATGTGCCACTTTAAACCACTTTGACTCAAAAGAAAGAAAATCTATCCTAACACGACACATATTTGTACAAAAATGGGCAAAAGACTAACTAAAAATGACTTAAAATGTGTATATAAAATACACCGATCACAAACACCCTAGAGACATTTCTGGAAACAAACATCCTGTCTCTTCCAGCACCCCATCGTAATTGTAACCCAGTGTCATCAAGATTCGACACTGGGAAATTTTTTTGAATCTGCGTCAGCCTCTTTTTAATTTTCTAGCATCGCAGCAACCAGTGTCATCATAATTCGACACTGGGACAAAATTTTGAATCTGCATCGGCATTGTATTTAATTTTCCAGCATCACAGCAGCCCAGTGTCATCATAATTCGACACTTGGACAAAATTTTGAATCTGCATCAGTTTTGCTTCCAATTCTTCTCAAAATTCCCTTTTGCTCATTCATTTCTTGATCTCTGTTCTAATTCTGACGATGGAGACAAAATTGGCTACAAATCAACGTCTTTGTCCAAAAACTCTTTCATCGTCTTCAGTCAAAGAGGGACAAGTTGTTGACACCCAATTTTGACCTATCTTTTCGATTATTTATTGCAATTTTAAGTTTATGGACACTGCATTTTTATCATAATTTTTTGCATTATTTCTTATAATAATCATATTTTTACCTAATATTCTATGTTTTATTTTTCACAAATGGCATCGCATCTCTTTTTTTTTTTAATTAAGCATTAGTTCTTTCTTAATATTATTTTTTATTATTATTACACCATCATTTTATTTTAATAATTTACATCTCTTTAAATAATTTTTATTTCATATTTTAACCAAACCATTTCATCCAAATATCCATTTTATTTCCTCTTACCCAACCCATAAAAAAATCAGTCCAATTCCCCCAAAAATTGAGGCCCAAAAAATAAAGCCCAACACACTTTTCATCTCCCCCCCCCCCCCCAAAAAAAAAATTAAACCCTAAACCTAAACACCCCTATAAATAAAATGTATCCCTCATTCCCAAAATCCAACCCTCAACCGCATACTCCCCTATTTCCATATTTTGGACCCCCCTCTCTTTCATTTATTCTCGTTGCCGCCACCAACGCCGGAGCTGAGCTTCGGCGAACCCCGACCCTCGCTATCACAACCCCTCACACGCCATCACCCAATTATCCCCTCATCCTCTTCATCGACCACCATCACCCCGTCCAACGTCGTTGCTCCGGCGAAGAGCTTTTAGCTTCGATAAACCGGAGCGAACCACGAATACTCACAAGCCTCATATCACAAGCCCACTGTCACAGCCATCACAACCCCGACCCTCGCTATTCGAACCACCAACATACCCATACCCCCGCAGCCTTCACTCTCCGACGAACCCCCCAAGAATGTCGTCGATCATAATTGTTGGTTTTGCTTTCTGTTGTGCTACTGATTTTACTTTTTCTTTTTACTCCGTCTCTGGCTATCGTTTCATTGGTTCCAGGGATGTGTTGATTGCTTTGGTTTCGGTCGGACTGATTTTTCTGGATTATTGAATCTGGCCGGAGTTCTTAAAAAAACTCTTGGCGACCTTGTTTTTTATTTTTATTTTTATTTTTGGTTGAATTAGAATTAATAATTAAAAGGGATAGATTAAAATTAAAAACCGCTAGTTTATTTATTTTTAGGACCGTCGCAAATACTTAGTGCAACATTCTTTTCTTAAACTGTATATTTTCAAAACATGTGTTCTAAAAGTTGATAAATAATTAACCTAGGTTTGACCGGATAACCGCAAGTTAGCGGATCTTAAAGGATGCCTATTCGCTTCCATTTAGGATAATAAAGAACTCTGATCCAGAATCCCATTAATTTTGCAGACCAATAAATAGAGATCAATTGTAGCATTTTTATGCTATTTAAAAGTGTCCTAATTCGCTTAAATAATTAGGTGGCGACTCTTCAAATTAGAATTTTGCTCCATCCAGGGAACCGCGCCAAAGAGCAACGTTGCAGCACCGTTCAGACCCCGCGGTCAAAAATGGGCGCGACAGTAGTTACAACTCCCTTTTCCTCTTTGACTTGCTTTGTTTTTGCTTTATCATGAGCCGATGGTCT
This sequence comes from Przewalskia tangutica, assembly GCA_029844215.1. Classification (NCBI taxonomy): domain Eukaryota; kingdom Viridiplantae; phylum Streptophyta; class Magnoliopsida; order Solanales; family Solanaceae; genus Przewalskia; species Przewalskia tangutica. The sequence goes on along the minus strand of CM056736.1, from coordinate 26,423,794 downwards.
ATGAGAAACAACCTCTCTACCCTAGCTTCCAAGGTAGGGGTAATGTCTGCGTACACTCTACCCTCTCTCGACCTCACTTATGGGATTACACTGGCTATGTTGTTGTTTTTGTTGAGCTTTTAAAAAATTATGATACATGGAAAAGTCGAAAGAAACACCCGGGGGAGTGAAAATTGTCTACAAGAGTGAAAGATCAGATTTTGCATAATATGAAATACTTGGATAGCTAACTGCAAAATAGTTTGATAAAATGTGTTGAATATATACTTGTCTTTTTATAGTTGACATGTGTTTTAATGGGGTAGTTACTCTTAGGGATGTTATCGGTCTGGATACTCCCGGTAATTACCCGTGAACCAGACCGATAAATTCGGACCGAAATGTTATCAGTCCGGATACGAGGACCAGAAAATTACTCGGACCGATAAGGATCCGGTCCGACAAACCATGTAATTATCCGATAATTACCCGATCCCTTAATAAACCCCCCTCCTCAACCAATCCTAATTATATTTAAATTCAATATTCCCTAATGATTGACTATTTTACATGTTTTAAGAATATATGTGATGTAAACTTTACGTTTTAATGTGAAACGTTGACATAAAATATAGGGAGAGAGAGAAGAAAGAAGTTGTAAATTGGTGCAACTTAAATGGTCATAACTCTGCGCTCGGACGTCCGTTTAACCTTAATTTTTTTCTTACGCGTATATTTTCGAGACTGGGCCGACCAATCAGCCATAGGCGGTTCGGCATAGCCGATTTCTCCAAAAACGTCTGTCTTGCCAATCAATTTAACTTTTCCCCCAAATCGGTTACTAATTTTCCCTTTTCTTCATCTAAATATCTCGCGATATACAATAGATTTCAACATCCAAATTCCGTGGTAATGTGTCAGAGAATGTCTATTTCAATATTAGAAGTTCAATTTTTAAAAAAAAATCTGGGCCCCGGACCGACCCGGACAAAATCTTATCACTCAGGACCGGGTACCCGCATGATAAGGTATCAGTCCGGTCCCAAATCTCGACTCAGGACCGAAACCTTATCGGTTCGGATCTCGATCCAAACCGGTAAACTTATCGGTCCGGTCCGGGATTGTCGATACCCGGATCGAACAGATAACAATCCTAGTTGTATCTCAAAACATCATAAGCGACAACTATTTTCTCCCCCCTGGTCCATCGGTCGGCGTGTCACTGATTTTCTGGTCCTCTTCTTTTTCCTACTAACTTCAATTTGTATTTATGTTGTTATTAGTTCGGTATGTTCCTATGGTTCACTACTTGCTAATTCGTTCAACTTGCATTCTGATTTTACTTAAACTACTTTTAATAAAAAAAAAAATGTTGTAGTTACAACTTCTTTTTCCTCTTTGACTTGCTTTGTTTTTACTTTATCATGAGTCGATGGTCTATGGAAAACAACTTGTATACCCTACCTTCCAAGGTAGGGATAATGTCTGCATACACTCTACTCTCTCCCGACCTCACTTATGGAAATACACTAGCTATGTTGTTGTTTTTAAAAAATTGTGATACTGAAAAAGTAGAAAGAAACACCCGGGGGGGAGTGAAATTTGTCTACAAGAGTGAAAGGTCAAATTTTGCATAATATGAAATACTTGGATAGCTAAGTGCAAAATAGTTTGGTAAAATGTGTTAAATATATACTTGTCTTTCTAGAGTTGACATGTGTTTTAATGGTGTAGTTAGTCTTAGTGTTGTTATCGGTCCGGATACTCCCGGTAATTACCCGAGAATCGGATCGATAAGCCCGTACCGATACTCGGACCAAAAAGTTATCAATTCGGATACGAGTATCAGAAAATTACCCAGACCGATAAGGATCCAGTCCGGCAACCCGGTAATTACCTGATAATTACCCGGTCCCTTAATAAACTCCCCTCCTCAGCCAACCCTAATTATATTTAATTCCAATATTCCCAAATGTTGGACAATTTTACATGTTTTAAGAATATATGCGATGTAGACTTTATGTTTTATTGTGAATCATTGACATAAAATATAGGGAGAGAGAGAAGAAAGTAGTTGTAAATTGGTGCAACTTTAAATGGTCATAACTCTGCGCTCGGACGTTCGTTTGACCTTAATTTTTTTATTTCTTGTATTATTTCGAGACGGGCCAGAACAAACAACTACAGGCGGTTCGGCGCAGCCGAATTCTCCAAAAACGTCTGTCTTGCTAATCGATTTCATTTTTCTCTCAAATCGGTTACTAATTTTCTATTTTCTTCACTAAATATCTCGCGATATACAATAGATTTCAACATCCAAATTTTGTGATAATGTGTTCGAGAATGTCAATTTCAGTATTGGAAATTCAATTTAAAAATAAATAAATCAGGGCCTCGGACCAACCCGGACAAAATCTTATCGATACGGATCGGGTACCCGCCTGATAAGGTATGGGTCCGGTCCCGGATCTCGACTCAGGACCGAAATCTTCTCGGTCTGAATCTCGATCCGGATCGGTAAACTTATCTGTTTGGTCCGGGATTGTCGATACCCAGACCAGACCGATAACAACCCTAGTTGTATCTCAAAACATCAGGAGAACATTTACGAAGCCAAGCTAGGCTTCAAACTTAAAGAGCAGAAGCGACAACTATTTTCTCCTCTCGGGTCCATCGGTCGGCGCGTCACTGATTTTCTGGTCCTCTTCTTTTTCCTACTAACTTCAATCTGTATTTATGTTGTTATTAGTTCGGTATGTTCCTATGGTTCACTACTTGCTAATTCGTTCTACTTGCATTCTGATTTTACATATTCTACTTTTAATAAAAAAAATGTTGTAGTTACTACTCCTTTTTCCTCTTTGACCTGCTTTGTTTTTGCTTTATCATTAGCCGATGTTCTATGGGAAACAACCTCTCTACCCTACCTTCTAAGGTAGGGGTAATGTCTCTGTACACTCTACCCTCTTCCGAACTCACTTCTAAGATTATACTGCCTATGTTCTTACTTTTATTGTGCTTTTAAATAATTGTGATACATGGAAAAGTAGAAAGAAACACCCGGGGGGAGTGAAAATTGTCTACAAGAGTGAAAGGTCAAATTTTGCATAATATGAAATACTGGGATAGCTAAGTGCAAAATAGTTTGGTAAAATGTGTTGAATATATACTCGTCTTTTTATAGTTGACATGTGTTTTAATGGTGTAGTTAGTCTTAGGGTTGTTATTGGTCCGGATACTCCCGGTAATTACCTGAGAACTGAATCGATAAGCCCGGACAGATAATTACCCGTTCCCTTATTAAACCCCCTCCTCAGCCAGCCTAATTATATTTAATTACAATATTCCCTAATGTTGGACTATTTTACATGTTTAAGAATATATGTGATGTAGACTTTATTTTCTCCCCCCTGGTCCATGGTCGGCGCATCACTAATTTTCTGGTCCTCATTTTTTCCCTACTAACTTCAATTTGTATTTATGTTGTTATTAGTTTGGTATGTTCCTATGGTTCACTACTTGCTAATTCGTTTTACTTGCATTCTGATTTTACTTCAACTACTTTTAATAAAAAAAGTAATAGTTGTAGTTACAACTTCATTTTCCTCTTTGACTTGCTTTGTTTTTGCTCTATCATGAGCCGATGGTCAATGGGAAACAACCTCTATACCCTACATTTCAAGGTAGAGATAATGTCTGCGTACACTCTACCCTCTCCCAACCTCACTTATGAAAATACACTGGCTATGTTGTTGTTTTTGTTGTGCTTTTAAAGAATTATGATACATGGAAAAGTAGAAAGAAACACCCGAGGAGAGTGAAAATTGTCTACAAGAGTGAAAGGTCAAATTTTGCATAATAAGAAATACTGGGATAGCTAAGTGCAAAATAGTTTGGTAAAATGTGTTAAATATATATTGTCTTTTTAGAGTTGACATGTGTTTTAATGGTGTAGTTAGTCTTAGGGTTGTTATCGTTCCGGATACTTCCGATAATTACACGAGAATCGGATCGATAAGCCCGTATCGATACTCGGACCAAAAAATTATCGATTCGGATACGAGTATCAGAAAATTACCCGGACCGATAAGGATCCGGTCTGGCAACCCGGTAATTACCTGATAATTACTCGGTCCCTTAATAAACCCCTCCTCATCCAGCCCTAATTGAAGTTTTTCCTACTAACTTCAATTTGTATTTATGTTGTTATTAGTTCGGTATGTTCCTATGGTTCACTACTTGCTAATTCGTTCTACTTGCATTCTGATTTGACTACAACTACTTTTAATAAAAAAAGTAATAGTTGTAGTTACAACTTCATTTTCCTCTTTGACTTGCTTTGTTTTTGCTCTATCATGAGCCGATGGTCAATGGAAAACAACCTCTATACCCTACATTTCAAGGTAGGGGTAATGTCTGCGTACACTCTACCCTTTCCCGACCTCACTTATGGAAATACACTAGCTATGTTGTTGTTTTTGTTGTGCTTTTAAAAAATTATGATACATGGAAAAGTAGAAAGAAACACCCGAGGGGAGTGAAAATTGTCTACAAGAGTGAAAGGTCAAATTTTGCATAATAAGAAATACTGGGATAGCTAAATGCAAAATAGTTTGGTAAAATGTGTTAAATATATACTTGTCTTTTTAGAGTTGACATGTGTTTTAATGGTGTAGTTAGTCTTAGGGTTGTTATCGTTCCGGATACTTCCGATAATTACACGAGAACCGGATCGATAAACCCGTATCGATACTCGGACCAAAAAGTTATCTATTCGGATACGAGTACCAGAAAATTATCCGGACCGATAAGGATCCGGTCTGACAACCCGGCAATTACCTGATAATTACCCGGTCCCTTAATAAACCCCCTCCTCATCCAGCCCTTAAAGAGCAGAAACGACGGTTATTTTCTCATCCCGGGTCCATCGGTCGGCGTGTCACTGATTTTCTGATCCTCTTCTTTTTCCTACTAGCTTCAATCTGTATTTATGTTGTTATTAGTTCGGTATGTTCCTATGGTTCACTACTTCCTAATTCGTTTTACTTGCATTCTGATTTTACATATTCAACTTTTAAATAAAAACAATTGTTGTAGTTACAACTCCTTTTTCCTCTTTGACTTACTTTGTTTTTGCTTTATCATGAGCCTATGTTCTATGGGAAACAATCTCTCTACCCTACTTTCCAAGGTAGGGGTAATGTCTCCGTACACTCTACCCTCTTCCGACCTCACTTATGAGATTACACTGGCTATGTTCTTGTTTTTGTTGTGCTTGTAAAAAATTGTGATACATGAAAAAGTAGAAAGAAACACCCGGGGGGGTGAAATTGTCTACAAGAGTGAAAGGTCAAATTTTGCATAATATGAAATATTGGGATAGCTAAGTGCAAAATAGTTTGGTAAAATGTGTTGAATATATACTTGTTTTTTTATTATTGACATGTGTTTTAATGGTGTAGTTAGTCTTTGGGCTGTTATCGGTCCGGATACTCCCGGTAATTACCCGAGAACCAGACCGATACTCGGACCGAAAAGTTATCGATTCAGATACGAGTACCAAAAAATTACCCGGACAGATAAGGATCAGGTCCGACAACCCGATAATTACCTGATAATTACCCGGTCCCTTAATAAACCCCCTCCTCATCCAGCCCTTAAAGAGCAGAAACGACGGCTATTTTCTCCTCCCAGGTCCATCGGTCGGCGCGTCACTTATTTTCTGATCCTCTTCTTATTCCTACTAGCTTCAATCTGTATTTATGTTGTTATTAGTTCCGTATGTTCCTATGGTTCACTACTTCCTAATTCGTTTTACTTGCATTCTGATTTTACATATTCAACTTTTAATTAAAAAACCATTGTTGTAGTTACAACTCCTTTTTCCTCTTTGACTTACTTTGTTTTTGCTTTATCATGAGCCTATGTTCTATGGGAAACAATCTCTCTACCCTACCTTCCAAGGTAGGGGTTATGTCTCCGTACACTCTACCCTCTTCCGACCTCACTTATGAGATTACACTGGTTATGTTCTTGTTTTTATTGTGCTTGTAAAAAATTGTGATACATGGAAAAGTAGAAAGAAACACCCGGGGGGAGTGAAAATTGTCTACAAGAGTGAAAGGTCAAATTTTGCATAATATGAAATACTGGGATAGCTAAGTGCAAAATAGTTTGGTAAAATGTGTTGAATATATACTCGTCTTTTTATAGTTGACATGTATTTTAATGGTGTAGTTAGTCTTAGGGTTGTTGTCGGTCCGGATACTCCCGGTAATTACCTGAGAACTGAATCGATAAGTCCGGACCGTTAATTACCCGTTCCCTTATTAAACCCCCTCCTCAGCCAGCCTAATTATATTTAAATACAATATTCCCTAATGTTGGACTATTTTACATGTTTAAGAATATATGTGATGTATACTTTATGTTTTAATATGAATCATTAACATAAAATATAGGGAGAGAAAGAAGAAAGTAGTTGTAAATTAGTGCAACTTTAAATGGTCATAACTCTGCGCTCGGACGTCCGTTTCACCATAATTTTTTTTATTTCTCGTATTTTTTTGAGACGGGGACGTACTAAACAGCCTTGTGGCGGTTCGGTGAAGCCAATTTCTCCAAAAAGTCTGTCTTGCCAATCAATTTCACTTTTCTCCCAAATCGGTTACTAATTTTCCCTTTACTTCACTAAATATCTCGCGATATACAATAGATTTCAATGTCCAAATTTCGTGGTAATGTGTCAGAGAATGTCAATTTCAGTATTGGAAATTAAATTTAACAAAAATATGGGCCCCGGACCGACCCGGACAAAATCTTATCAGTTCGGATCGTGTACCCGCTAGATAAGATATCCGTTCGGTCCCGGATCTCGACTCAGGACCGAAACCATATCGGTTCGGATCTCGGTCCGGACCGGTAACCTTATCGGTCCGATTCAGGATTGTCGATACCCGAACCGGACCGATAACATCCCTAGTTGTATCTCAAAACATCAGGAGAATATTTATGAAGCCAAGCTAGGCTTCGAACTTAAAGATCAGAAGCAACGGCTATTTTCTCCCACCTGGTCCATCGATCGGCGCGTCACTAATTTTCTGGTCCTCTTTCTTGTCCTACTAACTCCAATCTGTATTTATGTTGTTATTAGATCGGTATGTTCCTATGGATCACTACTTGTTAATTCGATCTACTTGCATTTTGATTTTACTTTTTCTACTTTTAATAAAAAAAAAGTAATTGTTGTAGTTACAACTCTTTTTCCTCTTTGACTTACTTTGTTTTTGCTTTATCGTGAGCCGATAGTCTATGGGAAACAACCTCTCTACCCTACCTTCCAAGGTAGGGGTAATGTCTGCGTACACTCTACCCTCTTCCGACCTCACTTATGAGATTACACTGGTTATGTTGTTGTTTTTATTGTGCTTTTAAAAAATTGTTATACATGGAAAAGTAGAAAGAAACATCCGGGGGGTGAGTGAAAATTGTCTACAAGAGTGAAAGGTCAAATTTTGCATAATATGAAATTATAGGATTAGTTAAGTGCAAAATAGTTTGGTAAAATGTGTTGAATATATTCTTGTCTTTTTATAGTTGACATATGTTTTAATGGTGTAGTTAGTCTTTGGGCTGTTATCGGTTCGGATACTCCCGGTAATTACCCGAGAATCAGACCGATACTCGGACCGAAAAGTTATCGATTCGGATACGAGTACCAAAAAATTATCCGGACAGATAAGGATCCGGTCCGGTAACCAGGTAATTACCCGATAATTACTCGGTCCCTTAATAAATCCCCACCTCAGCCCGCTCTAATTATATTTAATTACAATATTTTCTAATGTTGGACTATTTTACATGTTTTAAAAATATATGTGATGTAGACTTTATATTTTAATGTGAATCATTGACATAAAATATAGGGAAAGAGAGAAGAAAGTTGTTGTAAATTAGTGCAACTTTAAATGTCATAACTCTGCGCTAGGACGTCCGTTTCACCTTAATTTTTTTGATTTCACATATTTTTGCGAGACGGGGCCGGACCAAACAACCACAGGCAGTTTGGCATAGTCGATTTCTCCAAAAACGTCATTCTTGCCAATCAATTTTACTTTCCTCCCAAATCGGTACTAATTTTCCTTTTTCTTCACTAAATATCTCGTGATATACAATAGAATTCAACGTCCAAATATCGTGGAAATTCTATTTTTATTTTAAATCCGTGCTCCGGACTGACCCGGGCACAATCTTATCGGCCCGGACCGGGTACCCACCTGATAAGGTATCGGTCCGGTCCCGAATCTCGACTCAGGACCAAAACCTTATCGGTCCGGACCGGTAGCCTTATCAGTGTAGTCCGGTCTGGAATTTTCGATACCCGGACCGGACCGATAACAACCCTAGTTGTATCTCAAAACATCAGGAGAACATTTACAAAGCCAAGCTAGGCTTCGAACTTAAAGAGCAGAAGCGACAACTATTTTCTCCTCTCGGGTCCATCGGTCGGCGCGTCACTGATTTTCTGGTCCTCTTCTTTTTCCTACTAACTCCAATCTGTATTTATGTTGTTATTAGTTCGGTATGTTCCTATGGTTCACTACTTGCTAATTCATTCTACTTGCATTCTGATTTTACATATACTACTTTTAATAAACATTGTTGTAGTTACAACTCCTTTTTCCTCTTTGACTTGCTTTGTTTTTGCTTTATCATGAGTCGATGGTCTATGGAAAACAACCTCTCTACCCTACCTTCCAAGGTAGGGGTAATGTCAGTGTACACTCTACCCTCTGTCGACCTCACTTATGGGATTACACTGGCTATGTTGTTGTTTTAGTTGAGCTTTTAAAAAATTGTGATACATGGAAAAGTAGAAAGAAACACCCGGGGGGTGAAAATTGTCTACAAGAGTGAAAGGTCAAATTTTGCATAATATGAAATACTGGGATAGCTAAGTGCAAAATAGTTTGGTAAAATGTGTTGAATATATACTTGTCTTTTTATTGTTGACATGTGTTTTAATGGTGTAGTTAGTCTGGTCATTATCGGTCCGATACTCCAGAATTACCCGAGAACTGCATCAATACTTCGACCGAAAAGTTATCGATTCAGATACGAGTACCAAAAAATTACCCGGACAGATAAGGATCAGGTCCGACAACCCGGTAATTACCTGATAATTACCCGGTCCCTTAATAAACCCCCCTCATCAACCAGCCCTAATTATATTTAATTGCAATATTTCCTAATGTTGGACTATTTTACATGTTTTAAGAATATATGTGATGTAAACTTTATGTTTTAATGTGAATCATTGACATAAAACATATGGAGAAAGAGAAGAAAGTAGTTGTAAATTGGTGCAACTTTAAATGGTCATAACTCTGCACTCTAATGTCAGTTTCACCTTAATTTTTTTTTTGATTTCGCGTTTTTTTAGACGGGGCCCGACCAAACAGCCACAGGCAGTTCGGCGGAGCCAATATATTTTAACGTCCAAATTTCGTGGTAATGTGTCCGAGAATGTCAATTTCAGTATGAGAAATTCAATTTAAGAAAATAATTTGGGCCCCGGATCGACGCGGACAAAATCTTAGCGGTTCGGACCGGGTACCCGCCTGATAAGGTATCGGTCCGATCCCGGATCTCGACTCAGGACCGATAACAACCCTAGTTGTATCTCAAAATATCATGAGAACAATTACGAAGCCAAGCTAGGCTTCTAACTTAAAGAGTAGAAGCGACGGCTATTTTCTCCCACCTGGTTCATCGGTCGGCACGTCAATGATTTTCTGGTCCTCTTCTTTTTCCTACTAACTTCAATCTGTATTTATGTTGTTATTAGTTCGGTATGTTCCTATGGTTCACTACTTGCTAATTCGTTCTACTTGCATTCTAATTTTACTTCTTCTCCTTATAATAAAAAAATAATTGTTGTAGTTACGACTCCTTTTTTCCTTTTTGACTTGCTTTGTTTTTGCTTTATCATGAGCCAGTTGTCTATGGAAAACAACCTCTCTACCCTACCTTCCAAGGTAGGGGTAATGACTGCGTACACTCTACCCTCTCCCGCCATCACTTATTGGATTACACTGGCTATGTTGTTGTTTTTGTTGTGCTTTTAAAAAATTGTGATACATGAAAAAGTAGAAAGAAACACCCGGGGGGTGAAAATTGTCTACAAGAGTTAAAGGTCAAATTTTGCATAATATGAAATACTGGGATAGCTAAGTGCAAAATAGTTTGGTAAAATGTGTTGAATATATACTTGTCTTTTTATTGTTGACATGTGTTTTAATGGTGTAGTTAGTCTTTGGGCTGTTATAGGTCCGGATACTCCCGGTAATTACCCGAGAACCAGACCAATACTCGGACCGAAAAGTTATCGATTCAGATACGAGTACCAAAAAATTACCCGGACCGACAACCCGGCAATTACCCGATAATTACCCGATCCCTTAATTAATCCCCACCTCAGCCCGCTCTAATTATATTTAATTACAATATTTCCTAATGTTGGACTATTTTACATGTTTTAAGAATATATGTGATGTAGACTTTATATTTTAATGTGAATCATTGACATAAAATATATAGAAAGAGAGAAGAAAGTTGTTGTAAATTAGTGCAACTTTAAATGTCATAACTCTGCGCAAGGACGTCCGTTTCACCTTAATTTTTTTGATTTCACATATTTTTGCGATCGGGCGGACCAAACAACCACAAAGTGCGCTTTGGCATAGTCGATTTCTCCAAAACGCTATTCTTGCCAATCAATTTTACTTTCCTCCCAAATCGGTACTAATTTTCCTTTTTCTTCACTAAATATCTCGTGATATACAATAGAATTCAACGTCCAAATATCGTGGAAATTCTATTTTTATTTTAAACTGCGTTCTGATCGACCGCACAATCTTATCGGCTCGATCGTACTCCACTGATAAGGTATCGGTCCGGTCCCGAATCTCGACTCAGGACCAAAACCTTATCGGTCCGACCAGAGCCTTATCAAAGTAGTCCGTCCGAATTTTCGATACCCGGACCGGACCGATAACAACCCTAGTTGTATCTCAAAACATCAGGAGAACATTTACAAAGCCAAGCTAGGCTTCGAACTTAAAGAGCAGAAGCGACAACTATTTTCTCCTCTCGGGTCCATCGGCCGCCACACACTGATTTTCTGGTCCTCTTCTTTTTCCTACTAACTCCAATCTGTATTTATGTTGTTATTAGTTCGGTATGTTCCTATGGTTCACTACTTGCTAATTCGTTCTACTTGCATTCTGATTTTACATATACTACTTTTAATAAACATTGTTGTAGTTACAACTCCTTTTTCCTCTTTGACTTGCTTTGTTTTTGCTTTATCATGAGTCGATGGTCTATGGAAAACAACCTCTCTACCCTACCTTCCAAGGTAGGGGTAATGTCAGTGTACACTCTACCCTCTGTCGACCTCACTTATGGGATTACACTGGCTATGTTGTTGTTTTAGTTGAGCTTTTAAAAAATTGTGATACATGAAAAAGTAGAAAGAAACACCCGGGGGGTGAAAATTGTCTACAAGAGTGAAAGGTCAAATTTTGCATAATATGAAATACTGGGATAGCTAAGTGCAAAATAGTTTGGTAAAATGTGTTGAATATATACTTGTCTTTTTATTGTTGACATGTGTTTTAATGGTGTAGTTAGTCTTTGGGCTGTTATCGGTCCGGATACTCCCGGTAATTACCCGAGAACCAGACCAATACTCGGACCGAAAAGTTATCGATTCAGATACGAGTACCAAAAAATTACCCGGACAGATAAGGATCAGGTCCGACAACCCGGTAATTACCTGATAATTACCCGGTCCCTTAATAAACCCCCCTCATCAACCAGCCCTAATTATATTTAATTGCAATATTTCCTAATGTTGGACTATTTTACATGTTTTAAGAATATATGTGATGTAAACTTTATGTTTTAATGTGAATCATTGACATAAAACATATGGAGAAAGAGAAGAAAGTAGTTGTAAATTGGTGCAACTTTAAATGGTCATAACTCTGCACTCTAATGTCAGTTTCACCTTAATTTTTTTTTTGATTTCGCTTTAGATTTTTTTCGACCAAACAACCACAGCAGCCCGGAGCCAATATATTTTAACGTCCAAATTTCGTGGTAATGTGTCCGAGAATGTCAATTTCAGTATGAGAAATTCAATTTAAGAAAATAATTTGGGCCCCGGATCGACGCGGACAAAATCTTAGCGGTTCGACTGCACTACCGATAAGGTATCGGTCCGATCCCGGATCTCGACTCAGGACCGATAACAACCCTAGTTGTATCTCAAAATATCATGAGAACAATTACGAAGCCAAGCTAGGCTTCTAACTTAAAGAGTAGAAGCGACGGCTATTTTCTCCCACCTGGTTCATCGGTCGGCACGTCAATGATTTTCTGGTCCTCTTCTTTTTCCTACTAACTTCAATCTGTATTTATGTTGTTATTAGTTCGGTATGTTCCTATGGTTCACTACTTGCTAATTCGTTCTACTTGCATTCTAATTTTACTTCTTCTCCTTATAATAAAAAAATAATTGTTGTAGTTACGACTCCTTTTTCCTTTTTGACTTGCTTTGTTTTTGCTTTATCATGAGCCAGTTGTCTATGGAAAACAACCTCTCTACCCTACCTTCCAAGGTAGGGGTAATGACTGCGTACACTCTACCCTCTCCCGCCATCACTTATTGGATTACACTGGCTATGTTGTTGTTTTTGTTGTGCTTTTAAAAAATTGTGATACATGGAAAAGTAGAAAGAAACACCCGGGGGGAGTAAAAATTGTCTACAAGAGTGAAAGGTCAAATTTTGCATAATATGAAATAATAGGATAGCTAAGTGCAAAATAGTTTGGTAAAATGTGTTGAATATATACTTGTCTCTTTATAGTTGATATGTGTTTTAATGGTGTAGTTAGTCTTAGGGCTGTTATCGGTCCGGATACTCCCAGTAATTATTCGAGAACTGGACCGATACTCAGACTGAAAAGTTATAGATCTGGATACGAGTACCAGAAAATTATCCGGTCCGACAACCCGGTAATTACCCGATAATTACTCGGTCCCTTAATAAACCCCCCTCATCAACCAGCCCTAATTATATTTAATTGAAATATTTCCTAATGTTGGACTATTTTACATGTTTTAAAAATATATGTGATGTAGACTTTATGTTTTAATGTGAATCATTGACATAAAATATAGGGAGAGAGAGAAGAAAGTAGTTGTAAATTGGTGTAACTTTAAATGGTCATAACTCTGCGCTCGAACGTCAGTTTCACCTTAATTTTTTTTTCGCGTATTGTTTTGAGATGGGGCTCGACCAAACAGCCACATGCAGTTCGGCGCAGCCTATTTCTTCTAAAACGTATGTCTTGCTAATCAATTTCACTTTGACCCAAAATCGGTTACTAATTTTCCCTTTTCTTCACTAAATATCTCGCGTTATACAATAGATTTCAACGTCCAAATTATGTGGTAATGTGTCCGAGAATGTCAATTTTAGTATGAGAAATTCAATTTAAAAAATAATTCGGGCCCCGGATCGACCCGGACAAAATCTTATCGGTACGGACCGGGTACCCGCCTGATAAGGTATCGTTCCGATTTCGGATCTCGACTAAGGACCGAAACCTTATCGGTCTGGATCTCGGTCCGGTCCGAGATTGTAGATATCCGGACCGGACCGATAATAACCTTAGTTATATCTCAAACATCAGGAAAACAATTACGAAGCCAAGCTAGGCTTCTAACTTAAAGAGCAAAAAATGACGGCTATTTTCTCCCCTCTGGTTCATCGATCGGCGCGTCAATGATTTTTTGGTCCTCTTCTTTTTCCTACTAACTTCAATCTGTATTTATGTTGTTATTAGTTCGGTATGTTCCTATGGTTCACTACTTGCTAATTTGTTCTACTTGAATTCTGATTTTACTTCTTCTGCTTTTAATAAAAAAGTAATTGTTGTAGTTACGACTCCTTTTTCCTTTTTGACTTGCTTTGTTTTTGCTTTATCCTGAGCCGATGGTCTATGGCAAACAATATCTCTACCCTACCTTCCAAGGTAGGGGTAATGTTTGTGTACAATCTACCCCCTTTCGACCTCACTTATGAGATTACACTGGCTATGTTGTTATTTTTGTTGTGCTTTTAAAAAATTGTGATACATGGAAAAGTAAAAAGAAACACCCGGGGGGGAGGGGGGGTAGTGAAAATTGTCTACAAGAGTGAAAGGTCAAATTTTGTATAATATGAAATACTGGGATAGCTAAGTGCAAAATAGTTTGGTAAAACTTGTTGAATATATATACTTGTCTTTTTATAGTTGACATGTGTTTTAATGATGTAGTTAGTCTTAGGGATGTTATCGGTCCGGATACTCTCGATAATTACCCGAGAATCGGACCAATAAGACCGGACTGATACTCAGACCGAAAAGTTATAGATCCGGAGTACCACAAAATTACCCGGACCGATAAGGATCCGGTCCGGCAACCCGTAATTACCCAATAATTACCCGATCCCTTAATAAACCCCCATCCTCAGCCCGCCCTTATTATATTTAATTGCAATATTTCCTAATGTTGGACTATTTTACATGTTCTAATAATATATGTGATGTAGACCTTATGTTTTAATGTGAATCATTGACATAAAATATAGGGAAAGGGAGAAGAAAGTTGTTGTAAATTGGTGCAACTTTAAATGGTCCTAACACTGCGCTCGGACGTCCGTTTCACCTTAATTTTTGTTTGATTTCGCGTATTTTTTTGAGATGGGGCAGACCAAACAACCACAGGCAGTTCGGCGTAGCCTATTTCTCCAAAAACGTCATTCTTGCTAATCAATTTCACTTTTCCCTCAGGGGATACGTACGCTGCCACATTGGCTTCGGTCCCACAACATTTGAAAACCATAAAAATTCTTATTTGTTGCATCACGAACTACGTCTTGACCTGATTACCTCTGCGGGATACATAGGCGGTCACATTGGCTTCGGTCCCACATCATTAAAAACTCATTAAAATCATTATTTTTGTAACACGAACTACGTTATGACCTGATTCCCTCGGCGGGATACGTAGGCAGCCACATCGGCTTCGGTCCCACCATTTGAAATATTTCTCTCTTATCTTTGCACATAACAAAATAAGCTCATCTGATCATCTTGATAGAGCAGGCAAGTTACCTATACAGGACTCGATTTTGTCTAATGGAGAGTTCAGCATCCTCATATACCAGAAATTGGGGTATATTTTGTGGATCACATTCATGTTTGGCATCGGTACAAAAGCGTCATCTGGACCTACAGGGTCCCATCCGCATTATGTTTGTACAAGGACAGTGTTTATACAAAAAAAAATGTTATTCAAAAATACAAAAACATTTTTTTATCATTGTTTGACTTGGTTGATACCAACACAGTTAGGGGTGTGCATAGAAAAGAAGGAGTAATAATCAGTATGGGCTGAATTCGTGGTAAACCATAGATTCTTTTGGTATCTCTTAATTCACACCCGTAATGACATTGTTTTGCATGCTTTCAAGATAAGAACGAACTCAACCTCATCGTTTCATATGCATTGTGTGGTGAGTTTTAGAATAAGTTCAATTGCATTGCATTGTGATCTAGAACTTGGCTTGAATGTTTGTTGAGGCGAAATCCTGAGCAACACTCGGTATAAGAAATAGTCGTAGGCTTTCTTTGATCTGTTTGAGCCTTTCCATCCTACCAAATATCATGATCTGTAGAAATCCCCCTTTGAGCCTAAAGCTTATTCTTTTGACAACCGCATATTACGCCTATACCATTTTTGAGTGCATATGCACTATCCCTCTCTTGACCCGACCTCTTTAAGCGCTTTACAAATATGCAAGTGACTGACAAAAAATTCTAGTTGAAGTTTTCAAAGACAAAAGTTGTCAAAGTCCCAAAAGAAAAAAATAATAATAAAGGACGACTTCACAAAAAGAAGAAATCAAAAGCCCCGACAGTATAAAAAATGATGAATGAAATGAGAGAATAACTCTGGAAAAGGGGACTCCAAACGAAAGATTCAAAAAGAAGTCAGTACAAAAGAACTGGGACAAAAAAAAAGACAAAAGGAAGCATGTCAGCATTAAAGCGCACAAATATCAAGCACAGACGTAGTCCAACGCTCGAGGAAGGAATAGTCACTTTTTACCCAAATAATATCCATCCCTTCCCCAAACCTACATTACAAGCCGTGACAAGCCCTACATGATCTTATACCGATGGTTCTCACATTAGTGGATACTTAAATGACGGTCAAACCTATGGTATCACAATCGCATGCATTGAGCATCTTTCTGAGTGTGAGCATATTTCTCTAAACGTCCCGAAATTAAAAATACTGAAGTGTATGTGAGGAAGGGACTTTCTTTCAGTGAGGGCATTTGAAACATAAGGATACGTGTAGTTCGAAACCTTGGATGCAAGCAAGTGTGTCGACACTCAGGTATGTCTGAGGTACTATCTGAAACTGTGTGAATTAAACCGGAGTCAGTCTCGGTTACGCAATAAACGAAAATCCTTATGCACAATACTAATTGTTGGTATCAACTGAAGTCAGAACGTGATGTTGTCTTCCCACTTTTTCATAAAAACAACAAAAAAATACATATATTGAAAATCTTATTTTTTGCATCATGAACTACGTCTTGACCTGATTCCCTTGGAGGATACGTAGACGACCACATTGGCTTCGGTCCACATCATTTGAAAATCATAAAAATCCTTATTTTTTGCATCACGAACTACGTCTTGACCTGATTCCCTCAGGGAATACGTAGGCGGCCACATTGGCTTAGGTCCCATAATATTTGAAAACCATACAAATTCTTATTTTTTGCATCACGAACTATGTCTTGACCTGATTCCCTCAGCGGGATACGTAGGCGACCACATTGGCTTCGGTCCCACATCATTAAAAAATCATAAAAATCCTTATTTTTATAACACGAACTACGTTATGACATGATTTCCTCGGCGGGATACGTAGGCAGCCACATCGGCTTCGGTCCCACCATTTGAAATATTTCTCTGTTATGTTGCACATAACAAAATAAGCTCATCTGATCATCTTGATAAAGAAGACAAGTTACATATACAAGACTCGATTTTGTCTAATGGAGAGTTCAGCATTCTCATATACCAGAAACTGAGGCATATTTTGTGGATCACATTCATGTTTGGCATCGGTACAAAAGCGTCATCTGGACCAACAGGGTCCCATCCGAATTATGTCCGTACAAGGACGGTGTTTCAACTCACAGGGTCATATTTTTATCCTTATCTACTCATTTTTTACAATACCTATATCCATGCATTAATTTTTCATCCATATTGGGTTTGCAAGAACTTCAACATCATGTCAACACAGGCGGGACGCAAACGCACAACGTCTATGCAATGGTGTCATTTCAACTCAGGCGGGTCACAAAGTAGGTACGTCCATAAAACAGTTTCATCTATGTTTCGTCTATGCAACGACGAACATCTGCATCGCGTCTATATAATTACGTCATTTCATTTAAGCCTATGCAATGACTTCATCTATATTTCGTCTATGCAACGACGAATATCTGCATCGTGTCTATGCAATGACATCATTTCATTAAAGCATATGCAACAGCTTCATCTATGTTTCGTTTATGCAATGACGAATATCTGCATCGCGTCTATGAAATGACACTATTTTATTTAAGCCTATGCAATGGCATCGTCTAGGTTTTGTCTATGCAACGACGAACATCTACATCACGTCTATGCAACGACGTCATTTCATTTAAGCCTATGCAACGGCTTCATCTAGGTTTCGTCTATGCAATAATGAACTTCTGCATCGCGTCTATGCAATGACATAATTTCATTTAAGCTTATGCAATGGCTTCATCCATATTTCGTCTATGCAACGACGAACATCTACATCGCATCTATGCAACAACGCCTTTTCATTTAAGCATATGCAACGGCTTCATCTATGTTTCGTCTATTCAACGACGAGCATCTGCATCACGTCTATGCAATGATGTCTTTTCATTTAAGCCTATGCAACGACTTCATTTATGTTTCGACTATGCAACGACGAACATCTGTATCGCGTCTATGCAATGACACAATTTCATTTAAGCCTATGCAACGCTTTTATCTATGTTTCTTCTATGCAACGACGAACATCTGCATCGCATCTATGCAGCGACGCTTTTTCATTTAAGCCTATATAACACCTTCATATATGTTTCGTCTATGCAACGACGAGCATCTGCATCGCATGATCGCATCTATGCAATGACGCCTTTTCATTTAAGCCTATGCAACGACTTCATTTATCTTTTGGCTATGCAATAACGAATATTTGTATTGCGTCTATGTAACGACGCAATTTCATTTAAGCCTATGCAACGGCTTCATCTATGGTTTGCCTACGCAACGACGAACATTTGCATCGCGTCTATGCAACGACGCCTTTTCATTTAAGTCTATGCAACGACTTCTTATATGTTTCATCTATGCAACAACGAATTTCTGCATCGATGTGTTTATTGTACCACATTGAAGGCAACACTAGGGTCTCTTATTATGCCGAATCCCATATGACAATACTTAGTGTAGTTGGTGAAAATTTATGAAGAAAACAACCCTATGAAATCTGTGTCGCCAGAATTTTTGTAAAATAAGGCAAAAACTTTAAACAGCCATAACTTTCAGACAAATTCAATTATGTACCCAAATCAATGTAAACGCAACACCTTCAACAAATAGCCGAACACTGGCTTCAGATGTTGAATACTAAGTCTGAATTTGCATTCTTAACATGTTTTCTTTTCTTATGCCAATGAAACGAGCACTATCTCATAATGTGATTCCACACTAACCACTGATATTATAATTATATAATCCCTCTCATCATTAGTTATATCATTGTGTTTCCCAGTCATCATCTTATTATGGAGTAATTATTATGCCACTATTAACCCACTTCTTTGACATAAGCACACAACAATATATATTAATTTTATACTAATGAAGCAAGGTAATTTTATACCTGAACAATGAAATTGCTACTGGAAGGTACTTTCTAACGCCCGACCTCTCCAAATTTTTTCAATGAATTTACTTCTTTCTTTGTTGGCTGTTCACGTTTGCTGCCCTTTTTTATTTTTTTTCCCGTTACCCCTTTTCCCTTGTATAAGTCGTGACCTACCCAATAGGGTAGTGGGCTTGGCCCACCAATCCACTTAATTAATTTCATGCCTCATTCCATATATTATAAATCATATAAATAAATACAATATATTTCCATACCCTCTTCGTAGTTTTAAAGTGTTAAACGACCAAACGGGGCGTTACATTAGATACCAATCAAACAATCGTTCGCCCTCGAGCGACAAGGTATGGGTGGAGAAAAAGAGGTACCTGAACAGTCGAACAGCTGAGGATATCTACTCCGCATATTCGCCTCGGTCTCCCAAGTGGCCTCCTCAATCAGACGATGCTTCCACTGCACCTTGACTGAAGCAATTTCCTTGGACCTCAACTTCCTCACCTGCCAATCCAGGATTGCTACCGGTTCTTTCTCGAAGGACAGATTCTGATCAAATAGTATTGAATCCCACTGAATGATATAAGTCCCATCTGAATGGTACTTCTTCAGCATGGAAACATGAAATACCGAGTGAACACCTGCCAAGCCTGGTGGCAAGGCTAACTCGTACCCCACCTCGCCAACATGACGAAGAATCTCAAAAGGGCCAATAAACCTAGGGCTCAACTTGCCCTTCTTCCCGAGCTGCATTACACCCTTCATGGGTGAAACCTTCAATAGAACATGCTCACCAACCATGAACTCTATATCACGAACCTTCTGGTCCGCATACTCCTTTTGCCTACTCTGAGCTGCCAGAAGCTTTTTTTGAATAATCTTCACCTTGTCCAAAGACTCTCTCAGCATATATGTACCCTAAGGTCGGCCTCAAAAGCATCCAACCACCCAATAGGAGAACGACACCTCCTACCATATAAAGCCTCGAATGGCGCCATGTCAATACTGGAATGGTAGCTATTGTTGTACGTGAACTCTGCCAAGGGTAAGAAACTGTCCCAATAACCACCAAAATCAATAACACAAGCCCTCAACATATCCTCAAGCACCTGAATAGTCCTCTCGGACTGACCATCTGTCTGCGGATGGAACGCGGTGCTAAGATCTAACTGAGTTCCCAATTCCTTCTGCAAAGTCCTCCAGAAATGGGAAGTAAACTGAGTGCCTCTGTCGGAAATGATGGAAATAGGTACCCCGTGCAATCGCACTATCTCTCGGATGTAGATCCCGCCAACTTCTGCGTTATAAGTAGTCCAACCGAACGGAATGGCGCGCGACTTAGTCAATCTATCCACGATAACCCAAATCGAATCAAACTTGCCCAAAGTCTTCGGAAGACCAACCACAAAATCCATAGCGATCCTTTCCCATTTCCATTTGGGAATGGGCATCCTCTAAAGCACACCACCTGGTCTCTGGTACTCATACTTAACCTGCTGGCAATTCGAACATTGAGCAACAAACTCCACAATGTCCCTCTTCATTCTACCCCACCAATAGTGTTGCCTCAAGTCGCTATACATCTTTGTTGCTCCTGGATGAATGAAGTATCTGGAACTATGAGCCTCTCTCAAGATCAACGGAATCAAATCACCAACTCTAGGAATGCAAATGCGCCCCTTAATCCTCAAAATACACTCATCATCAAGAGTAGCCTTTTTGGCTTCTCCACTCAGCACCTTATTCTGAATCTTGCATAATTTCACATCCTCAAACTGCTGGGCCCGAATCCACTCTAAAAGAGACGACCTCGCCTCCACACAAGCTAACACCTTATCGGGTTCTGAAATATCGAGCCTCACCATACTATTAGCCAAACACTGAACCTCCATAGCTAAATGACGCTCTCCCATACCAAACGCGCTAAATCGCTTCATACCATCGCTTTTCGGCCAACGACGGCTACCACATTAGCCTTTCCCGGATGATAAAGGATAGTAATATCATAATCCTTGAGCAACTTCATCCATCTACGCTGCCTCGAGTTCAAATATCTCTGACTAAACACATGCTGAAGGTTGCGATGATCCGTGAAGACCTCACAATGAACTCCATACAAGTAATGCCTCCAAATTTTCAAAGTGAAGACCACTTCAGCCAACTCCAAGTCATGAGTGGGGTAGTTCTTCTCGTGAACCTTCAACTGTCTCGAAGCATACGCGATCACCTTACCCTCTTGCATCAACACACATCCCAAGACAATGTGTGAAGCATCACAGTACATAGTAAAGTCTTTTCCCTCCACTGGTAAAGACAAAATCAGAGCTGAAGTCAATAAAGCCTTAAGCTTCTGGAAGCTCTCCTTACACTCATCGGACCACTGGAAAGGCACACCATTTTGGGTCAACCTAGTCAAATGGAAAGCAATAGACAAAAATCCTTTCACAAATCGGCGGTAATAACTCGCAAGGCCCACGAAACTCAGAATCTCAATCACCGAAGTAGGCCTGGCCCAATCTCTAACCGCGTCGATCTTTTTGGGATCAACCATAATCCCATCCTTAGACACAACATGTCCCAAAAATGCTACGGAACTGAGCCAGAACTCACACTTCGAAAACTTGGCATACAATTCCTTCTCCCTCAACAGGCCAAGCACGATCCTCAGGTGCCTCTCATGGTCTTCCTTACTCCGAGAGTACACCAAGACGTCATCAATAAACACGATCACAAATGAATCCAAGTAAGGCTTGAAGATTATATTCATCAAATCCATGAAGGCTGCAGGGTAATTAGTAAGCCCGAAGGACATCACCAAGAACTCATAATGACCATAACGGGTCCTGAAAGCGGTCTTCGAAACATCATCCGCTCGAATCTTTAACTGATGATAGCTCGACCTTAAAACAAATCTTAGAAAATATCGACACACCCTGAAGCTGATCAAATAAGTCATCAATGCGGGGTATTGGATACTTATTTCGGATTGTAGCCTTGTTTAATTTTCGATAATCAATACACATTCTCATGGTGCCATTTTTTTCGTCACGAACAGGACGGGAGCACCCCAAGAAGAAATACTGGTCTAATAAATCCTTTGCTCAATAATTTTTGCAATTGCTCCTTCAACTCTCTCAGCTCTTCCGGAGCCATCCGATAGGGTGGAATAGAAATAGGTCGGGTGCCTGGCACCAAGTCAATGCAAAAGTCAATATCTTTATCAGGCGGCATACCAGGCAAATCTGTAGGGAAAACCTCTGAGAACTCACAAACAACTGGCACTGACTCTACGGAAGGAGTATCCACACTAGTATCCCGAACATGAGCCAAAAATGCTAAACATCCCTTATCCATTAACTTCTTTGCCCGAAGAACTGATATGATCCTCTTAGGTGCTGGACTAGGAGTACCCTTCCACTCTAACCGTGGAATCTCTGGCATAGCCAACGTGAATGTCTTGGCATGACAGTCTAAAATAACATGATAAGGAGATAACCAGTCCATGCCCAAAATAATGTCAAAGTCTACCATATTCAAAATAACCAAGTCTACCCAAGTATCATACCCTATAAACGTGACCACACAAGACCTATAGACCCGATATACTATCACATAATCCCCGAAAGGAGTAGAAACCCGAATAGGTACCTCAAGCATATCACAAAGCATATCCAGACTCGTAGAGAAATAGGTGGACACATAAGAGAAAGTAGAACCTGGATCAAATAAAATAGAAGATGACCAGTGACAAACCGAAATAATACCTGTGATAACCGTATCAGATGCCTCGGCTTCTGTTCTACTCGGAAAAGCATAGAAATGGGCGCGTCCACCCCCCGGAATGTGTGTCTCCATGACCACAGCTGCTCGAGATCCTCTCTCACGGATCGAGAACCACCCTACCGATGACCACCTCTCGGTGGTGGCCACCCTGCCCGATCGCGAACCCCTATACTAATGTCCTCTCCTGCAGGGCGGTCTTTGGAGGCTTGGATGTCGTAACTCGAACCTCGCTGATCTAGAACACTCTCTCGCGTAATGTCATGTCTCGCCGCACTCATAACATTCTCCCTTAGCCACAGGCTGTTGAACTGTCATAGAAGAACCCGAATATCCTCCACGGTCTGAAGGTTGAGAGTAAGACCCTCGGGAAGTCTACCCAGAATTGTGCCCGCTATAACCTGAAGAACTACCTGCTGAAACCTGTAGTGATGACTAAATGGGGTGACTGTAGGGATGATGAAGAACCCTGTCATGGTGTCCCCCACCTCTAAATCTCTAATAGGACCTCTGGAACTATCAAATCAACGAGTTGTCTTGTCGCCACCCCCACTACGTGCCCGACCCCTCTATGACTTAACTCTTCTGGCATGCTCTACTACTGACTGGAATGAGGCCCCAGAAGCCTCCAACTGCAAGGTCGCCAGCCGAAGCGGAAGGTCCAAACCTTTCACAAATCTCCTCACTCTCTCAGCCTCTGTGGGAAGTAATGTCATCGCATAACGGGGCAATGCGAGAAATCTGGTCTCATACTCCGCAACTGAACTACCCTGCTGTTCCAAAGTCAAAAATTCATCCTTTCTGTTGTCTCTTAGAGTACGAGGGACATACTTCTCCAGGAACACCTGGTAAAACTGGGTCCAGGTTAAAGGTGGCGATCCAAGTGGTCGACACTCCACGTACGATCTC
This sequence comes from Przewalskia tangutica, assembly GCA_029844215.1. Taxonomy (NCBI): domain Eukaryota; kingdom Viridiplantae; phylum Streptophyta; class Magnoliopsida; order Solanales; family Solanaceae; genus Przewalskia; species Przewalskia tangutica. Next base: position 26,400,018 of record CM056736.1, on the reverse strand, counting down.
CATCACTGCTTAGCATCCCCAACTAACTGGAAAGAAACATAATCAACCCCGTGAGACTCCACTATACCCAACTTATGAAGCATCTCATGGCAGCTAACAATAAACTCGTACGCATCCTACCAGGGAGTACCATAGAACCAAGGAGAAGTCATTTGGTAAGCCCTTCGAACAATTTCCGCTACTCAGCGGTCAACACTGGCCCATCCATAGGCATTAGAACAAAACCAGGCGTTGGAGTATCATCAATATGGGTAGCCACTGCTACCGCCAGCAATACCCTCGGTGTCCGAAATCCCGGAACAACCGCAACATCGGGAGTCTGACCTCCCACTCTAGTCTGCGAGCCATCCAGAGCAACTGGAAGCATGCCCGCCTGAGCCAAACTATCAAAGTACCCCAACACCCGAAGCACAGCCTCCTAAAAGTCAGGATTAATGGCGACTCCGGTGTGCCTCAAGATTCTAATCTCCTCCGAATGTCGTCAAACTCGGTCAACTCTGTCGGGTCTGGCGGTGCTAGTGCTGGTGTCGGGTTCCTACCCAGAATAGCTGCACGGCCTCTGTCCCTGCCACGTCCCCTGCCACGTCCCCTACCTCGCCCACGAACAGCTGCTCTGGTAATGGGTATAGATGCGGGTGCGGGTGCAGGTGCAGCCTCCTGGCCTCCAGTAGCAGTCGATCACGTCCTCACCATTTGTGAGAGAACATAGAAATGAGTGTAAGATACCAATCTGAACAATGTCGCACTAAAAGAATGAACCAGATATCAATCGGATTGAACTAGCACGAAAAGAGTAAAGAAGTGAAGTGTTTCCTAAATGTCCTATAGCCTCTCGAGGATGGAGTGCGACGTCACGCATGCAATCGCAAGACTACTAGACATTGCTCTTGTACTTATTAGACCGATTAACCTAGAAGCTCTGGTACAAACTTTGTCACGACCCAAGTCACGAGTCGTGATGGCACCTACCCTATTCCCCCGAGTAGGCGAACCATATTATCAATAACAAGTTAAATCAGCGGAAATAAAATAAACGCAAAGAAGTTATAAAATATTAAATACTTAATTCCCCAAAATCTGGTCAAAGTGGGTACAAGAGCACTAACAAGTCAAAAAAAATAGAAGTCTGAAAGAGTGTCTGAAGGCTACATATTGTCTGTCAATAACCAACGAAAAATAAAAATAATAAGAAGCCCCTTCAGGGGCCACGGACGACCAAGTAGCTCACCCTGAATGACTAGAAGACGCCCACCTCGCGAATCAGCCACGGGCGTAATCGAACTCGATCGCACTGCACTCAACAAAAGTGCAACAAGAGTAGTATCAGTACAAAACTAGTACCGGTAAGCATCATAGGCCGACATTGATTAGATAACGCATGTAGAGTTGAAACTAACAAGTAGCACATAGAACAAGCAGGCATGGTTACGTGTCCTATGCAAGTCAAAATATAAGCAATTATGAAATCAACCAAGACAAATATAATTTCACCAACTGAGCAGTTAAAACTAAGAGTAGATGGAAGCAATGCAATACAATAGTCACCTCTCCCTCACTCCACTCTCGTACACACATGTTAAGGGCTATGCCTCAAAGCCATGACCCATGGGGGACCCGCGAAGTCCATGTACCACTCGTGCTCTCCGACTAGAACCTCAGAGGCTATCAATCACTCGCAATCTCCGGCAAGGACCTTGGAGTTGCTCAATCGCTCTCAATCTCCGGCAGAAACCCCAGAGTTTATCAATCACTCTCAATCTTCGGCAGAAACCTCGGAGTTTATCAATCACTCTCAATCTCCGACAGAAACCTCGGAGTTTATCAATCACTCTCAATCTCCGGCAAAAACCTCGGAGGTCATCAATATCATCACAACAATAATATAAAAAGTATGACAGGCATGATATCAGTCTCAACACGTATCACAAATATATTATCGATAAATACAAGTCATATCAGGTGATGATCACATAAAATAGCACATATGGCGACAAGCCCACATAACAGCTGACGAAACCAACGTAAATGTAATTTATCTCCACTTCATGTTCGGAGGCCTATCATGATATCCATGGCACTTCCTACAACTACATACGATTCTCTAATCAGATTCTAACTCAAGTAAACCATAACCTACCTCAATGTCGAGTGGGTGTCACGAACAATCAAACCAATGTCTTTCCCTTGTGTAGAGCCTCTAAACGATTAAAATCTAAAAAATATGTGAACTACATTATAATACGAATCTAAGGACACCCATATTGCTATATTGATATTAACAAGATCTTTACCATTCTCATTGTATGACTAAACTCATACCCCTATAAAATTATTAGCATAGATTCAGGACAAACAAGTAATATTCATTTCTTTTAACTTTCTCGTATCTCCCGCTAGTAAAAGATATAACATTAAATTCGTAACTTCAAATCAGGTGTTTATTGTACCACATCGAAGGCAACACTAGGGTATCTTATTATGTCGAATCCCATATGACAATACTTAGTGTAGTTGGTGAAAATTTATGAATAAAACAACCCTATGAAATCTGTGTCGCCAGAATTTTTGTAAAACAAGACAGAAACTTTAAAAAGTCATAACTTTCAGACCAATTCAATTATGTACCCAAATCAATGTAAACGCAACACCTTCAACAAATAGCCGAACATTGGCTTCAGATGTTGAATACTAAGTCTGAATTTGCATTCTTAACATGTTTTCTTTTCTTATGCCAATGAAACGAGCACTATCTCATAATGTGATTCCACACTAACCACTGATATTATTATTATATAATCTCTCTCATCATTACCCAATCATTAGTTATATCATTGTGTTTCCCAGTCATCATCTTATTATGGAGTAACTATTATGCCACTATTAACCCACTTCTTTGACATAAGCACACAACAATATATATTAATTTTATACAAATGAAGCAAGGTAATTTTTATACCTGAACAATGAAATTGCTACTGGAAGGTACTTTCTAACGCCCGACCTCTCCAAAATATTTCAATGAATTTGCTTCTTTCTTTGTTGGTTGTTCATGTTTGCTGCCCTTCTTTTTTTTATTTGTTTTCACGTTATCCCTTTCCCCTTGTATAAGTCGTGACCTACCCAATAGGGTAGTGGGCTTGGCCCACCAACCCACTTAATTAATTTTATGCCCCATTCCAAATATTATAAATCATATAAATAAACACAATATATTCTCATACCCTCTTCGTAGTTTTAAAGTGTTAAACGATCAAACGGGGCGTTACAAGTACACCGCATTTTGATCACCATTTTTGGCATTTTTTGTATAATTTTAACCTAATATTCTATGTTGTTTATTTTTGCAAATTGGCATCGCGTTTTTACTTTTAATTAGGCACTAAACATTTTCGAATATTAGGTTATAATTATTGCGCCATCATTTTATTTTAATAATTTTTGCATCTCTTTAAATAACTAATTGTCATCCCGTTTTTACTTTTAGTTAGGCATTAAATATTTGTTAAATGTTGTATTTTATTATTATTGCATCGACATTTTTATTTTTATAATTTTACATTTTTTAAATAATTTTCTTTTAAATAATAAACACTTTTTGTAGTTTTATCAAACTAGTCCAATTCGATGCCCAATTCGGATCAGTTCAATCTGCCAAATCCAAGTCTAATCCATATCCTTTTGTTTCCCCCTTAAAAATCAAACACCCTTTTATTTCCCAAAAAAAATAAATCTTTTATTTTTCTCCAAAACCCAAACCCTAAACTTAAAATACCTTATAAATATAAACACTCTCCTTTCATTTAAAAGAAGGAACCCAGCAGTACAACACACTCCTCCCCTTTCCCTTGAAAACCAAAATCGTCCAATCTTTCCCCTCTCATTCTCATTCTCATTCCCGTCGCCGAACCTCACTGTCTCACCTCACCACAACCCCACCATTGTCGAACCTCACTGCCTATCTCACCAACAGTTTCATCATAATACCACCATCACCAGCGACTGGCGAACTCTGGATCTACCTCGCCGGATCAGGTCAACGGCGACTGTGAACTCCGTTGGACTCTATGAACGGTGGTGACCTTAGTTGCTTTTTCTTTTTGTTGTGTTGCGTTTTTCTATGACTGTTACTGCTTGTTTTGCTTTTTTCTTTTTCTCTGTCTCTGGCTACTGTTCATTTGTTCCATGGATGTGCTCGGTTGCGGTTTGTTTTGTTAACGGACTGATTTTTTGCTTTGGTAACTGGCCGGAGTTAAAACTCCGGCGATCTAGTTCGCCTGATTATTTTGGGGGTTTCATCGGTTTGCTTCTGCTTGTTGGCTGATATGGCACGATTTCAGTATTTTGGGTCGGAGTTTGAACTCCGTCGGATTTCTGTTTTCCCGGCTTACTGGTCCGCTGCTTTGTTTAGATGCCATAGTAAATCTTTTTGGCTGGCCTTGTGCACTTTTCGGCGATCTGTTTGTTTGGATATGTCACTGCTCTATTTTTATTATTTTTATTGTTTAGTTGTTGGCATGGACTTTACATATTTATACCCCTACATTATACATGAATATAAAATATACTAGTTGTAGTTTAAAATTTAAGATTCGTTGTTTCACTCTTGGCATACATTATCTGCTTTGACAAATTTTGTTTGTGTTAATCATATCTCTAAGGAATGATATAAAACTAATGTGGCTGATTCTCTATCAAATCAATTTTAAGTTTCTTGTCTCGTTTTTGTTTTGCTCTATTTTAGGTATGTTTGTCATTGCCCCGTTTCGCTAAAGTTTCTCCATTGACCAAATTACTACACTTAATTGGCCGATGAAGGAATCTCCATCTAATTTCCAAGGCCTCCCATGTACAAAAGACGGGTTTATTTTTGGTTTACTTATTAATTCTTGTCATTACTTTAGAATTATTCATGCTATTACTAACACTTTTACTAATTGTTTATACAGGTACTCAGAGATGCATCTTGTGCAGATGCCTAAAAAGACTAAAAGACAAAAGATGTCCCGGAGTTATATTTTATATTGTTGTATTTGATTTTAGTTTTATTATTTTGTATTGTATTTTATTTTAATTGTAAATTATGGAAAATACTTAGATTAGGTAGAATAAAAGGTCAATATATAATTAACCTAGGTTTGATCGGATAGCCACAAGTTAGCGGATCTTAAAGGATGCCTAACCCCTTTATTTTAGGATAATAAAGAACTCTGATCCAGAATCTCATTTATTTCGCAGATCATTAAATGGAGATCAATTGCAGTATTTTTATTGCAATAGTTCAAGTGTCCTAATTCACTAAATTAATTAGGTGGCGACTCCTCAAAACAAGCATTTTTGCTCTATCCAGGGAACCGCGCCAAAAAGCAACGTTGCGGATACCGTTCTGACCTCGAGGTAAAAAACGGGCGCGACAACATGGCGACTCCCCTAGGGATATCAGGTTCTTGACCATATCAAACCCAAGTTAATTAAATATTGCACTTTATTTTACTTTTATTTTTGTTGTAAATGCTTAAATTGTTTGCTTTTAAATTTTGTAATTAACTGGTTTAATTGCTATCTTCTTTACTGCTATTCTTAAACTGATATTATGCTCATACTTCTTCCATTCTGGAAAATTAACACTTTCACACACTACACGCGAGGTGCGCTTTGTGCATCAGCAAATTTCTTTCATAAAATCCAAAATTAGGAGAGTTGGCAATATATGTGGAGTGTCCGGTCCCAACCGGTGGCCGTGTAGCCTTCTCACTCGAGTAGTCCACTCGGAAACCTTGCGTCTAGTAAGCCAAATCTTAGAAACTTAAGATAGAGCTATACCACCCTTTATTTTAAGTCATGCAGTCATACACTTTAGGTGGGTCGAACATTGGTATCGTCTTCATAATTAGGAAATGCACCAAATTGTCGACGGATTTCACAACCCAATGACCAACAAGCATATATGTATAGCGTGATAATGATAGACGGATTTAAGCCTAATCATGACATGACAAAATTGGAAATGTGCATTCATAGTGCTTTCATTTCCAACAAAAGCATTAATGTTAGCCACTTTGAATCTGTCACAATCTCGCATATTTAGCGTTTAGGCCCACCTCTGGCATAAGAGAGGTCCATGCATATTAGGGCACACGCTTGATTTACATGTTTTTGCTTACTATTGTTTGTCGCTAGCAACTTTGTACATTTTTAAAAGCAATAATTACCTTTTCAATTCTGTACATATCATGTCATATTTTTGCAACTCCGGATACGAGCATTTGCATTTTGCACTATTGTTGTCACATTGCAATTAGGACTTCTACTGCGTAAATCGCTATTGAACAACGCGACTTGGACCTTGTGAAGCGTCAACCTTCAGTACGGTCGAATCAATCAGGGGAGTCTTTAACTATATTATCACACCTCTATATTTAATTATTTTTGTGACTTTCCTGCTCACTCATTTCTCGTATCTTTTACAGGAAAACCGTCCTCACAAATAATCGGGGACGGTCATTCTAAAACATTAGCCATGGGGATATTTTCGACTGAAATGAGTCAATCAGCCATCAGTCCGAGCAAACCAAATAGATGAGCCTTAACTATATTGTCATACTCTCGCATTTTATTATTTTTTCGTCACTTTTCTACTCTCACCCGTTTCTCTTATTTTTGCAGGAAATGCGGCCTCGCAAACAATTGAGGGCAATCTTACAAAATAAAAACCAATCCATGACCGGAAGATGTTTCTACTGAAAGAAGTCAGCCAACACCATATTCAACGAGACACCACTTTGAGTGGTCAATACTTTTGTATTTTTATACATACTTGCACATTCAATTCATATGTTTCGTTTTCGTTACATAATTCTTTCATATCATGCATTGCATAACATATCTTTCCGAACTACGCGTGTCTGATTCTCACCATATGGTGTGATACGTAGGCAACCCGTATTGGGTTTGGCACCACAAAAAATAAAAATAAATAAAGAAGCATATTTTGCTCACTCATGCATCCCATTCATCATATTTCGGGCATTCATTTTTTCATTATATTAATTTTATCACATACGTTCATTTTATTACGTTCATCTTATCACGTACATTCATTTTTTATTGCATTCTTTCTACTTTGCATTCGTCTCATAGTGGAAAATAATTTGTTTTGCACATCTTTACTCTTGTTATCCTTTCATTGATAAATTCTTTTTCAAGCATATATTTTATAACATATCTGAATGAACTACGCGCACCTGATTCCTTCGGTGGGATACGTAGGCAGCCATATTTGGGTTCGGACCTACTCGGTCAATTTCAGTATTTGAAATTCAATTTTAAAAAAAAAATCTGGGCCACATACCTACCCGGACAAAATCTTATCAGTCCAGACCGGGTACCTGCCCGATAAGGTATCGGTCTGGTCCCGAATCTCGACGGATCACGGTCCGATCCGGAATTGTAGATACCCGAACCGGACCGGATCGATAACAGCCCTAGTTGTATCTCAAAACATCAAGAGAACATTTACGAAGCAAAGCTAGGCTTCGAACTAAAAGAGCAGAATCGATGGCTATTTTCTCCCCCCTGGTCCACCGGTCGGCGCGTCACTGATTTTCTGGTCCTCTTATTTTTCCTACTAACTTCACTTTGTATTTATGTTGTTATTAGTTAGGTATGTTCGTATGGTTCACTACTTGCTAATTCGTTCTACTTGCATTCTAATTTTATTTCTTCTGTTTTTAATTTAAAAAAAAACTTTTAGTTACAACTCCTTTTTCCTCTTTGACTTGCTTTATTTTGCTTTATCATGAGTCGATGGTCTATGGGAGACAACCTCTCTACCCTACCTTCCGAGGTAGGGGTAATGTCTGTGTACACTCTACCCTCTCTCAACCTCACTTATGGGATTACACTGGCTATGTTATTATTTTTGTTGTACTTTTAAAAAATTATGATACATGGAAAAGTAGAAAGAAACACCCGGGGGGTAGTGAGAATTGTCTACAAGAGTGAAAGGTCAAATTTTGCATAATATGAAATACTGGATAGCTAAGTGCAAAATAGTTTGATAAAATGTGTTGAATATATACTTATCTTTTTATAGTTGACATGAGTTTTAATGGTGTAGTTAGTCTTAGGGTTGTTATCAGTCCGTATACTCCCGGTAATTATCCGAGAACCGGACTGATAAACCTGGACCGATATTCGGATCGAAAAGTTCTCGGTCCGATATACAATAGATTTCAACATCCAAATTTTGTGGTAATGTGTCCGAAAATGTCAATTTCAGTATTGAAATTAATTTTAAAAAATAAAAAATAAAACAATCTGGGCCACGGACCAACCCGAACAAAATCTTATCGGTCCGGACAAGGTACCCGCTCGATAAGGTATCGGTTCGGTCCCAGATCTCAACTCAGGACCGAAACCTTATATGTCCGGAACGGTAACCATATCGATCCGATCCGGGATTGTCGATACCTGGACTGGACTAATAATAGCCCTAGTTGTATCTCAAAACATCATGAGAACATTTACGAAGCCAAGCTAGGCTTCGAACTTAAAGAGCAGAAGCGACGACTATTTTCTCCCCCTGGTCCATCGGTCGGCGCGTCACTGATTTTCTGGTCATCATCTTTTTCCTACTAACTTTACTTTGTATTTATGTTGTTATTAGTTCGGTATGTTCCTATGGTTCACTAGTTTCTAATTCGTTGTACTTGCATTCTAATTTTACTTTTTCTGCTTTTAATAAAAAAAAAATTGTTGTAGTTACAACTCCTTTTTCCTCTTTGACTTGCTTTGTTTTTGTTTTATCATTATCCGATGGTCTATGAGAAACAACCTCTCTACCCTACTTTACAAGGTAGGGGTTATGTATGCGTACACTCTACCCTCACCCGACCTCACTTATTGGATTACACTGGCTATGTTGTTGTTTTGTTGTGCTTTTAAAAAATTGTGATACATGGAAAGTAGAAAGAAACACCCGAGGGGTAGTGAGAATTGTCTACAAAAGTGAAAGGTCAAATTTTACATAATATGAAATACTGGATATCTAAGTGCAAAATAATTTGGTAAAATGTGTTGAATATATACTTGTCTTTATATAGTTGGCATGTGTTTTAATGGTGTAGTTAGTCTTAGGGTTGTTATCAGTCTGGATATTCCCGATAATTACTCGAGAACCGGATTGAAAAGTTTTCGGTCCTATACGAGTACCAAAAAATTACTCGGACCGACAAGGATCCGGTCCAGCAACCCGGTTTGGCGCAGTCGATTTCTTCAAAAACATCCGTCTTGCCAATCAATTTCACTTTTTCCCCAAATCGGTTTCTAATTTTCTCTTTTCTTCACAAAATATCTCGTGATATACAATAGATTTAAACGTCCAAATTTTGTGGTAATATGTCCGAGAATGTCAATTTCAGTATTGGAAATTCAATTTTTAAAAAATAAAAAATCTGGGCTCCGGACCGGCCCGAACAAAATATTATTGGCCCGGACATCTACCTCCCGATAAGGTATCGGTCCGGTCCCGGATCTCGACTCAAGACTGAAACCTTATCGGTCCGAACCGGTAACCTTAGCGGTCCAGTCCGGGATTGTCAATACCCGGACCCTAGTTGTATCTCAAAACATTAGGAGAACATTTACTAAGCCTAGCTAGGCTAACTTAAAGAGCAGAAGCGGCGGCAATTTTCTCCCCCTGATCCATCGGTCGACGCGTCACTGATTTTTCGGTCCTCTTCTTTTTCCTACTAACTTCAATTTGTATTTATGTTGTTATTAGTTCGGCATGTTCCTATGGTTCACTACTTGGTAATTCGTTCATTTGCATTCTAATTTTACTTCTTCTGCTTTTAATTAAAAAAATGTTGTAGTTACAACTCCTTTTTCCTTTTTGACTTACTTTGTTTTTGCTTTATCATGAGCCGATGGTCTATGGGAAACAACCTCTCTACCCTACCTTGCAAGGTAGGAGTAATCTCTGCGTACACTCTACCCTCTCCCGACCTCACTCATTGGATTACACTGGCTATGTTGTTATTTTTGTTGTGCTTTTAAAAAATTGTGATAAATGGGAAAGTAGAAAGAAACACCCGGGGGAGTGAAAATTGTCTACAAGAGTGAAAGTAGGGGTGAGCGGGTCCGGGTACCATACCATTTTTGAACTATCCGGACCCTACCCTGTAAAAGATCGGTTCCTAAATTTATTATCCGGAACCTACCCGTAGCAATCATTACCCGGAACCTACCCGGCGGTTCCGGGTAGGTTCCCGGGTACCCGTGCTCACCCCTAATAAAAATAGACAATAATACATAAGACAATCTCTATTGGCACTTATGTCACAGAAAGTTATAGTCATGTTGTTTATCTTATTGTAGTTGCATGAAAAATTTGGATAAAGTCGATGATTCTGAGAACACTATCTATTAAAATTTGTTTATGTGCTATGCAATTGGTTTCACTCGGAACACAATTGCTATATTTGTATTTTATGGGTCTTCATCAGCTATATATTTTCTTTGGCAAAATGGTCATATCTTCAAGACGTTTCCTTGCCCTATACCTGTCACGGGGGAGGTCTTGATGTGGAAGAAGTGTGAGAGGGGTAAAATGGGGTTTGGGACAATGTCGGTGAGGTGGCAAAGTGAAATATCAGTCCATATATTTGCCACGTTGGAGATCTTAAAAGAGAAGGTGGCAAAGTGAAATTTCATATCATGATTCATCTAGGGTTCGGGTATAGGTTCCGGGTCCGGGTACCCGGTCTCTATTTTCCGGAACTGAAACCGGACTCGACATTTATCGATTCCTAATTTTACTACCCGGAACCTACCTGTTATTCTAATATATCTACCCGAAACCTATCCGTTAGGGTCGGTTCCGATCGGATATCTGGGTACCCTGTACCCGTGCTCACCCCTAAGTGAAAGGTCAAATTTTGCATAATATGAAGTACTGGATAACTAAGTGCAAAATAGTTTGGTAAAATGTGTTGAATATATACTTGTCTTTTTATAATTGACATGTGTTTTAATGGTGAAGTTAGTCTTAGGGCTGTTATCAGTCAGGATACTCCCGGTAATTATTCGAGAATTGGGCTGATAAACCCGGACCGATACTCGGATCGAAAAGTTATCGGTACGGATACGAGTACCAGAAAATTACCCAAACTGATAAGGATCCGGTCCGGCAACCCGATTTGGCGCAGCCAATTTCTCCAAAAATGTCTGTCTTGTCAATCAATTTCACTTTTCCCCAAATCGATTACTAATTTTCCCTTTTCTTCACTAAATATCTCACGATATACAAAAGATTTCAACATCCAAATTTTGTGGTAATGTGTCCGAGAATGTTAGTTATAGTATTGGAAATTCAATGTTTTTAAAAAAAATTCAGGCCCGGGACCAACCCGAACAAAATCTTATCGGTCCAGACCGGGTACCCACCCGATAAGATATCGGTTAGGTCCCGGATCTCGACTCAGGACCGAAACCTTATCGGTCCGGATCTCGGTAACCTTATCGGTCCGGTCCGAGATTGTCATCAGACAGGACCAAACCGAAAATAGCCCTAGTTGTATCTCAAATCATCAGGAGAATATTTACGAAGCCAAACTAGTGTTCGAACTTAAAGAGTAGAAGCGACAGCTATTTTCTCCCCCCTGGACCATCGGTCGGCGCGTCACTGATTTTCTAGTCCTCTTATTTTTCCTACTAACTTCAAACTGTATTTATGTTGTTATTAGTTCGGTATGTTCCTATGGTTCACTACTTGCTAATTCGTTCTACTTGCATTCTAATTTTACTTCTTCTTTTATTAAAAAATAATTGTTATAGTTACAACTCTTTTTTCCTCTTTGACTTGCTTTGTTTTTGCTTTATCATGAGCCGATGGTCTATGAGAAACAACCTATCTACCCTATCTTCGAAGGTAGGGGTAATGTCTGCGTACATTCTATCCTCTCCCGACCTCACTTATGGGAATACACTGGCTATGTTGTTGTTGTTGTTGTGCTTTTAAAAAATTGTGATACATGGAAAAGTAGAAAGAAACACCCGGGGGGAGTGAAAATTGTCTACAAGAGTGAAAGGTCAAATTTGCATAATATGAAGTACTAGGATAGCTAAGTGCAAAATAGTTTGGTAAAATATGTTGAATATATACTTGTTTTTTTATAGTTGACATGTGTTTTAATGTAGTTAATCTTACGGTTGTTTCAGTCCGAATACACCCGGTAATTACCCGAGAACCGAATCGATAACCCGGACCGATACTCGGATCGAAAAGTTATCGATCCAGATACGAGTACCAGAAAATTATCTGGATCGATAACGATCTGGTCCGGCAACCCGTTTTAGCGCAGTCGATTTCTCTAAAAACGTCCGTCTTGCCAATGAGTTTTCACTTTTCCCCCAAATCGGTTACTAATTTTCCCTTTTCTTCACTAAATATCTCACGATATACAAAAAATTTCAACGTCCAAATTTTGTGGTAATGTGTCCGAGAATTTTAGTTATAGTATTGGAAATTCAATTTTTTTAAAAAATATTCAGGCCCTGGACCAACCCGAACAAAATCTTATCGGTCCAGACCGGGTACCCACCCGATAAGATATCGGTTAGGTCCCGGATCTCGACTCAGGACCGAAACCTTATCGGTCCGGATCTCGGTAACCTTATCGGTCCGGTCTGGGATTGTCGATACCCAGACCGGATCGATAACAGCCCTAGTTGTATCTCAAAACATCAGGAGAACATTTACGAAGCCAAGCTAGGCTTCGAACTTAAAGAGCAGAAACGACGACTATTTTCTCCCTCCTAGTCCATCGTTCGACGTGTCTCTGGTTTTTTGGTCCTCTTTTTTTTCCTACTAACTTCAATATGTATTAATGTTGTTATTAGTTCGGTATGTTCCTATGGTTCGCTACTTGCTAATTCGTTCTACTAGCATTCTAATTTAACTTCTTCTACTTTTAATAAAAAAATAATTGTTGTAGTTACAACTCCTTTTTCCTCTTTGACTTACTTTGTTTTTGCTTTATCATGAGCCGATGGTCTATGGGAAACAACCTCTCTACCCTACCTTGCAAGGTAGGAGTAATTTCTGCGTATATTTTACCCTCTCCCGACCTCACTTATTGGATTACACAGACTATGGTGTTGTTTTGGTTGTGCTTTTAAAAAATTGTGATACATGGGAAAGTAGAAAGAAACACCCGGGGGGAGTGAAAATTGTCTACAAGAGTGAATGGTCAAATTTGGCATATTATGAAGTACTGGATAACTAAGTGCAAAATAGTTTGGTAAAATGTGTTGAATATATACTTGTATTTTTATAATTGACATGTGTTTTAATGGTGAAGTTAGTGTTAGGGTTGTTATCAGTCAGGATACTCTCGGTAATTACCCAAGAACTGAATCGATAAACCCGGACCGATACTCGGACCCAAAAATTATTGGTCCGAATACGAGTACCAGAAAGTTGCCCGGACCGATAAGGATCCGGTCCGACAACCCGGTTTGGCGCAGCCAATTTCTCCAACGTCCGTCTTGACAATCAATTTCACTTTTCCCCAAATCGGTTACTAATTTTCCCTTTTCTTCACTAAATATCTCACGATATACAATTGATTTCATCGTCCAAATTTCGTGGTAATGTGTACGAGAATGTATATTTCAGTATTGGAAATTAAATTTTAAAAATATCTGGGCCCGGAATCGACCCGGATAAAATCTTATCGGTCCAGACCGGGTACCCGCCCGATAAGGTAACGATTCGGTCCCGGATCTCGACTCAGGACCGAAACCTTATCGGTCCGGTCTGGGATTGTCAAAACACGGACCAGACCGGACCGATAACAGCCCTAGTTGTATCTAAAAAACTCAAGAGAATATTTACGAAGCCAAACTAGGCTTCGAACTTAAAGAGCAAAAGTGGCAGCTATTTTCTCCCCCCTGGTCCAACGGTTGGCGCGTCACTGATTTTAGGGTCCTCTTTTTTTCCTACGAACTTCAATATGTGTTTATGTTGTTATTAGTTCGATATATTCGTATGGTTCACTACTTGCTAATTCGTTCTACTTGTATTCTAATTTTACTTCTTCTAATTTTAATTAAAAAATATGTTGTAGTTACAACTCCTTTTTCCTCTTTCCTCTTTGACTTGCTTTGTTTTTTCTTTATCATGAGTCGATGGTCTATGAGAAACAACCTCTCTACCCTATCTTGCAAGGTAGGAGTAATTTCTGCGTACACTCTACCCTCTTCCGACCTCACTTATTGGATTACACTGGCTATGTAGTTGTTTCTGTTGTGCTTTTAAAAAAAATTGATACATGGGAAAGTAGAAAGAAACACCCGGGGGGAGTGAAAATTGTCTACAAGAGTGAAAGGTCAAATTTTGCATAATATGAAGTACTGGATAACTAAGTGCAAAATAGTTTGGTAAAATGTGTTGAATATATACTTGTCTTTTTATAATTGACATGTGTTTTAATGGTGTAGTTAGTCTTAGGGTTGTTATAAGTCAGGATACTCCCGGTAATTATCCGAGAATCGGACCGATACTCAGACCGAAAAGTTATTGGTTCGGATACGAGTACCAGAAAATTACCCAAACCGATAAGGATCCGGTCCGGCAACCCGATTTGGCGCAGCCAATTTCTCCAAAATGTCCGTCTTGTCAATCAATTTCACTTTTCCCCAAATCGGTTACTAATTTTCCCTTTTCTTCACTAAATATCTCCCGATATATAATAGATTTCAACGTTTAAATTTCGTGGTAATGTGTACGAGAATGTCAAGTTCAGTATTGGAAATTCATTTTAAAAAAAATCTGGGCTGGGGTCGACCCGGACAAAATCTTATCGGTCCAGACCGGGTACCCGCCCGATAAGGTGTCGATCCGATCCCGGATCTCGACTCAGGATCGAAACCTTATCGATCCGGACCAATAACCTAACGGTCCAGTCCAGGATTGTCGATACACGGACCAGACCGGACCGATAACTGCCCTAATTGTATCTCAAAACATCAAGAGAATATTTACGAAGCCAAACTAGGCTTCAAACTTAAAGAGCAAAAGCGACGGCTATTTTCTCCCCCCTGGTCCAACGGTCGGCGCGTCACTGATTTTCAGGTCCTCTTCTATTTCCTACTAACTTCAATCTGTGTTTATGTTGTTATTAGTTCGATTTGTTCCTATGGTTCACTACTTGCTAATTCGTTCTACTTGCATTCTAATTTTACATCTTCTGCTTTTAATAAAATAAAATTGGTGTAGTTACAACTACTTTTTCTTTTTTGACTTGCTTTATTTATGCTTTATCATGAGTCGATGGTCTATGAGAAACAATCTCTCTACCCTACCTTCCAAGGTAGGGATAATATCTGCGTACACTCTACCATCTTCAGACCTCACTTATGGGATTACACTGGCTATGTTGTTATTTTTGTTTTGCTTTTAAAAAATTGTGATACATGGAAAAGTAGAAAAAACACCCGGGGGGAAGTGGAAATTGTCTACAAGAGTGAAAGGTCAAATTTTGCATAATATGAAGTACTGGGATAACTAAGTGCAAAATAGTTTGGTAAAATGTGTTGAATATATATATGTCTTTTTATAGTTGACATGTGTTTTAATGGTTTAGTTAGTCTTAGGGCTGTTATCAGTCCGGATACTCCCGGTAATTACCCGAGAATCGGACCGATAAATTCGGACCGAAAAGTTATCGGTCCGGATATTAGTACCAAAAAATTACTCGGACCGATAAGGATCCGGTCCCGCAACCCGGTTTGGCGCAGCCGATTTCTCAAAAAACGTCCGTCTTGCTTATAAATTTCACTTTTCCCCAAATCGGTTACTAATTTTCCCTTTTCTTCACTAAATATCTCGCGATATACAATAGATTTCAACGTCATAATTTTGTGGTAATGTGTCTGAGAATGTCAATTTCAGTATTGGAAAATCAATTTAAAAAACATCTAGGCCTGAGACCGACCCGTACAAAATCTTATCGGTCCAGACCGGGTATATGCCCGATACGGTATCGATTCAATCTCAGAGCTCGACTCAGGACCGAAACCTTATCGGTCCGAAACTCGGTCGGAACTAGTACTTTATCGATCCGGTCCGGGATTATCGATACCCGGACCGGACCGGACCCGGCAAAATCTTATCGGTCCAGATCGGTTACCAGTTAGTCTTACTCAGCCCCCTCTTGTGAAAAAGAAAAATAGAGTGCGAAAGAGGAGGAGGATTATGAAATGGATAGGTTGTGGGGTTAAATTACCCCAATGATTTTTTATAAGGAACTTGCGTCCTACTTGGAATGCAACCCAAAGTTTAATTTAAGCAATTTAGTTTTGTTTGAACAGTCTCACTTGTGGTATTTTTGTGGTGTTGTGATGACATGTGAAGGAATGGGACACGAAGCACGAAAAAATTCGGAAGGAAAAAAATCGGTGCAGCGCCGCGGCGCCGAAAGTCCAGACATGTGCAGGAGTTTGCGCCGCGACACCAAAATACAGGGCCGTGACGCCGATTTATCAGAGGGAGTGCGGGAAATTGGCTCCGAAAAGAAGGGTTGCGGCGCCAATGAGAAATTTCCCCGAAATGCAGTTTCCGCCGCCATCACCGCTATCGTCTATAATTCGTCCATTTTATTTTTTAGTCTTACACATTTGGGACAATGTTTCATTTAAGTTTTGGGGGGGGGGGTTCTATCTTATCCTATTTTTGTGTGTCCATCCAGTTTTGAGTCTTTTTGTTGTTTGTGTTCTATATGAGTCAATTTTGTTTTTAGGATCATGCATGTTGTTTATACTTGGAACGCCGAATTATGTTGGATAATGTAATGGAATGAGAATCTACAATTTGTGTGCTTAAGTTAGATATGTCAAAGATTCATGGAAACTTGATTATTTAGAATATTATGTGCTTAGCCTATGTATTGTCAATTGGGGAAAACATCTATGTGTCTGCTGCTTGTTATTTGAGGCGAAATAGTTAGGATGTACATGTTAGGGAAATGATTCAGGCATTTCTTTGTTAACCCTTCTTACCCTTCATTGCCTAACCTGACAATAAATTGTATCCCTAGTCAGCCTCTTTGAGCCTAAAATAGAAGTTATTTCTTTGACACCCCATGTTCCTTTGTGTACCATAAGCAGTAATTGACAACATGGATGAAAAAGAGTGAAAAAGAAATACAAAAAGAAAGTGAAAAATTGATGCACCCCAATGAAAAAAATATATATGTAAAAGCTTAAGTTTGAGGTGCCTATATGAATGTATTTCATGCTCTCAACCAAAAAGAAAAGAGGGAAATGATAGACATGAGAAAATAAAATTTTAAAAAAAAAGGAAAATCAAAGAAGAAGGAAAACAGAGTTGAATGAAAAACGCTTATGATACGTGAATTGAGCCTAAATGTCTAATCTTACCTACCTTTGCCTAAGCCTACATTACAACCCTGAAAAGTCCTGAAGATCTCTGGTATGTACGTCCATGATTAGTGGAGAATATTAAGTAAACAGGCACATAGAACTTTGAGAAAAATGAAATGAAATTGACGTGCATAGGTTATGTATTCATGCTTCCAGTGATTTTAACTGAAATAAATATGTGAAATATCTAACTTGAAATTCTAGATTGTTATATGCATGTGTCACGCCCATTTTTGACCGCGACATTTATTTTTAGCGAAAACTCCTGCTTAAATAAAAAATGTTAGAAAATGCCTAAAAAATGTTAAAGGGGTGCTTAAAAGGTGCTAGCATATTAAAAGTGCTAAAGAGGTGCTAAAATGCTAAGATGCTAAAGGGGATAGAAATGCTAAAATGCTAAAGTGCTAAAAAAGTGCTAAAGGGTTCGCGGAGTCGCCACCTAATTAATTTGGTGAATTAGGACACCTAAATGTTAACTAGTTTAAAGTAAACATTAACTCCATTTAATGGTCTGCTAAACTTAATGAGATTCCGGGCAAGGGTTCTTTATTAATCTAGAGGGAAGGGGTTAGGCACCCTCTAAGATCCGCTAACTTGCGGTTATCCTGCCAAACCTAGGGTAATTATTATGTTTAAAAATGCGTGTTTTGAAAATATAAAAAATGCTTCAAAATATTTTATAAAGGAGGCATGTTGATAAAAATTTATAAGACTAAGGCCAAAAAATGTAAGTGATGCAAAGGTTATTTATGGACTAATTATGTGTTCATGCAAAGATTATTTATAGGCCGATTATGTGTACTGCTAGCTAAATTAATCTTGCTTAACCTGCGTATAATATTATATAAAAAGTGCTTAAGATGATTCTTGAGATTTTAGGAGAAAATTTGTTATGGATTTAATAAGAAACAAAATGTTGGTTTTATGATGCAAGTTGAATCATTTAGATTACTTTGGTAAAATTTAGACATGCATAACAATCCTAAAAGGCATAAAGTAGAAATGCATTTCTAATTTTAAATTACCTTCCCCCTTTATGTGTTCAAAGGCTAATTGCTCTTGGTTTCCAATTAATTACAAAGTTATAACATTACAATAACAAATAAAATGAGATAAGGAGGTTAAGAGAGTAAGGGATTGAAGCGGATGACTCCGTCCTATTTGTTTTTCTAGGAATTGCCGAAGGGGAACTCGACGAATGTGGATGCGGGTTGCCATTTGAAGTAGCTCGTGGTGAGTCTCGCCGTGAGACTCTTCATTTTTGCTCCAATGCATTTCATGTAAAAATAAAGAAAGATAAGGATTAGTATATGCCCCAAATTTGTTTAACCAACAAGCACTTGACACATAGTTTATATTTAAGCAAACGCACATATCAAGACCAACATAGGACAATATCAGATGGGGATAAGCAACTAGCAGGTGGTAAAAGAAATAAGAATGAGCATGTATGTAGACTGCATAAACCAGCTGCTAGTATTATACGCAACACCCAACAATTCAAAGTGAAGACAAGTACACGGTAGGCTTAAGTGATTACCTATTCTTGAGGCCATCTCATCAAGCAAACAGATGAAGCAAGATGAAGCAATATGCAGCAACAAACAGCGGGAGACACTACGAATCAGGTCAGATTACCAGCTATAGATATAGACTTGTATACTAACAAAGGAAAAGAAGCAATATATGGCCAGTTATGTCATGATTCGACCACTGACCTCAAGATGTAACAGACACGACTTTGATCAACTAATGTGTATGCAAGGGCGAGGCGAGAAAAGTGCGAGAATGGACAAGCAGGAGGCAACATATTCAGATAGGCATAGACCCATTTGGTCTGGACTAAACATACAGTTATGATATGACATTTATAAACAATATTCAGAGAACCCAGCAAGCAAGCACACACATCATAATAGGCAGTTTAGACATGAAGATCCAATTTAGGCAATAAATAAGAAACACTAAGCAATAGACAATAGATATTTCCCTTTGGTTAGTATCTGTTTCAGATCTTCCATTTCAGGGGTGCATCAGATCCCAAGTCCAACAGTCCAGTTCATCAATATGCTAATATAGACTTCAAAGTTTGCTTATCTCATACCAATCGTAGAAACATATAAGCAGAATAATAGCCAAAAGACATATTCATCTTTACTGAATATGAAACGAGTAGAGGTATGCAGCGACTTAAACGCACTCCCGATGATTATAAGTTATGTCAAATAAATAAGAAACGTTGAGCAATAGACGGAGACAAAACAGACAGAAGCTAAGAGGTAGATTCCTCTCTAACCAAACACGAAGCATGTATAGACACTCTCCACAGGGGCAAACACAATAGCACAATACTCTCATAATTCCTTATACACAACTGACTATTCTGAACAGATTTATGGGTATATTGGCAGCCAAATCTTTATAATATTCATTTGATCAGGGGGCATTTGAATAGGTTAATATGGCAAGCCTTCAACTATCGCAAATCAGAGACGAAACAGATGAGTAGATAAGTTAACAGTCAAGTAAAACAGTGTCGACATTAAACCAGCAATTTCGACCACACACAGCAGCGATTAAAAGCGTTAGCATTATCAACAGAGCATATTAACTCAAACAGATTGCAAAATGTAAATTGCATAAGAAACCTGAAAAGTAATGGGTTTACCTTCTCCGGACAGCGAACCGGGGCAGCATATCAAGTCGTCGGTCCACTCGACGGGTTATTGCGATGCGATTGAAAGCGATGCAGTTTAGGGTCAATTCTAGGCTATTATTGAAGAAAAGTTTCAGCTTTGTAGTTTGGATTCCTGATTTTTGCTGGTAAGAAACCTCACTGTTGGATTCTCGATCGATTTCAGGAATTAGTCGACGCTGCCTCTTCTTCCGTCTTGCATGTCTGTCGGTCGGCTTTCGTTAGTCGAAAAAAAGGTTCGATTGTTGTCCACCTCGCTCTTCCCGATATTCGCCTTCTCGATTCTCTCCTCGCCCTAAATTGCTTATTATTATTTGACTGCTCTCCCGACTGAGCTCTGTATCCTTTGTTCTGCCTTTGCATGTGCTTTATATAGCCATGATTTGGGTTCTAATGTTGGTAAGTAATCAAGGTGCGATTTTGGCTGATTTTGGACGAGATTTGTGCTTGATTCGTAAGTGATTTTGTACTGATTTCGTGCGATTCGAACAGGTTATGGTAAGGTAAACGATTTGAAGGATTTGGTTTAGTTATGGTAAGAAGAGTTGGCTGGGTGTGCGTGGGTAAAGGGAAACCCCGGATTCTCCGGCGAGAAATTCGGGCATGGCGGCGATTGACATTTTAGGTTTTAGGTTTCTTTGGTTCTTTTTGTTTTTTAGGGGCTATTGGCGATGGGGGGATGAAGTAAAAGGCCTGGGGAGAAAGTGGGCTGAGTATAGGGTAGTTGCGGGTAATGGGCCGCGGGTCAGGGGAAGATAATGGGCCGCGGGTTTGGGCTGGGTAGTTATTTAGGTATTTAGTTTTTTTTAAGTATTAGGTATTTAGATGTATTAATAGGGGTAGTGTATTATTAATTAATTGTTTAAATTATTTAGGTACTTTATTAGTCTAAGTTGAGTTTAAATAATTACAATAATTATGACGTTGCTTTGCGTATTAATAAATGCGGCTATGCTATTTGGCGCGACGTCACTACTAATTTGACGTATTTATTATTAATTAAGAATCATGACAGGGCTTAAAATTAATTAATGCGGGCGCGGGACTCTAAGTTCTTAATTTTCTACGTAAAACGCGGTGCCATTATTAAATTGCTTATTTATGCCTGTATTAATGTTTTATCGCTGCATTTTATTATTTAAAAATTATTAAAAATTATTTTGTGAAATTAGTGTAATTTTATAGCTAATGACTGGACGAGAGGGTCAAAATTGGGTGTCAACAGCATGCTACCTCTATTCCGGCATATTATCCTGACTAACGTTCACGTGTTTATAAGTGACATTGTGCAGCTGCTTGACTTGAGTCTTTGAGTCTTTTGATTTTTGTTTCCTTGTTTTGTTCTTTACTCGAGGGCGAGCAAAGTTCAAGTTTGGGTGTTTGTTAGGAATATTTTATATACCCTTTTTGAGTCATTTTTAATTAGTATTTTACTCGTTTTCGTTGTGTTTAGTATAGTATTAGGCTTGTTTTTCTTTCTTTTGATTCACAGCGGTCCAAAATGGCAAAATGGCGAAAAGAAATGAAAAATGGGCATAAAAGTAGGAATCCGAGGCAGGAAAGGACAGAAAATGAAGACCCGGACGAAAGTCATGCAGTGTCGCGGCGCTGGTATGGAAAATGCAGTTCCGAGTTTTAATTGGCAAAGGACAAATTAGTCCATAGGGCACGAAATTTGATAGATACAAAAGTCCTAGGAATTATTCTTAGGGAGGGAGACCATCATTCTAAGGGAGAACAAAACACATGGCAAGATTGAGAGCTACAATTGGAGACTTTAGCTTAGAGTATTTTTTCTTTCTTTCTTTTTAATTCAGTTTATGTTGGTAATTGTATTAGTTCTTAACATGTCTATGGCTATGAGCTAAACACTTTATTAGGGATTTCCTTTGGAATCACTTGAAACTCTTATTCAAAAATTAATGCATTAGTTGATTTCTTCTTCACTTAGATTAAGATCTATTCAATAATTGGTTTGAATGCTTGATAGTTAATTGATCACTAATTATCATAACTCATATGATTTCGAATCAAAAACCGAGAGGAGAGATTTTGATATGCTGTAATTGAATAGACATAGGTTAAAATCGCGGACGAAAGTACCTCGATACTTGTGTAGCATAATAGGTTACTGTTATTAATCCTCCTATGTAGTAAATCCTATCATAGAAATATAGAAGAGTTCTGCATTGGGGTTGAGTGATTATATATCCTAATCGAAATATAAGACAGTCTAGTTAACTGTTATCTTAACGAAGAAGAAGAAGAATAATTCTAATCGCATTAATAATTGAATAGAGTGGATAGTCGAGGAAATTAGAAGCCCTAATTCC
Organism: Przewalskia tangutica; assembly: GCA_029844215.1. Classification (NCBI taxonomy): domain Eukaryota; kingdom Viridiplantae; phylum Streptophyta; class Magnoliopsida; order Solanales; family Solanaceae; genus Przewalskia; species Przewalskia tangutica. Next base: position 26,377,545 of record CM056736.1, on the reverse strand, counting down.
TTCATAATCTTATTATAACTTAAATAGTTTAATTAATTCTTGCAATTATTCTAGTAGTTAACCAAAAACCAAACTCAATTTTCAATCGCAAAATAGATACCAAAAAAAATAGATGAACGATAATTAGAAACCAGTCTCTGAGGACGATATTCGGTCTTACAGATTATACTACTTGAGACGATACGTACATTTGCGTTAAGCGCGTGGAAATTGCCTGACAATAAGGATCCAGTCCAGTAACCAGGTTTGGCACAACCGATTTCTCCAAAAACATTCGTCTTGCTAATCAATTTTACTTTTCCCCAAATCGATTACTAATTTCCCTTTTTTTCACTAAATATCTCGCGATATACAATATATTTCAACGTCAGAATTTTGTGGTAATGTGTCCGACAATGTCAATTTCAGTATTGGAACTTCAATTTAAAAAAATATATCCAGGCACGAGACCGACCCGGACAAAATCTTATCGGTCCAGATCGTGTACCTACCCGATAAGGTATCGGTCCGATCCCGGATCTCAACTCATGACCGAAACCTTATCGGTCCGGATCTAGGTCGAAACTAGTAACCTTATCGGTCCGGTCCGGTCCGGGATTGTCGATACCCGGACCGGACCAAACAAAATATTATCGGTCCAGACCTAGTACCCGCCCGATAAGATATCGATCCGGTCCCGAATCTCGACTCAGGACTGAAACCTTATCGGTTCGGATCTCGATCCAGACCGGTAACCTTATCGGTCCGGTTCGGGATTATCGATACCCAAACCGGATAGATAACAACCCTAGTTGTATCTCAAACATCAGGAGAATATTTATGAAGCCAAACTAGGCTTCGAACTTAAAGGCAGAAACAACGACTATTTTCTCCCTCCTAGTCCATCGGTCGAAGCATCTCTAATTTTCTGGTCCTCTTCTTTTTCCTACTAACTTCAATCTGTATTTATGTTGTTATTAGTTCGGTATGTTCCTATGGTTCACTACTTGATAATTCGTTTTACTTGCATTCTAATTTTACTTCTTCTACTTTTAATAAAAAATAATTGTTGTAGTTACAACTCATTTTTCGTCTTTAACTTGCTTTGTTTTTGCTTTATCATTAGTCGATGGTCTATGGGAAACAACCTCTCTGAAGGTAGGGGTAATGTCTGCGTACACTCTACCCTCTCCCGACCTCACTTATGGAATTACACTAGCTATGTAGTTGTTTTTGTTGTGCTTTTAAAAAATTGTGATACATTGAAAAGTAGAAAAAAACATACAGGGGAGAGTGAAAATTGTTTACAAGAGTGAAAGGTCAAATTTTGCATAATATGAAGTACTGGGATAACTAAGTGCAAAATAGTTTGGTAAAATGTGTTGAATATATACTTGTCTTTTTATAGTTGACATGTGTTTTAATGGTGTAGTTAGTCTTAGGGTTGTTATCAGTCCGGATACTCCCGATAATTACTCTAGAACCGGACCGATAAACCTGTACCGATACTAGGACCGAAAAGTTATCTGTCCGGATACGAGTACCAGAAAATTATCTGGACCGATAAGAATCTGATCCGACAACCTGGTTTGGCGCAGCCGATTTCTCCAAAAACGTCTGTCTTGCCAATCAATTTCACTTTTCCATGAAATCGGTTACTAATTTTACCTTTTCTTCACTAAATATCTCGCGATATACAATAGATTTAGACGTCCAAATTTCGTGGTAATGTGTCCGAGAATGTCAATTTCAGTATTGAAAATTCAATTTAAGAAAATGGGCCCCAGACCGACCTGGACAAAATCTTATCAAAACGGACCATGTACCTGCCCGATAAGGTATCGTTCCGGTCCCGAATCTCGATTCAGGACCGAAACCTTATCGGTCTGTATCTTTGTCGGGACCGGTAACCTTATCAGTCCGGACCGGGATTGTCGATCCCCGGACCAGACCGGACCGATAACAGCCCTAATTGTATCTCAAAACATCAAGAGAATATTTACGAAGTCAAACTAGGCTTCGAACTTAAAGAGCAGAAGCGACGACTATTTTCTCCCTTTTGTCCAACGGTCGGCGCATCACTGATTTTCGGGTCGTCTTCTTTTTCCTACTAACTTCAATCCGTGTTTATGTTGTTATTAGTTCGGTATGTTCCTATGGTTCACTAGTTGCTAATTCGTTCTACTTGCATTCTAGTTTTACATCTTCTGCTTTTAATAAAAAAAAAATGTTGTAGTTACAACTCCTTTTTCTTCTTTGATTTGCTTTGTTTATGCTTTATCATGAGCCGATGGTCTATGGTAAACAACCTCTCTACCCTACCTTCCAATGTAGGGGTAATGTTTGTGTACAATCTACCCTCTTCAGACCTCACTTATGAGATTACACTAGCTATGTTGTTATTTTTGTTGTACTTTTAAAAAATTGTGATACATGGAAAAGTAGAAAAAACACCCGGGGGGAGTGAAAATTGTCTACAAGAGTGAAATGTCAAATTTTGCATAATATGATGTACTGGGATAACTAAGTGCAAAATAGTTTGGTAAAATGTGTTGAATATATACCTGTTTTTTTTATAGTTGACATGTGTTTTAATGGTTTAGTTTCTCTTAGGGCTGTTACCAGTCCGGATACTCCCAGTATTTACCCGAGAGTCGGACCGATAAACTCGGACCGATACTCAGAACGAAAAGTTATCGGTCCGGATATGAGTACCAGAAAATTACCCGTACCGATAAGTGTTAGACATATTTTATATACCCTTTTTGAGTCATTTTTAATTAGTATTTTACTTGTTTTCATTGTGTTTAGTATATTATTAGGATTGTTTTTCTTTCTTTTGAGTCACAACGGTTCAAAATGACAAAATAGCAAAAAGAAATGAAAAAGGGGCATAAAAGGAGGAATCCGAGGCAAGAAAAGACAAAAAATGAAGACCCGGACGAAAGCCATGCAGCGCCGCGACGCCAGTCAGCAGGGCTGCGGCGCCGGAACTACAGAATACCCACAGAATATTGGGCACCGCGGCACCGGTACGGAAAATCCAGTTCCGAGTTTAAATTGGCAAAGGACAAATTGTCCCATAGGGCACGAAATTTGATAGATACAAAAGCTCTAGGGATTACTCTTAGGGAGGGAGGCCATCATTCTAAGGGAGAACAAAACACAGGGCAAGATTGAGCGTTGTAATTGGAGACTTTAGCTTAGAGTATTTTCTTCTGTTTGGAATCACTTGAGACTCTTATTCAAGAATTAATGCATTAGTTGATTTCTTCTTCACTTAGATTAAGATATATTCAATATTTGGTTTGAATTCTTGATAGTTAATTGATCACAAATTATCATAACTCATATGATTTCGAATCAAGAACCGAGAGGAGAGATTTTGATATGCTGTAATTCAATAGACATATGTTAAAATCGCGGACAAAAGTATCCTGTTACTTGTGTAGCATAATAGGTTACTGTTCTTAATCCTCCTATGTAGTAAATCCTATCATAGAAATATAGAAGGGTTCTGCACTGGGCTTGATTGATTATATATCCTAACCGAAATATAAGACCGTCAAGTTAACCCCATCTTAACGAAGAAGAAGAATCATTCTAGTCGCATTAAGGATTGAATAGAGTGGATAGTCGAGGAAATTGGAAGCCCTAGTTCCTTCATAATCTGATTACAACTTAAATAGTTTAATTAATTCTTGCAATTATTCTAGTAGTTAACCAAAAAACAAACTCAATTATCGATCGCCAAATAGATATAAAAAAAATAGATGAACGATAATTAGAAACCAGTCTCTGAGGACGATATTCGGTCTTACAGACTATACTACTTAAGACGATACGTACACTTGCGTTAAGCGCGTAGAAATCGCATGACAATAAGGATCTGGTCCAGCAACCCGGTTTGGCGCAACCGATTTCCCCAAAAATATCCGTCTTGCTAATCAATTACACTTTTCTCCAAATCGGTTACTAATTTCCCTTTTCTTCACTAAATATCTCGCGATATATAATATATTTCAATGTCAGAATTTCGTGGTAATGTGTCCGACAATGTCAATTTCAGTATTGGAAATTCAATTTTAAAAAAAAATCCAGGCCCGTGACCAACCCGGACAAAATCTTATCGGTCCAGACCGGATCTCGACTAATGACCGAAACCTTATCGGTCTGGATATCGGTCGGAACTAGTAACCTTATCGGTCCGGTCCGGGATTGTCGATACCCCGAACGGATCGAACAAAATCTTATCGGTCCAGACCGGGTACCCGCCCGATAAGGTATCGATCCGATCTCGGATCTCGACTCAGGACCGAAACCTTATCGTTCTGAATCTCGGTCCAGACCGGTAACCTTATCGGACTGATCCAGGATGGTCTATACACGGACCAGATTGATAACAGCCCTAGTTGTATCTCAAAACATCAGGAGAACATTTACGAAGCCAAGCGAGGCTTCGAACTTAAATAGCAGAATCGACGACTATTTTCTCCCTCCTGGTCCATCGGTCGACGCGTCTCTGATTTTCTGATCCTCTTCTTTTTCCAACTAAATTCAATATGTATTTATGTTGTTATTAGTTCGGTATGTTCCTATGGTTCACTACTTGCTAATTCGTTGTACTTGCATTCTAATTTTACTTCTTCTGCTTTTAATTAAAAAATAATTATTGTAGTTACAACTCCTTTTTACTCTTCGACTTGTTTTGTTTTTGCTTTATCATGAGCCGATGGTCTATGAGAAACAACCTCTCTACCCTACCTTTCAAGGTAGGAGTAATTTTTGCGTACACGCTACCATCTCCCGACCTCACTTATTGGATTACACATGTTATGTTGTTGTTTTTGTTGTGCTTTTAAAAAATTGTGATATATGGGAAAGTAGAAAGAAACACCCGGGGGAGTGAAAATTGTCTACAAGAGTAGGTCAAATTTTGCATAATATGAAGTACTAGATAACTAAGTGTAAAATAGTTTGGTAAAATGTGTTGAATATATACTTGTCTTTTCATAATTGACATGTGTTTTAATGGTGTAGTTAGTCTTAGGGCTGTTATCAGTCAGGATACTCCCGGTAATTATCCGAGAGCCGGACCGATAAACCCGGATTGATACTCGGACCGAAAAGTTATCGGTCCGGATACGAGTACCAGAAAATCACCCGGATCGATGAGGATCCGGTCCGGCAACCCGGTTTGGCGCAACCAATTTCTCAAAAGACGTCTTAGAGCCAATCAATTTCACTTTTTCCCAAATCGGTTACTAATTTCCCTTTTCTTCACTAAATATCTCTCGATATACAATAGATTTTAATGTCCAAATTTTGTGGTAATGTGTACGAGAATGTCAAATTTAGTATTGGAAATTCAATTTAAAAAAAATATGGGACCGGGATCGACCTGGACAAAATCGTATCGGTCCAGATCGGGTACCGGCCCGATAAGGTATCGAACCGGTCCCGGATCTCGACTCAGGACCGAAACCTTATCGGTCCGGATCTCGGTCCAGACCATAACCTTATCAGTCCGGACCGGGATTATCGATACACGGACCATATCGGACCGATAACACCCCTAGTTATATATCAAAACTTCAAGAGAATATTTACTAATCCAAACTAGGCTTCGAACTTAAAGAGCAGAAGCGGAGGCTATTTTCTCCCCCTGGTCCAACGGTCGGCGGATCACTGATTTTCGGGTCTTCTTTTTTTTCCTACTAACTTCAATCCGTGTTTATGTTTTTATTAGTTCGGTATGTTCATATGGTTCACTACTTGCTAATTCGTTCTACTTGCATTCTAGTTTTACATCTTCTCCTTTTAATAAAAAAAATTGTTGTAGTTACAACTCCTTCTTCTTATTTGATTTGCTTTGATTATGCTTTATCATGAGCCGATGGTCTATGGGAAACAACCTATCTACCCTACCTTCCAAGGTAGGGGTAATGTTTGCGTACACTCTACCATCTTCAGACCTCACTTATGGGATTACACTGGCTATGTTGTTGTTTTGCTTTTAAAAATTGTGATACATGGAAAAGTATAAAAAACACCCGGGGGGGGGGGGGGGGAGTGAAAATTATATACAAGAGTGAAAGGTCAAATTTTTTGCATAATATTAAGTACTAGGATAACTAAGTGCAAAATATTTTGGTGTAATGTGTTGAATATATACCTGTCTTTTTATAGTTGATATGTGTTTTAATGGTTTAGTTAGTCTTAGGGCTGTTATCAGTCCAGATACTCCCGGTATTTACCCAAGAACCGGACATATAAACACGGATCGATACTCGCACCGAAAAGTTATCGGTCCGGATATGAGTACCAAAAAATTACTCGTACCGATAAGGATCTGATCCAGCAACCCGGTTTGGCGCAACCGATTCCTCCAAAAATATCCGTCTTCTAATCAATTTTACTTTTCCCCAAATCGGTTACTAATTTTCCCTTTTCTTCACTAAATATCTCGCGATATACAATATATTTCAACGCCAGAATTTCGTGGTAATGTGTCCGACAATGTCAATTTCAGTATTGAAAATTCAATTTTTTTAAAAATTCTGGGCTCGAGCCCGACCCGGACAAAATCTTATCGGTCCAGACCGGGTACCTACCCGATAAGGTATCGGTCCGATCTCTGATCTTGACTTAGGACCGAAACTTTATCGGTCCGGATCTCGGTCGGAACTAGTAACCTTATCGGTCCGGAATTGTCGAAACCCGGACCGGACCGAACAAAATCTTATCGATCCAGACCGGGTAACCGCCCGATAAGGTATCGATCCAGTCCCGGATCTCGACTCAGGACCGAAACCTTATCGGTCCGGATCTCGGTCCAGACCGGTAATCTTATCGGTTCGGTCCGAGATTGTCGATACCCGGATCGATAACAACCCTAGTTGTATCTCAAAACATCAGGAGAACATTTACGAAGCCAAGATAGGCTTCAAACTTAAAGAGCTGAAGCGACGACTATTTTCTCCCTCCTGGTCCATCAGTCGACGCGTCACTGATTTTCTGGTCCTCTTTTTTTTCCTACTAACTTCAATCTGTATTTATGTTGTTATTAGTTCGGTATGTTCCTACGGTTCACTACTTGCTAATTCGTTCTACTTGCATTCTAATTTTACTTCTTCTTCTTTTAATAAAAAATAATTGTTATAGTTACAACTCTTTTTTCCTCTTTGACTTACTTTGTTTTTGCTTTATCATGAGCCGATGGTCTATGAGAAACAACCTCTCTACCCTAGCTTCCAAGGTAGGGGTAATGTATGCGTACACTTTACCCTCTCCCGACTTCGCTTATGGAATTACACTGGCTATGTTATTGTTTTTGTTGTGCTTTTAAAAAATTGTGATACATGAAAAAATAGAAAAGAAACACCCGGGGGAGAGTGAAAATTGTCTACAAGATAGATCCGGTCCGGCAACCCGGTTTGGCGCAGCCGATTTCTCCAAAAACATCTGTCTTGCCAATCAATTTTACTTTTCCCCCAAATCGGTTACTAATTTTCCCTTTTTTTCACTAAATATCTCGCGATATACAATAGATTTCAACGTCCAAATTTTGTGGTAATGTGTCCGAGAATGTCAATTTGTTTTGGAAACTCTAGGCCAGATAGCCTAGGTTTTGTCTTTTATTTATCAAAGGGGGCCCCCAAGAGTGTTCTTGCATGTATGCACTAGTATCAAAAGGGTCCGACATAACCTGACGTTGTTTGAGTCTCCGCTCCTCCGCTATATATAGCTCGTCAATTGTTTTGCCCCGCATCTCATCCACATTTCCTGGTTCGCATTGTTCAGGGCCCACCAATGGAGGTAGTGGACCCTCTTCTGAAGTCAATGGTACGACATCCTCAATAATGGGCTCCTCTAGTTGTGGAAGTGATCTTCTGCACGCCCTCGGTCTCTTATGAGTCTCAAAGATTGTCTCATCATCAAAGTAGTATGTCTCGTCGAACAACTCAACTGTCATTTCAACATCAGACTCTGTCCCTGACTCATCTTCTGAACTATCTAACTCATCCTCTGGCGATCCAGCAAGTACCATCGCCATCTGGCGTTCATCTTCTGACGTGCCCATGAAAGCCAGATACTCTCTGTCGGTGCAATCATGGAAATAGTATTTATTATTAAGTAGTACCTCATCGAATGTCATCATGCCACTCAAAGAGTTATTCTTCTCGAATACTTGCTTAAGAATGTTAGGGGTATAGTTAACCACCATATCTTCAATGTCATCATCTGAGGATTCTTTTTTACGGTTGCAAGCATGTTGTGGAAATAAGAAAACTTTCTTTACCCAATCTTGTGTGGATGGGCTTTTGGTTTGGGTTGTCTTTGTATGGCCTCGAAATTAAGCTTGGGTTTTGGGTTTGGGTCTTGAAACACCAGTAGCATTCAAGTCAGGAGTAAATGTTGCTGCTGCAAAATCATCACAAACAGCCACTGCAATATCATTATGATAAGCTTGTGTTTTAGCTGCTGCTTTGATGTCATCACGACCAGCATCCAGTGGACTTGCAGCATCATCAACCTCTCCATGTGTTATATCATTTGAAGCAGCAGCAACATGCTCAACAGAGATAACAACCCCAGTTGGAGTAACATCAGTGGTAAAAGTGTCATGACCAACATCTGCAACAGTAGTGGTAACAACCACAACTTCAACAACAACAACATGACCAATAACTGGAGTAGCATCAGTATTAAGGCTTGTTGCATTCACATCATCAACAGCAACTCTATTAACAGCAGTACCAACACCAGTCTCTCCATTATCTACATCCTCAGCATATCATGCAGCTTCTGGACCAACACTTGTTACTGCCAAACCAGCAGCCAACACCTCAGGAAAAAGTGCATCAGCTTCAGCAACATTATGCACTTCAGTACCAGAAGTTTGCACAACCGTATCATAAGTCGTCATAACATTCACATTTGCCAATGCAAGCACACCACCAGGATCTTGCACATCATTAATAACATTGACATTTACAAGAACATCATCTGTTGGCTTCAAAAATTCCACCATAGTATGCACAGCATCGAATGCAGTTGCTGATGCAGCCAACACACCAGCATCATTAGTTGCAGCCATACCACACGTATTCATAATAACAACATCAGTTGGCTGAGCTACACATAGACTAGCATCAAATTCTGTAGGAGCATCATCAAGCATAGCAACATCAAAAATAACATCATCAGTAGCAGCTACAATATCAACACTTGCACCAGCAAAACCAGTAGCAATCCCTCCACCATTTGAAACGATAGCAACCACATTAACATCTGCAGCTTTCACAGAGACAGACGCATCAGCACTAGTACCCACATCACCACATCTAGCACCACAATCATCACCAACAACATCAACACTGACCTGAACTGCATTATTATCTTCAGTAGTCCTCTTCTCATCTTCCTTATCAGTCAAAGTAGTAAATGAGTTTTGGTGTTTCAGAATGTGTATTGGATCCTTTTGCTTGGATATTGAATTTGTTTTTTGGGTTTTGAGATTTTTGGTGATTTGCCATTCATTGACATTTTGTGGTATTGTAGGTTGTTTTGTAGAGTTAGCATCATAATTTGTGGGCTTAGGAGGTAAACTTGGTCTCAACATCTTGACATCTCCTTTCCCATCATCTTTTTTCGGTTTCAAATCTGGATGTAATTTCCAATATCCAGCATCACTGTGTCTCTGTAAGTTACAATTTTTACAATATTTGGGGAGAAAGTCATATCATATTGAAAACCATTTCGATACAACTTGTTCCCCTTCCAATTCTTGAATTTGGATTCTCTTAGGATGCTCTTTTAACATATCAACTTCGACCTTCACTCTAGCACAATTCGGTCGAGTTTTATTTTTTGTCGCCGCATCAATTGCAATCGGTATACCAACTGCAGATGCTAATGAAAATAGAGTCGATTCTCCAAAGTAAATAGGGGGCAAACCTTGGAATGATATTCATCCATAAGCGACGCTTGTCTCTTTGGATGATGTAGCTTTTTTATCCCACTTGAAGGTTCGCATAGCAAATGTTTTGTCATTCTCCTTGATATCAAAGCTTGAGCTTGACAATAGCATATCCATATCTTCTTTGATGGTGCAACGTATCAATGTGTGCCTATCCCAAAGTAGCCCGATTCTGGTATTAGTTTTGAGCCCACATTGCTGTAGAATTGCAGTTCACATGAAGATGATTTCAGGCCATCCATGGCTGAATTTTCCAAGTACCGCGAATTGCAATTCTTCATGGTGAATCATTACTTCCACCCCTTTACTGTCGAATCTTACAGCAGGCTCACCATGTAGATACACAATATGTTTTTGGATTATAGGGATTGAATTGCCGAGAGAAATATCGCCACTTTCATTAGTCGACGAAACACCTCTGACCATATTAGAGTAATTGGTGTGTCGAACAATTTCAGCATGTGGTTGTTCAGTCACCATTGCTCCAGTTTTTGGTTGGATAAAATTAATTAGCCAAGCTAGGCTTCGAAGTTAAAGAGCAGAAGCAGTGACTATTTTCTCCCACCTGGAACATCGGTCAACGCGTTACTGATTTCTGGTCCTCTTCTTTTTCCTACTAACTTCAATCTATAAATATGTTGTTATTAGTTCGGTATGTTTCTATAGTTCACTACTTGTTAATTTGTTCTACTTGCATTCTAATTTTACTTCTTCTACTTTTAATAAAAAATAATTGTTGTAGTTACAACTCCTTTTTCCTCTTTGACTTGCTTTGTTTTTGCTTTATCATTAGTCGATGGTCTATGGGAAACAACCTCTCTACCCTACCTTCCAAGGTAGGGGTAATGTCTGTGTACACTCTACCCTCTCCCGACCTCACTTATAGGATTACACTGGCTATGTTGTTGTTTTTGTTGTGCTTTTAAAAAATTGTGATACATGGAAAAGTAGAAAAAAACATACAACGGAGAGTGAAAATTGTCTACAAGAGTGAAAGGTCAAATTTTGCATAATATGAAGTACTGGGATACCTAAGTGCAAAATAGTTTGGTAAAATGTGTTGAATATATACTTGTCTTTTTATAGTTGACATGTGTTTTAATGGTGTAGTTAGTCTTAGGGTTGTTATCAGTCCGGATACTCCCGATAATTACCCCAGAACCGGACCGATAAACCCGTACCGATACTCGGACCGAAAAGATATCGGTCCGGATACAAGTACCAGAAAATTATCTGGACCGATAAGGATCCGATCCGACAACCTGGTTTGGCGCAGCCGATTTCTCTAAAAACGTCTATCTTGCAAATCAATTTCACTTTTCCATCAAATCGGTTACTAATTTTCCCTTTTCTTCACTAAATATCTCACGATATACAATAGATTTCAACGTCCAAATTTAGTAGTAATGTGTCTGAAAATGTCAATTTCAGTAGTGGAAATTCAATTAAAAAAAATGGGGCCCAGACCGACCCGGACAAAATATTATCTGAACGGACCGGGTACCTGCTCGATAAGGTATCGGTCCGGTCCCGAATCTCGACTTAGGATCGAAAGCTTATCGGTTTGGATCTCGGTCCGTTCCGGAATTGTCGATACACGAATCGGACCGGATCGATAACAACCCTAGTTGTATCTCAAAACATCAGGAGAACATTTACAAAGCCAAGCTATGCTTCGAACTTAAAGAGCAAAAGCGTCGGCTATTTTCTCCCCCTAGTCCATCAGTCGGCGCGTTACTGATTTTCTGGTCCTCTTCTTTTTCCTACTAACTTCAATATGTATTTATGTTGTTATTAGTTCGGTATGTTCCTATGGTTCACTACTTGCTAATTCCTTCAACTTGCATTCTAATTTTACTTCTTCTACTTTTAATTAAAAAAAATATTGTTGTAGTTACAACTCCTTTTTTCTCTTTGACTTGCTTTGTTTTTGCTTTATCATAATCCGATGGTCTATGAGAAACAACCTTTCTACCCTACCTTGCAAGGTAGGTGTAATATATGCGTACACTCTATCCTCTCCCGACCTCACTTATTGGATTACATTGGCTATGTTATAGTTTTTGTTGTGCTTTTAAAAAATTGTGATACATGAAAAAGTAGAAAGAAACACCCGTGGGGGAGTTAAAATTGTCTACGAGAGTGAAAGTCAAATTTTGCATAATATGAAGTATTGGGATAGCTAAGTGCAAAATAGTTTGGTAAAATATGTTGAATATATACTTGTGTTTTTATAGTTGACATGTATTTTAATGGTGTAGTTAGTCTTAGGGCTGTTATCAGTCCGAATAATCCCGGTAATTAACCGAGAACCGGACCGATAAACTCGGACCAATATTAGAACCGAAAAGTTATCGATCCGAATACGAGTACCAGCAAATTATCCAGACCGATAAGCATCCGGTCCGACAACTCGGTTTGTTGCAGCCGATTTCTCCAAAAACATCCGTCTTGCTAATCAATTTCACTTTTCCCCCAAATCGGTTACTAAATTTTCCTTTTCTTCACTAAATATCTCGCGATATACAATAGGTTTCAACATCCAAATTTGGTGGTAATGTGTTCAAGAATGTCAATAATGGAAATTCAATTTTTTTTTAAAATACGGGGCCCGGACCGACCCGGGCAAAATCTTATCGGTACGGACTGGGTACCCGCCCGATAAGGTATCGTTCCGGTCCCGAATCTCGACTTAGGATCGAAACCTTATCGGTTCGGATCTCGGTCCGGACCGGTAAACTTATCGGTCTAGACCGGATCGATAACAGCCCTAGTTGTATCTCAAAACATCAGGAGAACATTTACGAAGCCAAGCTAGGCTTCGAACTTAAAGAGCAGAAGCGGTTGCTATTTTCTCTCCCTGGTCAATCGGTCGGCCCGTCACTGATTTTCTGGTCCTGTTCTTTTTCCTACTAACTTCAATCAGTATTTATGTTGTTATTAGTTTGGTATGTTCCTATGGTTCACTACTTGCTAATTCATGATACTTGCATTTTAATTTTACTTCTTCTACTTTTAATTAAAAAAATATTGTAGTTACAACTCCTTTTTCCTCTTTGACTTGCTTTGTTTTTGCTTTATCATGATCCGATGGTCTATGAGAAACAACCTCTCTACCCTACCTTCCAATGTCGGGGTAATGTCTGCGTACACTCTACCCTCTCCCGACCTCACTTATGGAATTACACTGGCTATGTTGTAATTTTTGTTGTGCTTTTAAAAAATTGTGATACATGGAAAAGTAGAAAGAATCACTCGTGGGGGAGTTAAAATTGTCTACAATAGTGAAAGGTCAAATTTTGCATAATTTGAAGTACTAGGATAGCTAAGTGCCAAATAGTTTGGTAATATATGTTGAATATATACTTGTCTTTTTATAGTTGACATGTGTTTTAATGGTGTAGTTAGTCTTTGGGCTGTTATCGGTCCGGATGTTCCTGGTAATTATCCGAGAACAGGACCGATAGTCAGACCGAAAAGTTATCGGTCCGGATATGAGTACCAGAAAATTACCCGTACCGATAAGGATCCGGTCCGACAACCCGATTTGGCGCAACCAATTTATTCAAAAACGTCCGTCCTGCCAAACAATTTTACTTTTCCCCTAAATAGGTAACTAATTTTTCTTTTTCTTCACTAAATATCTCGCGATATACAATAGATTTCAACGTCCAAATTTCATGGTAATGTGTCCGAGAATGTCGATTTCAGTATTGGAAATTCAATTTTAAAAAAAAATCGGGCCCCGGACCGACTCGCACAAAATCTTATCGGTCCGGACCGGATACCCGCCCGATAAGGTATCGATCCGATCCCGGATCTCGACTCAGGACAGAAACCTTATCGGTCTGGATCTCGGTCCGGATCGATAACAACCCCAGTTGTATTTCAAAACATTAGGAGAACATTTACGAAGACAAGCTAGGTTTCAAACTTAAAGAGCAGAAGCAACGACTATTTTCTCCCCCCGGTCCATCTGTCGGCGCGTCACTGATTTTCTGGTCCTCTTCTTTTTTCTACTAACTTCAATCTGTATTTATGTTGTTATTAGTTCGGTATGTTCCTATGGTTCACTACTTGCTAATTCGTTCTACTTGCATTTTGGTTTTACTTCTTCTGTTTTTAATAAAAAAATAATTGTTGTAGTTACAACTCCTTTTTTCTCTTTGACTTGCTTTGTTTTTACTTTATCATGAGCCGATGGTCTATGGGAAACAACCTATCTACCCTAGGTGTAATGTCTGCGTACACTCTACCCTCTTCCGACCTTACTTATGGAATTACACTGGCTATGTTGTTGTTTTTGTTGTGCTTTTAAAAAATTGTGATACATGGAAAAGTAGAAAGAAACACCCGGGGGAGTGAAAATTGTCTACAAGAGTGAAAGGTCAAATTTTGCATAAAATGAAGTACTCGGATAGCTAAGTGCAAAATAGTTTGGTAAAAATGTTGAATATATACTTGTCTTTTCATAGTTCACATGTGTTTTAGTGGTGTAGTTAGTCTTTGGGTTGTTATCGGTCCGGATACTCCCGATAATTTCTCGAGAACCAGACCGATAAACCTGGACTAATACTCAGATCGAAAAGTTAACGGCGCAGATATGATTATCAAAAAATTACCCGGACCGATAAAGATCCGGTCCGACAACCCGGTAATTACCCGGTCCATTACTAAACCCCCCTTAGCCATCCCTAAATATATTAATTATAATATTCCCTAATGTTGGACTATTTTACATATTTTAAGAATATATGTGATGTAGACTTTATGTTTTAATGTGAATCATTGACATAAAATATAGGGAGAAAGAAGAAAGTAGTTGTAAATTTGTGCAACTTTAAATGGTCATAACTCTACGCTCGGACGTCCGTTTTACATTAATTGTTTTTTTATTTCGCGTATTTTTTTGAGACGGGTCGGGACAAAACGCAACCGATTTGTCCAAAAATGTCCGTCTTGCCAATCAATTTCATTTTTTCCCCAAATCAGTTACTAATTTTCCATTTCTTCACTAAATATATTGCGATATAGAATAGATTTCAACGTCCAAATTTTGTGGTAATGTGTCCGAAAATGTCAATTAAAAAAAATCCGGGCCCCGGACCGACTCGGACAAAATCTTATCGGTCCGAACCGGATACCCGCCCGCCCGATAAGGTATCGGTCCGGTCCCGGATCTCGACTCAGGACAGAAACCTTATCGGTCTGGATCTCGGTCCGGATCGATAACAGCCCCAGTTGTATTTCAAAACATTAGGAGAACATTTACGAAGCCAAGCTAGGTTTCAAACTTAAATAGCAGAAGCAGCGACTATTTTCTCCCCCCTGGTCCATCGGTCGGCGCATCACTGATTTTTTGGTCCTCTTCTTTTTCTTACTTACTTCAATCTGTATTTATGTTGTTATTACTTCGGTATTTTACTATGGTTCACTACTTGCTAATTCATTCTACTTGCATTCTGATTTTACTTTATCTGATTTTAATAAAAAAAAATTGTTGTAGTTACAACTCCTTTTTCCTCTTTGACTTGCTTTGTTTTTGCTTTATCATGAGCCGATGGTCTATGGAAAACAACCTCTCTACCCTAGGTGTAATGTCTGCGTACACTCTACCCTCTTCCGACCTCACTTATGGGATTACACTGGCTATGTTGTTGTTTTTGTTGTGCTTTTAAAAAATTGTGATACATGGAAAAGTAGAAAAAAACACTCGGGGGAGTGAAAATTGTCTACAAGAGTGAAAGGTCAAATTTTGCATAATATGAAGTACTCGGATAGCTAAGTGCAAAATAATTTGGTAAAATGTGTTGAATATATACTTGTCTTTTTATAGTTGACGTGTGTTTTAATGGTGTAGTTAGTCTTTGGGCTGTTATCGGTCCGGATACTCCCGATAATTCTCCGAGAACCACCCCGATAAATTCGGACTGATACTCAGACCGAAAAGTTATCGATTCGGATACGATTACCAGAAAATTATCTGAAACGATAAAGATTCGATCCGGCAACCCGATAATTATTCGATAATTACCCGGTCCCTTACTAAACCCCCATCAGCCATCCCTAAATATATTTAATTATAATATTCCCTAATGTTGGACTATTTTACATGTTTTAAGAATATATGTGATGTAGACTTTATGTTTTAATGTGAATTATTGACATAAAATATAAGGAGAGAGAAGAAAGTTGTTGTAAATTGGTGCAACTTTAAATGGTCATAATTCTGCGCTCGGACGTCCGTTTCACCTTAATTGTTTTTTGATTTCTCGTATTTTTTCGAGACGGGGTCGGACCAAGCACGACCGATTTCTCCAAAAACGTCCGTCTAGCCAATCAATTTTATTTTTTCCCTAAATAGGTTACTAATTTTCCCTTTCTTCACTAAATATCTCGCGATATATAATAGATTTCAACGTCCAAATTTCGTGGTAATGTGTCAGAAAAAAATGTTAATTTCAGTATTGAAAGTTCAATTTTAAAAAAATAAAATCCATGCCCCTGACCGACCCGGACAAAATCTTATCGGTCCGGACCGGGTACCCGCCCGATAAGATATCAGTCCGGTCGCGGATCTCGACTCAGGACCAAAACCTTATCGATCCGGATCTCGGTCCAGATCGATAACATCCCTAGTTGTGTCTCAAAACATCAGGAGAACATTTACGAAGCCAAGCTAGGTTTCAAACTTAAAGAGCAGAAGCAGCGGCTATTTTCTTCCCCCTGGTCCATCGGTCGGCGCATCACCGATTTTTTGGTCCTCTTCTTTTTTTACTTACTTCAATCTGTATTTATGTTGTTATTAGTTCGATATGTTCCTATGGTTCACTACTTACTAATTCATTCTACTTGCATTCTGATTTTACTTTATCTGATTTTAATAAAAAAATAATTGTTGTAGTTACAACTCCTTTTTCCTCTTTGACTTGCTTTGTTTTTGCTTTATCATGAGCCGATTGTCTATGGAAAACAACCTCTCTATCTTACCTTCCAAGGTAGGGGTAATGTCTGCGTACACTCTAACCTCTCCCGACCTCACTTTGGGATTACACTGGCTATGTTGTTGTTTTTGTTGTGCTTTTAAAAAATTGTGATACATGAAAAAGTAGAAAGAAACACCGGGGGGGGGGGGGGTGGAGTGAAAATTGTCTACAAGAGTGAAAGGCCAAATTTTGCATAATATGAAGTTGTGGGATAACTAAGTGCACAATAGTTTGGTAAAATGTGTTGAATATATACTTGTCCTTTTATAGTGACATGTGTTTTAATGGTGTAGTTAGTCTTAGGGTTGTTATCGGTTCGGATACTCTCGGTAATTACTCAAGAACCGGACCGATAAACCCGGACCAATACTCAGACCGAAAAGTTATCAATCCGGATACGACTATACGAAAATTATCCGGACCGATAAGGATCCGGTCCGACAACTCGGTAATTACCCGGTCCCTTAATTAACCCTTCTTAGGGATGTCAGTGGGGCGGATAAATTGGTGCAACTTTAAATGGTCATAACTCTGCGCTCGGACGTCCGTTTCACCTTAATTTTTTTTATTTCACGTATTTTTTCGAGGCGACCCCTGACCAAATAGCCATAGGCAGTTTGGCGTAGCCTATTTCTCCAAAAACATCCGTCTTGCCAATCAATTTCACTTTTCCCCCAAATCGGTTACTAATTTTTTCTTTTTCTTCACTAAATATTTCGCGATATAAAATAGATTTCAACGTCAAATTTCGTGGTAATATGTCTGAGAATGTCAATTTCAGTATTATAAATTCAATTTAAAAAAACATCCGGGCCCCGGATCGACCCGGACCGGTCCGGTCCCGGATCTCGACTCAGGACCGAAATCTTATCGGTCCGAATCTCAGTCTGAACCGGTAACCTTATCGGTCTGGTCCGAGATTGTCGATACCCGGACCGGACCGATAACAACCCTAGTTGTATCTCAAGACATCAGGAGAACATTTACGAAGCCAAGATATGCTTCGAACTTAAAGAGCACAAGCGACGACTATTTTCTCCCTATGATCCATCGGTCGGCGCCTCACTGATTTTCTGGTCCTCTTCTTTTTCCTACTAACTTCAATATGTATCTATGTTGTTATTAGTTCGGTATGTTCCTATGGTTCACTACTTGTTAATTCGTTCTACTTGCATTCTGGTTTTACTTCTTCTCCTTTTAATAAAAAAATAATTGTTGTAGTTACAACTCTATTTTCCTCTTTGACCTGCTTTGTTTTTGCTTTATCATGAGCCGATGGTCTATGAGAAACAACCTCTCTATCCTACCTTCCAAGATAGAGATAATGTCTGCGTACACTCTAACCTCTCCCGATCTCACTTATGAGATTACACTGACTATGTTGTTATTTTTGTTGTGCTTTTAAAAAATTGTGATACATGGAAAAATAGAAAGAAACACCGGGAGAGTGAAAAAAAAATTGTCTACACGAGTGAAATGTCAATTTTTGCATAATATGAAGTACTGGAATAGCTAAGTGCAAAATAATTTGGTAATATGTGTTGAATATATACTTGTCTTTTTATAGTTGACATGTGTTTTTAATGGTGTAGTTAGTATTAGGACTGTTATCGGTCCGAATACTCCCGGTAATTACCCAGAACCGGATCGATAAATTCGGACTGATACTCGGACTGAAAAATTATCGGTCCGGATACAAGTACCAGAAAATTATCCAGACCGATAAGGATCTGGTCCGGCAATCCGGTAATTACCTGGTCCCTTAATAAACCCCGTCCTCATCCAACCTTAATTATATTTAATTGCAATATTCCTTAATGTTGGACTATTTTACATGTTTTAAGAATATATGTGATGTGGACTTTATGTTTTAATGTGAACCATTGACATAAAATATAGGGAGTGAGAAGAAAGTAGTTGTAAATTGGTGCAACTTTAAATGGTTATAACTCTACGCTCAGACGTCTGTTTCACCTTAATTTTTTTTATTTCGCATATTTTTTCGAGATGGGACCGGACCAAACAACAACAAGCAGTTTGGCGCAACCTATTTCTTCAAAAACGTCCATCTTGCCAATCAATTTCACTTTTTTCCCAAATCGGTTACTAATTTTCTCTTTTCTTCACTAAATATCTCGCGATATACAATAGATTTCAACGTCCAAATTTAGTGGTAATGTGTCCGAGAATGTCAATTTCAGTATTGAAAATTCAATTTATAAAACAAATCGGGACCCGGACCGACCCGGACAAAATCTTATCAGTCCGGACAGGATACCCGCGATAAGGTATCGGTCCGGTCCCGGATCTCGACTCAAGACCAAAACTTTATCGGTCCGGATCAGTAACCTTATCGGTTCGATCCGGGATTATTGATAGCCGGATCGGACCGATAACAACCCTAATTAGGTATAATATAAATATTGATGTTCAGTGCAATACGCTAAGGGAAGGGTCATTGTGAGGATACGGTCAGAAGAAAACAAATTTCAGCAAACAAATCTACAGTTTCCATTCACTAACAGGATATTTGGGTCAGGTCACCAAGTGATACATGAACTGCTAGTATGGATGAAAATCTAATACATCTCAATATGAAATAGTTCAAGGGGATTATGTAGGGCTGGCGATGGCCGCCGCCCGACCGATCCATCCGGCCCCGATTAAATTAAAAAAATAAGCGGGTTCGAACTCGACCAGACGGATATGGTATGGTCGCCCGCAGTCCTCTAGGACCGACCCGTCCGGTCCGCTCGATTCGCCCGATCCACTTGCCAAAAATAGTCGTTGCAATAACGACCATTTTACATTTTGGCCGTTAGACAACGGCCATTTTTGGCTTCCCCACTCCCCCAACCCCCTACCTCCTTTTATATTTACTTTTAACCCTTAAGTTATTATATTTACACTTTAACTCAATTTTCCAACTATAATTACCTCATTTTCTCTTCTTATTTCTCACAAATCTTCCTACAATCTCTAATTTCTCAAATCTCAATCAATCTATTTCTATACAACATTGTCTACTACATATTCACTCTATTTATTAATTTGAGAATTGGGAGTGAAGTTGGCAACTAGCTTGAGGATTAATCTATCGAGCAAAGTTTCAATTTTCAACCTCTCTCGATTACACATCGACTCTACGTCGGCGTTTGGTATATTCATTCTCTCATTAAATTATTATTTTATTTTTATTTCATTTAGCACATTTAATTTCAATATCTTTAACTTTTTAAATCTTTAACTATTTATTACCATAATTAAAATGAAAAGAACAAAAAATATTTTTGGCAAGGCCTTGGGTATCAAGGGCAAGGGTACTTCTTCTAGTATTCCTAGACAAGATGATTTTATGGATCCTGAACTGTTTCCTGAAATACCATATGATCTTGACACAAATGTTTATCCTCAAAATGAAGAAGATTTTAATTTAGATGACACTCTAGATGATGATACACCTACTAATGTAGATGATGATATACCCACTAGTGAAATACCTCCTATCCCCCTAGTATGAGATGAGGTCCGGCAAAACGACCATTAACATCAGATGTATGAAAATATTTTCACAGGGACGCACCGAATCAAGTAGTTATATGTAAAACTTGTAAATCTGTTTATACTTTTAAAACTAGACAAGGTCATGGTGGGACGGGGGGTTTAGCAAGACACCTATTGCAAAAACACAAATCCTTGCATGCCCAATACCTTATTGAAAAAGATGGTGAGCAAGCGTCCTCTCAATCGGGACAAGGTTCACATAATGTCCCGGACAAAGTACAATGTCAAATTAACTCTATGACGGGGGGAGTTGTAAGCCCTAAATACGATAAACATAAAGATAGGGAATCACTAGCAAAATTAGTTATTGTGGAGGGTTTGCCTTTTTCATTTTCTGAATCGCCTGGTTTTATTCATTATATTAGAGATATGTATAATCGTGTTTATAAAGGTTTTCCTAGATCAACGGTTAAGAGAGACGTGTTTAAATTTGCACACGAATATCAACAATATTTGCGGTATTCATTATATCATTTAAATTGCAAAGTCGCTCTCACTTCTGATATAGGTCGTAGTACTAACGATCATGATTATTTAACGGTAACCTGTCATTGGATAGATTATAAATGATCTATGCAAAAACGTATTTTAGCATATAGATATATAGATAATAGGCACACTGGTGATTTTATTTCACAAAATATTTATTTAGTCTACGATTATTACGGAATAACTGATAAAGTTATGAGTATTACATTAGATAATGCAGCTTCTAATAATTCTGTTATTTATGTTTTAAAAGAAGTTTTAACTCCGTCTTTTTCAAAATATTTTCATATCAAATGTGCGTGTCATATTTATAACTTAGTTGTAAAGGATAGTCTTTCACTTTTTCAAGATATTCTTGAAAAAATACAATTTGCTATAAACTTTATTTTTAAAAATAATAGAATTCAACAGAGAAAAGAATATAAAAAAACTTGTCACGATTGTGGACTATCTTACAGAAAAATTCCCGAAGAAGTACCAACTAGGTGGAATTTTTTATATGACCAACTAGTTGTTGCTTATGACTATAGAAAATCTATCACTTTATTTTTTAACGCCCATAATCAAAATCAAATTGATATGATTATGGATAATGATTGAGACAAAATTAAAGAACTTATTGTATTTCTAGAGAATTTTCAACGAGCAACAAAAGAATTTTCTACTTTATATTATCCTACTATTTCAACTATGTTGTTTTATATAGCTATAATATTTTTACTTCTTAAAGAATATATGAAAAACTCGCTTATAAGCGGCAAATATTAAAAATGTTTATGAAATTAAAGAAATATTTTATTCTTATTCCTCCTATTTATATTATTGGTGTTGTATTAAACCCTATTAAAGTAGGCGGATTGTAAAAGTTTTATTGAAAATATTTATAATCGTAGGACGCACTACCACCTCCAACTCCCAAAAATTTAAATGTTGAGCCACCTATTGAACAAACGCTGAAGAAGTGTTGAATAGCGTAGAAGATGAATGCAAAACGTATATCGGCATTACACAAAGAAAGTGTAGTAACCAACCGACTTTCGTACCATCTTCTCGCTTCAACACAAACCTCAAAAGACATGTTGTTTCATGACAAGATTGAAAGCCTCGTAAATAGAATGTGCGGTGGTAACTGCTAACCAAATTAGCGAGTTAGATGTTTTTGTTTTGCAGGCACTTTACCTTACCAAGCGCTTGTCGATGAAGCGGAAATGAAGACTTGCCGAAATATCGATGCAGAATGAGAAGACATTTCGACACTTTCAATGATGGCGAGATATTTTGAACATTGCCGCCATCAAACGCTTTTCAAATAGGAAACATACACTCATTAGCCGGAGACTTGGAGATGGTGGTACTATTCGGAGAGATTGGATACGAGCGAGCGAAGAAGGTCTGATCACCCAGATTAACGAAGATGAAGACGAAAACTACGACATCTTATCCAAGGCATGAGTAGCGACGTGGAACAATTTGACCAAGATATACCAATTCCAACCGAAGAACCACACGAAAATATAAAGAAACTAGAAAAAATATTTTCAAATTGGTAATATATTTCATTGCAATTTTAGTATTTTTTTTCTATGTCTTTTGCAATTTTTTTCAACAACAGTACACTGCAATGTTGTAATTCTGAATCTTGTATATTTCAATGAAATAATTAATAATATAAGAGACACAAAAACAGCCTTGAGATATTTTTTATACTCTTTTTATCTTTGTTTAATTATTTAGTTTATAAATATATATGAGTATAATACTATAATAGTATAATATGAGTATATGACTATCACTATAATATGATTATATGTTACTTTGTTAGTAATTTAGTATTTTTAATTTAGTGAAAATTTTTTTTAAAAAAAATGTCACTGGCCCCTTCCTACCGACCATCGCTGACCGACTTTGGGACGGGACACGGTATCGTTCCGCTAGTACCGGTCCCGCCCCAGCCCGACCCGCCTATCCCGATCCCAGTGGGCCCGGCCCGACCCACTGGCCAGCCCTAGGATTATGTGACAAACTGAAAGCTGGATTAGTGTTAAGTGTTAACTATATCTCAAGTTAGGATTTGTGTCCT
Source organism: Przewalskia tangutica (assembly GCA_029844215.1). Lineage (NCBI taxonomy): Eukaryota > Viridiplantae > Streptophyta > Magnoliopsida > Solanales > Solanaceae > Przewalskia > Przewalskia tangutica. The sequence goes on along the minus strand of CM056736.1, from coordinate 26,354,465 downwards.
GACTGCACCTGGAAAGAGAACCCTCGGCTCCCTCCTCCCCCTCTTTAGCAAAAGGTAGAACAAAAATATTCCCAAGATACAATAGTTTTCCTTCATTTTCTATGACAATTTTATTTACACCAAAAAGATAGAAGATGTAAACAAGCAAACTTTATTGAAGATATTTCAGTTCCAATTTAAAGGGTTAGTTACGGTGGCTCTTAGGTTCCAAGTTGTGGAAGTTTGAGGGATTTTCCGCACTTTACTTTGTTTTCTTGAATTTCAACTTTCTCACATATGTATTCTCAGTCACACAGTTGTAATATGCTCTCTGTCCTTTTGAACAGGTGAAATTCATCTATTTGCCGGCCACAAGGGTTTCCTTCTTTTTTCTTATGAGAAAGCATCAAGAATATTGTATCGTGGGACACATAATGGACTACTCAGTCAATGCCCTAGAATAATTGGAGGGGAAACAAATACTACATAAGATATGCACTCTTAGAGGAGTCTGAACTCATCTCAAACAAAAAGAAGCAATGTGGATGCATTATCACCAGCTAGTTCTGAGGATATGTCTTTGATTAACAGATGCTTAACAACTTCTACTGAACCATCATCTTCACTGTCCATACCGCTTCTGAATCTGTTGAGAGCGTGCAGAAGCATAAGAAACCTTCTGCAAGTCCACACCCACATAATCCAAAAAGGCTACGAGCAAGACCATTTTATCATCAACCAGTTTATATCTCTCTGTAACACTTTTTCCTCCAATGTCGCTTATGCAACGAGTGTATTTGAGCGTCTCATTCACCCCAATGTTTATGTCTGGAATACATTGATTAAAGGGTATAGCAAACAGTCATCCCTTGCTGGTTGCTTCTTTATTTTGAAACAAATGAAAAGAAGTACGAATGTGATACCTGATAAATATACTTTTCCTTCACTGGTCAAATCTTGTTCTAATGCCTTGGCTTTGAGGGAAGGTCAGACTGTTCATGGATTAATAATTAGATATGGAACTGACAGTGACGTGTTTGTAGGATCCAGCTTGATTGATCTTTATGGGAAGTGCAATCAGATTGAGTATGCACGTAGAATATTTGATGAAATGCCTCTAAGGAATGAGGTTACATGGACTGCTATGATTGTTGGCTACATATATTATGGTGATTTATTGCAAGCGAGGAAATTATTTGATGAAATGCCCCATAGAAATATAGTCTCGTGGAATGCTATGATTAGTGCATTTGTGAGGTTTGGTGATTTGTATAGTGCCAGGAAACTTTTTGATAGTATGCCTGACAAGGATGTGGTATCTTTTACTACTATAATTGATGGTTATGCTAAGACTGGTGACATGGCATCAGCGAGGTTCCTGTTCGATCAGTCTTCTGACAGAGACATAATTTCCTGGTCTGCTTTGATATCTGGGTATGCGCAGAACGGGCAGCCCAATGAAGCTATCAACATCTTCCATGAGATGTTGTCAATGAATGTTAGGCCAGATGAGTTTATAATGGTAAGTTTGATGTGTGCGTGTTCTCAGTTAGGTCGTCTGGACCTGGCAAATTGGGTAGAACATTATATGAGTCAAAATTCATTTGATCTTAATCAAGTGCATATAGCTGCAGCCCTTGTGGATATGAATGCTAAGTGTGGGAATATGGAGAGGGCAACAATGCTGTTTGAGGCAATGCCTAAGCGTGATCTAGTATCATATAGTTCAATGATACAAGGCCTGTCTATTCATGGTTGTGGTTCTCAGGCTGTAGTTTTCTTTGATAGGATGCTGAACGAGGGGCTTGTGCCTGATGATGTTTCCCTTAAGGTAATTCTGACTGCTTGTAGTCGTGCAGAACTTGTAAAGGAGGGTTGCCGGATCTTTAATCTAATGATAAACAAATATTCTGTCAATCCTTCTCCGGATCATTATGCATGTCTAGTAGACCTTCTTGGAAGATCAGGAAAACTTAAAGATGCGTATGAACTTATAAGGTCGATGCCTATTGAACCTCATGCTGGTGCCTGGGGTGCACTTCTTGGGGCTTGTAAGCTACACTGTGACATTGAAGTAGGGCAGGAAGTATCCGAAAGACTTTTTGAACTTGAGCCTCAAAATACTGGTAACTACGTGCTTCTGTCAGACATCTATGCTGCGGCAAATCGGTGGTTAGATGTTGCGCTGTTGCGTCAAAAAATGAGTGAGAAGGGTCTTAGGAAGATACCTGGTTGCAGCAGTTGGGTATGAAGCAATCCTTAAAACTTTTTCCTATTATTGTTCATGTCTTCATGTCCCTTTTACGGGTTTTCCCTTCATTGAAAAATTAGTCTTGTTGCTTTTTATCTATTGTTTGTGCATTTTGAGTCATTTTACTTGTTTCATTATTTGACTTCTGCAAGAGCACTAAAATATGGAACTGTTTTACTTGTTACTGGTCTGAATAGTAGAAAGTTTGAACTAGGAATGAACGTTTTTTTTTAATATTGAATTACTTCTTTTATCTGCCTGACATTTTTTTCTACTCTGGTTCTGATACGATCCGACTTGGAGATAAGCGGATTCAAACAACAAAAACGCGGAAACTAAAGATAGGAAGATATCAAAGATGAGAAGTGAAGAAATGGGGATGAGAATAGAAGCAAGACCCAATGGATAGTGAATTTATGGACAAATTTGAACTCTATACTAAACCCTCCAATCGAAGTCAACCCAAAGAACCTATACTAATTAAAATCAAAGAAGAGACTCATTGAATCCACAAATGAGCAACTCTAATATGAAATCAAGGGATAAATATTTCAATAGCCAACAATGGAATCCACCATAATTAATTATCTCTAACACTACACTCTATAGGTACGTAACTAAACAACTATCACTCTCAAAGGAGTATTTCAATCCTCAATTCATCAAAACTAAGTAATGAAATGACCAAGTATGATATCTATACTAAATAAGCTAAAGAAGACTAGGCTAATTATTACAATAATACCCTTAATGAAATAAGAGCCTTGTTTGGTAGTCTTCTTTAGGGATGATGGCTTGACTTTAAAGAATAGCCGCTTTGCATAAATAACCATCATCGTCCCCTCCATCTCATCTTCACTCCACGCGACCAAGCAATCATCCACATGTCATATGCTCTCCTATGAAGCTCCTCAAAGGTCTCCAAAGCCTCTCTTTGCATCACCATGGCTTGTAAGGCTCGGCCTCAGATGAAGTATCTTGAATCATGTGTGCTCCTCGGGATCGTATTCTTTTTAATATACCTACTACTTTTCTTTTCTACAATATTTTCAGCTTTTACTCTTGCATTTGTCAAACCTATTTTTGAAAACGCTTTTCTTGAGCCGAGGGTCTATTGAAAACAACCTCTCTACCTCACATAATGTAGGGGTAAGGTTTGCGTACACCCCACACTCGCATACTCCACTTGTGGGATCACACTAGGTATGTTGTTCTTCTTCCATCTTTCTTTGTCAAATAATAATAAAAACTATTCTAGTTTAGGATATGAAGGTGGCAAAAATGAGGATGTTGCGGTGAATGTGTGGGCACACGATAAAAGATAGGATTATGAATGAAGATATTCAGGATAAGGTGAGGGTATCCTCGGTGGAGGAAAGATGAGTGAAGCGAGACTGCGATGGTTCAGACATGTACAGAGAAGAGGTGCGGATGCCCCAGTGCGGAGGTGTGAGAGGTTGGTTATGGATGGTTTCAGAAGGGGTAGAGGTAGGCCAAAGAAGTATTGGGGAGAGGTGATTAGACAGGACATGACACAGTTTCAGGTCACCTAGGACATGACCTTAGATAGGAGGGTTTGGAGGACACGATCAAGGTAGAAGGCTAGTAGACAGTTGCGCGTGTCACGCTTCGTATTACTTGTGTAGTTTCTTGTCCTTCGGTTCTTGTTATTATTTGTTGTGCCATGATCTCTTTGCTTTACTATACTTTACTTCAAATCTTATCTGACCTTTTTTGTCATGTTTTCTCTTGAGCCGAGGGTCTTTCGAAAACAGCCTCTACCTCCCAAGATAGGGTAAGGTACCTCCCAAGATAGGGGTAAGGTCTGCGTACACTCTACTCTCTCTCCAGACCCCACCGTGTGGGATTACCCTGGGAATGTTGTTATTGTTGTTATTCCAGTTTAGGATAGATACTTTTATTTGCAGGTGGAATAGACTATGCATCTCCCACGTAATTTTTCTCAGCTTGTACCTATTAAGCGCGAAATTTGTAAGGTTATTTGAAAGCCAAGTTGAACCTTCTGATTTTTTTGTGGGGATTAGGTATAATGCGACGGCAATTTGTGTATCACCCATTGAACCAGGAAAGACGGAAGGAAGTCCACTTCTAAACCAGTTCACCCTATGAGTCAGCTGCACCAGATTTTCTGCATATATGACAGATAATTCAGATTTTTTGCACATGGAATTGGATACTTTACTATTACAGAGAGGCTTTGATCACTTGGAGTAGTGGGAAAGATAAGCATGTATATGCAGACTAATTTTAGATCCAGTACATTGAGAATGAATTTTTTCCTGGTACTTTGATTTTGTCTACTGCACTCAGTGTCAGAGGTTTCAAGAGGGAGATTCCCGTTTCAGTTTGAAAGCTGACATGTCGAGGAATTGTTGATCCAGTTACTCAATTTCTTGCAATCTATATTCAGGCTTGCGAACAGTTTTTGGTTAGGCGAATATCAGGTATGATAATGTTTCATCCTTATCTAAAGAGTGGTTAATGTCTCTTTTCTCTTTAAAGTTTTATTCATTCCATCTTTTCCATCTTGTGAAATTTTGTATTTTGAGTGGTTATTTAAATATATCAATATTCTGGTAACTTGTTCATTTTTGTTTTTTACTTTTTTTGTTTGTTGCAGCTATTTAGAAATCAGAGGACGAAGCTTTGCTGTGTAAGGGCAAAGAAGAAAATCCTATTGATCAACTCATGAACAGCTCCATTAGAAAATCCCGATTTCCAGATTGTCAATTACAATTCGATTGGATTTATATTTCGCTTCTGTCCCCTATATCAGAAGAGCTCATAACCAGAGTTCAGAGGCAATTTTTGGGATCTCTGACTTAACATCTGTAAGGGATATTTTTCACTTGTTGATTGCAAAGGCTGGGATCGAGAGGTCCCTGACGACTTCCTATTCTACATCATTGCTATGGCTCTGCGTCCGTTCCTAACTTGTAAGTTGTCTGTGGCTATGCTGTATTTAGTGCAGAAAAAAGATATTATTTTAAATGATTCTATCCTCAGTTTAGACGAAGGATGAATATAATTAGATGAAACAACCATATGAGAAAGAATCCTATACCTTGTATGGGGTTGAACTTTAAATATATACCTGTGTTTTTACCCATTAAAAAGTATATGTGGCTGGGTTTTGCTCCTCTATGTGTCTGGCTGGTATTGGTTTGACAGGTGCTCTGCAAACTTACTGCCTAATGTGTCCAAAGAACGGAGAAAAGGGAATTGATACTTTATTACTTCTAGAGCAAACTGTTGCACCTATAATTACAACAATGTGTCTGAATTTCCAGAAAATTTACTCCCACTTGAAAATATTATGGAACTTTTTGGTCTCCCAATTCACATATGGCTACTAAATTTCTTGACATTTATTATTATGCGACAAAAATTTCATATGGTCATTAATGGACAGCAGTCTTTAACAATTAACAAACAAGGGTGCAGTAGTATGGCTTTTAGAAAACATGATATGTTATCTTGATAAAAAAAAACATGATCTGTTATCTTCTGTACATTGTTGTAAAAACTGCAATACTTTCTGATGTTTTGGTTTTAACTCCACGTAATTATTAACTTGTCCAATTAAGCCAGTTGACAAATTAAATAATCCAAGTCCTATCTGTTTCCTGAGATGAAAATCATGATAGCTTTTTAGCACTGGTTGGTGATTGCGAATTTGCCTTCCGGCTGTTAAAACTTCCTTCTAAACCAGTTTGCATCTACTATATGCCACTTCTCTATATCTCACTCTTTTGCAGCAGTACTTTGGTGATATTTCTGTAACTGTAAGATTAGTTTCTTTGAGCTAATTCATGCCAACGCTGTTGCAGTCTCGCCACCCCAATAAGTTGAAGAAATACAACATGCAAGGTCAAAACCATTGTCGATTAATTAGAATATTGATGAAAGATTGCTGGTGTCTAATTAATTAAAATGTTGATGGCATAATTCCAATTTTAAGATTATAAAATAATAACTCCAATTTGCATGTTTGAGTTGAAATATGAATCAATCTTTTAAATACCTATCAAACATTTCTATTCTTACTCAAAAAAGAAAGAAAACTATGGGCCACATCTCATCTACATTAATTGAAGAGGAAAATATTTACTTCATTGCTTAATGGAGAATGATTTTAGTATATGATACTGAAATAAGATCATTCCTTAGGTAACTGTGGTACCTTCTCTGCTTGCTTCAAAAAGTTACAAAGCATCTCATTATGACAACCTTTTAAGTTTTTAAGGGTTTTTTGTACTGATTTAACAGATTTTTGTTATTTCAAAATACTCAAAAGAAGAACTATTTGAAAGATGGTTTGATAAAAAAATAAGATGGCCCATTCGACTATTCCTTGCTTGATATAGGATCGGTAGTCATGCCAAACTTTTATATCTGAGCATCTCTTTCTGCACAAAGAAGCAGTAGTCGTTTGCGACAGCAGTAATTCAAAGTTGCAGAGGAGCTACTAGAATCACTTAGCATTGATATATGAAGCTGAGTCTTTTTGTTTCATGTTAATTTCATTGATTCAAAGTTCCATAATGTGCTTTGTTGAAACTTAATTATATCTATTTGGCCATCTTTCAATCAAAGTATTCCACACTATGTAGTTCGAATATGGTGGCTACACTTTATCATTGCTTTTCTTGCAATTTGATGTCAATTTTAAATGCTATTTACTAGGGAGAAACTGTGTTTGATAGGGGTATTGCGGGTAGCCGTGGTGGGCATCGAGGGGACCGGTGGTGGAATGGTAAGGTTCAAAAGAAAGTGGAAGCAAAGAAAGCGGCGTATGCGAAATTGGTAGAAAGCAAGGATGAGGTGGAGAAGTGGACAAATAGGAAATTGTATAAGATGACGAGGAAGGACAAAGCTAGCGGTTACGGTGACGAAAACAACGGCTTTTGAACGCCTGTATTAGAGAAAAATGTGGGGACAAAAAGTTGTACAGAGTAGTCAAGGCGATGGACAAGAGGGCCCATGACTTGGATCACATGAGGTGCATCAAGGACGAAAACGGCAAAGTACTGGTGGAGGACGCACATATTAAACGGAGGTGGCAGTCTTACTTCCATAAACTCTTGAATGAAGGAGATAAAGACATTGCGCTGAGAGATCTGGAGCAATCCGGAAGGTACCGGGATTTTGGATATTGTAGAAGCATTAAGGTTGAGGAGGTTAAGGGTGTTGTTCGCAGGATGTGCAGGGGACGAGCGACCGGTCCTGATGAGATCCCAGTTGAATTTTGGAAGAGCGCAGGCAAGGCAGGTTTGGAGTGGTTGATTGAGTTGTTTAATGTTATTTTTAAGACGGCGAGAATGCCCAAAGAATGGAGATGGAGTACAATGATTCCTTTATACAAGAACAAATGTGACATCCAGAGTTGCAACAACTATAGGAGTATCAATCGACTAAGCTACACTATGAAAGTTTAGGAAAGAGTCGACGTGTCTATTTCTGAGAACCAGTTTTGATTCATGCGGGGGCGTTCTTATTAGGAGGTTGATGGAGCAATATAGGGAAAGGAAGAGAGACTTACATATAGTTTTCGTCAATCTCGAAAAGACATATGACAAAGTCCTTAGGGAGGTTCTATGGAGATGTTTGGAGGTTAGAGGTGTATTTGTGCCGTACACTAGAGCGATGAAGAATATGTATGATGGAGCCAAGACTAGGGTACGAACAGTGGAAGAAGACTCAGAGCACTTTTCAGTGATGATGGGGCTGCACCACGGGTCAGCTCTTAGCCATTCTTATTTGCCTTTGTGATGGATGGACTGTCGCGACAAATCCAAGAGGATGTGTCATGGTGTATGTTATTCGCAGACGACATAGTCCTGATTGATGAGACTCACAGCGGAGTGAACGCTAAGCTGGAGGTTTGGAGACAGACTTTGGAGTCTAAATGGTTCAGGTTGAGTAGGACCAAGACAAAATACTTGGAGTGCTAGTTCAGTAACGGGAGTGATCATAAGACAGGTGTGTAGGTGAGACTTGATACTCAGGTCATTTCAAAGAAATGAAACTTCAAGTACCTCTGGTCTATTATCCAAGGGAATTGAGAGATTGATGACGTCACACATTGTATTAGGGCAGAGTGGATGAAATGGAGACTCGCATATGGAGTCTTGTGCGATAAAAAAGTGCCACCAAAATTTAAAGACAAGTGTTCTATAGGGGGGTGGTTAGACCGACTATGTTGTATGGGGCGGAGTGTTGGTCAATCAAGACTTCACACATTCAAAAGATAAAAGTTGCGGAGATGAGGATGATGAGATGGATGTGCGGGCATACAAGGAGGGATATGATTAGAAATGATGATATCCGGGACAGAGTGGGAGTGACCTCGGTGGAGGATTAGATGCGGAAAGCGAGGTTGAGATGATTTGGGTATCTGCAGAGGAGAGACACAGATGCCCCAGTGCGGAGGTGTTATGGACGGGTTCATGAGGGGAGAGGTAAGTCGAATAAGTATTGGGGAAAGGTGATTAGACGAGATATGACGCATGTGCAACTTACTGAGGACATGACCTTAGATAGGAGATTGTGGAGTTGTGGAGTTGTGGAGGACACGATTAGGGTAGAAGCGTAGTAGGTAGGTGAACGTAGTCTTACTTACGCTTACAAACTGGTAGTTGTAGTGTTATTATTGTAGATCTGCTTAGCTAATCATACTAGTCGGCGCAGTATTGCTTTATAGGCCTATGTCGCTTGATTTCTGCTGCCATATGTTTGTTAATGTACTTTGTTTATCTTATTTACTTGCGTTAGTTACTGCTTCCTTTTTCAGAACGCGCTCTCATGGTTTATTCGCTTTTGTTACTGCTTTAAATTTCGTGTACGTGTCTGTTCGTTTTTCTTGCTTTGCTTGTACTTATGCTTTGTCTTGAGCCGATGGTCTTTTAGAAACAACCGAGATGTACCTACTAAGGTAGATGTAAGGTATGCGTACACTCTACCCTCCCCAGATCCCACACACCGGGAATGTTGTTGTAAACTGTGTTTGATAGAAAATATTTGTTAAGATTGTGTTTTTCAATAACTAAAGTCCATACTCGGCTAAATATTTTCCTCGTTTGTTTCTGATTCCAGAATAACATTAAAGTGTTCCTGACATATGGATGGGATTTACTTCACTGGGATTGACTTCTCAATGTGATCAGCAAACCACATCCAACACACCAGAAGTACAGATTTTATTTCACCAAGCAATCAAGTACACTTAATGTAGAGCCTACAGGGGAACTATCCATTGAACACTGCACGCCATTCCGCTTAAAGTCTTTATAGCATGCAAATTGATAAATTAGTTTTTTCCCTTCCCCTATAATTGTTTGTTTGTTAAATTTTGTGACATCTATTATGTGTTTCAAACTTTTCCCATCCCCATGGTTATTTATATGTTAGATATTTTAACATCACATGTTGATCTTTCTTTGGATCCTCTTACCCTAGAACTCTTCCCATTCGTGCAATTGTTATCCTCTCTTTCAAGAGTTCCCTGAAATAGTTTTCTCTAAATCATTTTGCAAGTCATGTTAAGTTACATTTATTGCTATTTGGTGTAAATATTTTATGTTATTTCACTAAATTCTTCAGCAGCAACAGAATTATGATACACGGTTAATTGAGGTGTAATATCGTTTATAGATGACAAGGAAACCTTGGAGTAACTAGGTAAAGTTGTTGCAATGTGGCCAGAAGGCTCGGATTCAAACCGTTAAAATAGTTTCTTGCAGAATTACAAGATAAGGTTGCGTACAATAGACTCTTGTGGTCCGACTCTTTTTCGGACCTCGCGCATAGGGGGAGCTTAGTGTGTGCACCCCCCTTTATCTTTTATAGATGCTCAGGGATGTGTTTTGCTTAGTAGGAAGCTTTGCAATTTCACCAAATGTCACTTTCGAGGCATTCTGGAAGAATAATTTGTTTTCCCTTTCTTTAAACAGGACTTATCGTCTTGAGCTTTTCCACATCCAGCTAATCAATTAGCTGCTATTTCATTTTTCACGATAGATTTTTTCGTAATGGCATATATAGTGCGTACTAAATGTTGATATGAATCACTTCGAAAAAGTATTAAATTTTTGGGAGTGAAATTAGTACTTCTCAAATCAGTTTCAAATTCCGTTTCAAGTTAAAGGTAAACAACTGATCAAATTGTAAACGAACATTCATTTGTAAATAATATTTTCTAAGTTTTAGTTAAAATAATGAAATAATAATTTTTATAATCAATCGGGGAGAAGGGAGTGACCTTTTTTTCTTCAAGAAATGTGCATTGTTATAAAATTAAACATGTCATAATATTATTATAAAATATATTTTAATTTCTTAAAATTTAATATATTAAATATGTCATAATATTTGTATGACCAAATTGGTCTTAAAGGTTAAATGAGTAACTCAAATTAGACTATTTTTGAATTTTTAAAAAATATTACTCTCTCCGTTTTAATTTGTTTGTCTGGTTTTGGGTTGACACAAAGTTAAAGAAAGTAATTTTTTTTTTCCAATTTTATGGTCTTAAACATGTGTGAAAAGTTGCAATTAAATTTTTGTCAAAAAAGGAAAGAAACATTCTTATTGAAATGAATTTAAAAAATCAAGACAAACAAGTTAAAACGGAGGGAGTATTCTTTTACAAAGGAGAAGTTCCATTCTTTTGAAGGGGCGCACTGTAGGGGTGGTCACGGTTTGGTTAGAAATCGATCCAAACCGCAAATTGAATCAAATCGATTAAATGAACATATAGTTGTTTGAGTTTGATTTGGTTTTAGATTTTAAAAAATCGATGATATTTGATTTGATTTTATGAAAAACAAACTGCAGGTAAAACCAAACCGAACCAACAAATCATATACATAATTTTTATAATTATATATAAGATATATTAATTTTATAAGTAATTTTAAATATTTTGTTTACTTTTTTATCAACTTTTCTTTGTCTCTAATAGGCTAATGAACTTTACACCTTAAACTCATTTTAACTACAAAAATACATGAAATTCAATCTCATTAATTCAAAGAAATATTTATGAGATTTACCTAAAAAAGATTGAGTTTTCTTATAAACTTTACTAACTTGATTAAAGATTATATATCTTAAGATATTTTTTCATAATCCAAAAAAATTATAGCTCCCATAATTAAATAGTAAAAATAACATATATAAGTTGAAAAAGAATGAAAAAGTTTTTCGTAATCGTAGGAAAAAAAATGAAAGAGAGAAATACCATTAAGTTTCTTATAAATAGAAAAACTGAACCAAACCGATAACAACCAAATCGATGGATATGTATTATATTTAATTTGGTTTGATTTTAATAATTAAAAAACCAACAATAATATACCCAGTGAAATCCCACAATGTGTGGTCTGAGGAGGGTAGAATGTACGCAAACCTTACCTCTACCTTGGTAAGTAGAGTGTCTGTTCCGAGAGACACTCAGCTCAAGGCAGAGCAAAAGCACAAGCAAAGCAAGAGTAAAACAAGCAAGAGAAACAGTCCGGAAAAATTTAAAGCAATATGAGAATGCTGGTATCAAAAGCGAATAAGTCATGATAACGTATTTTGAAAAAGTAAGCATTAACTAGCATAGGTAAATAAGGTAAAAAAAAGTACACCAAATGACACATATCACCAGAAAACCAGCTACATGTAACTATAAATCAATAATGTGTCTATTTGTATGATAAGCTAAAAAACCTACAATAATAACATTACACCTACCAGTTTGCAACTGTAAGTAGGACTACGCTCGACTCTTTACTACCCTTCTACCCTAATTTGTGTCCTCCACAACCCCCTATCTAAGGTCATGTCCTCAGTAAGTTGCACTTGCGTCATATCTCGTCTAATCACCTCTCCCAATACTTCTTCGGCCTAACCCTACCCCTCGTGAACCCGTCCATAACACTTCCGCAATGGGGCATTTGTGTCTCTCCTCTGCACATGTCCAATCCATCTCAACCTCACTTCCCGCATCTTATCCTCTAGTGAGGACATTTCCACTTTCTCCCGGATATCATCATTTTAATCTTATCCCTCTTTGTATGCCCGCACATCTATCTAAACACCTCATCTTCGCAACTTTCATATTTTGGATGTGTGAAGTGTTCACTAGACAACACTCCGCCTCATACAACATAGTCGGTCTAACCACTTCCCTATAGAACATGCCTTTAAGTTTTGGTGGCACCTTTTTATCGCATAAGACTCCAGATGCGAGCCTCCATTTCATCCACCCTGCCCCAATACGATGTGTGACATCGTCATCAATCTCTCCATTCCCTTGGATAATAGACCCGAGATACTTGAAGCTTTCTTTCGTTGGAATGGCTTGAGTACCAAGCCTCACCTCTACGTCGCTCCTGTTACTGAACTTACACTTCAAGTATTCTGTCTTGGTCCTACTTAGCCTGAATCCTTTATATTTCAGGGTCTGTCTCCAAACCTTCAGCTTTGCATTCACTCCGCTGCGAGTCATCAATCAGGACTATGTCGTCTGCGAATAACATACACCGTGGCTCCTCCCATTGGATTTGTCGCGTCAGTCCATCCATTACATAGACAAATAAGAATAGGCTAAGAGCTGACCCCTGGTGCAGCCCCATCATCACAGGAAAGTGTTTCGTGTCTCCTCCTACTGTCCGTACCATGGTCTTGGATCCATCATATATATCCTTGATAGCCCTAGTGTACGCCATATGTACACCTCTAACCTCTAAACATCTTCATAGAACCTCCCTAGAAACTTTGTCGTATGCCTTCTCAAGGTCGATGAAAACCATATGTAAGTCTCTCTTCCTCTCCCTATACTGCTCCACTAACATCCTAGTAATATGAATGACTTCTGTGGTCGAATGCCTCGACATGAATCTAAAATGGTTCTCGGAAATATACACGCTTCTTCTCACTCTCATCTCCACGACTCTCTCCCACACTTTCATAGGTGTGACTTATCAATTTGATACCCCTATAGTTGATACAACTCTGGATATGGCCTTTGTTCTTGTACAAAGAGATCATTTTACTCCACATCCATTCTTCGGGCATTCTCACCATCTCCAAAATGACGTTAAACAACCCAGTCAGCTATTCCAAACATGTCTTATTTGCGCTCTTCCAAAATTCAACTAGGATCTCATCAGCCCCAGTCGCTCGTCTATTGTGCATCCTTGAATAGAACCCTTAACCTCCTCTACTTTAATGCTACTACAATATGTCACGACCCGACCCCGGGCCCGCGACTGGTGCCCTACCTGGGCACCCTTTACAGGTAAACATCAGAGAATAGTAGCGGAACATACATACATCTCAAAAGAAATAAATAACAGGCTAGCCGATAAGGCCACCTTCCAAAAAATATACACGTAACCCAAAAAGCAGTTACCTTTTTTTTTTTTCTATTCTTTACACAACCCAATCCACAAGATATGACTACAATCCTCTAAGAATTTTTGACATAACAACTGTGACGGGACAGGGCTCCGCCATACCCCTGAATATACATAAACCTACAACCTCAGGGAACTGTACCATAATACAAAGCCTCCGAAATAATGGAGTTTTCCAACCAGCTGAACAGTGATCCTAAGAATGAGGATCAGCAAACTATGTACCTCAACCTGCGGCATGAACGCAGCCCCCCGAAGGAGGTCAGTACGAAATATGTACCAAGTATGTGAAACTGAAAATACTGTAATGAAATCATAACAGTCTATATAAAGCTGGAGACATGTATGATAACCAAAATAACAGTACACCGCGCCTTGCCGAAGTGAAAGTAATGAAAGTCAGTTTTACCTTTTAAAGACTATTTCAACACATGAACAATAGTCACACCAGGGCTATGGACACAAGCCCTTAAATATCATCACACACCCAGCAGTGGTCTCAAGCCCACAAATATCAAAGCGTGCGTGGAATCCCCATCACCGAAGCGATCGTAAGTGTAAAATATAACCACGTGACGCGCCCGTGGCATCTGCCTCGCTTGTCGGCATACATATACAATACATATATATATCTCCCTCGTGGAATCCCCCATCACTGTCGACAACCGTAAGTGTAAAATATAACCATGTGACGCGCCCGTGGCATCCTACCTCACTGTCGGCGTACACATATGCAATATATATATATCATGCCCGTGGAATCCCTCATCTCGGGTACATGACTTCATGGAGAGCTAATCTATGGGGTAATAATCGTATATAACATGCCCGTGGAATCCCTCATCTCGGGTACATGTCTTCATGGGGAGCTAGTCCATGGATTAATAGTACATAACATGGTCGCATGCCCCAAAATCCCTCATCGTATAAGCATGACCATGGGGTAATAATAGCATCCGGGAATTTAACCCGCATCCTGGTTGCATTCCCCGGAATCCCTCATCGTATAAGCATGTCCAAGGATCAATCACAATGGAAGCATACCCGTGGAATCCTCTGTCATCGCTTGACGCGTCAATTAAATTCACAACAAGACAGTCGGCCCTCCAACTGAGAGTCACGGCAGCGTAAAAATATAATACTTGCACTCAAAGGCTATCACAAGCAGCATAGGTAAGTTCGTAAAATCTTTAGACTTTCATTATCATACAAAGATGAATCTCATTTTATAAACTCAAGGCACTTTCGTATTACATAAAAATCTGGGAATTTAACCCAAAGTACTACGTACTTCCATTCTTTTCAAAAGACTCATTTTCATATAAAATCCCAAGATACTAACACCCGTAGTATCAAGGCATGTCTACATTTCAAACAAGTCACTACATTTTTAGAAATACATTTCTAGGCTTCTAAATCAAGTGACTCTTACTTTAAAACTTTAAGCAATTGATACCTTTAAATCAAATTGCCCTTCTTTATTTCAAGTCATTTCTTTGTTTACATTACTAGAGAAAACCATTCTTTTAACCTTCCATAAAGTTGTTATAACCAACTTCTCATAAAGCCGTTATACTAACTTTATGCTTTAGAAACTAAGACATCTTTAATCTTTCATAAAGCCGTCATAACTAACTTCCCATAAAGCCGTTATAACTCTTTATGTCTTAGACAAATTCATTCTTTTTATAACCAGGAGACTTATACTTTCAAATCAAGTTACATAACTTTCAAAATACTTCAAGTCTCTTAACTTTAAGAAATCAAGTTTCTTAACTTAGAATATCAAGTCTCTTTAACTTAGAATATCAAGTCTCTTAACTTAGAATAATAAAGTCTCTTAACCTTTTAAGAATTCAAGGTTCATAGTCTTAAAACTACATAACGTAAACTCTTTTAAATTAAGTAACATATACTTTTATGCGTTGTGAATAGGTTAAACTCGTTTATAACGATCTTATTAAAGTAGTCATGATCTAGAAAATGTAATACAATTTTGTCTTATCTTAGTTTCTATGCAGATGGAGGATTCTACTCATTTTAATATAATTGATTGTCGATACATTTTATTTTATTAACGCTGCAATGGCTTGTTCGATACTTATTCTCATTCGTGCAGTAAATTAGAAAAGTCAACTCGACTCCAAATACTTCCTAACGACTCTTACCAACATCCCCCATAAGACTTGGTAAGAACTTAGGATAACTTAGACATAACTTTTACATAGAGTAAATCAACATACATACCTCTTAACTTCTAAGAGTATAAGGAATCATGAAATAACACCACATGTATATTTCATAAATAGAATCATGCCAAAAGGAGGAAGAGGTTCACATACCTCGCGACGATTATCGACAAGTAGCAAAATGCTCCAAAGTACTTCAACTTTGATAGTTATTCCATCATTTAAGTAGAATACGCTACTCGTAGTACTTCAACCTATATTAATCATAACATGTCTATCAACTCCTCACTTTTAACGTAGAATCATACTAAGTGTAAGGTCTCTTATTCTACGGAAAATCGGGCAGCACTTCCTTTGTTTCTACGTACTTTTCCACCTTTTTCAAGGCCCAAAAATCAATAACCAAACGCCACATTTAGGACCCAACAATTCAGCAATACACAGGAGATTACACGCCTAATAGGACGTGTAAAATTCTGCCCCACAATCAATATAAAACAGTCCATTCCTTAAGGCACATTCTCGGCAATAACACTATCCATAACAATGTCAATTTCCATTTAATTCCTTTTTAATCCAAGTTGTTATTACAACATGTTATATACATAATAACAATTACAACAACTATAAATCCTTTCTTCCTTAACATGCGACGATTGTAACTATCGACCAAATTGATTACAACATTAATGGCTAACTTATCCATTTTCGGTTTTAACATGTCGACATGATACAAATCTTTTCAAGCTTCATTCTATATACCACATGCTCATTTCTTAACTACTATAACATGCAATCTTCAATTACATTAAGAAGATGGAGATTTTACCTCAATAAGCCCTAATAATGTCCAAGCGTAAAAGTCGATCCTTAGCAACTTTTAGCTCCTCTTCTTATGTTCCAATCCACTCCAAGCACTCCTTAGAAGCTCATGAAGAACTCCTCTTCAAGTTCCATCTTCAAAGTTGAAGAACACCTTAGGTTTTCGCCTTGCGACTAACGTAAAAACGTCGTTTTTCCGGGATCTTTCTATTGAGATATCCTTACTGTTACACCCCGTAATTACAGGACATGAATAAGAGAATAGACGCGAGAGCGCAAGACTTGAAAATTGGTATGAAAGGAAGAATTGTTTTTCCGAAGGAAAATCTTCCGAACGTCGGAAAGGAAAAATGTTCGTTGATGAGAATTGGATTCTCAAAATGCATTATTTGAAGAGTATGAAACTTATTAACATTATAGAAACTTATTTTACGGATTTGGTCACGTGGGGCCACCCTAGAAATTTTACATTTTGTGGGGCCCACGAGGGTTACGAAATTTTATGGACGAATGGGAGGGCGACACGTGTCACCCCCACATGGTCTTGCACGAATTGACCAATGGTAAAATGGTCATTGACCAAGGTAGAAGATCAAGTCTTCAAGCTTGAGATTATTGACCAAGTCAACTTGTCACTTGTATAGTTATCTAAGTATTCTTCATCCAAGCCACACAAGTGTTGTAATCCAAGCCCTCCATTGTTTTATATATACCACACTAGTGCAAGACTAAGTCTTCAACACTTAGAAAAATTAGAGAACCTTGTTCTTCATTTATATAGCTCTCGGCTTTGTGCATGTTCTCACAAGAAAAATTTGCAATTTTGGTTCATTATTCACAAGACTTTAACCCAAGGTCCCTAAGGGTATTGTAAGGATATCTCAATAGAAAGATCTCGGAAAACGACGTTTTCACGTTAGTCGCAAGGCGAAACCCTAAGGTGTTCTTCAACTTTGAAGATGGAACTTGAAGAGGAGTTCTTCATGAGCTTCTAAGGAGTGCTTGGAGCGGATTGGAACATAATAAGATGAGCTAAAAGTTGCTAAGGATCGACTTTTACGCTTGGACATTATTACGGCTTATTGAGGTAAAATCTTCATCTTCTTAATGTAATTAAAGATTACATGTTATAGTAGTTGAGAAATGAGCATGTGGTATATAGAATGAAGTTTGAAAAGATTCGGATCATGTCGACATGTTAAAAACCGAAAATGGACAAGTTAGCCATTAATGTTGTAATCAATTTGGTCGATAGTTACAATCGTCGCATGTTAAGGAAGAAAGGATTTATAGTTGTTGTAATTGTTATTATGTATTTAACATATTGGAATAACAACTTGGATTGAAAAAGGAATTGAAAGGAAATTGATAATTGTTGTGACAATGGTAGCCGAGTATGGCTTCGAAATGTTGGACAATTTTATATTGATTGTGGGGCAGAATTTTACACGTCCTATTAGGCGTGTAATCCCCTTTGTATTTGCTGAATTGTTGGGCCTTAAATATGGCGTTTGGTTATTGATTTTCGGGCCTTGAAAAAGGTGGAAAAGTACGTAGAAACAAAGGAAGTGCTGCCCGATTTTCCGTAGAATAAGAGACCTTACACTTAGTATGATTCTACGTTAAAAAGTGAGGAGTTGATAGACATGTTATGATTAATATAGGTTGAAGTACTACGAGTAGCGTATTCTACTAAAAGGATGGAATAACTATCAAGGTTGAAGTACTTTGGAGCATTTTGCTACTTGTCGATAATCGTCGCGAGGTATGTGAACCTCTTCCTCCTTTTGGGCATGATTCTATGTATGAAATATACATGTGGTGTTATTTCATGATTCCTTCTACTCTTAGAAGTTAAGAGGTATGTATGTTGATTTACTCTATGTGAAAGTTATGTCTAAGTTATCCTAAGATCTTACCAAGTCTTATGGGGGATGTTGGTAAGAGTCGTTAGGAAGTATTTGGAGTCAAGTTGACTTTGCTAATTTACTGCACGAATGAGAATAAGTATCGAACAAGTCATTGCAGCGTTAATAAAATAAAATGTATTGACAATCAATTATATTAAAATGAGTAGAATTCTCCATCTGCATAGAAACTAAGATAAGACAAAATTGTATTACATTTTCTAGATCATGACTGCTTTAATAAGATCGTTATAAACGAGTATAACCTATTCACAACGTATAAAAGTATATGTTACTTAATTTAAAGAGTTTACGTTATGAAGTTTTAAGACTACGAACCTTGAATTCTTAAAAGGTTAAGAGACTTTATTTTTAAAGTTAAGAGATTTAAAATTCTAAGTTAAAGAGACTTGATATCCTAAGTTAAGAAACTTGATTTCTAAAGTTAAGAGACTTGAAGTATTTTGAAAGTTATGTAACTTGATTTGAAAGTATAAGTCTCTTGGTTATAAAAAAAGAAGAATGTAAGTGTCTAAAGCATAAAGTTAGTATAACGACTTTATGGGAAGTTGGTTATAATAGCTTATGGAAAGATGAAGGAATGGTTTACTCTAGTGATGTAAATAAGGATAAATGACTTGAAATGAAAAAAGGTAAATTGATTTGAAGGCATCAATTGCTTAAAGTTATAAAGAAAGAAGTCACTTGATTTAGAAGCCTATAAATGCATTTCTAAAAGGTATTGTGACTTGTCTTGAAAAGTAGATATGACTTGATACTACGGTTATTAGTATCTTGGGATTTTATATGAAAAAAAGACTTTTGAAAAGAATGGAAGTACGTAGTACTTTGGGTTAAATTCCCGAATTTTTATGTGAAACGAAAAGTGCCTTGAGTATATAAAATGAGAGTCTAACGATTTAATGAACTTGCCTATGTTTGCTTGTGATAGCCTTGAGTGCAAGTATTATATGTTTACGTTGTCGTGACTCTCAGTTGGAGGGTCGGCTGTCTTGTTGTGAATTTACTTGGACGTACCGACAGTGACGGAGGCTTCCACGGTATGCTTCCATTATGATTGATCCTTGGACATGCTTATACGATGTGGGATTCCGTGGCATGCGACCAGGATGCGGGTTCGATTCCCGGATTGTTTTTATTAATCCTTGGACATGCTTATACGATGTGGGATTTCGGGGCATGCGACCAGGAGGCGGGTTAGATTCCCGGATTTATTTTATTACCCCATGGCCATGCTTATACGATGAGCGATTCTGGGGCATGCGACCATGTTATGTACTATTACTCCATGGACTAGCTCCCCATGAAGACATGTACCCGAGATGAGGGATTCCACGGGCATGTTATATACGATTATTACCCCATGGCCATGCTTATACGATGAGGGATTCCGGGGCATGCGACCATGTTATGTACTATTACTCCATGGACTAGCTCCCCATGAAGACATGTACCCGAGATGAGGGATTCCACGGGCATGTTATATACGATTATTACCCCCATGGATTAGCTCTCTATGAAGTCATGTACCCGAGATGAGGGATTCCACGGGCATGAGATATATATATATATATATATATATATATATATTGTATATGTGTACGCCGACAGTGAGGTAGGATGCCACGGGCGCGTCACATGGTTATATGTTACACTTACGGCTGTCGGCAGTGATGGGGGATTCCACGGGCAGGAGATATATATATTGTATATGTGTACGCCGACAGTGAGGTGGGATGCCACGGGCGCGTCACATGGTTATATTTTATACTTATGGTTGTCGGCAGTGATGGGGGATTCCACGGGCACACTTTGATATTTGTGGGCTTGAGACCCTTACTGGACTATGTGATGATATTTGAGGGCTTGTGTCCGTAGCCCTGTGTGACTATTGTTCATGTGTTGAAATAGTCTTTAAAAGGTAAAACTGACTTTCATTACTTTCACTTTGGCAAGGCACATTGTACTGTTATTTTGGTTTATCATACATGTCTCCAGCTTTATATAGACTGTTATGATTTTATTATAGTATTTTCAGTTTCACATACTTGGTACATATTTCGTACTGACCTCCTTCGGGGGGCTGCGTTCATGCCGCAGGTTGAGGTACATAGCTTGCTGATCCACACTCTTAGGATCACTGTTCAGTTCTTGGAAAGCTCCATTTCTCCGGAGGCTTTGTCTTTTGGTACGGTTCCCTGAGATTGTAGATTTATGTACATTCAGGGGTATGGCGGGGCCCTGTCCCGTCACAGTTGTTATGTCAGAATTCTTAGAGGTCTGTAGTCATATCTTGTGGATTGGGTTGTGTAAAGAAAAAAAAAGGTAACTGTTATTTTTTGTTTTACGTAGTTGATGTATCCAGGAAGGTAGCCTTATCGGCTAACCTGTTATTTATTTTCCTGTTAAGTATGTATGTTCTGCTGATTATCTCTGATGTATACCTGTAAGGGTGCCCAGGTAGGGCACCAGTCGCGGGCCCCGGGTCGGGTCGTGACACTTACAATACCCTTAGGAACCTTGGTTTAAAGTATTGGGATTATTGAACCACAAACGAAAAATTTTCTTGTTCATCTTTGCACAAAGCCGAGAGCCTCATCTTGAGTACCTAAAGTTTTGCAAGAATTTTTCTAAGTGTAAGACTTGTCTTGCTACTAGTGCGATGATATACTACTTCCAATGGTCAAGATTAGAACACTAGTGTGGCCTAGATTCATTAGGGTTAAAAGATCTAATGTCAAGTTGGCTAGTTGACTAAGTCAATAATGTCAAGCCTTGGCTTGTTTCAAGACTTGACCAATTCGTCCAAGTCTATGTAGGGGTGACACGTGTCGCCCTCCCATTCGTCCATACATTTCGTTTCCCGACATTTTCATAATTCCGATAAATTTTACGAGTCTTAATTTACAAACATTAATCTTTCTCGAGGTTCAGAAGACTTTTCCCTTTGGGAAACAATTCTTTCTTTCGTTTCAAACTTAAAGTCATATCTTCTCACGTACATTCTCTTAAACACATGTCCTGAAATTACGGGGTGTAACATTCTTCCCCCCTTAGAAACATTCATCCCCGAATGTTCTTTCAGAGTCCAATCTAATTAGATAGCGACATAGTCTCCTTTTACAACACCCTTCATACAACCTATGCCACCCACGGTGTCACGACCCGACCCCGGGCTCGCGACTGGTGCCCTACCTGGGCACCGTTACAGGTATACATCAGAGATAATCAGCGGAACATACATAAATTTAACAGGAAATAAATAACAGGCAAGCCGATAAGGCCACCTTCCAAGAATATACACGTAACCCAAAAAGCAGTTACCTATTTTTTTTCATTACACAACCCAATCCACAAGATATGACTACAGACCTCTAAGAATTTGACATAACAACTGTGACGGGACAGGGCCCCGACATACCCTTGAATGTACATAAATCTACAACCTCAGGGAACTGTACCAAAATGCAAAGCCTCCGAAATAATGGAGCTTTCCAACCAGCTGAACAGTGATCCTAAGAATGAGGATCAGCAAGCTATGTACCTCAACCTGCGGCATGAACGCAGCCCCCCGAAGGAGGTCAGTACGAAATATGTACCAAGTATGTGAAACTGAAAATACTGTAATGAAATCATAACAGTCTATATAAAGCTGGAGACATGTATGATAACCAAAATGACAGTACACTGTGCCTTGCCGAAGTGAAAGTAATGAAAGTCAGTTTTACCTTTTAAAGACTATTTCAACACATGAACAATAGTCACACCAGGGCTATGGACACAAGCCCTCAAATATCAAAGCGTGCCCGTGGAATCCCCCATCACTGCCGACAGCTGTAATTGTAAAATATAACCATGTGACGCGCCCGTGGCATCCTACCTCACTGTCGGCGTACACACATACAATACATATATATATCCCCTTCCCGTGGAATCCCCATCACTGAAGCGGTAGTAAGTGTAAAATACAACCATTTGACGCGCTGTGGCATCCTACCTCACCGGCGTACATATACAATATATATATATATATATATAAATATATATATATCATGCCCGTGGAATCCCTCATCTCGGGTACATGACTTCATGGAGAGCTAATCCATGGGGTAATAATCGTATATAACATGGTCGCATGCCGCGGAATCCCTCATCGTATAAGCATGGCCATGGGGTAATAAAACAAATCCGGGAATCTAATCCGCCTCCTGGTTGCATGCCCCGGAATCCCTCATCGTATAAGCATGTCGAAGGAGTAATAAAAACAATCCGGGAATCTAACCCGCATCCTGGTCGAATGCCCCGGAATCCCACATCGTATAAGCATGTCCAAGGAACAATCACAATGGAAGCATACCCGCGGAAGCCTCCATCACCGCTTGCACGCGTCAAGTAAATTCACAACAAGACAGCCGGCCCTCCAACTGAGAGTCACGGCAGCGTAAACATATAATACTTGCACTCAAGGCTATCACAAGCAAGCATAGGCAAGCTCACAAAATCTTTAGACTTCATTTTATATACTCAAGACACTTTTCGTTTTACATAAAAATCCGGGAATTTAACCCAAAGTACTACGTACTTTAATTCTTTTCAAAAGACTCATTTTCATATAAAACCCCAAGATACTAACACCCGTAGTATCAAGGCATGTCTACATTTTAAACAAGTCACTACATTTTTAGAAATACATTTCTAGGCTTCTAAATCAAGTGACCCTTACTTTAAAACTTTAACCAATTGATACCTTTAAATCAAATTGCCCTTCCTTATTTCAAGTCATTTCTTTGTTTACCTTACTAGAGAAAACCATTCTTCTAACCTTCCATAAAGTTGTTATAACCAACTTCCCATAAAGCCGTTATACTAACTTTATGCCTTAGACTAATTCTTTCTTTTTTTTATAACCAAGAGACTTATACTTTCGAATCAAGTTACATAACTTTCAAAATACTTCAAGTCTCTTAACTTTAGAAATCAAGTTTCTTAACTTAGAATATCAAGTCTCTTTAACTTAGAATTTCAAGTCTCTTAACTTTAAAAATAAAGTCTCTTAACTTTAAAAATAAAGTCTCTTAACCTTTTAAGAATTCAAGGTTCATGGTCTTAAAACTTCATAACGTAAACTCTTTAATAATAAGTAACATATACTTTCATGCGTTGTGAATAGGTTATACTTGTTTATAACGATCTTATTAAAGCAGCCATGATCTAGAAAATGTAATACAATTTAGTTTTATCTTAGTTACTATGCAGATGGAGAATTCTACTCATTTTAATATAATTGATTGTCGATACATTTTCTTTTATTAACGCTGCAATGGCTTGTTCGATACTTATTCTCATTCGTGCAGTAAATTAGCAAAGTCAACTCGACTCCAAATACTTCCTAACGACTCTTACCAACATCCCCCATAAGACTTGGTAAGAACTTAGGATAACTTAGACATAACTTTTCCATAGAGTAAATCAACATACATACCTCTTAACTTCTAAGAGTAGAAGGAATCATGAAATAACACCACATGTATATTTCATAAATAGAATCATGCCAAAGGAAGGAAGAGGTTCACATACCCCGCGACGATTATCGATAAGTAGCAAAATGCTCCAAAGTACTTCAACCTTGAGCTATTCCATCCTTTAAGTAGAATACGTTACTCGTAGTACTTCAACCTATATTAATCATAACATGGCTATCAACTCCTCACTTTAACGTAGAATCATAATAAGTGTAAGGTCTCTTATTCTACGGAAATTCGGGCAGCACTTACTTTGTTTCTACGTACTTTCCCACCTTTTTCAAAGCCCGAAAATCAATAACCAAACGCCACATTTAAGGCCCAACAATTCAGCAAATACAAAGGGGATTACACGCCTAATAGGACGTGTAAAATTCTGCCCCACAATCAATATAAAACTGTCCAATAATTCCAAGCCATATTCGACTACAATGTCACACCAATTATCAATTTCCTTTCAATTCCTTTTTCAATCCAAGTTGTTATTCCAACATGTTACATACATAATAACAATTACAACAACTATAAATCCTTTCTTCCTTAGCATGCGACGATTGTAACTACCGTCCAAATTGATTACAACATTAATGGCTAACTTGTCCATTTTCGGTTTTTAACATGTCGACATGATCCAAATCTTTTCAAATTTCAATCTATATATATCACATGCTCATATCAACTACTATAACATGTAATCTTTAATCACAAGAAGAAGATGAAGATTTTACCTCAATAAGCCCTAATAAAGTCCAAGCGTAAAAGTCGATCCTTAGCAACTTTTAGCTCCTCTTCTTATGTTACAATCCGCTCCAAGCACTCCTTAGAAGCTCATGAAGAACTCACCTTCAAGTTCCATCTTCAAAGTTGAAGAACACCTTAGGTTTTCGCCTTGCGACTAACGTAAAAACGTCGTTTTTCCGGGATCTTTCTATTGAGATATCCTTAGAATACCCCTAGGAACCTTGGGTTAAAGTCTTGTGAATTATGAAACACAAACTAATTTTTTTTGTGTGGGAACTAGCACAAAGCCGAGAGCACCATTAAGCTAGCTCAAAGTTTTCTCAAATTTTTCTAAGTGTTGAAGACTTGACTTGCACTAGTGTAGTATATATAAAACAATGAAGGGTCAAGATTATAACACTTGTGTAGTCTTAGATGAAGAGATTTAAATATCAAGCCAAGTGGGCTCTTGACTTAGTCAATTATCTCAAGCTCTTAGCTTGCAAGACTTAGTCATCTATACTTTGGTCAAATGACCATTTTGCCCTTGGCATATTTCGAACAAGCCTAAGTAGGGGGGTGACACGTATCGCCCTCCCATTCGTCCATAAAATTTTGTAACCCTTGTGGGCCCCACAAAACGTAAAATTTCTCGGGTGGGCCCTACGTGACCAAATCCGTTAAATACATTTCCACAATGATAATAAATTCTATACTCCTCAAATAATGCATTTTGAGAATCTAATTCTCATCAATGAACATTTTTCCTTTCCGACGTTCGGAAGATTTTCCTTCGGAAAAACAATTCTTTCTTTCGTACCAATTTTCAAGTCTTGTGTTCTCGCGTTTATTCTCTTATTCATGTCCTGAAATTACGGGGTGTAACATTCTTCCCCCTTAGAAACATTCGTCCCCGGATGTTCTTTCGGAGTCCAATCTAATTAGATAGCGACATAGTCTCCTTTTACTACACCCTTCATACACATATGCCACCCATGGCCACATAACAATACTCATACTAAAACGTCAACCTGAACTCCAAGTGTCGATGTCGTTCATCTGTATAAAGCTTCTGCTGCCTCCGAGCTTACTAAAAATCTTTCCTGGATAAGCTTCGCCTTATCCACAGCCCGCTGAATCAAGTCTAGGCCAATTATCTGAACCTCGCCTACGTGGAACCAACCAAACGACGATTCTACACTTTCTTACTGGTTGTATTCCTTCCGTACCTCCAACTTACACTAGCATACTTACATAACCTCCATACCGATTCTGGCCTCCAATCTTTGGAGTCACATTATTAAACAATATAAGGCCATTTCCGGCTCTCACGACCCGGTTCTGGCGGAACGCGTCCACTAACCCGTAAAACAATTAACTAGACTTGGGCCTTGCACCCTCGTGACCCTGTCACGTAGCGGAACTACTACCAACTGATCCCACTCCATTTCAGGCTATGGGGCGACCCGTAATAGGTCTTCAACCCGACCCACCATCGCACTCAACTCTTACCCTTAGTCTGAATAAAATCCTATTGCCTGAGAAGGCCTTATATACCTAAGGTCTCGGCGATTATCAATATTTTTAGGCTCGCAATTTCCATGCTTCAATCCTACCTTATCAGTCCCCCCATAAACGGGTACAATAACTTCTCATAAAACCATAATCGTGTCGTCTTGACCACAACAACCATTACTTACTCCATACAGACCACATTCGTACAATTCTCTTAAGCCTACCACGCAGCTTAATCTATTAACATGGCATTCCGTTAGGTTCCTTAACATGACTTCTTAAGGGTTCACTACCCTATCAGACAACTCAATATTTCCCAATTATCTCAAAATAAAACATAAGACCTTGGCGAGAATTCATCGACTGTTTCATACCTTCCCGGTATCTATATAGCCCTTATCAAATCCTGTTAATCTAAAATCATTCTAGGCAACACGCGTCTGACCCTCATACATAACTCCGTATAGTTGTATGTCATAATACCAACTATACTACAATCATTACCAACCTGGATACGCAATCCACATAGTCCTTCCTGGGTCATTGCTGCCTTTCTCATAGCTGCAATAAACATAACTCGTTAAGGAGAGACGACCCTAACAACACAGCTCTATCGCACGATCTCAGAGTGAGAAGAATGAAAACCAATCCTAAATGTCCCGCAACCTCCTGATTATAGATGTGGTGCACAACACACCGATAATCAAGACTCTACTAGACACGGTCTGTAGACACTTTCCGAGGACTAACTGCTCTGATACCACTTTTGTCACGACCCGACCCCGGGCCGGCTACTGGTGCCCTACCTGGGAACCCTTACAAATATACATCAGAGATAATCAGCGGAACATACATATATCTCATAAGAAATAAATAACAGGCTAGCCGATAAGGCCACTGTTATACCCCGTAGTTCTGACCCTACGTATGAGAGCGTACGAAAGCATGTAAGACTTAAAATTTTCAAAGGATAGGTTGACAGATTATTCCGGACGGGTTTTAGTCAACTTTGAGGCGGGTTATAACCCGATTCATTGAGAATTCCTAAGTGTTTCAAAGGCCTAGGGCATAGTTCGTGGAGTCTAGATTCCAACGCAACCAACCGTTCGTCGATAGGACGTCGGAGTAGAAAGTTATGAGAGTTACAAGTTCGACGCAATGGACAGAATGCGTTTCGTGCAAAGCGCGTGGGCGGCGCGGATGCGGTCGCGGCGCCTAAAGTACGAGGGTCGCTGAAGTTGCAGCGCCGCGCCAGGATATGAGTGCCGCCAAAGTTGAAGAGGTTGCGGAGGTTTCAGCGCCGCGCGCCGGAAAGTGGCCGCGGCGCGGAAAGACTTAGGAAAAGTCAGATTTTCTTTTAAAAGACCTTGGGAGGGTGACAAGTGTCCCCCCCATCTGATTTCTTGCATGCAATATATTGACCAAGTCTTCAAGACTTGGTCATCTTCCAATTTCTCTCTCTCTCTAAAGCAAAAGCTCCTCCTTCTCTACATTTCCAAAGGAAATCCAAGCCTAAGAAAATCTGAAAAAAATTAAGAACAAAAAAGGAAGCTTGTGGCTAGCTTGTGGTGGTGTTCTTGGCAAGGAAGCTAGCAAAATCTTTGGAATAAGTTTGGCTAAAACTTTAAGGTAACATTTCTTCCTTTAGAATTAGTTCTAGTGTTGCATGCTTAGAAGAATGAACTTGTGGTAGTAAAATAATGCTCTTAGAGTCATTGCATGCTAGAAAATGTGGTTTGGATATGAAGAATGGGTTAAGAAGAGATTATGAGCATGTTGTAGCCTAAAAACTACCTTAGAACTGTTAAGTGAATTGTTGTAAACTTATGGGGCAGAATTTTACACACCCAAGTTTAGGTGTGTAATCCCCTTTAAAATGTTGGATTGTTGAACCTTAAATGTGGTGTTTGGATGATAAATTCGGCCTTGAGAAAGGTGGCAAAGTGAGTAGAAACAAAGGAAATGCTGCCCAAATTTCCATAGAATTTAGTGACTTTGAACTTGGATTGTTCTACATTAAGATTAGAGGTTAATAAACGTATCATGACTATTATAGGTTGAAATATTACTTGCGGTAGTTTGGACTTGGCAAGTGGATTGACCAAAGAGGTATGTAGAGCTTTCCTATCTCTTGAGCATGATTAGATATAACTATGTAGTACGGTAGACGTACAAGATTTGGTATTCTTACTTGTTTTAAGTATATAAAGACTTGTGTCGTTTTAAGAATGTATAAGTCCCTTAGTTAGGGGAAAAGTGTAATGTTACTAACGTGAAGGGTTAATATAACAACTTTATGGGAAGTTGGTTTATTAGCTTTGTAAAAGGTTAATGAGAAGAGATTTACTCTAAGTAAGACAAGTAAGGACAAATGATTTGATTTATGAAAGGCAAATTGATTTTAAGGCATCAATTGCCCAAGAGCTTTATGTATGAAAAAGAGTCACTTTTAAAAGAATTGAAGTATGTAGTACTTGGGTTAAATTCCCGGTTTTCTTTTATTAAAGATATGATTAAGTGCCTTAAGTAAACTAAAATGAGAGGGTATATGAACAAGACTAATAAGAAGTTATAAGTTTTCTTAACTTATTTATGATGACAGTTTGAGCTAGGGTAAGAGTATATCTGAGGGGCAAGCCCCAAGATCGTTATACCACCTTCTCCAGGGTAAGAGTATGTCTGAGGGGCAAGCCCCAAGATCGTCATACCACCTTCTTCAGTGTAAGAGTATATCTGAGGGGCAAGCCCCAAGATCGTTATACCATTGTTTCACAGAAGAGTATATCGAGGAAAGTCCCCAAGATCGTTATACCATCCGCTGGGTAGAGTATATCCGGCGGTAAGTCCCCAAGATCGTTATACCACCTGCTCCGTGGATTTGCTACCCATGATGCGAGGAATACCTCACGCGAGTCCTTATGGGCTTACGCGGGTGAAATAGTCCCACGCGGTAGTGCACCTATCACGAGGAATACCTCACGCGGTCCACAGGACTATGCGGTGAAATAGTCCCGAGTAGGGGTGCTTATTGATACTACGGGCGAGTACCTGCTTTGATCCTAAGGCCCTATTTTATGCAGTATTATATATATATATTTGTCACTCTCATTGTTAGTAAGGCACAGTAAAAGGTATTTTATTGTCTTCCAGGACTCCAGCTTACTTTTAGACTTATGATATTTTCATTACAGTATTTTCCAGCTTTACATACTTGGTACATATTGTGTACTGACCCCCTTCCTCGGGGGCTGCGTTCATGCCGCAGTGGTAAGCAGATTGAGGATCCTCGTTCTTATGATCACTATTCAGGTGTCAGAAGCTCAATTACTCCTGAAGCTTTTATATTGGTACGGATATTCCCTGATGCTATAGGTATTTTACATTCGTGGTATGGCGGGCCCCGTCCACGCTTGTTATCTTTAGAGGTCTGTGGTCACATGTATGTTTTGGGCTATAAGAACCGGTTGTACTGCTATACTTTGTTTAAGTATGTTTTATGGAAGGCAGCCTTATCGGCTGGCCAGTGATGTTTACCCTTTTTTATAAGTTATGCGTTATGTATGTTTATTGCTATTCTCGACATATACGGTGGTACCTGGTAGGTATCGATTCTTGCCCCGGTTGGGTCGTGATGACCACCTTCCAAAAAATACACGTACGAAAAGCGGTTCCTCTTTTTCTATTCTTTACACAACCCAATCAATCCACAAGATATGACTACAGACCTCTAAGAATTTGACATAACAACTGTGATGGGACAGGGCCCCGCCATACCCCTGAATGTACATAAATCTACAACCTCAGGGACTGTACCAAAATGCAAAGCCTCCGAACTAATGGAGCTTTCCAACCAGTTGAACAGTGATCCTAAGAATGAGGATCAACAAGCTATGTACCTCAACATGCGGCATGAACGCAGCGGCCAAGGAGTCGATGCGAAATATGTACCAAGTATGTGGCGAAAATATCAGAATGAAATCATAACAGTCTATATAAAGCTAGAGACATGTATGATAACCAAAATGACAGTACACCGTGCCTTGCCGAAGTGAAAGTAATGAAAGTCAGTTTTACCTTTTAAAGACTATTTCAACACATGAACAATAGTCACACCAGGGATATGGACACAAGCCCTCAAATATCAAAGCATGCCCGTGGAATCCCCCATCACTGCCGACATCTGTAATTGTAAAATATAACCATGTGACGCGCCCGTGGCATCCTACCTCATCTTAAGACACATACAATATATATATATATATATATATATATATATATCCTCTGCCCGTGGAATCCCTCATCACTGCCGACAGCCGTAAGTGTAAAATATAACCATGTGATGCGCCCGTGGAATCCTACCTCACTGTCGGCGTACACATATACAATACATATATATATATATATATATATCTCATGCCCGTGGAATCCCTCATCTCGGGTACATGACTTCATGGAGAGCTAATCCATGGGGTAATAATCGTATATAACATGGTCGCATGCCCCGAAATCCCTCATCGTATAAGCATGACCATGGGGTAATAAAACAAATCCGGGAATCTAACCCGCCTCCTGGTTGCATGCCCCAGAATCCCTTATCGTATAAGCATGTCCAAGGAGTAATAAAAATGGAAGCATACCCGTGGAAGCCTCCGTCACTGTCGGTACGTCCAAGTAAATTCACAACAAGACAGTCGGCCCTCCAACTGAGAGTCACGACAGCGTAAACATATAATACTTGCACTCAAGGCTATTACAAGCAAGCATAGGCAAGTTCATAAAATCTTTAGACTTTCATTTTATATACTCAAGGCACTTTTCGTTTTACATAAAACTCCGGGAATTTAACCCAAAGTACTACGTACTTTCATTCTTTTCAAAAGACTTATTTTCATATAAAACCCCAAGATACTAACACTCGTAGTATCAAGGCATGTCTACATTTTAAACAAGTCACTACATTTTTAGAAATACATTTCTAGGCTTCTAAATCAAGTGACCCTTACTTTAAAACTTTAAGCAATTGATACCTTTAAATCAAATTGCCCTTCCTTATTTCAAGTCATTTCTTTGTTTATATTACTAGAGAAAACCATTCTTCTAACCTTCCATAAAGTTGTTATAACCAACTTCCCATAAAGTCGTTATACTAACTTATGCCTTAGACTAATTCATTCTTTTTTTAATAACCAAGAGACTTATACTTTCGAATCAAGTTACATAACTTTCAAAATACTTCAAGTCTCTTAACTTTAGAAATCAAGTTTCTTAACTTAGAATATCAAGTCTCTTTAACTTAGAATTTCAAGTCTCTTAACCTTTTAAGAATTCAAGGTTCATGGTCTTAAAACTTCATAACGTAAACTCTTTAATATTAAGTAACATATACTTTTATGCGTTGTGAATAGATTATACTTGTTTATAACGATCTTATTAAAGCAGCCATGATCTAGAAAATGTAATACAATTTTGTCTTATCTTAGTTTCTATGCAGATGGAGGATTCTACTCATTTTAATATAATTGATTGTCGATACATTTTCTTTTATTAACGTTGCAATGGCTTGTTCGATACTTATTCTCATTCGTGCAGTAAATTAGCAAAGTCAACTCGACTCCAAATACTTCCTAACGACTCTTACCAACATCCCCCATAAGACTTGGTAAGAACTTAGGATAACTTAGACATAACTTTTCCATAGAGTAAATCAACATACATACCTCTTAACTTCTAAGAGTAGAAGGAATCATGAAATAACACCACGTGTATATTTCATACATAGAATCATGCCAAAGGAAGGAAGAGGTTCACATACCTCGCGACGATTATCGATAAGTAGCAAAATGCTCCAAAGTACTTCAACCTTGAGTTATTCCATCCTTTAAGTAGAATACGCTACTCGTAGTACTTCAACCTATATTAATCATAACATGTCTATCAACTCCTCACTTTAACGTAGACTCATACTAAGTGTAAGGTCTCTTATTCTACGGAAAATCGGGCAACACTTCCTTTGTTTCTACGTACTTTTCCACCTTTTTCAAGGCCCGAAAATCAATAACCAAACGCCACATTTAAGGCCCAACAATTCAGAAAATACAAAGGGGATTACACGTCTAATAGGACGTGTAAAATTCTTCTCCACAATCAATATAAAACTGTCTAATAATTCCAAGCCATATTCGGCTACAATGTCACAACAATTATCAATTTATTTTCAATTCCTTTTTCAATCCAAGTTTTTATTCCAACATATTACATACATAATAACAATTACAACAACTATAAATCCTTTCTTCCATAACATGCGACGATTGTAACTACCGTCCAAATTGATTACAACATTAATGGCTAACTTGTCCATTTTCGGTTTTTAACATGTCGACATGATCCAAATCTTTTCAAACTTCAATCTATATATATCACATGCTCATATCAACTGCTATAACATGTAATCTATAATCACAAGAAGAAGATGAAGATTTTACCTCAATAAGCTCTAATAAAGTCCAAGCGTATAAGTCGATCCTTAGCAACTTTTAGCTCCTCTTCTTATGTTACAATCCGCTCCAAGCACTCCTTAGAAGCTCATGAAGAACTCCCTTTCAAGTTCCATCTTCAAAGTTGAAGAACACCTTAGGTTTTCGCCTTGCGACTAACGTAAAAACGTCGTTTTTCCGGGATATTTCTATTGAGATATCCTTACAATACCCCTAGGAACCTTGGGTTAAAGTCTTGTGAATTATGAATCACAAACTAAAATTTTTTGTGTGGGAACTAGCACAAAGCCGAGAGCACCATTAAGCTAGCTCAAAGTTTTCTCAAATTTTTCTAAGTGTTGAAGACTTGACTTGCACTGGTGTAGTATATATAAAACAATGGAGGGTCAAGATTATAACACTTGTGTGGTCTTAGATAAAGAGATTTAAATATCAAGCCAAGTGGGCTCTTGACTTAGTCAATTATCTCAAGCTCTTAGTGTTATACCCCGTATTTCCAGAGTATGTACGTGAGGGCGTACGTACGAAAGTTTAGCTTTAAAGATAGGCATTGGACGAAAATACTTGGGCACAACTCACTAAAAGAATCGTTTTCCGACGAAATGATTTACTAAACTTGCGAAGGGAAAATTCCGGCTATGTCATTTATTATTTTTGCGGATTTTTCCGAGAGACGAAACATTGTGGACCAACGAGAGGGCGACACTTGTCACCCTCTAGTTGGCGGACTTGAGGCGGAAATGGGACGAATTGGATGGCCTTTTTTGTCAAGTAGTTGGTAGGATATTTTGTGTAGTAGATGGATAAGGACACTTGCCCAAATCTTGACCTTACACTTGCCTTGCACTTGGCATCATCTTGGCCATTGGTTGGCCATGGCTTGACCTATAAATACCCCCCTTAAGATGAAGAGTTCTTCATCCACAAATCTTTCTCCAAGTCTTGAAAATCCTCCCTCTCCTCATGTAGCCTTTTCGTCCAAGCCTTCTCCCCCCTTTGAGTGAAGCTTAGCCGAAGCACCCCCCTCGCCTAGCCGAAACCTACCCCCCCGCCCTGGGTGGAAAAGTTGTGTTCCAAGTGGAGTTACTATACCAAAATACCCTAGCCCAAATCCCAGATAGTATTTAGTAGAAGTTGTTGGAAACTTCTAAGGGTTCTGGAGCTATCGGAGCGCAAATTAGGAGCTAAACCTCGCTCAGATCGACGCTTATACTTGGATAATATTGGGCTTATCGAGGTAAATAAACTTATCCTTCTTTTGTAATTAAAGAATACATACTGTAGAAGTATAGGAATAAGTATAAATACTTAGAAGGATATTACAGAATAGAATTGAACTGTTATCACAGTAGAATGGTATAAAAGAAGAATAATTGAACTGTACTCACATAGATCGTTTTTACAAAGATCGTATAGCTTACCGGTAGGGAAGTCGCCCAAATTTCCATAGAATAGAGAACCTCTGCTAGAGCTTTATACAAGATACTAGATGTTGATAGACGTATTTGACTGATTTAGGTCGATACTCTGCGCGCGACATATTCAACTTGGCAGGTGGTGTTCGCCGAGAAGGTATGTGATTCTTCCTATACTCTTGAGCATGATATTTTTAAATATATATATATAGTACGGTAGACGTACGTGTGTTAACTGAGTAATAAGTACGGCAATGTCTTTTGACTTAAGCCTGAATAATAATTACGGCAATGTCTTTTGACTTAAGCCTGAATAATAAAGATCTTCAAGCATTTCAAAAGAATACTGAATCATTTTTAACAGAAGAGAAACAGTTGGTTTTTAAACAAAAGCTTAAGAGTTATACTAGCTTTATGGGAAGTTAGGTATAACAACTTAAGAAAGATAAAAGGAATCATTTACTTGTTTGTTTATAAAAGCCTTGTATTGATTTCTCTTAAGTGTAGTAAGATTGTTTGATAAGTAGACATATTATGATGCTACATGTGTTAGTGTCTTGTAATGTTGTGAAAGGGGGTCATTCTTTGCGCTTACGCTGCTAAACTAAGTCCGCTGTATCGTTATTATATCACCTACCCTCGACTTGTTATACCGAGGGCTTGCCACCCTTGACGCGGTCTATACGGCCTATGCGCTATGTGACTACGCGGAGTCGCGGGAGTTCCGGATTGATCATTCCGGTGTTTGAGCCCGACGCGGGATGCCTATGCGATGCGTGACTACGCGTCTATTGAGACTATGCGATCGCGGAGTCCGTGAGGTACCGGGTTAGCTACCCCGGCGCGAGGAATACCTCACGCGGTCTGGCGTGACTCCATGCGGATCGCGGAGTCCGTGATTAGGCACGCATAATGATACTATGGGCGCTGCCTTGCTTCGATCATTCGCGCCTAGAAAAGACCTACATAGCTTTACCTATTATCGTTTTGTTTGTGATATGGCATCGTGTGCAATTGAACTGATTGTATTTGCAAATGGTTTTAAATACTTTGATTTCATTTAAAGTACTTTACGCTTTCACATACTTGGTACTGTATCGACTCTCGGGGGCCGTGCCATGCAGGTGGCAAAGCAGTGCTAGATCCACATCCTTAGGATCTTTGCTTTGGTGTCTGAGCTCCATCTTCTCCGAGGCTCTACTTTGTATGATCTCCTGTATTGTAGATAGTTTTGTACATTCAGTGGTATGGCGGCCCTGTCCCGCCATAGTTGTTTACTTCCTGTAGTTCAGTAGTCCTATTGTACATACTGGGATGTAATCGCAAAACTTGGTTTATATATATACGCCGAAAGGCAAGCTTTTCATCGATAAACTGTGTCTCATTTACAATCATTTCATGTCTTGTTTTATATTCCACGATTTCTCCGATATATGACTACTTGGGTGCCGGGTAAGGCACTACCACGCCCCGAACGGTCGTGACAAAAGTGGTATCGAGCGCTTAATCCTCGGAAAGTGTCTACGCACCGCATCTAGTAGAGTCTTGATTATCGTGTGTTGTGCACCACACCAATAATCACGAGGCTATAGGATATTTAGGATTGGTTTCATTCTTCTCACTCGAGATCGTGCCTTAGAGTCGTGTTATAAGTTGGACCTCTAACGATTCCTTTCTCATAAAGCTTATGCCTCCACGTAAGGCAACCCGCCCGGCGGCAAGGCGAGGAGTTGCTAGTAGGACACCGAGAGTTACGAGGGCTCGTGCCCGCCTATACCCGAGATGGCGAGTTCCATGACGCCGCCGCCCCAAAGAGACCACAAGACTGCACCTCCCGCCCCACACCGGGCGGAGGAGTTAGGGTACAAGGAGATGGCCCACTATTGGCTAGGATTGTGGCGCATACGAGGACAGCCGGATGCGCAGCCGGCCCAGCCGTACTCCGTGGTTCACCCGAGGCGTATAGTTTGAGGCTACGAGATTTCCGAGTCAGAGCCCGCCAGTAGTTTTACGGTCGAGGCCGAGGATGATCCGCAGGAGTTCATCCGTCGCCACAGAGAATTATGAGAGTGATCAGGCGCCGAGACCGAGTCCGTGATCTCGGTTCGCGTCGGCCGCGTGATACCGCATCGATTGGTTTGATTCGCGGAGCTTTCCGAGGAGAGCACGCACCTCCGCAGATGGGATGAGTTTTCGAGGCTTTTCTCACGCACTTCTTGCCTCCGCAGATGGCGAGGGCACGCCGACGATTTTTGTTCCGAGGCGCAGAGGCGCACGCTAGGGAGTACAATGTCGAGTTCGATTCTTTGGCTCGATATGTCCTCGCGCTTAGTAGCATACATGAGGACCGTACACCGCCACGCCACCGGCTAGATGATTATATGGCCGAAGTCTTGCGCGGGTGTGTCTCTTCATCCGTACATGGACATTACCCGCATGCGTGCTCATGCACTTGATGCGAGGAGCGCAGAGACCGACGCAGTCGATGATATCGAGATCGTAAGGCGCCAAGACGGTTCTTTTTGGTGGTTCTCGGTGGACGCCAGTTAGCCTAGATTTGCACCCCACCACCGAGAGCACTCCCACATCATCACAAGACAGCAGAGTATTCGGGGCGTGTCGTGGCCCCGTGACTTCGATTTCCAGGTATCGCGGTGCTAACCGATCGAGGTCCGCTCGCGTGTCCGCTGTGGTAGATTCCATTCGTGGAGCCGTAGTACTACTCAGGAGCTTGCTATACTTGTGGCCGCAGGTCATTATGCGAGAGTTTGTCCGACCGGGGCGGTGGTAGGCTCACCACGGGTTCCGCTGCGGCTCATCATCTCCTACAGCTACACGCCCGAGGCGGTGGTACTCGCGACCAGCAGGTCGCGGCAGAGGTCGTGGCACGGTCTCAGCTTCTAGCGGTCCTCGTAACCGCATTTATGCCTTGTCCACCGGGCAGATCGTGAGGCCTCACCGATGTCGCCACTGTACCTTATCGCCTCCGATTATAATGTATGCCTTGATAGATCCGGTTCTACTGGCCCCATATATCTCCCTTATTGCTAGTAGGATAGGGATAGAGCCCGAGTCCATAGACCCTTTCGAGGTAGCTACGCCAGGGGTGATCTGGTAGCTCTGGCGGGTATATAGGGCTTGTCCAAGGACCATATACGCCGACTCAGCCGACTTGATAGAGTCGACATGACCGATTTCGATGTGATCACGGGTATGGATTGGCTAGCTTGCTACGCCAATGTAGACCGCAGGAGAGAGTGTTACGGTTCCAGCTTCGAGGAGCCGGTTGTTGGAGGGAGGAACATCAGACGCTGGCGGGTAGGTTTATTTCTTACCTCGGCTAGGAAGATGGTGCGAAGGTACATCTACCATCTCGCTCGGTGTTTGATAATCGAG
Organism: Przewalskia tangutica; assembly: GCA_029844215.1. Taxonomy (NCBI): domain Eukaryota; kingdom Viridiplantae; phylum Streptophyta; class Magnoliopsida; order Solanales; family Solanaceae; genus Przewalskia; species Przewalskia tangutica. The sequence goes on along the minus strand of CM056736.1, from coordinate 26,316,805 downwards.
GTCAGCAGCGCGATTTTCACCGCCCAGAGTCGAGAGTTCCCGCACGTGTTTCCAGACGACTTCCTCGTATCCTCCGCAGGGAGATAGAGTTTTGTATCGACAGATCGCTGCACACTCGCCTATTTCCATTCCGCCATACGAACGGCACCTTCCGAGTTGAGAGATTTGAAGGGCCACCGCGAGATTTGGCCGGAGAAGCGGCTTCATCGCCTAGTGTTTCCCCGGGAGCGCCAGATTGTTCGTGAAGAAGAAGGACGGACGCCGCGCATGTGTTGATTACAGTGAATAAGGTGACCATCAAGAACAGATACCCTTCCTGTGATTGATGATTTGTTCGACCAGCAGGTGCGAGATGTTTCTCCAAGATTGATCCGCGATCGGGCTATCATCAGTGCACGAGTCGAGAGGCGGATGTCCCTAGGATCGCATTCCGACCCAGACGCATTATGAGTTCGTGGTCATGTCTGGTTGACCAATGCTCCGCGCAGATTCATGGATTTGATGAACCGAGTGTTCAAACCATTTTTGGACACGCTTGTGATAGTGTTCATTGATGATATCTTGGTTTATTCTCGCCAGAGCGAGAGCACGCGAGCATTTGGCGACCAGGCCGATAGCCCCGACTGATAGCTATACGCCAAGTTTTCCAAATGTGAGTTTTGGTTAACTTCGTGGCTTTTTCGGGCATATTGTCGGTGATGGCATTCGAGGATACGACCAAGATCGAGCGCAGACTTGGCCTAGACCACTACTCCGGCAGAGGTTCGCAGCTTTCGGGCCTCGCAGTTATTATCGGCGGTTCAGAGAGAAGTTTGCTTCTATCTCGCACCATTGACTAGCCGACTCGGCGCGCTAAGTTTCAGTGGATCGATGCTTGGAGCGTGGTTTCCGCCATCGGGCGAGTAGATCGACGACCGCCTGCTTTACTCTTCCGCAGGTCCAGGTTATGTTGTGTATTGTGACGCACAGCGCCGGGCTCGGTTGTGTGTTGACGCACTGGTAAGGTTATAGCATACGATCCCGACAGCCTTAAGCATGAGAGGAACTACCCCACCCATGATTTGGAGTCGCGGTGATTCACGCCAAGATCTGAGGCACTATTTGTATGGGGTTCATGTGGATATTTATACGCACTCACAAGAGCCTCCAAGATATCTTCACCAGAGGAGTCGAACTTACGGCGCAGACGTGGTTAGACTTGCTTAAGGATTACGATGTTGATATCCTATACCACCCGGAAGGCCAATGTTGCGTACGCCTTAGTCGTAGGTCGATGGAGCCTATCGATGTGCAGCAGAGAGGGACATGGTTCGTGATTTGCATCGCTTAGCGAGCCTCGTGTCCGCTTGATTGATTCTGATAGCAGGGTTCGAGTTCGCAGGTTGCCGAGTCTTCCATCGCCGGCGAGGCAAGAGACAACAGCTGAGGATCCGGCTTGATTCGCATCGCGATACCGCTCTTCGTGATGGGAAGCGGTCCTTTGAGGTAGCACCACGGGTGCTAAGGTTCGAGGCGTTGTGTGTTCCGATATTTCGTGACTTCGCAGGTTCTTGGGAAGCACACAAGCGTTTCTATCCATCCGTGGTCGACCAAGATGTACCACGACCTTAGATCCAGATATGGTGGGATGGCTTGAAGAGAACGCTGCAGAGTTCGTAGCTCGCCCGTGTCACGCAGTGAAGATGAGCACCGCAGGCCCGTGGATTATTGCAGACGATAGAGATCCCGACCTGGAAGTGGGAGGTGATCAACATGGACTTTATCACATGATTACCTCGCACTCCGAGGAAGCATGATTCTATTTGGGTTATCGTCGACATGCTGACGAAATCAGCCCACTTTATTCCCGTCAGGACGACTTTTTCGGCTGAGGATTATGCCAGACTTTACATTCTAGAGATCGCCGATCGCATGGAGTCCCTATTTCGATCATATCGATAGAGGAGCCCGCCACGCTAACTTCGGAGGTCCTTCCGTAGGGTTTAGGGACGCAGTGAGCTCGAGCATCGCATTCCATCCACGCATGCATCGGACAAAGCCGAGCGCACTATCCGCACTTCGAGGATATGTCGCGAGCCCGTGTTATTGACTTCGTGGTAGCCGGAGGATCATTTGCCTCAGTTGAGTTTCATGATAATAATAGCTACCACTCCAAGATTCGATGGCGCCATGAGGCCTTGTACGAGGAAGTGCAGACGCCGATAGCTGGTTCGATGGGCGAGGTACGCTTAGTGGGACCGCATTTGGTGCAGCAGCAGTGGATAAGGTGAAGCTTATCCAGAGCGCATCGATACCGTAGTCGATGTGGTCATACGCAGATCATCGCTGCCGATCCGGAGTTCGAGGTTGATGATTGGGTTTTCTCGCGCGTCACCCATGGCGGTGTGATGAGATTCGGAAGAAAGGGGAAACTCACCAAGGTACATCGGGCCCTATCGATTGTCCGCAGGTAGGCAAGGTTTTACGAGATGGATCTGCCGTCCGATCCGAGGCAGCATCCGTGTTTCATGTTTCTACGCCGAGGAGATGTATCGGATCCATCTAGGGTACACCCGATTGACGATGTCCAGTGACCGGCGGTTATCGATGAGGAGATTCCCATAGCGATAATCGATCGTCGTGTTAGGCGCTCATGACCAAGGACGCGGGCTTCCGCCAAAGTCTGTGGCGAACGAGCTCGTGGCGAGATGACGTGGGAAGCAGAGGAGGACATGAGGCAGAGGTATCCTCACTTATTCCCCACACCTCCATGTAACTTACTTTCCTACTTGCTGGTTTTAATTTTCGAAATTGTTAAGTGTTTTATCAGGCTACGCGTGGCACTTGCGCATCGCTTAAGCTTTTTCGTTAATCGCTCAAAGGAACATTCGGGACGAATGTTTCTAAGGAGGGGAGAATGTTATACCCCGTATTTCCAGAGTATGTACGTGAGGGCGTACGTACGAAAGTTTAGCCTTGAAGATAAGCATTGGACGAAAATACTTGGGCACAACTCACTAAAGGAATCGTTTTCCGACGAAATGATTTACTAAACTTGCGAAGGGAAAATTCCGGCTATGTCATTTATTATTTTTGCGGATTTTTCCGAGAGACGAAACATTGTGGACCAACGAGAGGGCGACACTTGTCACCCTCTAGTTGGCGGACTTGAGGCGGAAATGGGACGAATTGGATGGCCTTTTTTGTCAAGTAGTTGGTAGGATATTTTGTGTAGTAGATAGATAAGGACACTTGCCCAAATCTTGACCTTACACTTGCCTTGCACTTGGCATCATCTTGGCCATTGGTTGGCCATGGCTTGACCTATAAATACCCCCCTTAAGATGAAGAGTTCTCCATCCACAAATCTTTCTCCAAGTCTTGAAAATCCTCCTCTCCTCATGAGCCTTTCGTCCAAGCCTTCTCCCCATTCGAGTGAAGCTTAGCCAAGCAACCCCTAGCCTAGCCGAAACCTACCCCCTCCCTCGTAGAAAAGTTGTCTTCCAAGTGTAGTTACTATACCAAAATACCCTAGCCCAAATCCCGTATAGTATTTAGTAGAAGTTGGAAACTTCTAGGGTTCTGAGCTATCTGAGCGCATAAATTAGAGCTAAACTCGCTCAGATCGACGCTATACTTGGATAATATTGGGCTTATCGAGGTAAATAAACTTATCCTTCTTTGTAATTAAAGAATACATACTGTAGAAGTATAGGAATAAGTATAAATACTTAGAAGGATATTACAGAATAGAATTGAATTCTTATCACAGTAGAAGGGTATAAAAGAAGAATAATTGAACTGTACTCACATAGACTGCTTACAAAGAGATCGTATAGCTTACGTAGGGAAGTGCTGCCCAAATTTCCATAGAATAGAAAACCTCCGCTAGAGCTTTATACAAGATACCTAGACGCTGATAGACGATTTGATCGATATAGGTCGATATTCTCACGCGACATATTCAACTCAAGGTGGTTTTCACGAGAAGGTATGTGATTCTTCCTATACTCTTGAGCATGATATTTTAAATATATATATAGTACAAGAGACGATGTGTGTTAATCGAATAATAATTACGGCAATGTCTTTGACTTAAGCCCTAATAATAACTACGCAATGTCTTTTGACTTAAGCCCTAATAATAAAGATCTTCAAGCATTTCAAAAGAATACGGAATCATTTTTAATGTAAGAGAAACAGCTTGGTTTTAAACAAAAGCTTAAGAGTTATACTAGCTTTATGGGAAGTTAGGTATAACAATTTAAGAAAGATAAAAGGAATCACTTTGTTTGTTTATAAAAGCCTTGTATTGATTTCTGTTATGTAGTAAGATTGTTTGATAAGTAGACATATTATGATGCTACCCGTGTTAGTGTCTTGTAATGTTGTGAAAGGGGTCATTCTTGCACGGCTTACGCTGCTAAACGGTAAGTCCGTTGATCATATTATATCACCTACCCTCGACTTGTTATACCGAGGGCTTGCCACCCTTGACGCGTCTATACGGCCTACGCAGTTTATGTGACTATGCGAGTCAGCGGAGTTCCGTGATTGATCATTCCGGTGTTTGAGCCCGACGCGGGATGCCCATGCGGTCCGCGTGACTACGCGGTCTATTGAGACTACGCGATCGCGAGTCTGCGAGGTACCGGTTAGCTACCGACGCGAGAATACCTTACGCGGTCCGCGTGGTGACCTATGCGATCATGGAGTCCGTGATTAGGCACGCATAATGATACTACAGCGCCGCCTTGCTTCGATCATTCGCGCCTAGAAAAGACTCATACGCTTACCTATTATCGTTTGTTTGTGATATGGCATCGTGCGCAATTGAACTGATTGTATTTGCAAATGGTTTTAAATACTTTGATTTCATTTAAAGTACTTTACGCTTTCACATACTTGGTACCTGTATCGACCTCCTTCGGGCTGCGTTCACGCCAGCAGTGGCAAAGCAGTGCTAGATCCACATCCTTAAGATCTTTGCTTTGGTGTCGAGCTCCATCTTCTCCGAGGCTCTACTTTTGGGTATGATCTCCCAGACAGTAGATAGTTTTGTACATTCAGGTATGGCGGCCCCGTCCCGCCATAGTTGTTTACTTCTCAGAGGTCTCAGAGTCCTATTGCATACTGGGATGTAACTGCAAAACTTGGGTTATATATATATGCCGAAAGGCAAGCTTTTCATCAGATAAACTGTGTCTCATTTTACAACTGTTTCATGTCTTGTTTTATATTCCGCTGATTTCTCTGATATATGACTACTTGGGTGCCCGGGTAAGGCACCAGTCACGGGCCCCGGAACGGGTCGTGACACTTAGCTTGCAAGACTTGGTCATCTATACTTTGGTCAAATGACCATTTTGCCCTTGGCATATTTCGAACAAGCCTAAGTAGGGGGTGACACGTGTCTCCCTCCCATTCGTCTATAAAATTTCATAACCCTCGTGGGCCCCACAAAACGTAACATTTCTCGGGTGGGCCCTACGTGACCAAATCCGTAAAATACATTTCCACAATGATAATAAATTCCATACTCCTAAAAAATAATGCATTTTGAGAATCTAATTCTCATCAACGAACATTTTTCCTTTCCGACGTTCGGAAGATTTTCCTTTGGAAAAACAATTCTTTCTTTCGTACCAATTTTCAAGTCTTGTGTTCTCGTGTCTATTCTCTTATTCATGTCCTGGAATTACGGGGTGTAACACATGGCCACATAACAATACTCATACTAAAACGTCAACCTGAACTCCAAGTGTCGACGTCGTTCATCTGCATAAAGTTTCTGCTGACTCTGAGCTTACTAATAATCTCTCCCTGGATAAGCTTCGCCTTATCCACAACCCGCTGAATCAAGTCTGGGCCAATTATCTGAACATCGCCTACGTTGAACCAACCAATCGGCGATTCTACACTTTCTTACTAGTAGTATTCTTTCCGTACCTCCAACTTATACTAGCATACTTACATAACCTCCATACCGATTCCGCCTCCACCCGAGTCACTCTATCAAACAATATAAGGCCATTTCCGGCTCACGACTGGTTCCGTGGAACGCGCCCACGAACCCGTAAAACAATTAACTAGACTTGGTCTTGCACTCGTGACTCGCCACGTGGCGGAACTACTACCAACCGATCCCACCCATTTCAGCTGGGCGACCCGCACAGTCCTCAATCCGACCCACCGCCGCACTTAACTCTACCGTTAGTCCAATAAAATTTTATTGCCCGAGAAGGCCTTATATACCTAAGGTCTCGGCGGTTATCAATATTCTTAGGCTCGCAATTTCCATGCTCCAAGCCTACCTTACCAGTCCCCCCCGTAAACGGGTACAATAACTTCTCATAATATCATAATAGTGTTGTCTTGATCACAACAATCATTACTTACTCCATACGAATCTCATCCGTACAATTCTCTTAAGCCTACCACGCATCTTAATCTATTAACATGGCATTCCATTAAGTTCCTTAGCATGACTTCTTAAGGGTTCACTACCCTATCAGACAGCTCATCATTTCCCAATTATCTCAAAATAAAACATAAGACTTTGGCGAGAATTCATTAACTGTTTCATACCTTCCCGGTATCTATTTAGTCCTTACCAAATCCTGGTAATCTAAAATCATTCTAGGCAACACGTGTCTGACCCTCATACATAACTCCGTATAGATGTATGTCATAATACCAACTATACTACAATCATTACCAACCTGGATACGCAATCCACATAGCCCTTCCTGGGTCACTGCTGCCTTACTCATAGCTGCAATCAACATAATTTGTTAGGGAGAGACGACCCTAACAACACAGCTCTATCGCACGATCTCAGAGTGAGAAGGATGGAAACCAATCCTAAATGTCCTGCAGCCTCCTGATTATAGATGTGGTGCACAACACACCGATAATCAAGACTCTACTAGACACGGTCTGTAGACACTTTCCGATGACTAACTGCTCTGATACCACTTTTATCACGACCCGACCCCGGGCCCGCGATTGGTGCCCTACCTGGGCACCCTTTACAGGTAAACATCAGAGAATAGTAGCGGAACATACATACATCTCAAAAGAAATAAATAACAGGCTAGCCGATAAGGCCACCTTCCAAAAAATATACACGTAACCCAAAAAGCAGTTACCTTTTTTTTTCTATTCTTTACACAACCCAATCCACAAGATATGACTACAGACCTCTAAGAATTTTTGACATAACAATTGTGACGGGATAGGGCCCCGCCATACCCCCTGAATGTACATAAACCCATACCGCGCGCGCTGACCTCGAAGTCCGAACGGCACGCAACGCCGCTTTTTGGCGCGGTTCCTCGACGGAGCAATTAATGCCGTTGATGAGTCGCCACCTAATTATTTAGTGAATTAGACACTTAGTTTATTGCAATAAAAATACCGCAATTGACTTCCAATTAATGGTCCGTGAAAGCTATGTGAGATTCTCGATCGTGTTCTTTATTATCCTAAAGGGAAGGGGTTAGGCACCCTTTAAGATCCGCTAACTTGCGGTTATTCGTTCAAACCTAGGTTAATTATTTATTGCCCCTTTTATTCTACGTATTCTAAGCATTTTCATAATTTATAATTAAAATAAAATGCAATACAAAAATAATAAAACTAAAACTTAAATGCGACAAAATAAAACTCCGGGACATCTTTTAGCCCTTTTTAGGCATTCTGCGCAAGATGATCTCCGGGTACCTGCATAAACATTTAGTGAAAGTGTTAGTACTAGAATAATAATTTTAAAGCAATGACAGGAATTTAATAAATAAAGCTAAAAAATAAATAAATCCGTCTTTTGCACAGAGGATGCCTTGAAAATCAGACGGAGATTCCTTCATCGGCCAATATTATTAAAAGCAATAAAATAAATAAAACTTTCATATCCGCGCCAAAACAATAATAGTTTTAAACACGGAGGGCTCAGATATGTAAAAATATAAAGTAGGACAGCTTGTTGCTGCGAGATTTCGCCTTGCCAATCGCATGTTGGTTATCCGGTGTAAGTGGAAGAAATCATCCTTGCCCAGAAAGCTTCATTTATTTTATTTTCCGTCTTTGCAACTGTGGAGGCCTCAAAAATCGACGGATAACTTTTTCATCGGCCAAACTCTAGTATCTGTCCCAATCAAAATATTTAAGTGTAGCCTGCTTTTGAAATCAAATATAGCGAGCATCCATTGCATCAAAACAAAACGAAACTTCTTTTAAAGGAACAAACTTGTGTATTGAAATGTCCAACGAGACAAACCAAGTGTAGTTGACTGTCTTGCCCGAGATGTAACAACAAACATAACAATGGTTGTAAATACGTAATAACAAATCAATATGAAATGGCGTAATTAACGCAAATTCGCCAAAATATAGCAACAAAATTTTAGCAGCAGTGAGCAAACCAAAAGTAACAGTTCATGGATCAAAGTACACAACAAAGTGGCCAAAATGCAGTAGAAACTCAAAGCAAGACAAGAGAAGCGAGTGATGATTCACGAGCCAAAACTCCGGAGAAACAAACCGCAAGCGATTAACAACATCAACAAATCGAGAATATCCACGGCTAAAACGCAAATAGCCAAAAATAGACGAACACAAAAACATAACAGTTGGTTCAAACCAAAAATCCAATCAAACCGTAAGAGAATGGGCTGAGGTCACCGAATGAAGCGATCAATGAAATCACGGATTTTCAAACGTCACGAGTCTTAAAACTCCGCCATAATACTAAAATGGTGCAAAATCACCAACAAAATGTATAAACCGACGAACATAGCCGAGTTTTGCAAACTCCGCCAAATACCAAAACTCCGTAAATCATCCGACAACCAACAACAGAAACCAAGAAATAAAACAAACAAACATCAAAATCGAGCGGCAGGTCCAACGAACAAACGGTTCAGAATCACCCAAAACGAACATAACATAGGTCGCCGAGTTTGTTAAAACTCCGCGACATTCAAAATAATAAATCAGCCCAACAAAAGAGATACAAACTGATATCATTTGAGTTAACAACACGGTGCGCAATGGCGCAAGTGGGTCGACGAGAACAATGGTGGTTTCGACATGGTGTGGTGGTCGATGGGTCTGGTTCGCCGGAGTTAACGACAGTGGGGTGAGGGTTGCGTTAACAGTGGTGTGAGGTTCGCCGGCGATGTGGGGGTGACAGTGGTTCGAAGGGTGATGGGTTTGGTTCGCCGGAGCTTCGAGCTCCGGCGATGGGTACGGCGACGGGAAAGGTGAGAGAGAGGTGTTGAGGGAGAGGGCAGTGGGTGTCGACTGAGGGTAGAAAAATAGGGTGTTCGACGGCTGAGGGAGAAGATAGGGTGGGTGTTAGGCGCTGGGGTAGACAGAAATAGGATGTGGGCTGCTGAGTGTTTGAAAGGGAGAGTGAGAGAGTGACGGTTGAGGGTAGAAAAATAGGGTGTGATTTTGTGTTGGGCGGCTGGGGTTTTCAAAATGGGGGGAGAATGTTTTGTTTTTATAGGGTAGGATTAGGGTTAGGTATTTGGGGGGGGGGGGGGAAATGAAAAGTGGGGTATTGTTTTGGGGGGAAAATGAAAAGTGGTATTTGATTTTAGGGGGGGGGAAATAAAAGAAGGTGTTTGGATGATATTAAAAATAGTGTTGGCTTGGACTGATTCAAATTGTGTCTTGGACTGGACTGGTTTGACAAAAATGCAAGGCTGGTTAATTATTTAAAAGAAAATTATTTAAGAAAGATGCAAGATTATTAAAATTCAAATGCCGACGCAATAATACTAAAATGCAATTTTTAAGACATGTTTAATGTATGATTAAAAGTAAAAATGCGGATGCCAATTAATTATTTAAAAGATGCAAATATTATTAAAATAAAACGACGGTGTAACAATAATAAAAACATAATATTAACGAAGACCTGATGCTTAATTTAAAATAAAAAGATAAAAATGCAAAAATGTTGATTAAAATGCGGTGTCTTAAAATACTTAGAATTGCAACAAATATACAAAAAACGGGTCAAAATTGACTGTCAACACCTACAACCTCAGGGAACTGTACCATAATACAAAGCCTCTGAAATAATGGAGCTTTTCAACCATCTGAACAGTGATCCTAAGAATGAGGATCGCCAGCTACGACCTCAACTCGCGCTTTTAACGCACTTCCAAGGAGGTCGACGAAATATGTACCAAGTATGTGAAACTAAAAATATCAGAATGAAATCATACCTATATAAAGTCGAGACATGTATGATAACCAAAATAATAAAGATATCAGGCCTTGCCAAGTGGAAGTAATGAAAGTCAGTTTTACCTTTTTAAAGACTATTTCAACACATGAACAATAGTCACACCAGGGCTATGGACACAAGCCCTCAAATATCATCACACAGTCCAGTAAGGGTCTCAAACCCACAAATATCAAAGCGTGCCTGTGGAATCCCCCATCACTGCCGACAACCGTAAGTGTAAAATATAACCATGTGACGCGCCCGTGGCATCCTGCCTCACCGCTCGCATACATATACAATACATATATATATCTCCCGCCCGTGGAATCCCTATCATTGTCGATCGTAGGTGTAAATATAACCACGTGACGCGCCTGTGGCATCCTACCTCACCGCTGCGACACATATGCAATATATATATATATATCTCATGCCCGTGGAATTCTCATCTCGGTACATGACTTCATGAGAGCTAATCCACGGGTAATAATCGTATATAATACGCCTGTGGAATCCTCATCTCGTACATGTCTTCACGGGAGCTAGTCCATGGAGTAATAGTACATAACACGGTCGCATGCCCCTAATCCTCATCGATAAGCATGGCCATGGGTAATAATAGCATCCGAATTTAACTCAGATCTCGGTTGCGTGTCCCTAATCCTCATCGATAAGCATGTCCAAGGATCAATCACAATGGAAGCATACCCGTGGAATCCTCCGCCACCGCTTTCACGCGTCAAGTAAATTCATTAACAAGACAAACCCTCCAACCGAGTCACTAAGCAGTAAAATATAATACTTGCACTCAAAGGCTATCACAAGTAGCATAGGCAAGTTCGTAAAATCTTTAGACTTTCATTATCATACAAAGATGAATCTCATTTTATAAACTCAAGGCACTTTCGTATTACATAAAAATCCGGGAATTTAACCCAAAGTACTACGTACTTCCATTCTTTTCAAAAGACTCTTTTTCATATAAAACCCCAAGATACTAACACCCGTAGTATCAAGGCATGTCTACATTTCAAACAAGCCACTACATTTTTAGAAATACATTTCTAGGCTTCTAAATCAAGTGACCCTTACTTTAAAACTTTAAGCAATTGATACCTTTAAATCAAATTGCCCTTCTTTATTTCAAGTCATTTCTTTGTTTACATTACTAGAGAAAACCATTCTTTTAACCTTCCATAAAGCCGTTATACTAACTTTATGCTTTAGAAACTAAGACATCTTTAACCTTTCATAAAGCCGTCATAACTAACTTCCCATAAAGCCGTTATAACTCTTTATGTCTTAGACAAATTCATTCTATTTATAACCAAGAGACTTATACTTTCAAATCAAGTTACATAGCTTTCAAAATACTTCAAGTCTCTTAACTTTAAGAAATCAAGTTTCTTAACTTAGAATATCAAGTTTCTTTAACTTAGAATATCAAGTCTTTAACTAAAAATAAAAATAAAAAAAAATAAAAAATACAATCCATTATATATTAATACTCTAATACCGTCCATTATATATTAATGCAGTCCAGTCCAATGAAATTAGTACAGTCCAGTGCAACGTATCAAACGAGCCCCTAGTGCACTGCAATGTCTACACATTTTTCCTTGTTCACGCACATTTTCGTGTTCGCTTTCGGACCAGTATATTTCGGTGTGCACACATAACTAAGTGATATATACTAATAATTTAATGTTTTAATTACACTAAGCTTCCTTATAATATGATTCAATTGTAGACTCACTCTCTATTTTAAAATCAAATATTTATTTCCTATACTATAAGAATTTTTACACTTCCACCCGTATGAAGTTTATTTGTAATTAAATATGTTAAAATATCTAATTCAACGATAAATTAAAACTCTAAATAAAATGTTTTGCGATGTTTTTATGAAATTTTAAAAAATGAAGATACAAATTTTAACAAACACATTTATTAATGCCTTTGACTAAAAAAGAATAATTATTTGTCAAAAGTTTTATCTTTTTGAAACTCATGAATAGGAAATGATCATAAATTATTTAATAAGATAAATCAACTATTAGTAATAACTTGCTACACTTTAACTATGTCGAAGTTATTTTAATTTTATTTAAATTATAATATTTTGTTTTTCTAGAATTTTTCTTTTTCTTATTTACTCTTCCATTTTAAAATAATCTTACAAATATACTTAGATGAATTATAATATTTTAATTAGATAAAGTTTTATATTATATAAAATATTTAAATATTTTGAAAAAAATAAAGATTCGTAGAGTGTATAAACCTATCGTTTTTATAATATTAAGGATGTAAGTGTTTGATTTTATTTATCATTGTGTTAAAGTGTACTTGTCAGGATGTGAACGATAACGGTGTTCAGACATCACAGTGATAATAAATTAGACTGTGTTCACACTTAAGCCATATATATAACGGATGCGCGTGACAGCAAGAAAACGGATGCGTGTTACAGCAAGAAAATGCTTGTTCCGATAGTTAGTCTAACCCCTTTCCCCATGCTTTGATTCGAAAGCCCTAGCCAGTGATGAATCCCCAGGTATTCCGTGTCTGGTTCGATAGGACCAGGAAGAGAAGACTATTTTTTTCCTCCTCCCTTCAGTCCAGTTTGAACCCGTCCCAACAACGAACACCTTCCTACTGCAAGGTGAGGCTCTGCCCTTCCCCTAGAATCCACTCCGGTATATGAATTCAATTCTTGTTCCACTTGCAAACCCCATTTCATGCGCAACTCTTCGCTTTCCTCACATGGGAAAGTCATCCCCGAGAGGTAATCTCTTCTTTTCGGCATTCTCCTAATATTAGAATCTTTGAAGGATTAAAATCTGTCAAAAACTGTGTTTTCTTATGAATCTCTTGTTTATAAATATTACATCCTGGAGATTTTCTGCTGAAGTCAATGGGATGTTCATTTTCTTTGCTATAGGATATTTTCTACGACCTAACTAACCGGTGGTGGGCATCGAGGGGACTGGTGGTGGAAGGATAAAGTTTAAGAGAAGGTGTAAGCAAAGAAAGCGGCATATGCGAAATTGGTAGAAAATAAGGATGATGTGGAGAAATGGAGAAATAGGGAATTATACAAGATGTCGAGGAAGGAGGCAAAACTACCGGTTATGGCGGCAAAAATGGCGATTTTTGAACGTCTGTATGTGGAATTAGAGAAAAAAGGCGGGGATAAGAAGTTGTACAGACTAGAGGGAGAGAAGGCCCATGACTTGAATCACGTGAGGTGCATCAAGGACGAGCATGACAAAGTACGGGTGGAGGACACACATATTAGACGGAGGTGACACTCTTACTTCCATAAACTCTTGAACGAAAAAGGAGATAAAATATTGCGCTGGAAGATCTGGAGCAATCCGGAAGGTACTGGGATTTTGGATATCGTAGAAGCATTAAGGTAGAGCAGGCTAAGCATGTTGTTCGCACGATGCGCAAGGGACGTGCGACCGGGCCTGAATGAGATTCCAGTTGAATTTTGGAAGAGCGCAGTCAGGGAAGTTTGAAGTGGTTGACTAAGTTGTTTAATGTCATTTTTAAGACGACGAGAATGCCCGAAGAATGGAGGTGGAGTACAATGATTTCTTTGTACAAGAACAAAAGTGACATCCAGAGTTGCAACAACTATAGGGGTATCAAGCTGCTAAGCCACACTATGAAAGTTCGGGAAAGGGTCGTGAAGATAAGGGTGAGAAGAGGCGTTTCTATTTTCGAGAGCCAATTTGAATTCATGCCGGGGCGTTCGACTACATAAGTCATACATCTTATTAGGAGGTTGGTGGAGCAATATAGAGAGAGAAAGAGTGACTTACATATGGTTTTTATTGACTTCGAGAAGACATACGACAAAGTCCCTAGGGATGTTCTTTGGAGATGTTTGGAGGTTAGGGGTGTACCTGTGGCGTACACTAGGGCGATTAAGGATATGTATGATGGAGTCTAGACCAGTGTACGGACAGTAGAAGGAGACTCAGAACACTTTTCTGTGATGATGAGGCTACACCAGGGATCAACTCTTAGCCCGTTCTTATTTGTCTTAGTGATGGATGGACTGACGCGACAAATCTAAGGGGAGGTGCCATGCTGTATGTTATTCGCAGATGATATAGTCTTGATTGACTAGACTCGCAGCGGAGTGAACGCTAAGCTGGAGGTTTAGAGACAGACTCTGAAGTCTAAAGGGTTCAGGCTGAGTAGGACCAAGATAGAATACTTGGAGTGTAAGTTCAGTAATGAGAGCGATCATGAGATAGGTGTGGAGGTGAGGCTTGGTATTCAGGTCATTCCAAAGAAAGGAAGCTTCAAGTACCTCTGGTCTATTATCCAAGGGAATGGAGAGATTGATGATGATGTCACACATCATATTGGGACAGGGTGGATGAAATAGAGGCTCGCATCTGAAGTCTTGCGATAAAAAGGTGCCACCAAAATTTAAAGGCAAATTTTATAGGGTGGTGGTTAAACCGACTATATTGTATGGGGCGGAGTGTTGGCCAGTCAAGACTTCGCACATCCAAATGATGAAAGTTGCAGAGATGGGGATGTTGAGATGGATGTGTGGTCATACAAGGAGGGATATAATTAGAAATAATGATATCCGGGACATAGTGAGAGTGGTCTTGATGGAACATAAGATGCGGAAGTGAGGTTGAGATGGTTTGGACATGTGCAAAGGAGAGACACAAATGCCTCAGTGCGGAGGTGTGAGAGATTGACTATGGACGAGTTCAGGAGGGGTAGAGGTAGGCCGAAGAAGTATTGAGAAGAGGTGATTATACGGGATATGACACAGGTGCAACTTACCGATGACATGATCTTATTAGATAGGAGGTTATGGAGGACACATATTAGGGTAGAAGGGTAGTAGGTAGTTGAGCGTAGTTCTACTTATGCTTACTATCTGGTAGTGGTAGTGTTAGTATTGTAGGTCTGCTTAGCCTATCATACTAGTAGGCGCAGTATTGTTTTATAGGTCCCTGTCATTTGATTTTTTCTGCTATGTGTTTTGTAATGTACTTTGTTTATCTTATTTTCATGCGTTAGTTACTGCTTATTTTTTCTCTCTTGCTTTGATTGTGCTTGTGATTTGTCTTGAGCCAAGGGTTTTTCGAAAACAACCGCTCTACCTATCAAGGTAGAGGTAAGGTCTGCGTACACTTTATCCTCCCCAGATTCCACGTTGTGGGATTTCACTGGATATGTTGTTGTTTAGGAGTTGTTACTAACTGATAGGAGGGAAAGTTTTTTTACTTCATATTTGTTAATACTACATCACTTGATTCCTGCCATTATCCAGTGTTTTGCCAACAGAGATAGTATTATCTCAAGTATTCGCATTATATTTCCCTTGTGCTTTCATTTTTCACTCTATTACATAAATATATTAAAACAAACTGTAACTTTAGGAGAAAATTTCAAGCATCATCACTGAAAGATGCCTGTCTAAATTATGTTTCTTTGATAAAAGTAACAATTTATTGGTATAAGGGGGTCAAAGACCATCCTATAACGAGGTGCCTGTCTACAACGTTTCCAATACATAAAATAATATGAAAGGGGCATGTCTACATTGATAGAGATATAAGATCTAGCATGAAAGGTATCACTGTCTAGTTGTCAAATTCAATCCTCTCTAACATGCGTCATTTGCACAGAAAAACTGTGAGAGTTTCAGAATCTCTTCGACTTGTCCAAGAATACATGCCATGTTTTGGATGCACTGTGTGTCTTTTGACGTAGTTGATGTGCACTTTATCTTTATGGCATTTCCTATATTAGTTAAACAATCAGCAAATGTCTCTGCAATCATCCTCCTTAGATGCTTGAACAATTCTGTTTCATTCTTCTCATCACAACCATTACAGTGCTGCATTATGACATAATTGCTGATTTGATACATCGACTCAGCAACTATGGCTTTGGCCGGCCACTGGAGACATTCACCTTTAAGAGGTTCCATTCATCTTAAAGTTCTCAAGGATCTTAGCTGCCTTCTTATGAAGTTCTTCTAGAGTGACACTTAATGTCCTTTCACCTCTAACCATTTCACGAAGGTCTTCATCTAGCCACCTACAGCAGAGGGAAACAGCTGACCATGTTGCCTCTACTGCTTCTCTTACTTTCTTCAAATTTTCTTTGGTATCCATGACTTGTTCAACAAGTCTGACATACTTGAGACCTTCTTTAACACTGCAGAGCAAGCGTTCTATCATTTCATGAGGTATTTTGGGTAGTGAAATGGCAATGCTTGTTAGTGTCACAACAGGCATCCCCCAACAATTTGGCAGGTCTTGAGAGGTTTGAGTTGGAAACTTGTGGTCCCCACAGAAATTGGCATTTGTATCCTGAAAAAGCTCTTGTAGATGTCCCGATTTCTGTTTCTTTCCCTTCTGAACAAATTTATCAGTGACATCTCCACTTCTTGCCATGTATAATGGAAGTTCATCTTCACCTTCAAGATGCAAAACATAAGGGATGACGTCTTCTGCTGTGCTGTGCTTTGACTCATTGCTGGATGATGCTCTATCTTCTGTATCGTTGGTTTTGTGTGTTTGAACTAACTCCTTGGAAAAATTGAGGCCTGATAAAAGCCGACTAATGAAGACAACTGAAACAAACTGTGTTAATTTGCTAAGTTTCACGATTACAATTTGACCTCTCATAAGAAAAACTATAATGAAATTCTTCATCCTATAGACTAGCTTTCTCCACTTGTGACCCTTGATGTCTGATCCCCAAGGGTTCTTCTTCCACTCAACAAGTTTCTCAAGCCAGTAGTCCTCTACTTTGAACAAAGTTCTATTTATCTGCTGCCCTTCATTTGAGCACTTGATTTTTGCAGCTATGAACCATCTGGCGAGCGGAGCTATTGTACCTATTAATACAGCCGTCGTCTGAATCCGTGCAATTAGACATGTTGCTATCCCATAATCTGACGCAGGAATGTCAGGATAATGATAAAAGTATTTTATCCGGACAGTTGCTCCTGCGAGTATGAGACCGTTTAGACAACATATTGCACAAACAGCAAAGATGTTTTCTGATCGTGCCACAACAAATTGGGGGTTGCTACTATCTGATAAGATACAACTTTTTCTGACAAATTCTTTCAATTCCTCAATGGCAGACAGCTCAAAACACTCAGCAGCAATCAACTCATGCTTTTCTAGGTACTGTTGTTCTAAGTGCTTCTTTGTGGTTGATACAGCCAAAGCTGAGGAACACATTACAAGAAACAGAACACACATACATAACAAGATCGCTATATGCTCAACCTGAGGGGAGAAGATGACTCGCGTGCCTAGTTCAATGGAAACATTTTCAAGAAGGCTCATTACAAGTGTACCCAGGGATGTCATGTTGATGATAATGTCTCTATCATCCATGAGAGCCAAAGAAGGCATGAAATTTGCCATGGTTGTGGAAACCAGGGCAGTACTGCTTAGTTTTGCAAGTTGATCCGGTTTACCAGGCATCGGGTCATTGAGATCCATGGGTAGCTTCACAGCAATGCCTAGCAGTGTCAGTGTTACAGCATTCATCGAGAAAAATTTACATGGAAACCATGCTCTTTTACTTCTGATGCCGAGGATGAGATCAGTAGCCATTGCAAGTGAGCAGATTATGGATATGAGTGTTATATACAAGCCAATCCATGGCATTGGTTCATTATATTTGTCGACATTCCCCATCTATGCCTATATGTATTATCTGTTGTTTCCCAGTAGTGGTGGAGTTTGTGAGATGAGTGAAAGGCTCTAGTGTCTAGTGTACAACAAGCTAACCAATAGAATGCCATAACTTCACCAAGCTATGAAAAAATAGCAGAGTTGCTGAAGAAACTTTCTGTGAATTTCCTGGAATATTTGTATTTTGGCAGTGGTAGTGGGGATGTGGAAGCTAATAGTTGCAGAAAGTTTGAGTTTACTAAATGGTATTTTTCCACGAAAATAAGTATCAATCACCCCCTCTCCCAAATAAATAAATTGTAAAACAAGAATTTTGAGACGAGAAGTGACCAAGCAAAAGAATAGAAAAGACCAATCCAAGTGGAACCTTTAAATTTCTTTCAAATATGTCAACTAGGAAGTACACCATTGATTAATGAAGAGTGTTAACCGCCAAGTTTGGGTGGGGCATAAATTGAATCTATCTTTCTTTAATCAGAAGTCTCGAGTTAGAGTCATTGAAATGAAAATTAATTTAGTAGGACGTGTTCCCTTCTAATGAGACTTGTATGATGCAAAGTTAGTAAATTAGTCGAGCATGTTCCCTCTTGAATATCTTTCCCGAAATTATTGAACTTCTCACGAGTTAGAAAACAGCCACGAGTTATTTTGTTGATGCTCAAGACAAAAGTGACTGCTTACGAGCCGTTAATAGGTAATTAGAATGACTTTATTGTCAATGTTATTTATGTGATTGAGATTGTCAGGATGTCTTAGGAATCTGAAAATCTTATGATAGACCAAAATGCATATGTAACATTGCTAAAAAAGAATTACCTTTCAAAAATCAAATTAACTATTCTACAAATATGTACAAAATATAATTTCAAAAGTTATCTCATGTTTTGAAGCAACATAAAAAAGTTAGATATAATAAATACTTCAACAATAGAATTTGAGTAATGTAACTATTAAATATACATAAGTATACACATGATATACACATATATATTGGACTAGATAATCGGCCAACCCATCACAAGCATTATCACGGGCAGAAGGCCCAGTCTCGGCCATGGCCCATCACGGGCAACAATCCTTGTTGTATATTAGGAACATATATTGTAGTCCCCAGGGACACATACGAGTTGGTAAGTGGCAAAGTGATTGGGGTACAACCCCGACGTCGCGGGTTTGAATCCGTGTGGCGACAGTCTTTACTGAAATATTGCAAGGGTTGTTGCTGGGTTCGTATCCCGTTGGTCCTCTCCCTTCAGGCTGCCACTCGCACATATCCCTCGATTTACATCCCACCTGGCCAAGGGGCCTCTGGTGCAGGGGGGAGGTTTCGCCTTCGGGACTTTCCCCTCATCAAAGGAATGTATATTGTAGTATAATTAGTCTTGTACTATTACCATAATTGTATAGTTAGTCTCCAAATAGAATAGGGTTTTAGATGTATAATAGGAAAAAGATTTTCCTATATGTAACTTGTATATATACCCCATTAATTAATAAGAATAAGAAATAGATTATTTCTTTCATGGTATCAGAAGTCTAGGTTCTTCTCCTTGCTTCCGCAAAATTTTCTCTTCTTCTTGATTTCCGTGCAAATCCCTACCCCCCCCCCCCCCCCCAAACAAAAATTGTCCAAATTTTGTTCTCTTCACTATGACTGATAAGAACATGTTTCACCGTGCCCTAACAATTTCTAACATCAAGAGCGTACTTCCTATTGTTCTTGACCTAGAAAACGTACAATATGGGACGTGGGCAGAGTTGTTTAAAATTCATGCGATGGCACATCAAGTTATTCACCACATAATCCCTCCGGCTTCTAATACGGAAGGTCCTCTGGATCCTAATACGGAGGGTGTGCCCACCAAAGAGGACGATCCAAAATTATGGGTCACTCTTGACGTAAAAGTTCTCAAGTAGATTTATGCAACTATCTCCCTGGACCTCTTACAGACGATTATGAAACCTAACTCTTCCGCTATGGAGGCTTTGAAATAGATTGCGTGATATATTTCAGGATAATAGTCATTCCCGCATTGTCACCCTTGAATAGAAATTTTCTCAAGTCACTATGGAGAATTTTTTGAACGTTTCATCTTATTGCAAATGACTCAAGGATTTGGCGGATCAACTTCGCAATGTGGGTGCTCCTGTTAGCAATAGTCGTCTTGTTCTACAGATGGTTGCAGGTCTGTCCGAGGCCTATAACGGTGTTTCTTCGATCTTGCGTCAAAGTAACCCTCTTCCGAAATTCTATCAAGCCCGCTCCATGCTTACATTGGAAGAAGACTGCTACGGTACTAGCCTCGTCGTCATGATGACGTCCTCCACAAATTCTCCAAGTTTCGATGATCATTCGGGCCAAAATCGTACCCACGATGGCGGAAAAATAATCGTAAAAACAATGGGAAAAATCGAGTGGACAAACGCGGCGGCAACGAAAACGGTAGCCAAAATAGTGAGGTCCGTCCTCACTTGCAGGCTGGCCTCGACCATCGCCCCACGAGTGGGCCCTACGATGGGCCATGGCCCAACAACCCATATTTTTAGGACCGGCAGTGGGCTGGACCGGCATCTTCTAGGCCCAAAGAATACCCCAATAGTCGTGCTTTGATGCAAGATCGGGTAGGGCAACATGATGGATTGCTTGGCCCCAGCCCACACAAGCATTCTCGATAGTGGGACCCACACAAACTGACATTGAAGCCGCGATGCACACACTTGGATTAACTCAACCAGACCCAAATTAGTATATGGACACCGGCGCCACTACCCACATGACATCCGACCAAGGTACTCTCTCGTCTTATTTCAATTTGAGCAGTAATCGTGGTATAATTATTGGTAATGGTAATTCAATTCCAATTCGTGGTTATGGTAATAAAACTTTGTCTCCCTCCCATCCACCACTTATCTTAAAAAATATCATTCATGCCCCAAAATTGATTAAAAATTTGGTGTCTGTCCGTAAATTCACAACTGATAATTGGATTTATGTGAAGGATTTCAAGACGGGGAGATCTTTATCCAATCACACCAAGCCTCGGTTTCTCGAGTCAAGTCATGCCCTCAACTTTTGCAGCTCTTGCTCCTTCCTTGTGGCATGCTTGTCTAGGTTATCCGGGATCGTCTATTTTGTCTGTCTTAGATAAAAACAATCTTATTTCTTGTAAGGGTACGCGTAGTACTCCGAATTGTTAATCTTGTTCATTAGAAAAAAATGTTAAGTTGCTATTTGTAGACTCTAATTCTCATACTTTAATGTCATTTGATATTATTCATAGTGATTTATGGACGTCTCCTGTTATGAGTTCTATGGGTCATCGGTATTATGTTCTATTTTTGGATAATTATTCTAAATTTTTATGGACTTTTCCAATTGCGAAGAAATCTTAAGTTTTTCCATCTTCTTAATATTTAGAGCATTCATTAGAACTCAATTCAAACGGGAAATAAAAAATATTTAATGTGATAATGGCAAAGAATATGACAATGGGGAGTTTCGGGAGTTTTGTGCTAAAAATGGGATCAATTTTCATTTTTTTGTCCTCACGTCTTCACAAAATGGGAAAGCCGAACGTAAAATTCGTACCATTAATAACATTATCCGCACTTTATTGATCCATGCTTCCGTAACCTCATTTTTTTGACATCATGATCTACAAATGGCTACAGATATTATTAACATTCTTCCTTCTAAAGGTTTGACATATTCGTCCCTTCTTCAAATTTTATATAATAAGACTCATTCGTATTCACATCTTAGGGTCTTTGGGTGCTTATGTTATCCACTTTTTCCGTCTACCACAATTAACAAACGTCAGACTCGTTCTACTCCTTGTGTGTTTTTAGGATATCTATCTAATCATCGTGGTTACAAATATTTTGATTTATCATCTAATAAAATTATCATTAGTCATCATGTTATTCTAATGTTTTTAAATCACCCTTACCCCGTAATCCTGTGTCTACTTTAAATGACTCGAATTGGAAAATTGTTATGACTGATGAATATAATACTCTTATTGATAATAAGACGTGGGAGTTGGTGCATCATCCATTTGGTGTTAATGTTATTCGGTCTATATGGATCTTTGCTCATGAAGATAATTCTGACGGTTCTTTTGCGAGACATCGTCTTGTAGATAATGGTAAGACTCAGCAGGTTGGTGTTGATTGTGGTGAGAATTTTAGTCCGGTGGTCAAGCCAGCTACAATCCGCACAGTGCTCAGCTTGACTCTATCGAAATCATGACCCATTCATCAGTTGTATGTAAAAAATACTTTCTTACATGACGATCTCAAGGAGACAGTTTATATGCATCAACCTTTGGGGTTTAGGGATTCTAAATATCCGTATCATGTCTGTTTATTGAAAAAGTCATTATATGGGCTTAAGCAGTCCCCACGGCATGGTATAAGAGATTTGCAGACTTTGTATCGACTATTGAGTTCTCTCACAGCAGGTCTGATAATTCGTTATTCATATATCGTCGTGGTTCGTTATTGGCTTATATACTCTTATATGTGGATGATATTTTCTTGACTGCTTCATCTGATGCATTAAGCCAGTCTATCATGACAATGATTAGTTCTGAGTTTGCTATGAAAGACTTGGGACCCTTGAGTTATTTTTTTGGGATTGCTGTCACTCGTCATGCAGGTGGATTGTTCGTTTCACAGAGAAAGTATACAACTGAGATCATTGAGAGGGATGGGATGTCATCCTATAAGTCCACTTTCACTCCAGTTGATACTAAACCCAAATTGGGTGCTGCAGCTGGCTCCCCCTATGAGGATCTGACCCGCTATCGCGGTCTTGCAGGGGCTCTTCGGTAACTTACGTTCACGCGACCATATATTACATATGTCGTACAACATGTGTGTATGTTTATGTATGATCCTAGGATTAAGCACATGAATGCGCTCAAACGCGTTCTTAGGGACATCCAGGGGACACTTTGATTATGGCTTGCATTTGTATCCTTCGTCAACGTCTACATTTGTCTCATATATCACGCCGATCAGGGGTTGTCACGATACCGCACGCCCACGCCCGCTATCAGATGTTTCTTGGTAATAACTTGGTCTCATGGTCTGCAAAACGTCAGTCAACGTTGTCCCGTTCTAGTGTAGAGGCCAGTATCGCGGGTAGCCAATGTGGTCTCCGAGTCACGTTGTTACGTAATCTTCATTAGAACTTCATTGTCCTATCGAGAAAGCTACCTTGGTGTATTGTGATAATGTTGCCATCTACCTTCTCGAATCCTGTTCAAGACCAACAGACTAAACATATTGAGATGAACATTCATTTTGTTCGAGAGAAGGTAGCTCGTGGAAAGTACGTGTCTGTCATATCCTTTCCAGATATCAAATTGCAGACATCTTTACAAAGGGTCTTCCTTCGGTCATTTTTGAAGATTTCAGAGACAGTCTCATCATACGAAGACCGCCCGCTATGACTGCGTGTGTGTTAAATATACATAAGTATACAGTGTATTGGACTAGATAATCGACCAGCCCATCACATGCATCATCATGGGCAAAGGCCCAGTCTCGGCCATGGCCCATCACGGGCAGCAGTCCTTGTCTTATATTAGGAATGTATATTGTAGTATAATTAGTCTTGTACTATTATCATAATTGTATAATTAGTTTCCAAATAAAATAGGGTTTTAGATGTATAATAGGAAAAGATTTTCTTATATGTAACTTGTATATATACTTCATCCATTAATAAAAATAAGAAAGAGATTATTTGTTTGAGTAACGTCATGTTCATGAACTCGAACAACAACGAAGAGAAGGCTTTATCTTCCAATTCAATAATCTGCCACTCTTTTTCTTTTAACATATCAAATTGACCAGCTTTAATATCATCATTCATTTAAAAACTGAAAATTGTCGTTAACTAATTATGCTTGTCGATTATTAGATCCAAATTGTAAATTCTTACTATTACTTTGGAGCCAAATTTTGTTTTTTTTTTGCATTTTTTTATATTGTTGTCTAAAAGATTGGTGAAAAGAGCACTTTTTGTTGCTGAAGACCTTTTTTGTTTTATTATATTGCCTAAGGAGATATTTTTAATTTCTTTGTTGACTTAAGTATCATTTCCACATACTAATCGTGTATTATTTTCAAGCATTTTGGTGATATTTCTATTTAGCTCGAAATAGAGTCGTCTTTGGACTCGTGCGAAGTGTGCTACAGGGCCTCTGAAAAATGAAAAATTTAGAGCCCATTTTTTCATTTTTTATTAAGTAGTATTAGCCAGAATTTACTGTAAATGTTCATAATTCGCAGGTATTAGTCCAATTAAATGCTCACTTTTACGAATTAGAACATGGCCCCAAAATATTTGAGACGATCCTGGCTGGAAACATGCAAGTTAATTAATTTAAAAGGTGTTACTGATGTTTTTTGATGTTTTTGTGTGGGGGGGATTATTGATAAGTGGATAATTCAATAATAAGGGTCTGTTTGGCCAAGCTTCTGTAAATGTGTTTTTGTTTCTCAGAAGTAGTTCTGCAGAAACTGTTTCTGGAGAATCAGTTAGGGTGTTTGGCCTATAATTATAGAAGTGTTTCTGAGAAACAGAAACAGTTTCTTGTTTGACCAACATTTATGCAAATTTACTAGAATATTCTTTCTAATAGATTTAAAACTATTTAAAATATTATTTTCTATCATATGTTTCTAAAATTAGTATATCTTTACAATTTAATAAAAAAAAAAAATTATTTAATTGCAACATTTAATCAAAAAATAATATTATATTGTACATAAGAAATGTAACGACAATATGATAGTCAATGACTCAAATATGTCAAACCTACCCCCTCCCTACCCCCACCCCATCCTCAAATTTTTATGTCATATTTTTTTTTACTTTTATAAAAAATATGAATTTTTTTCTTCCCCCATTACCCCCGCCCTACCCCCCAACCTCACCCCATCCTCAAATTTCTATTTCATATTTTTGTTACTTTTATAAAAAAAATGATTGAAAATATGAAATTTTTTCTTATCCCCCCGCCCTACCCCCCAACCTCACCCCATCCTCAAATTTCTATTTCATATTTTTTGTTACTTTTATAAAAAAAATGATTGAAAATATGAAATTTTTTCTTATCCCCCCGCCCTACCCCTACCCTCCACCTCATCGCTCTATCCCATCCTCAAATTTATATTTCATATTTTTGTTACTTTTATAAAAAAATTAAAAATATGAATTTTTTCTTACCCCGCTCTACCCCTACCCCACCCACCCTATTGCCCTACCCCATCCTCAAATTTCTATTTCATATTTTTGTTACTTTTATAAAAAAATATTAAAAATATGAATTTTTCTTACCCCCTATCCCCACCCCACCCCATTGCCCTACCCATCCTCAAATTTCTATTTCATATTTTTGTTACTTTTATAAAAAAATTATTAAAAATATAAAAAAAATTCTTAACGACTCCTAAACGACTTATTCCCGAGTCAACGATCTCAGAGGGCAATGTCAGTACTTTACTTTATGTACCCCCACCCACCCCATCCAATTTCTCTACTCATCCTCAAATTTTTATTTCATATTTTTTGTTACTTATATAAAAAAAATATGATTTTTTTCTTACCCCCGCCCTACCCCTACCCCACCCCACCCCATTGCCCTACCCATCCTTAAATTTCTATTTCATATTTTTTGTTACTTTTGTAAAAAAAAAAAAATCTTACCCCCCCCCCTCCGCCCTACCCCTATTTCCAAATTTCTATTTTATATGAGATTAAAAGGAATTTTGTAAAAAGAAAATGGTAAATGGGTCCAAAAAAAATTCAATGAATGAGCAAAAACGGCTTCTCCAGAAGCACTTCTCGAGAAGCACCAAATTGGTGTTTCTGCTTCTCTTCCCATCTAGAAATACTTTTTGGCTTCTGGGAAAAGTGTTTCTACTTCTGAAAAGAGGGTGTTTGGCCAAAGACACCTTCAGAAGCTTGGCCAAACACCACCTAAGATATCTGAGGACGCGTGTGAAATATTTTCTCACTTTATTAAGTTAACTAAATAACATCATTATTCATCATATTTTAAGATTTGAAATTTGTTCTTTAATTTTATTTAGTAATTAAATAACATTTTGTCATGTTTACACCCCTAAGTTGAAAGTTGAATTACGAAATGCCCATAAAATATAAAGGAATATGTTTCTTGATTGTATTTATCAATAATGTACAATATATATAGTAGTACAAAAATATCTAAACTATGTAACTAATCAACCTAATTACAATAGGAAATATAATTCTACCTAAAATAGGAGACCTAATTACAATAGGAATACAATTCTACCTAAAATAAGAGATATACAATTAGTGAAAGAATATTCGAGAAATATTTTATTACACCCCCGTAGTCGAAGCGGGAGGTTCAAAAACACTGAGACTGACTCAAAAATCATCAAATAGTATGCGCAGAAGTCCTTTGGTGAAGAAGTCGACAATATGATATCTGGAAGGAACATGAAGGACACGAACTTGACCACGAGCCACTTTTTCGCGAACGAAATGAATGTCCATCTCAACGTGTTTAGTGCGCTGATGTTGGACAGGATTGTCGGAAAGATATAACGCATTAATATTATCGCAGTAGACCAGTGTTGTCTTTTCAATCGGGCAGTGAAGCTCAAGTAGAAGGTTACTGATCCAACAAGACTCATAGACGAAGTTGGAGACACCCATGTACTCTGTTTCGACACTGAAACGAGATAATGTAAGTTGCCTTTTGGAATACCAAGATAATAGGTTATCTCCGAGGAAAATGCAGTAACCATACATGGAGCGTCTGGTGTCAGGACATCCACCCAGTCAATATTAGAATAAGTAGTGAGACCAGTGAGAGAGGGCCTGTATAGATGTAATCCGAAATGAAGTGTACATTGGACGTATCGTAAAATACGTTTGAGGGCATACATGTGTGCTTCCGTCGGACTGTGCATGTGTAGGAAGATTTGTCGCACGACATAGGATAGTGAGTCGGGTCTAAATATGGAGGGTCGGAATGTTACACCCCGTAATTTCAGGACATGTTTTAAGAACGTACATAAGAACTCAGAAATGTTAAGATTAGAGACTTGTAAAAATTTACCGGAATTATGAAATTGTCGGAAAACGAAATATTGTGACGAATGGGAGGGCGACACGTGTCACCCCCCTTAAGTAGCCTTGGACGAAAATAGCATGGCCAAAAGGGTCATTTGGCCATTGTTAGGATGACAAAGTCTTGCAAGTTGAAGAGCTTGATAATATTGACTTGGTCAATGGGACCACTTAGCTTGATATTTAAAAGAGATGCATCCAAACCACACATTTGTTTTAATCTTGACCCTCCATGTTTCTATATAGTAACACTACTAGCAAGACAAGCTCCCACACTTAGCCAAATTTTCAAGAAACTTGTTCTTGCCATTGTAAAGCTCTCGGGTTCAACAAGAAAGAAGAAGAAAAAAATTCGTTTGTTGTTCTTTAAGCTCCACACTTAAAACCAAGGTTCATGAGGGTATTGTAAGGGTATCTCAATAGAAAGATCCCGGAAAAAGATTGTTTTCGTATTAGTCGCAAGGTGAAAACCTAGTTGTTTTCCTAGGGTTTGATTGGAAGATTAAAGGGAAGTGGTTTGTGATATTCTAAAGGTCTCAAGTGGCGGATTGAAGTGTCAAGAAGAGGATCTAAGTTGCTAAGGAGCGACTTTGGATTTGAAGTTGGGTTAAGACTCGTTGAGGTAACAATCTTGTTCTCTTAAAGTGTTACAAGATTATATATTGTTGTTAGCCTTACATTTTACTAGCATGAAGTATATGTGTTGAAGATTTACAAGTGATATGGATGGTTGTAGCCTAAAATCCGAAATGACATATAAGCCATTTGAAGTTGGATTACAATTTGGTCGTTATTTAGAATCGTCGCATGTTACTTACTTGAAGATTGTAGTAGTTATAATCGATTGCGACTTGATATCATGTTATGCTAACAATTTGGATTGAAAAGGAAATTGGATAAGAATTGGTGTTGTTGTATCTCAAGTTGCCGGATTTACACTTGTAGTTGTATTAGTTTGATATCAATTGTGGGGCGGAATTTTACACGTCTAGTAGGCGTGTAATCCCCTATTGTTAATTGCATTGTTGGGCCTTAAATGTGGCGTGTTTGGTTATTGAATTCGGCCTTGAAAAAGGTGGCAAAGTATGTAGAAACAAAGGAAGTGCTGTCCGATTTTCCGTAGAATTTAGTGACTTTGCACTTATAATATTCTACGTCTAAAGTAAGAAGTTAATGGGCGTATTATGGCCATTATAGGTTGAAGTACTAAGTATAGCGTATTATACTTGAAGGATGGAATAGCTATCAAGGTTGAAGTACTTTGGAGCATTTTGCTACTTGTCGATAATCGTCGCGAGGTATGTGAACCTCTTCCTTCCTTTGGCATGATTCTATGTATGGAATATACATGTGGTATTATTTCATGTTCCCTTCTACTCTTAGAGGTTAAGAGGTATGTATGTGATTTACTCTATGTAAAGGTTATGTCTAGGTTACCCTAAGTTCTTACCAAGTCTTATGGGGGATGTTGGTAAGAGTCGTTAGGAGGTATTTGGAGCCAAGTTGACTTGGCTAATTTTAAGGCACGAATGAGAATAAGTATCGAACAAGCCATTGCAGCGTTAATAAAGGAAAATGTAATGACAATTGATTATATTAAAATGAGTAGAATTCTCCATCTGCATAGAAACTAAGATAAGACAAAATTGTATTACATTTTCTAGATCATGGCTACTTGAATAAGCTCGTTATAAATAAGTATAACTTATTCTCAACGCACCAAAGTATATGTTACTTAATTTAAAAGAGTTTACGTATGAAGTTTTTAAGACTATGAACCTTGAATTCTTAAAAGGTTAAGAAACTTTATTTTTCAAGTTATGGGACTTGATTTCTAAAGGAAGAAATGACTTGATTTAAATATATAGAATACTTGATTTGGAAAGCATGGATTTCTTGATATTCTAAAGATAAGAGATTTTAAATTCTAAGTTAAGAAACTTGATTTCTAAAGTTAAGAGACTTGAAGTATTTTAAAAGTTACATAACTTGATTTGAAAGTATAAGTCTCTTGGTTATAAAAAGAATGAATTAGTCTAAGGCATAAAGTTAGTTTAACGGCTTTATGGAAGTTGGTTATAATAACTTTATGGGAGGTTAAGAGAATGGTTTTCTCTAGTAATATAAACAAAGAATGACTTGAAATAAAGAAGGGCAAATTGTTTTAAAGGTACCAATTGCTTAAGGTTTTTAAGAAAGAAGTCACTTGATTTAGAAGCCGGTAAATGTATTTCTAAAAGGTATTGTGACATGTCTTGAAAAGTAGATATGACTTGATACTACGGTTGTTAGTATCTTGGAAGTTTTATTTGAAAAAGAGTTATTTTTAAAAGGAGTAGAGGTACGTAGTACGTTGGGTTAAATTCCCGGATTTTATATGACTTTATCGCGTCCCAGGAATGGGCCGGGCAGTATACCTTTATGGGCAGACTATATGACATTATCGCGTCCCTGAAATGGGCCGGGCAGTATACCTTTATGGGCAGACTATATGACATTATCACGTCCCAGAAATGGGTCGGGCAGTATACCTTTATGGGCAGACTATATGACATTATCGCGTCCCAGAAATGGGGCCGGCGATACCTTTACGGGCGACTATATGACATTATCGCGTCCCGAAATGGGCCGAGCAGATACCTTTATGGGCGGACTATATGACTTTATCGCGTCGTGAATGGGCCGGCGATACCTTTATGGGCGGACTATGTGACTTTATCGCGTCCCGATTGGGTAGGCGATATAAGCGTCCTCCATAAAGCGGATTATGTTATTATGTAAGGTAAGTAAGTTATATGGTAATGAACTTGATGATTTTCCAAAGTATGCGTAAGAAAGTGACTATAACTTTTATTGAAAAATGGGAAAAGATAATAAGGTACGATTAAGTTCACGAGATGGTAATGACATGGTAGGTGTATTTACCCTTTTTTTTATACCTCTGTCATTCTTTTATACAGATATGATTTGTTTCATCAGACCTTATTTCTGCTCCATATTCTGACTGTTGTTAGACCGACTTCTGGGCTGCTCATGCCCGCAGGTATTAGGTACACAGGTTGGTGATCCTTGCTCTTAGGATCTCGGTTCAGTTTTTGGGAAAAAGCTCCATTTACTCCGGAGGCTTATCTCTTGGTACGGTTTCCCATGAGGTTGTAGATTCATGTATATTCAGGGGTATGGCGGGGCCCTGTGTTACACCCCGTAGTTCCAGAGTATGTATACGAGGACGTACGTACGAGAATACGACATTTAAATTGGAAAGGAAGAAAGATGTGATTTTTCGACGGAAAAGTTTCCGGTTTTTGTGAAGGAAAAAGGTTCGTTAATGGGAATTGGATCTCCAGATTTGGTATTCGGACTTCTGGGATTATTTTAGAAGAATTGGAATTTTATTTCCGGAATTAGTCACGCGGGCCCACGGGAGGATTTACGGTTTTGTGGGGCCCACTTTATTTTCGGATTTTTGGCATTACGGATATTTTCGGAAGATGAAATATTTTGGACCAATAGGAGGGCGACATGTGTCACCCTTAGGTGGCATGTTGGACGAATTGGTGGACAAGCTTTGCCTTGCACGTTTTTTTCATTTTAAAGGCTTAAAACATTTGGTCAAAGTCTTGCAAGATATTTGTGTAGTAGATAGATAAGTGGGGCCCACACACACATGGCCCAATCTAGACCACACACTTGCTATGATCCTAGCCCTTGATTTCTCTATAAATACCCCCCTTGATAGCAAGACTTCTTCATCCCACACTTGAGAGTTTCAAGACTTGAAATACTCCCTCCCCTCTCCTTGTTGTTCTCGTCGATTAGCCCTCTCCCTTAACCAAACTTTGTCCAAAAATTCTTAGACTCTTAAGTGTTCTTCCTTAGTGTATTAGGAAGATTATTAACCAAAAGTTAGAAAAGATTTCACACCCTAGCCCCTAAAGTACCCCCTTGGCCGAGAGCATGGCAAGAACAAGCCTAAGTGTTCTTCACTTTTTGGAGCTAAACGTTGCTCAGGATCGACTTATAATCTTGGATAATTTTGGGCTTATCGAGGTAATGATCTTTGTCCCCCTATTGTAATTGGATATTACATGTTGTAGTAATGTATAGTTGAGTATACTATATGTAGAATGAATATGGATAAAAATTGAACTGTATTTACATTGGACTGTATTTACAGTAGACTTGTAGTATTATTGTGGGGCAGTATTGTACACGTCCGGTTAGACGTGTAACCCCCCTAGAATTGTTGGTTTGCAGCAGCCTCGTTAGAGAGAGATTTCTGTGGTTGCGGAGGGGAGGTGCCGAATTTTCCGTAGAAGAAGGAATCTTGTATCTAGAATTATTCTACGAAGAGATCTAGAGGTTGATAGACGTTTTGTGGCCTTTATAGGTTGAAGTACTACGAGTAGCGTATTCTACTTGAAGGGTGGAAAAGACGAGCAAGGTTAGAGTACTTTGGAGCGTTTTGCTAATTGTCGATAATCGTCGCGAGGTATGTGAACCTCTTCCTATCCTTTCTAGCATGATATTTGTGAAATATATTTAGTGCGGTAGACGCACGTGTGTTTAAAGGAATTTGATTTTCCTTTTGTGTCCTTGACTTGATTCCAAAGTTAAGTGACTTGTTATGAAATATTAAGGACTTGAATTATGTTAAAAAGTTGTAAAACCTCACTCATGAGTAATGGGTGTGTGGTCTTTTAAAGAATAAAGTTATCTTGATTTCGAAAATAAGAATGGTTTTATCATTGGATTTAAAATGATAACTTGACTTATAAACAACTTGATTTTGGGAAAGGAGAAGTAACTTGACTTAAAGGTATAGGTTACTTGTTTTTAAAAGAGTAAGACACTTGGTTTAAAAAGTATATTGCTACTTGACTTTAAAAAGGAAAAAGTGCCTTTGTTTTAAAGGAAGGCATGGTTTTGTCTTAAAATGGTTTAAAAAAAAGGAAGGCATGCTTTTGTCTTAAGATTGGTTTAAAAAGAAGGTATGGAAATTGTTTTGGTTTTACTTTGATGTCTTTTGACTTGAGTTTTAAATAATAAGAATCTTGAAGTATTTCAAGAGAGTTATGAATCATTTTTGAAAGAAAAGAAATACTTGGTTTTAAAAGCTTAAGTGTTATACTAGCTTTATGGAAAGTTAGGTATAATGACTTAAGGAAGATAGAAGGAACGGTTTACTTATTTGTTTATGAAAGTCTTGTATTGATTTCTGAAAAGTGTAGTAAGATGGTTTGATAAGTAACCATGTTATGATGCTACGTGTGTTAGCGTCTTGCGACGTTTGTGTAAGGGGGTTTTCTTGTTGTGCTTATGTTGTTTAACGATAAGAAGTTATGCTGATATTATATCACTTACCCCCCTGACTTGTTATGCCGAGGGTTAGCCACCCCCGATGCGAGGAATACCTACGCGGTCGCGTGACCTATGCGAGTCGCGGAGTTCGGGATGATCACTCGGGTGTGTTACCGATGCGAGAATACCTCACGCGATGCGTGACTATGCGGACTGCGGAGTCGAGTTGATCCGGGGTTAGCTACCCCGTCACGAGGAATACCTCATGCGGACCTATGTGGTCATGCGATCGCGGAGTCGAGGATTAGGCTCGCATAATGATATTATAGGCGATTAGCCTTGCTTCGATCATTAGCGGCCTAGAAAAGACCGATTCGTTATATCTATTTTGCTCTTGTTTATCTTTGTGGCACTATGCGATTAAATTGGTTGTTAAATGCGTATTTGTAATTGGTTTTAAATGTTATGATTTTATTTCAAGATTTTTACGATTTCACATACTTGGTACTTGTTATCGACCTCGCTTGGGCTGCGTTCACGCCGCAGTAGGTACACCGATCGTCGATCCTCGCCATAGGATCACGATCCAATTTTGGGAAGCTCCGTTTCTCGAGGCTTATCTTCGTATAGTCCTGTCGTTGTAGGTACTTACATTCGGGGTATGGAAGAGCCCCGTCCCGTTGTTATTATAACATTCTTAGAAGTGCAGTAATCTTGTTGTGGGCAAGGTTTGTAACAGGATGTAATTCAAGTTTTTATTTATATATACGTAAAGGTAACCGCTTGGTTAGCCTGCCTTCTTATTTCACTGTTTGTCTTTTATGAGTTTTTATTTCACGATTTTCTCTCGATGTTGTATCACTAGGGTGCCCGGTAAGGCACGATCGCGCCCGAGGTCGGGTCGTGACAAAAGTGGTATCGAGCGATTAATCCTCGGAAAGTGTCTCTGAACCGTATCTAGTAGAGTCTTGATTATCGGTGTGTTGTGCACCACACCTATAATCGGAGGTCGCAGGATATTTAGGATTGGTTTCCATTCTTCTCACTCGAGATCGTGCCTTAGAGCGTGTTATAAGTTGGAATCCTCCGGCGTATTCTTTTCACCCGTTATGCCTCTACGCAAGGCAACCAGAGCCCGGGAGGGCAATGCGGTGAGGAGGCTGCGAGTAGAGCAGAGGTTACCGGGGCATGGGCGGTCATTATCCGAGACGCTTCATTCGGGAGTTCGCGACGCCGCTAGCCCTGAGAGAGTTTAGAGCGTGCGGTAGCCACGAGACCACGATACTGAGCCTCTAGTCCTACGGCGAGAACAAAGGATATGAGTTACAAGGAGATGGCCCGATTACTAGTCGGTGGCCGGAATGAGGACGGACGGAGCCGGTGGTTCCGGCAGCACGATGGTTCACCCTAGATCCGATAGTTTTGAGACTCAGGACTTCTTGAGTTGCGATCCACCCGAGTCCTATGGATTGAGGACCGAGGAAGATCATCGAGTTTATTCGGCGATTGCGGTGGATCATGAAAGTGATCAAGACCTCGAGGCATTTCTTACACACTTCTTGCCCTC
The DNA here is from genome assembly GCA_029844215.1 of Przewalskia tangutica. Classification (NCBI taxonomy): domain Eukaryota; kingdom Viridiplantae; phylum Streptophyta; class Magnoliopsida; order Solanales; family Solanaceae; genus Przewalskia; species Przewalskia tangutica. Next base: position 26,282,867 of record CM056736.1, on the reverse strand, counting down.
GCGGATGAGAGCTCGCAAATAGATTTATGATGTTGAGGCGAAGCAGGCGGACGGTTGGGAATACTGATAGAGTTTGACTCATTGGCTCGTTATGTCCCGCTTTAGTGGCGGTACATGGAGGATAGCGTGCACCGATATGTCACGCGGGCTTGACGATTATTTTTACAGAGGTTGTACAAGAGTAGCTCTTGATCGACGTGGACATTGCCACAGACAGCTTACGCCTGCGGCAGAACTGAGGAACGTAGAGATCGACGGATTAACCAAGATCAGCAGAAGAGGGCCAGAACAGCAGGGTCCTTTGGTAACTTTCGAGGCGGACCTTCTCAGCAGCAGACTGGTTATGCGCCTCCGCCAATACAGAGTGGTCCTCCACAGACTTCAGGACGTTCGGGGTATTTAGGAGTTGGTCAGAACTCGGGGTTTCTAGTTCATGATGTGCATAGGTTCTAGCCACCATTCGATTTTCCTCGGTGTTCACTATGTGGTAGACGTCATCCCGAGGAAATGTCGTCTTTTTACTAATGCTTGTTTTACCAGCGGCCGTCAGGGCCATGTAAGGAGAGAATTTCCTAGTAGGAGGGATACAGGTGGGATGACTTAGCCTACCAAGTCAGTTGCGGATTCAGTGGGTCGGAGAGGAAGGGGTGTTAGCCAGAGGAGGCCGCCCCCACCTCGGTATGGCCGTTGTGGTAGGTGTTCTTATGGGGAGTGTCGTACTACTTAGATAGCTTGTTAGGCTTGCGGCCAGCAGGGCCATTTTGCGAGAAATTGTCTAAACAGAGGTGGCGCGGATGTTACGACTCACGCCGGGATCGATGGCTGGTTCATCACCGTCTGTAGTTATGCGCCAGAGGTGATTTGATTAGAGCGACAAAGGGAAAGTGAGGCAGTAGTTACAGAGATATCTTCAGCCCTTAAGAGACTTGTTTATGTCGTTATGGTAGATGCATGTGGAGTGCTATGTGCGGATAACATGGTATTAGGTGTGGATTAGAAATCATGGGTAGTTGAAAAGGGTAAGTCTGGGGACGAGAAAAATTTTGAGCCATAGAATACAGATAACCATGGAGACCTTAGATGCAAGGCCATCTTGAGTAAAGGATTGTACGTTTGATCGTTGTTAGGGTGCATAGTATACGTGGTGTATTTGTGTGATAATTCCATGGGTAATGTGAGATAGAAGTGGTAGCTTTCATGACGTGAATTAGTAAGATTGTTCCGGACCAGGAACGAGAGTTTAGTACGAAGTGGGTCGGGTTGAGGCCATATCGCGAGTCGACCCGAATATGGTGAATACGTGGGTCGGTTGAGGTGGTCCCGCTAGATGATAAGTCACGCGAGTGTTAGGCCCAAGTTTAGGTAACCATCATGCGAGTTCGTGGATGCGTTCGAATAATAGTCGCCGACGAGTCAGCCATCTTGTCTTTTAGTCGGGACGGTTTACTCGGCGGAGGTTATGCGAGATGTTGTATAGAGAAGGTTGTAAGGTCGCACGGTTCCTACTTTTATTTTATAATGACGGTGGAGCCCAGTTTATGGCTATTTCTTTTCGAGGTTTTATCGGTGGTTAGGAACTGGTGAGTCTCGATGTGCATTCACCTCGGGCCGACGGACGAACATCGCATTTATCCGCATTTGAGGACGGAGTTACGCCGTGTTTTGATTTCAGGGGTAGCTGTGAGGATTATTTGCCTCTTGTTGAGTGAGTATTATATAGCTACCATTTTTGTATTCGGATGGTGCCTTATGAAGCCTTGTATGGGCGGAAGTGTAGGTTGCCGGTCGATTGGTTCGATGTTGGCAAGGTTCGGATAGTTGGTCCCTACTTGATTCGCGGGATGTGGTAAGGTGAAGCTTATCCGTAAGAGGTTTTTAGCGACTCGAGTCAGCGAGTCGTGCGGGTGTCGGCATCGACACTTGGAGTTCAGTTGACGGTGGTCTTCTTGAAGGTACCACCGGAAGGGTGTGACGAGATGTGAAGCGAGAAACTTAGCCCGAGGTACTTTGGGCATTTTTCGGTCGTTTGTAGAATAGGCTAGGTTGCTATAAGTTAGCTTGTCGTCAGACTTAGGAGGCGACATCCAGATTCCATGTTGCTATGTTTCAGAAGAGTATCGGAGATCCCTCCAGAGTGTTCCCAGTTAATGATGACCAAGTTAGAGATAGTAACCCCGAGATTTTGGAAACTGAAGCAATGGCAGAAATGTGGTAAGTATATTAGGAAGAGTTCGAGTGTACGAGAAGGGTACAACGAGTAAGGGAAGAAGCGAGCATGTGTTATGAGAATAGAAGTGATCATTTCTTGTGTGAAGAAAGTATCCTTTGGACCATAGGTGGAGCTAATGGTATTGTTATACGATTAGAGGTGATTCTTCGTTGGCTTGGATGTGAGTTTTTGCGCGTATGTGGTATTATGGCCAGGTGCGGCATAATTGGTTTTGTAAGTATAGTAGTGAAGACTATACCAGTGCTTGTGTGATTAGAGACTTAGAAGGAACATTCGGGACGAATGTTTCTAAGGGGGGAAGAATGTTACACCCCGTAGTTCCAGAGTATGTATACGAGGACGTACGTACGAGAATACGACATTTAAATTGGAAAGGAAGAAAGATGTGATTTTTCGACGAAAAATTTTCCGGTTTTTGTGAAGGAAAAAGGTTCGTTAATGGGAATTGGATCTCTAGATTTGGTATTCGGACTTTCTGGGATTATTTTAGAAGAATTGGAATTTTATTTCCGGAATTGGTCACGCGGGGCCCACGGGAGGATTTACGGTTTTGTGGGGCCCACTTTATTTTCGGATTTTTGGCATTACGGATATTTTCGGAAGATGAAATATTTTGGACCAATAGGAGGGCGACATGTGTCACCCTTAGGTGGCATGTTGGACGAATTGGTGGACAAGCTTTGCCTTGCACGTTTTTTTCATTTTAAAGGCTTAAAACATTTGGTCAAAGTCTTGCAAGATATTTGTGTAGTAGATAGATAAGTGGGGCCCACACACACATGGCCCAATCTAGACCACACACTTGCTATGATCCTAGCCCTTGATTTCTCTATAAATACCCCCCTTGATAGCAAGACTTCTTCATCCCACACTTGAGAGTTTCAAGACTTGAAATACTCCCTCCCCTCTCCTTGTTGTTCTCGTCGATTAGCCCTCTCCCTTAACCAAACTTTGTCCAAAAATTCTTAGACTCTTAAGTGTTCTTCCTTAGTGTATTAGGAAGATTATTAACCAAAAGTTAGAAAAGATTTCACACCCTAGCCCCTAAAGTACCCCCTTGGCCGAGAGCATGGCAAGAACAAGCCTAAGTGTTCTTCACTTTTTGGAGCTAAACGTTGCTCAGGATCGACTTATAATCTTGGATAATTTTGGGCTTATCGAGGTAATGATCTTTGTCCCCCTATTGTAATTGGATATTACATGTTGTAGTAATGTATAGTTGAGTATACTATATGTAGAATGAATATGGATAAGAATTGAATCAGATTTACATTGATCGTATGATGAGACTTGTAGTATTATTGTGGGGCAGTATTGTACACGTCCGGTTAGACGTGTAACCCCCCTAGAATTGTTGGTTTGGTAGCAGGCCTCGTTAGAGGATCCGTAGAATAAGGAATCTTGTATCTAGAATTATTCTACGAAGAGATCTAGAGGTTGATAGACGTTTTGTGGCCTTTATAGGTTGAAGTACTACGAGTAGCGTATTCTACTTGAAGGGTGGAAAAGGCGAGCAAGGTTAGAGTACTTTGGAGCGTTTTGCTAATTGTCGATAATCGTCGCGAGGTATGTGAACCTCTTCCTATCCTTTCTAGCATGATATTTGTGAAATATATTTAGTGCGGTAGACGCACGTGTGTTTAAAGGAATTTGATTTTCCTTTTGTGTCCTTGACTTGATTCCAAAGTTAAGTGACTTGTTATGAAATATTAAGGACTTGAATTATGTTAAAAAGTTGTAAAACCTCACTCATGAGTAATGGGTGTGTGGTCTTTTAAAGAATAAAGTTATCTTGATTTCGAAAATAAGAATGGTTTTATCATTGGATTTAAAATGATAACTTGACTTATAAACAACTTGATTTTGGGAAAGGAGAAGTAACTTGATTTAAAGGTATAGGTTACTTGTTTTTAAAAGAGTAAGACACTTGGTTTAAAAAGTATATTGCTACTTGACTTTAAAAAGAAAAAAGTGCCTTTGTTTTAAAGGAAGGCATGGTTTTGTCTTAAAATGGTTTTAAAAAAAGGAAGGCATGCTTTTGTCTTAAGATTGGTTTAAAAAGAAGGTATGGAAATTGTTTTGGTTTTACTTTGATGTCTTTTGACTTGAGTTTTAAATAATAAGAATCTTGAAGTATTTCAAGAGAGTTATGAATCATTTTTGAAAGAAAAGAAATACTTGGTTTTAAAAGCTTAAGTGTTATACTAGCTTTATGGGAAGTTAGGTATAACGACTTAAGGAAGATAGAAGGAACGGTTTACTTATTTGTTTATGAAAGTCTTGTATTGATTTCTGGAAAGTGTAGTAAGATGGTTTGATAAGTAAACATGTTATGATGCTACGTGTGTTAGCGTCTTGTGACGTTTGTGTAAGGGAGTTTTCTTGTTGTGCTTATGTTGTTTAACGATAAGCAGTTATGCTGATATTATATCACTTACCCCCCTGACTTGTTATGCCGAGGGTTAGCCGCCTCGGCGAGAATACCTACGCGGTGCATGTGACCTATGCGAGTGCGGGAGTTCCGGGATGATCACTCCGGTGTGTTACCGACGCGAGAATACCTCACGCGTGCGTGTGACTATGCGACCGCGGAGTCGAGTTGATCCGAGGGTTAGCTACCCCGTGCGAGAATACCTCATGCGGACCTAGGTGGTCTATGCGGTGCGGAGTCGAGATTAGGCTCGCATAATGATACTATGGGAGATCGCCTTGCTTCGATCATTAGCGCCTAGAAAAAGACCGATTCGTTATATCTATTTTGCTCTTGTTTATCTTTGTGGCACTATGCGATTAAATTGGTTGTTAAATGCGTATTTGTAATTGGTTTTAAATGTTATGATTTTATTTCGATTTACGCTTCACATACTGTACTGTTAGATCGACTCCTTCGGGGCCGTTCATGCCGCAGTAGAGGTACACTACCGCCGTCGATCCTCGATCATGGATCACGATTCAGCGTTTTGGGAAGCTCCGTTTCTCGAGGCTTATCTTTGGTATAGTCCTGTCGTTGTAGGTACTTACATTCGTGGTATGGCGGCGCCCTGTCGTCGTTATTATAACATTCTTAAGTGCAGCAATCTGTTGTGGGCAAGGTTTGTAACAGGATGAATCGCTCAAGTTTTTATTTATATATACGTAAAGGTAACCGCTTTGGTTGCTTTGTCTTCTTATTTCAACTGTTTGTCTTTTATGAGTTTTTATTTCCGATTTTCTCGATGTTGTATCACCAGGTGCCCGGTAAGGCACGCGCCCGAGGTCGGGTCGTGACACCCTGTCCCGTCACTGTTGTTATGTTAAAACTCTTAGAGGTCTGTAGTCACATATTGTGGGTCAGTTTGTAAAGGAAAGGAGGCAACTGCTTCAGTTGTATATATATGTCCAGGAAGGTAGCTCTATCGGCTAACCTGTTGTTTTATTTCTGTTGTTTTATTTTATAAGTTTCATGTATGTTCACGATTATCTCTCGATGTATACTGTAAGGGTGCCTGTAGTGGCACCGCCATGCCCGGTCGGGTCGTGACACGGAATCAGTGATGACCTTGAAATTAGTGTCTACTGACGTGTGGGATGGTTTACAATATGTCATGCCTGCACAAGAATCTCTTCGGCATACTTCTTTTAACATATAAATAGGACGCCATAATATCGAGTGACAGAGATTCCCAATAAATAACTCAGGGGGCCTAATTCCTTCATAACAAACTTAGAGAAAAGAAGAGACATAATGAACCGGTGAAGAGCATCAGATGATGTGGTGAGGATGATGTCATCAACATATAATAATAGGTAAGCCATGTCTGTACTTTTTTATAGATGAACAAGGAATGATCGGATCTGGTGTGTGAAAAAACTGATAGACGAGACATAATTGGCGAACCATTGGTACCATGCTCTAGGAGCATATTTCAGTCCATAGAGCGATTTTCGTAAAATAGACACACATAATCCGGATGAATATGATCCTTGAAACCTCTAGGCTGATGCATATATACTGTTTCATGAAGGTTCCCATGTAAGAAGGCATTATTGACATCAAGTTGATGAATAAGCCAAGACATAGATATAGCAATGTTGAGGACGATCCGGATGGTTGGCTTTTCGACCGGGCTGAACGTTTCATAACAATCCACTCCCACCCGTTGAGATCTACCATCACCTACAAGACGAACCTTGTACCTATGAAAAGAACCACCAGAGTTCCTTTTATGTTTAAGAATCCACATAGAACGAATAATGTTAGCATCAGGTGGATGGGGTACTAGGTCCCACGTCTTATTATCAATAAGAGCATTATATTTGTTAATCATTTCGCTTTCCAATTAGGATCGGACAAGATATCCTTCAGATTTCGATGGACATGGTAAGGGACAACTGAAGCAGATAGGTTAAACAACCATTTAGGTTTATGAATTCTGTGCATGGCATGAGTTTTCAATGTCCGAGAGCGTGTATCTGGACGCAGGATGAGAGGGGGGTGTGTCGCGAGACTGAAGGGAAGGGGTGGTCGGACCAGCTGGTCGATGCTCGATTGACCGGGCCGGGATTGGGGCTGGTTCGGATCGTCCCGGCCCACTGGCCAACCCTAGCTGGGGCTATGGTTTTAGACTTTAGTGCTTTAGGTTTATAATATATATTTTATGTGTTTAGGGATATAAATATAAATATAATAAAATTTCAATGGGTTAACATTTAGCAAATTGAGTAATCCTCCCCGGACTGATAAGCCGTTAATTATAAAAATTTAATCGATTTCCCAATTGCTAATCCGATAATTGAATACTAATAAGGCAATAAGCCAACTTTTGGTCACTTAAAAAGTTACTTCAAGCATATTACAGTATTTAAAAGCTACTACATTTAACTATTGTAATATTTTTAAAAAAATATATAAATTTTATTAAACATAAAAGACTAACGTGCACGTTTATGCGTATGGGTAGATACTTTAACCTATGAACCAAACTATTTCTTTAGGGTGAGTGATGTGATTTTTATTGGTGGAATAATTTCATGATTTGATTTTTCAAATCTCTTTTCACTAAAAATACTCATGTTTATATAAATCTAAACTTGTAACTTCTTTCATATGAATATTAATGGATTAAAATTGTCAACAAAATATATACTTTATGTGTAATTTTTCTTTAATAAATAAAGAAGATAAGAATCTGTTTGACAGAAAGCAAGTATTCTTTATATATATATATATAAATAAGAAATAGATATTTAATTTTTTATAGTATTATGAAGTAAATTGATCCGACTTCATATGCAAAGTGAACTCGCAATATTAACGTCACCTCGGGCAGTCTTAACGTGCACGAGTGACCAGTTCACGGTCAGCTTCATTTTCAATACTCTTAAATAAATATTCCAGAAAATAAAAAATCACTTCGCACCAAATTCGAAGACAAAGATTGATCTTTTTCAGCTCTCTTCATTACTGTAAGATTGTTATTCTTTTTTCTTTTTTCTTTTGGGATCATTTTTAGCTAAATTTGATGGAAAATTGTAAAGTTTATGGGGAATTTTGATGTGAATGAAGTTTTGGTTTTGAATTGGTTTGTGGTACACATGCGACTAGGGTTGACTAGTATGATTCGGAGATATGGAAGGTGAAAATTTGTTGAAAGGGTTGTTTCTCAGCCATTGAAATGAATAGGGTTTTTGGTATTCGGAAATTCTTTTCTTCCGTAAAGATCGAAATTTTGGGTGAATTTGTTCAGTTTTATGGATAGGAGTTCTAGGATGAAATGTATTGCAATTGGTGTGTGGTTCTTACACATGCAACTAGGGTTACTTTTCCCCCCCGATAATCGTGGTGTCCACGACATACCTGCCGCCTACCACCAGCAACAGATACCAGTTAACTCTGTTAACTAAGGCAAGAACAGATGGGAAGGAATCACTTAATGTTTTTATCTCTGCTGGGATTTGAATCTGAGACTTCATATTCTTAACACACTTCATTGAACACTAAGCCACACCTTTGGATGCCAACTAGGGTTACTTTTGATAAGGTGGAAGAGTTGACTAGCCTGGTTTGGAGCTATGGAAGTTGATAAACGTCTCATATTGGAGCTGAAATGATATTTTTTATGTAATTGCAGTATTGCTTAACCAGTGGAAATGAAAGGTTTTTTTTTTGGGAGATTTTTAGTAGCTGTTGTTGAATTTTCTGGGGTAGTATTGGTTATAAGCGTCTGAATTTAGAGAAATAGGCGTAAAAATGGAAAATCTTTAGCTGTTCTAGGAAATTATTAATCGATGTTTGCTAAATTATGCAGTTTCCAATTTTCATAAATTGTTTAGAAGGTTTCCTTAATGATGAGTTAATTATTGATAGATTGTTGAAAGCTAAAGTTTGGGCTGTTGAAGACTTTGAGTGCATGGTGGTAACACTGGATTTAACGAAAGCACCATTTTAGTGTTGGTCTGTTCAACATCAATAATACTTACCTATAAAAGAATTGTTATTTCTCCTTAACATTAGTTTATTGTTCAAAGTCATACATCAGAAAAGGATAACACAATTTCAGATCAAACAGTGTATTTGAAGAAAAAGAAGGGAATTTGTAATTAGATGGTTTCGTACCTGTTGAGTATTAGTGTAATTAGGTTATTGGTTCCATCCTTTGAGATGTGGGCGGAAAGTTTCATCAGCAAGAATATAATCTAATGACAGGATGGAATCACCATCTAGTTTTTATGGATATTATGTTCGGGTACAAAATATGCAGTCAAGCATAAGTTGTATTTGCGTCTAACTGTTCAAGCCACTTACCTTTTTTTTTTTCATATTCTAATTGATTACTGTATTTTTTATGGTAAAGTCTTCTCATTTTCGAATTTGGGATGTAGCCGAGTACATAGGAGTGTCCATCTGTCACTTAACAAGTATTTCTTGTAATGCAAGGAATTTTTTTCAAAAACTATCATATTTTTCTGCAGAGATGCTGCTTCATAATTGTGTTGTCGACTAAAGTTACAGAAAGGTTGAATGATGTGTTAGTAACTAATATACTTTGCTTTTTCAATGATGCAGGACAAATTGAAAGTGTGGGAAGATACCGTACGTAAATGTTACCCATGCATTACTGTTCAAGTGGTAATGGTTTTGCACTTGCAATCTATCAACTTCTCTGAAGTAAAATACAGTGGTAAAATTGACCTGTACAATAAGTTTATTACTTTCTATTTTTCACCTTTTCAAGATTCTTGTTCCTTTGTGCATGAGATTATGTTTTTAATTTCCAGCTCGAGCGACAGTTGTAATACAGATAATGCTTTAGATATAAATATTTAATGATATTTGCATGAGGTGCTGATGTGGATGTTATTTTTGCTGGGCAGAGCGGAAGTTCTTCCTCTTGACATATTTATTTTCTCATTCACATTCATTTGTCCTTCCTTATTTCGGTTTTCTTTCTTCCATGTTGATATGTGCATGGACTAGAGTTTCTTTCTTCCATGTTGATATGTTGTTTTGTTCTATGAAACTTCATAAACCCTGCATCCATGTTTTGCATACTGAATAGCCCAGTTTTCTCTGTCAACTCCGCAATGATTTGGTAATAAATTATTTTCCTCAATGCCACACTTCAAAATCTGGTTCTTTATTCAATTCGATTTGAAATCACTACTGATGTTTAGAACTATATACTTTAATGCATATTTGCCGAGTACTCACTATCACTTCTCCTTCTGTATAAATTGTGAGAACACTGTATTTTCACTTGTTTCCGAATATGTATTTAAAGGTCGATGTGGAAGCTTGTGTTATTCCTTTTCCTCTGTTTCAGTCGTTGCTTATCATTATAGGGATGGAAAGATACCCATCAACATTATACATCCTAATTCTCCTGAAAGATTAAGAAGAGGTCTACTTTATAATACAGATTTTAAGTAGCTAGGATGTTTCTTTCCGTGAAGATTTGAAATCCTAGCGGAGGCAGAAACACTAGGGGCCTGTTTGTAAGGCCACCTTGTATATTGGATTTGGGTGTAAACGGGTGTAATACACTGTTTGGCCAGCATGAAATTCGGTGTAATTGAGGGGAGCAATTATACTCTCCATTTGTCAAGGGGGCAAATAATTGGTGGTAGTTACACATGACTTTTCAAATTCTTTCTTTTATCATTTTTAATATTACGTGTCACAAATTGAAACTTATTTACACGTTCATATAGTTTTTTTAATTAGCATTTACTTAAAAAGAAAAGTATATCAACTATGTAATTACACATGTGCAACCAAATATGACATTGGATTACGCCATAATTACATGTTATGGCGAAGAAATAGGTCATAGCAACTGTTATACTACTTAATTACTTGGATGTGCTATTACTACCCTAGTAATTACTCAGTGTCCAAACAAGTCCTAGGTGATTTCTTTCCATCTGCCCTAAGCCTTGATGCACAGAGTTCAACAACTGTGCGGGTGGGAGGTAGCAGGTACCTGGTGTAATAGTCGAGGTCCTTGCAAGCTGGCCGGGATACCACTGCCATTAAAAAAGGAAAATCATGTGTATGTGTGATTAAAAAAAAAGGATTAGATGATGTTAAATACTCTTTGCTATGGTATTTTATCATATGTGCATGGCAGCGTTGTAAAGTTCTACTAGATTGTATATTTATAGAGAGAACATAATGATTAGATCGTACATCTCAGTATTAACTTCCATTCAATGTTGGTGAATGTTTACTACGGAATTAGTTGATGAAGGAATTACTAAAACTATAATAAAAGATATGTTCAAGTGTATGTTTATCTTTTGATTCTTGTGTGCATATCAGGCTGAAGGCGTCCTCGTTCAAGCTTAGTTCACGAAAAACATTAGTGACATATATTCAGATAATTATACTGCGGTGACAGCACAATGGACCCAATAAACGGAGGAAACAATCAAAATAACAATCCTAGTCTTGCCTCAAAGCAACGATTGCGTTGGACCCATGAGCTTCATGAACGTTTCGTTGATGCCGTCGCACAACTTGGTGGCCCAGACCGTAAGTTCTCGAGTTTAATTGTATTTGTGCTACTATCTTCCCTTCCAATCCTCCTTTATACTCTAGAAAGGAAAAAAAGTTTACGAGACAAAAAAATCCTTATTTGGGTTGCTATGGAGGCAGACATCGTTTCCTCTGTTCTTTGAACTATAGTAATGCAGATATGCAGATCATAAATAATTGTATCTTGTCCCATAATTATCCGTGTCTTACATTTTTTCCATTAATAGGTTTTTTACGCTCTCTACATGCTGCGCATAGAGAACTCCTTAATAATAAATAATCACTAACGGAGGTGATATTGTACTTCCACATTTGGGCTTGATCATTTAATTGTTCTGACATTGTTTTTTTTTCTGGTTCAGGGGCTACCCCTAAAGGTGTTCTTAGAGTCATGGGTGTGCAAGGGCTAACAATTTACCATGTAAAAAGTCATTTACAGGTATATATGCTGCAGAAAAATAGTCGGAACCAACTTCTGACACGTGATTTTCTTAAATAATTTTTTTTCATTGTGATGACTGTATCTTTTGCCTGTTCATTCAGAAATATCGGCTTGCTAAATACCTTCCAGATTCCTCGTCTGATGGTAGGAACCTTTAGAATTCAAAATTCCAACTATGTTTATCTCTTAAAGCCTTGAAGAGGCTTAATTCCTTTGAAAAATGTACTCTCTGATACCATTTTTGCCCTCAATTGTAAATGCAAGGGAAAAATTCTGACAAGAAAGAATCAGGAGATATGCTTTCCAGTTTGGATGGTTCATCGTGAGTAGATTTTCGCTGTTTGCTGGTAGATCTGTTTATGAAGTTACAAGATTTCAATGTTTCATAATTTACAGTTTTACACTAATTTGCTGTATACACCTACTAAAGCCTTGCATTCTCCATTCTAATGATCTTACTTTTTAGCTGAAAAATCTTACATGAGAGAGTTTTGCTTTTTTCCAGCACTGGTGTGCAGATAAATGAGGCTCTAAAACTGCAGATGGAGGTACAAAAGCGACTGCACGAGCAACTGGAGGTATGTTCTCCTGGAGCTTCTTGAACACATTTGGAATGCATATAAAGTCTTTGGATAATTAAACTTTTTACCTATTTGAGAGTGTCTTTCTACAGTTGCAATTAAGTAGATGTTAGCCGCCTGTTTTTTTTCTAAATCCTATTATTAACTTTTACTTTTATCTTAAACTTGCCTTTGAAACAAACATGTGTAAGAGAATTGTTTCCCTTCACCATTTCAAAAAATAAATCCATTTCAAGAAGATTATTTCCCTTCTGTTACTTCTCATTAATACATTAATTGAGGCTTAAATTTCTTCCTCTTTGTTTCTTTGAATTTCTCTAGTCTTTAAAACCCGGGTCTTTCGGAAACAACCTCTCTACCTTCACAGAGTAGGGGTAAGTTCGCGTACACACTACCCTCCCCAGACATCAGTTGTATGTTTACACTGGGTATGTTGTTGTAGTTTTCAAATGTTGTCATATCTACTCTATGCTATACGTTGTGTACATTCAAGAAACTCTTTTACTAGTGAGAGCTGACCTGATCTTTGCATTCCATTTTAGAGGAAGACATGTAAAGTAATTAATTATCCATTTTCCTGACTGCAGCACCTAAATTCCCATATTTTGTTTCTGATGGCTGTGGCACATACTTATGGGTATTGACATTGCTATCAAATGAAGTGGCCTTTTTTTCTTCCGAGTTAACAAAATGAAATGGCCTTTTAGTTGCATCTTCGAACATTTCCCTTGAAATCTATCTGGAATTCGTTTCTTTCATCAAAAGCAGTGATATATTGAGCATGCTTTGTGAAATGAGCTGACATTTGTAATACCGATAACTTCATTTTCACTTCATCATATCATGAGTTTGATAAGCAGGAAGTTGTGGGACCTATGAAGGAACACCATCCAACAAGAGTTGTTCCCTTGGAAGTTAGAATTAATTCCAGTAAAAATCCAGGGATTTTGAAGGTTTCTTGTAACCACCTACTTTCCTTCTTACTTTTACAGGTTCAAAGACAGCTACAACTTAGAATTGAAGCACAAGGAAAGTACTTGAAGAAGATAATAGAAGAACAACAGAGGCTTAGTGGAGTTCTCTCAGAAGTTCCTATTTCCGGGGTTACTCCTCCACCAGCAGGTGACAATGGTCCGGATTCCGATAACCGTACTGATCCAGGGATTCCTGCACCAACATCTGAGTCTCCTCACATTGATAAGTCTGTACAAGAACATGCCCTTTCGATCGATCAATCATTCTCCGAGCCTCTTACTCCAGATTCTGGTTGCCGCGAGACTTCGCCAATAAATAGCACTGAAGGTGAAAGGTCATCAAAGAAACAAAGAGTGGGTACAAGTGCAGCATTTACTAAAGCAGATATGCTACTTCCCCACCAGATATTGGAGTCGAGCTTGAGCTCACCATACCAGCAATCAAATCCAGTTTTCCTGGTGAGCGACCAATTCAATCTCTCATCAGGATTGTCTCTTGGTAGTGAAGAACCAAAAGTTTCTGGAAGCAACATGTAGTTACTCCATGTGCAACAGGACTTCAATTCAACTACTATATGTTGTCTGCAAATATATGTTCTCATTCAGTCACAGATGCTACTTTGCTTACTGAATGTACTAAGGTTAAATGTAACTTTATTCTCATGTAATGCTTAACAGCTCTTGCTTAACGACTCTTAACGTTAGGTGTTTTTCATCATTTAGAGGTTTGAAGTTCTGAAGTCTTGCCTGCTTCACTTGCATTCCTTACTGATTCTATGAGGACTAGATCGTCGATAGATCTCACCTTATGTTAGATAAAGCTTGTTGATGGGTCCTATCATAGTGTTATGTTCTTCCAATTTTTTGTTGTAGGACCATAGACTGTACACTAGTGCAGATCAAGAGTTTAGACGAGAGAACTCTACCTATACTTGTTTTCTGCACACATATATATAGGGTACTGTTGGATTTGTGATTTCATTGTTGGGTCTGCTACTCTTTACACACCATATTTCTGGATGGTCCAAGTTTTTTGGTCGACCTACCAAGTGAAGCTCTTCCCTTTACTTTTTCTTTCTTCGGAGTGAATCTCGTGTTCGTTTGAAGTTCACCATATTTATAATTATTATGATGTGTAAAGTTTAGTTCTTTATATGTTTTGAATGCAGTAGGCAAATTATGCTAGACTACAGCATTGGAAAGAACAGGAATTATCCTTCTGTCTCGATAAACCTAACTTCATTTTCTTTTTAATCTTGTCCCAAAAGATTTTGACCTCCTTAAATGAAATTATTTCTCTTGTGCACAATTAAAACTAAGAGAGCCTGATACTCTATTTTTAGTATTGCTAACTCGATTTGACATCTTGCCAACTACTTATTCAACTTTTTAACTATTATTTTAAAGGAAAAATACATAAAATTCCCCTAAACTTTAGCAATTTAACTTTACCGGTGTTTATTTACCCCCTATTTTAAACTCAAGTGAAATTAATACCTCCTTAACATGTGACATGGCAAAGAGAATGTTATTAACTTTTTTGAAGTGACTGAAAAGCAAATATTAACACCAAAATGGTCTAAACTGTACATATATCATCTTCTAATTGGATGACAATTAATTATACTTAGTTTTATTTTTTATTTTAGGTATTCTTTTATCCTTTTTTACTCTCTTTCTTGCTTTCTCTAGAATTTCGGAGTCTCCCCATTTCCCCACCTCCATGCAATTCTCTGTCTTCTAATTGACGTTCTGTTATCCAAGCACAGTACATGACAAAATCACATATTTCCTCAATGATTGTTGTTTTATGGTGAAAATGGTTCTAACCAGAAAAATAATTAGAGATTTGTTTTTATAAAATTTGAAGACAAGTGCGTCGTATCCGATCGAAAAAACTCTCTGGTTAAACCGATAAATAGTGAATATGACTGATAAATGATACACGATAAAGAGCAAGCTAAGATTCAAGTAAGTCAATATGTAAAATAATAGATCTTTTTCTATATTACTTAGAGAAAAGCATTTCTTAGAGAAAATATTGCTAGGGTTATAAAGTGATTAAGATTCCCTCCTAAGCTATCCATTTATAAGACAAGGTTGGAATTTTCAAACACTAAAGTACGAGTGACGTGACTTATCTGACGTTCATGTATGTTGTGGCGCACAGATCGAGATTGACGGATGTGACCCGGATTGGTAGGAGTGTGGAACAGTAAGGATCTTTTAGACCTTCCGAGCCTCCGGACACATGAGCTCCCTCAGGTACACTTTATACCCAATACATATAGTCTACTACTTTTTGGGACCTTTATGACATGATTTAGGGAAGTGGAAGAGTCTTTCGGTCATACCTCATCTTATCTTCCTTATCGAGTAATTTCTTAAACTTTTTGCATCGGCCAATCGATTCACCTTCTCAGCATGCTAGCTCTCCTCGTTAAATTCTATGACTCTTCTGTAAGACATCTCCCCACACTGTCATATCCTCAAAACTCGAGATTCCATTTCTTTTCGATGAAGTTTTTCCCGCTTTTATTCTTTTACATAACTTATATACCCCGCCCTATAATCGAAGTGCCATTTATTTTTTCTCAAATATCAGGACTCTATATGTCTCTGATCAATTTCTGAAAAACTCTCAATTGCTTTTCAACCTTTTCTATAAATCTCCGTTATGTCTTCAGACAACTCTATTGTCGTCGGTACCACCGCCAAGACACAAATTTCTTCTCATAGTGATTCTGATATCTCGATCCACCAAGATCCGATTGGGAGAAGACGACCACCACTAAGTAAGACATCGAAGAAGTAAGCCCTGTCGTCAAGCGCCGCAGGAAAAATAATATATCCTAAAGAATTGGACCAACGATAAGGACCTTGTTGCGCGCGCCACCTCTATCGACTTCATCGTGATCGAGATTGGCCTACTAGCATATTTCAATCCCTCATTCGCAATCATACTTTAGATCAAGTCAAAGAGGATTGCGGCTGGACGGATATAGAGGTGCTTATCCCAAGAGAAGGGAAGAACATCACCTCTCACAGACAGGGTTATTTATT
This sequence comes from Przewalskia tangutica, assembly GCA_029844215.1. NCBI lineage: Eukaryota > Viridiplantae > Streptophyta > Magnoliopsida > Solanales > Solanaceae > Przewalskia > Przewalskia tangutica. The sequence continues at coordinate 26,266,561 of CM056736.1, read as the reverse complement.
TTGTACACACCTATCTCTTCTCGCTGAGGGTGAGTAATTTGATCAGCCCTGTCATTATGGAATTTTGTAGGAGGTATAACTTATGCCTAGTCCAGGTCTGGCTGGCCGTTTGGAGAATGATAGTGTGTCTCCGGTACTTTCTTTGAAAATCGGAGAGGGTTTTACAATTTCCCACTTGATCCGCCTATACTCCCCAAAATCTTCAGAGCTGGGGTTACCCAATTTTCCCGCCGCGACCAAAATTCATTGATTACGAACATTCATGATGACTCCGATCGAGGGTGGATAGAGAGTTATGTCATCATTTCAACTACATACTTAGTAAAGACACCGGAGACTCCCATATCCGAGTAGTAGAACCCCCATCGTAAGTTTAACATATGTATATTTCTCTCTTCTTGTTCCCTTGCTTTCGAACTAGGCCGCTGACCTTTATTTTCCTTGCATTTTCAGCTATGGCATGAAGACCGGATCCGGTGAAGGACATGGCATAGTGGGTCTAAAAAATTTTAGACTCCTTCTCTCCTTCTTTTCATGTGTGAAAGGAGATTTTCTGTGAAGAATAATTAGAAGAGCAAGAACCGTGGCCTTCCTAAAGGATCATCGGTCCAGCCATTGGTAGATGTATCTGATGATCCAGCCGCGGCTATGCAATAAGTCCTTCAAGATGCATCTCAATTGGGCCATAATTCGGGGCGACTCCTTCTATTAGGGCAAACATGACGTCTTCTCGATCTTCCCATTTGACTAAAAGAAGCAGGTCGAATATTCCTAATTAGGATAGTCAAGGTACATCTTTAGCGACTCCAGTCACTCCCCAAGTAGCAACCGATCTAGGGTCTGATCCCAGTGATGGGCGAGGCAGAATCCGCCCAGATCTTCTCCGTAAAAAGAAGACACTGGAAGAGGCTTCTACTACTGGTCTCTTTAGAGAGGCAGAGAAGGCTCTCATGATTGGAATGATACTTTAGGCTCAATACCCGTTACATCTATATTCTTCATCACAAGCAGCTTTCCCATCGACTTCTCAAAAGTGGTCCCCTCCATCACAAGGTCTAACTACTGGAGAGAGACCACTGAGGGTCCTCGAGAAACTCACAGGTGGGTATTGGTAGACATCTTCCCGACTTCAGTACGCAACCCCTCGGCCTACTAGTAGGTTATATTCACCGTCTTGAAGGAATGCCATATCCTTTCTCAACTAGTGAGAGTTCCCAATTATTTGAAGCTACTGGTCACCGAGAAAGATTGGAGAAAAATGAAATCCATCTACGGGGACTGTCTCCTTAATACTGGTGCTCATGTGGCTGCCCAGGTATATGACTGTTTCTTCTTTCCTCAATATTCATTCCTATTGTAGTGTCAACTTATAACATTGGGTATTTTTCTCATTTTAGGCTAGTCATCTGATGATATAGGACCTCCAATGCAAGTTTGTCGATGAGAGAGAGAAGATGGTTGAATACCAGAAGATGAAGGAGCGTCTCCTGACTTTAAAGGTCCAGCTGGTGGCCACGGAAAAGTTGGAAGCGAAGTTGGACTAGTCAGAGCGAAGTTGGATTCATAGTGAAGATGCAACCAAGTTTCATGTCGAGCTTGCAGACTGTAGAAGAAATGGGCTCATCTTCAAGATCATTATGCCACCGTCTTACAAAGGGAGATCGGTCTAGAAGAAAAGGTTCGAACTCTAGAAGGTGAGTTGTAGGTGTGAATGAATGAAAATGTTGTTGCAGAGAAAGGCCAAGCTCTTCTTGATAAGAGGCTTCAGGTCTAGATAGCCCAAAACAAATAACAGTTGTAACTAACAAGTGCCTTTCTGACTCTAATGCTTCCCTCCGGAGTAGCCTGGAAAGAGGTGGCTGGGCTCGACAGATGTAGATGCCCTGATACAAAAGATAAAGATGTAATTTTCTCTAAAGAAGGTTTATTACATATCGTGTCTACATGGTCACTCTTCAAGAAGCTCGAGATGAGATAATTGACATTGATGCCCAGCTCGTCATTGCTCTGTTCGTAGAGGAGACTGCATTCAAAGCATTTCTTGTACAATCCTTGGTTGAGGATCCTACATAGGCCTCTGATAGCGAGGGATGGTCTTCGGATGAGTGGGATGAGGAGAAGGCCTCGGGGGAGATTGGAGAACAACCCCTTGAGGCCCCGATCGATGGCGACAGGGTCGAGCCTGTGAATAATACCGTTGAGGGGGGTGCTTTTAGAGGTTATCCTGCTTTCCCTACTTTGGAATCTCAATGGACCCGGGGCTTTATCTGATGTTGTTGATTCTTGACTATCTTTATGTATTTCTTGCGCTACTTACTGATTGATTTCAATATTTAGCCATGTTTTTCGTCCATTGCCAAAATATTTTTGCATATCTTGATGTTAATGTTACCCTTGCTTTTGGGCCTTTATGCGTGATTGTTTGTTGTATGTGTTCCACACCTTTATTATATTGCAAACCAAAGTTAATTGCTTTTGTCGTATCCTGGCAGCAAAGTGTTCATTGCCTATCACTCTGGTTTTGTTGGTATTCTTTGTTGACGGGGTGTAGAAACTATTCGGTCCTTTGAGGGGGAACTCTTCAACCATATGGATCCTTCCACCCAAGAATCCTTTTACCGGGAACTATGCTCAATATATATTTCAGACGCATATGTTTAGGTACCACGATTGCTATATTTTCTTGCTTTTTATGGATAATTTTTTATATAATCATTTTCCCAATCCGGGCATATTACTTCCGACTTTGTATTTTATAATCAGGAATTATATTCATCTGATTCATTTGTTCCCCCTCTAGTTTGTGCAAACTTCAAATCACATATATATGTGTGAATAAGTTCTAGAGGAGCGGTATCCCTTTCGACGGATCTAAAGAGAGTCTTAATGAGTTTTGCCTCTACGCACACCTCACACTTATGTTGAGGATTTACGTCGATAGACGGCAACAACTCCAACTTTACCAACCTTTGGATAGATTGGTAGTGTACATGTCATAATCTATGATGTCATAAATTAGAAGACTCAAGCAATTAAGAAGAATCTTCAATTTTATTGCTTGTCTGTATGATAAACATAGTGTTAACCTTGAAGAGGCCTTCACATACGAATCCCCTTCCCACAAATGTTCCATTCTTGGTGATTATAGATTTATTGGACTCAAATACTAGCCTAAAACCAGCATTAACCAATACAGGACCTAAAATTAAATTCTTTCTAATCTTAGGGACATGCATCACCTCCTTCAGAGTGAGCTCCTTGCCAAAAGTCATCTTCAGGACCACCTTTCCTACCCCCAGCACGTCAGAGAAAGCGTTGTTACCATGAACAACTTTTTGTTTGTAACTGGCGTATATGTGGAGAAGGAATCTCTATCAGAATAGATATGACGGGTAACACCCGTGTCCATCCACCATTGGGATTCTCTACAAGGTTTGCTTCTAGCACCACCGCAGAAAACTCATCAATCATGTTGTCAAGAAGTGTGTCCTCGACAACGTTAGCCTTTGCCTTGTTTTTGCCCTTCTGACGGCAGTCTTTGGTTATGTGATCAGCTTTACCACAGTGGTGACATTTTCCCTTGAACTTCACCGTTGTCTGGGTCTTGCCATCTTTCTGGAACTTGCGGTACTTGCTTGGGTTTCCTTTGGCGTCAACCAGATTTGTCTTGGCCTCAGCGGGTTGCTTTCCCTTAGGCAGAGACTTCTTATTATCTTCTTGAATTTGGAGTTTGATAATAAGATCTTCAAAGGTCATTTCCTTTGTCTTGAGTTTTAAGTAACTCATAAACTCATTCCACGATGAAGGTAACTTTTCAATCAGTGATGCAACAAAAAACTGTTCATTTTCATACCCTCCAAATCCAGGCAATGTAAAATCATTTGGAATTCCTGGACTTGAGACATCACTGTCTTGCTATCCACCATTTAAAATTTCAAGATTTTCCTAATGATGAATTTCTTCGTACTTGCATCTTATACGTTGTACTTCTTCTAAAGCTTCTCCCACAACTCTTTAGCGGTGCCTACGGTGAAATACATTGTGTATAGTGGGTCTGACAAGCAGTTTAGGATGTAGTTCTTACACATGAAATCATTATGATTCCATGCATCAAGAGTTATTCTCAGGTGAGCCTGAAAACCTTGGCCCCCTTCAGTTGTATCAATAAACTGAAGGTCTGAACCAACACCTATTTTATGAGGGTCTTCTGTGACACAGTGTGCCACTCCCATAACGGTTAGGAAAAACAACATCTTTTGTTGCCATCTTTTGAAGTCAATTCCAATTAACTTTTCAGGGCGTTCATGGTGAAATCCGGCAGGAAGAGGGATTCTGACATTCCCTTGAGCAGCAGTGGGGAAGGCAGAGGTGTTTCCTTAAGGAGCATCAACAGAAGGAGAGGAAAAATTATTATCTTGGGGAGCAGTAGCAGTGAGAGAGGCAAAGGTGTAAAACGCCTATTACAAGAACTAGACAAATGAAGAACAAAATTTTACAATCAAAAGAAATAATAAGTTACTAGAAACAAGAACCAACACTTGAACTGAGATTACTTGCTAAGTCGAGTGATGGCTCTGTATTTAAGATAAGATTGCCCCCGTATATATCCTTTTATGTTTCTAGGCAATAGTCTCCCAAGATAAAACAACTACTAACACTTGAGCAAAGGAAACTCAAGTGTTTCTCTTGAAGAACTTTGAATATTGAAAGAACGCTATAGAGAAGAAGTTTTCAGTATTTTGCAAGTGTTTCTAATTTGAGCCAAAGGCCTCAATTTATAGTTTGTAAGATTTGTCCCTTCGAGTCCAAGTAATGACATTGAATCACCCATGTAATGACACCCATTTATCAGCCAAATAATGGCTGAAAACTGATGGAATGAATGCCATTGAGGACAGCCCAAACGTCACAAAAATCATATTTTCGTTTCAAACTTTCTTCCTGGGTAGCGCCGACGCTCGGCGTCAGAGGCGTCACGGCTCCAGTGACTCGGGATCGAATTAGTGCCGCGGCCCTTTTCGGCTCCGCGGCCTTTTCTGACTTGTTCCAATCTTTTTCACTATGCACACTTCTTCCTTCATTCATCAATATGGAACACTTGTCATTGACCAACGACCGTCCATCATTCTATGTCTCAAACATTTTACTTACGTACGAATATCTCTTTCATTAATGAAATTTACGATCGTTGGTACACGTGTGTGGAAAAGACGTTTCCGACGTACGGGCCCCCAATTGTCCGAGTCATAAATAATGGGATAAACTTTATTTTTCACGTTGATAAATTTCCAACATTGATATCATGGGTTACATTCTTAAAACAAAAAGGATAGTCTGGTGCATTAAGCTCCCGCTATGCACGGAATACATACAAATATTAGAGGCATGATAGTTTTAACAAGGAAATTAGAGGAGTTAGTTGTTAAAAAATAGTTAAGCTCTGGCGTGTTAGTTAAAAGTGGATATTAATTTGTAAATAGGTAATTATGCTTGAGAGAGACAATCGCCGCCGCCTCCTCCTCCTCCTCCTACTACTGCATTGTGTACGTTGAGCTGTACATTGAGCTTCTTCTTCTTCTTTTTTCTTTAGTACATTGACCTTTTAATTTTGTAAATTTTCATGAGTTGTTGAGGTTCCACATCTAATAAAAAGATGCCAAAAGCCAGCATGTGGTGTGACATGTGAAAGTGATGCTACAAAACAAAACACAAATGGAAGATTCCCTCGCCAATCAGTCTTATTCTTATTTTACTTTACATTAAAAAAAAATCACCCAAAATAGTAATATATTCATTTTTAAATGATCAACTTTTTCATAGTCATCTTAGTTATCATTACTATGGTTATTTGCTTATTGCTTTCCACTTCCAATAATCATTCATAGCAAGATAAAAAAAAATACTATTTCCTCCGTTTCAAAATGATTGTCTGATTTTAATTTGGCACAAAGTTAAGAAAGTAAAGATTTTTTTTTGAATTTTGTTGTCTTGAATTAAATATATAAAAAATATATTAAAATGCCCTCTAATCGAATGATCTTAAATATGCCGTGTGAAAAATTAAAATTAAAAAATTACAAAATAAAGAAAGAGGCAAACATTTTGAGACGGAGAAAGTAATATACTAGCGTATGTGTGGTCAAGAACAATAGTATTACTGCATGTATAAAAGGGGCAACTCGATATACTAAGCTCCCGTTATGTCCGAGGTCCGGAAAAGAGCCGGACCACAAGAGTTTGTTATACGCAGCCTTACATTGCATTTCTATCAGAGATTATTTTCACGATCGAACACATGACCTTCTGATCAAATATCAACAACTTTACCGGTAAATCTAATACTCCTCTTCTATTAATGCATGTGTGATTTAAGTAAATAAAAAAATACTAATCAATATACGTATGACGTGCTTAAGGTAATTTTTTTCGCGGTAGAAATGATGTGATTTTTTTTATTGGTGATGCTTCAATTTGTGTTATATTCGTGCCTTTTCTTTTTGACAAATCTTTTCAATCTCTTCTGTTAGTGTTAGGTGATATATTTGCTTCAAAGTGCTATTATGATCTATTTCATAATATTTAATCATTATCAAATCGTACCCAATGAATAATAACATTTCAGATAAAGTCGAAAGAATATATGTTTGACTCTTGAAAAAAAACAGAAAGTAGTACAATTAATTAAATGATTAATTTCTTCACTGTATTTCCAATATAAATTTATTTTCTATCAATTTCTTAGTTTATGTTCCTATTTCTACTTTCAAGAAAAATGAAAGAAAATAAAAAGAAGGGAACATGCAATGAGACAATGTACAAGAATTAATATTTTAATGTTATGATGTTCAGAGTTGCGACAGGGATCAGATTCAGAACAGGCATATCATTGTTTTTTTTTTTTTATAATGCAGGTCTCCGGATGGGTATTAGTACCTCATATCGCTAAATCATGCAAGAATCTTATTATTATCGGAGGCGAATGGAACCGCTCTTAGCCACCGCCAGTAAATCGCGGGATGTGCGCCGCATTCCATCAATATCAACAAGATGTCGTCGATCGCCAGCGGATCAATCTTCTGGTCCGACTTCAACAGGATTGCGAGGAAGTATCAAATCCACACTGCAACATGCCCGCGCGGTTAAGCTACCAGACTTTAATACGAGGCATATGCTCCGGAGAACGTATCCGCCGAAAATCGAACTTGTGACCCTAAGACCACAAATTTAACTAATGATCACTGGGCCACTATCTTTGGATACAGGCATATCATTGTTGGAGAATAAAGAATGGGCGATTTGTAAAATCCAGCTGTGTAGTTCCCTAATCTTTGCTGTTGAGTTGAGTATTTAATGAAGTATTCCATATTGTTTTGTTTCATATATAAAATAATAATAAAAATCAGTCTCCTTGAATCATGTCTTAAGCACGTTGATTTATTTATGCACTAATAGTACATGAGGAAATTAACCCCATCAATTAATCATTTCTCATCACTTTTAAAACTGATTTATTGTAAGTTCCTTGGGAGTTTTTTTCACTAATCCAAATATTTAGTGGATATAATGTGGAGTTCTATTACAATTAGTATCATATGACTATCATAATTGTACATCACAATTACAAAATATGCAAAGAATATTATACTAATATTCACTAATACACCCCCTCAGTCGAAGCGGGAGGAGGTCGGACGCTTAGACTGAATCTGAAATCGAGGAATAGTTGTCTAGGTAGTACTTTCGTGAAGATATTCGTTTACTGATACGAAGAAGGCATGTGCAACACCTTAACATGTCCGATAGCAACCTTCTCACGAACAAAATGTATCTATCTCAATGTGTTTGGTTCGCTGATGATGAACCGAATTATGAGATAAGTAAATTGTGAATATGTTATCACAGTACATCAAAGACGTCTTGCGCAAGGGACACTAAAGCTCCAAAAGGAGATTTCGGAGCCAGAAGATTTCAACAACAATATTGGCAACGCCTCTATACTCTAATGCTGCACTCGAATGGAATAGAGTGACTTGTTTCTTGGCAGACCATGAAATGAAATTATCCCTAAAAACATGTCACGACCCATTCCGGGGCCCGTGACTGGTGCCTTACCGGGGCACCCAAGTAGTCATACATCAGAGTAATCAGCGGAAATATAAAACAAGACATGAAACAATTTATAAAATAAGACACAGTTTATGTGAGAAAACATCGCCTTCGTATATATATAAACATGGTTTATGATTACATCCGAAATCTTGCATAAATACTGACTACAGCACCTCTAAGGAAATATACAACTATGGCGGACAGGGGCCCACCATACCTCGATCAGACAAAACTATCTACAACAGTGAGATCATACCCAAAGTAGAGCCTCGGAAAAGATGGAGCTCAGACACCAACGTAGAGATCCTAAGAATGTGGATCTAGCACTGCCTTACCTGCGGCATGAACGCGGCCCAGAAGGTCGATCTAACAGTACTAAGTATATGAAATCAGAAATACTTAAATGAAAACATATCATTTTAAAATCGGTTTGCAAGTATGTATGAAACAACCGGGGACCGCATAGTGCACATCATAAACAAGAGCAACAATAGGTAAAGCGTAATGTGCCTTTTCTAGGCCGCGAATGATCGGGCGGGGCGGTGCGTAGTATCACCATGCAAGCCTAATCTGGACTCTCGTAGTCGCGTAGGCCACTCACATAGGCTCGCGTGGTACATAACCCCGCGTGGTAGCTACTCCTCGGTATCGCCCCGACTCGTAGTCGCGGCCACATAGACCGCATGAGGTATAACCCCGCATCACTAACACGGAACTCCGTAGCTCCGCATGGTCCCTTGGACCCGCATGAGGTATTCTCGAATCATGGTCCTGCATCACCGAGTCTACCCCGCGTCGGAGGCGACTTAACCCCTGTAATATGTCAAGAGGTGAGTGATAGTACACTAACATAACGACATCTTTAAACAACATAAGCACAACAAGAATACTCTCTTATACAAAGCGTTACAAGACACTAACACACATAGCATCATATCATGTCTACTTATCAAACCATCTTATTATTCTTTTCACAATTCAATATAAGTGCATTATACACACATAGCAAACTGCTTCTTTTATCATTCTTTAGTGGTTATACTTAACTTCCCATAAAGCTAGTATAACTCTTAAGCTTCGCTTTAAAACCAATTAGTTCTCTTCATTAAAAATGATTCAAGATTCTTTTGAAATGCTTTGATTCTTTATTATTCAGCTTAAGCGTGAGGCATTCGTAAGTGTTATTCGAGCTTAAGCGGGAGGCATTGCCGTAAGTATTATTCAGCTTAAGTCAAAGACATTGCCGTAGTTATTATTCGATTAACACGTACGTCACCGCATACTACATATATATTGTAAAATATCATGCTTTAGGAAGAATCACATACCTTCTGAAAACCACCGCCAAGTTGAATATGTCGCGCAGAGAATCGACTATAATAGTCGACACGCCTATCAACGCTCGCACTACTTTGTAAACAGTTCTAAGCAGAGGGTTCTATATCCTACGGAAAATTGGGCGACTTCCTACCCGGTGAGCTACTCAAGTCTCGTGAAAACAAATCGTATGTAAGTACAATTTGATTAATCTTCTTTTAAACCCTTCATCGTGATAACAGTTCAATTCTATTCGTGATATTCTTCTAAGTATTTATACTCATTCTTATACTACTACAGATGTATTCTCTAATTCAAAAGAGGTTAGGATTAGTTACCTCGGTAAGCCCAATAATATCCTAGATAAAGTCGCGCTGAGCAAGGTTTAACTCCTAAGTTGTGCGCTCCAGAGCTAAGAAACCTTAGAAGTTCTTCACAACTTCTACTAAGGACTAAGGGATTTGGGCTAGGGTATTTTGGGCATTATAACAATACTAGAAGACAACTTTTCTACCAAGGGAGAGGGTAGATTTCGGCTAGGCTAGGGAGGGGTTGCCTCGGCCAAGCTCACTAAAAGTGTTGGACGAAAAAGGCTCTGAGGAAAGGAGAGGATTTTCAAGACTTGGAAAGGAATTTGTGGATGAAGAACTCTTCATCTTGGGGTATTTATAGGTCAAGACATGGCCAACCAAGGGCCAAGATTTAGCCAAGTGCTAGGCAAGTGTAAGGTCAAGATTAGGGCAAGTGTCCTTGGCCAACTTGCACACAAAATATCCTACCTAATCCTTGACTTGTGCAAAGGCACAAAAACGTGCGCCGTTGTCCAATTCGTCGATGGACGATTTCAAGTCCACCAATTGGAGGTGCCAAGTGTCGCCTCCCGTTGGTCCAAAATGTTTCGCCTCTCGGAAAAATCCGTAAAAATTAGAAATGGCATAGCGGAATTTGCCCTACGAAAGTGTGGAAACGTTTTCGGAAAACTATTCGTTTTGTGAATTGTGCCCAAGAAAATGTTTTGTGCCTAAACTTTAAGGCTAGACTTTTAGACGTATTCCTCACGTACATACTGCGGAAATACGAGGTATAACATTCTCCTCCTTAGAAACATTCGTCCCGAATGTTCCTTCCCAAGACGATTAACGATAAGGTCCTTCATAACTTAAATAGCTTTGCAAATGCCACACACGCCACAAAACAACACTTAGGCATAAACGATAATGAAAATTTACAAGTAGGAAAGTGAATTACCCGGAGGTGTGGGAATAGGTGAGGATACTTCGCCTCATGTCCTCTCGCCTTCCCACGCCATCTCCTCCCCGAGCTCGTTCCGCCACAAGACTTTGACGGCCACGCCCTTCGTCCGCAGACGCCTAACTCGACGATCGATTATCGTTATGGAACCTCTCATACGATAACCCCTGGTCACCGGACATCGTCAATCGGGTGCACCCTAGATGGATCCCCGATACATCTCCTCAAAGATAGATACGTGAAAACCGGATGCATCGCCTCCGATCGGACGGCAGATCCAACTCATAGCAACCTTGCCTACCTCGCGACAATGCAAACGCCCAATGTACTGGGCCGAAGTTTCCTTCTTCCCGAATCTCATCACACCCTTCATGGGTGACACCTTCAGAAAACCCAATCATCAATCGCGAACTCGGATGCCGACGACGATGATCCGTGATACGACTTGCCGACTCGAGTCATTAATAGCCGCCTGATAAGCTTCACCTTATCCATCGCCGCCGCACCAAATCCGTCCCACTAGCCGCACTCGCCCACATCGAACCAACCTATAGGCGATCTGCACTTCCTCCCATACAAGGCCTCATAAGGCGCCATCCAATACCGGAGTGGTAGCTATTATTGTACGCGAACTCAACTAGAGGCAAATGATCCTCCCACTACCCTCGAAGTCGATAACACAGCTCGCAAAGATATCCTCAAGAGTCCGGATAGTGCGCTCGCCCGTCCGCTCGTCTGCGGATGGAATGCAAGATGTGCTCACCAAGCCCCTAAACCTCTCTCGAAAGACCTCCGAGTTAGCCGAACCGGGCTCCTGCATGCGATATGATCGAAATAGGGACTCCATGCATCGACGACCTCTCGGATGTAAAGTCTGCATAATCCTCACCGAAAAGTCGCCCGACGGGAAGAAAGTGGGCTGATTTCACACCGTCGACGATAACCCATATAGAATCATGTCTCCTCCGAGTGCGAGGTAATCCTGTGATGAAGTCCATGTTGATCACCTCCCACTTCCGTGCGGGATCTCTATCGCTGCAACAAACCACCGGGCCTCGTGCTCTACCTTCACCGGCCGACAACATGGGCACCGAGCTACGAATCGCGCAACGCCCTCTTCAAGCCATCCCACCAATACACGATCTAAGGTCGTGGTACATCTTGGTCGACCGGATGGATGAGTAACGCGCTACCGTGTGCTTCCCCAAGAACTCCGCCAAGTCCTCAAACATCCGAACACACACCGCCAAACCTTAGCACCCCATCAGTGCTACTCAAGGACCTTTGCCTCACGAAGAGGCGTATCACGATATCGAATCAAAGCCGATCTCAAATCGTTGCCTCTTCACCTCCTCGACGATGGAAGACTCGCAACCTCACGAACTCTAACCCCACCGCTATCGAATCAATCAAACGGACACCAAGGCTCGCTAATCGATGCAAATCACGAACCATGTCCTCCTCTCTAGCCGCACATCCGATAGGCTCCCATCGACCTACGACTAAGAGCATCTGCTATAACATGGCCTTCCGGGTGGTACAGATATCAACATCGTAATCCTTAAGCAACTCTAACCACCGCCTCTCGCTGTAAGTTCACTCCTCCGGCCGAAGATATACTTCGAGGCTCTTGTGGTCTGTAAAAATATCCACGTGAACCCCATACAAATAGTGCCTCCGGATCTTCAAAGCGTGAATCACAACGCCAACTCCAAATCACGGTGGGTAGTTCTCTCGTGTTTCTTCACCGTCGGGATGCATATGCTATAACCCCGCCATGCCGCATCAACACACATCCCAACCCGATGCCCGACGATCACAATACACGACATAACCATCCGACCTCGGAAGAGTAAGAACGGGCGGCCGCCTCTCCTTCAAAGAATCGAAACCCCGCCACAAGCATCACCATCAAACTTGGCCGCTTTCTCGAGTCACCTAGTCAATGGTGCGTAGATAAGAAAACTTCTCCACGAACCGCCGATAATATCCTCGCAAGGCCCGTAAATCGCGAACCTCTCGAGTAGTAGAGTTCAGGCCAAGTCCCGATCGCCGATCTTGCCGTATCCACTGAATGCCATCACCCGGCTAATATGCCCAAGAAACGCCACATCAAGTCAACCAAAACTCACATTTGGAAAACTTGGCGCATAATCGCTGTCTCGAGAATCGCCAAGACAGCCTCAAATGCTCCGCATGCTCCTCGCTCTGGCGAGAATAAACCAAGATATCATCAATGAACACTATCACAAACGTGTCCAAAAATGGTTTGAACACTCGGTTCATCAAATCCATGAATACCACGAGCATTGGTCAACCCAAAAGACATGACCACGAACTCATAATGCCCGCATCGGTCCCGAATGCAAATTCTGGGACATCTACCTCTCGACGCACTGATGATAGCCCGACCAGATCAATCTTGAGAAGCATCTCGCACTTCGCAATCGTCGAACAAATCATCAATCCCGGAAGGGGTATTCGTTCTTAATGGTCACCTTGTTCACCGTCAGAATCAACACACATGCAGCGCCCCGCCCTTCTTTTTCACGAACAATACCGCGCTCCCTGGAGAAACACTCAGCCCGATGAAGCCCTTCTCCAAGAAATCTCTAAGTTGATCCTTCAACTCTCTCAACTCGGCAGTGCCATTCTCAGTATGGCGAATGGAAATAGCCGAGTGTCCGCAATATGTCAATACAAAACTCAATCTCCTCTCGGGAGGGATACCCGAGGTCGTCTGAAACACGCCCTGGGAACTCTCTCGACCACCGAATCGACGGAAAATCTGGTACCGCAGCCTTCAGATCAAACACCCGAACGAGATGGTAGATATACCCTTCTCGCACCATCTTCCTAGCCTTGAGGTAGGAAATAAACCTACCCCTACGATACCGCGTTCCTCCCACTCAACAACCGGCCTCAGAAACCGAACCGTATTACTTTCTCTCTGCAGCCTACATTGGCGTAGCAAGCTAGCCAATCCATCCCCATGATCACGCCAAGTCAATCATCTCCAACTCTATCAAGTCGCCAGGTCCGACGATCAGAATGGTCACAGACAAGCTCTATATACCCGCCGAGCTACCATCGAATCACCCATCGCGTAGCTACCTCGAAAGTGGTCTATGGACTCGTGCTCTATCCCTATCCTACTAGCAACAAGGGGATATATAGACGCAGTAGAACCCGATCTATCAAAGCATACACATCAAACCAGAACCGATAAGGTACCGCGACATCGGTGAGGCCTCCGATCTCGCTTGGACACAGCATAAATGCGTTCTCGAGGACCGCTAGAATCGGGACCCGCGCCACGACCTCCGCGACTGGCCGTCCACGAGTACCTTGCCTCCGTGGCGAAGTAAATCGCTGGGATGAAGAAGACGTGAAAGAACTCGTAGCCGACTCTACCATCAAGATCGCCTCGGTCGGACAGCCGCATAGTGACTCGCTGCCACAATCAAACAAGCTCCCGTAGCACCACAACTCCCGGGATCCGCCAGACGGCCACACCGGCGGGTGGTCCCGACGCCGTAACCTCTCGCCGCTCGATGTCAAGTCCTGGGCCCCTGTGCGCCTCGAATATCTCCGGGCCAGGCCGAGACGGCAGAGTGCTCGAGCCGGGCCGCGTGCACCCAGATCGCCGCTGAGGCCGCCACCACGATAGCCACCAAAAGACCTCGCCGCCCCGTCTTCTTCTCGCCGTCACAACCCGCTGTCTCTACGCCTCACATCCAAGAGCATGAGCTCGCACGCGGTAATGCCCATACCTACAAGAGAAACACCCGCATACGACTCGCCATATAGTCATCTAGCCCGTGACGTAGCGGTGCACCCTATCCTCCATATTAGCTACCAACGCCGGGACATATCGAGCCAATGAATCAAACTCGACATTGTACTCCCGACAAGGCGCCCTCTCCGCCTCAAAGTAAAAATCTATCACCGCGCCTCCTCATCCGCGAGGCAAGAAGTGAGTGAGGAAAGCCTCGAGAACTCATCCCAGTACTGGGACGCAGGTTTCCCGGATAACTCCCATGAATCAAACCAATCGATCGCGGTATCACGCAGCCTATGCGAACCAAAGATCACGGACTCGGTCTCCGACGCCTCGATCACTCGTAATCCTTCAGAATGACGGATGAACTCCGCGGATCATCCTCCCGCCGACCAGAAAACTCGGGCGCTACAACTCAGAAGTCTCGTAGCCTCAAACTCTCGCCCGGGTGAACCACGGTACGACCGGGCTGGATCGAATCACTGATTCACCTGTCCTCGTGTCCGCCACAATCTAGCCAATACGGGCCATCTCCTTGTACCTATCTCTCCGCCCAGCCGCGGGACAGAGGTGCGGCACGTAGTCTCTCGCTGAACCGAGGCGTCGTAGAACTCGCCTGCGGTATAGACCGCCCGAGCCCTCGTGACTCTAGGTGTCCCACTAGCGCCTCCTGCCGCTTTGCCCTTCCGCCCGGTTGCTTTACGCGAGGCATAATCACATGTAAAGAGGAATACGTTAGAGGGTCCAACTTTAACACTCTAAAGCACGATCTCGTGTGAGAAGAATGGAAACCAATCCTAAATACCCTATAGCCTCACGATTATTGGTGGTGCACAACACACCGATAACCAAGACTTCATCGATACGGTCTGTAGACACTTTCCGAGGATTAATCGCTTCGATACCACTTTTGTCACGACCATTCCGGTTCGTGGATCGTGCCTTACCGGCACCCAAGTAGTCATACATCGAGTAATCGGAAATATAAAACAAGACATGAAACAGCTTTATAAAATAAGACACGCTTTATGTGAGAAAACATCGCTTTCGCATATATATATAAACATGGTTTAGCATTACATTCGATCTTGTATAACATGACTACAGCACTTAAGGAAATATACAACTATGGCGGACAGGGGCCCCGCCATACCGACATGCAAAACTATCTACAACAGGAGATCATACCCAAAGTAGAGCCTCCTAAAAGATGGAGCTCCGACACTAACGTAGAGATCCTAAGAATGTGGATCTAAAGACTGCCGCCTCTTACCGCGCATGAACGCAGCCAGGAGGTCAAGACAACAGTACTAAGTATATGAAATCAGAAATACTTAAATGAAAACATATCATTTTAAAATCAGTTTTGCAAGTATGTATGAAACAACTAAGGGGACGCGCATAGTGCCACATCATAAACAAGAGCAACAATAGGTAAATCAGAATGTGCCTTTTCTAGGCTGCGAATGATCGGCGGGCCAATTGCGTAGTATCACCATGCAAGCCTAATCACGACTCGTAGTCCGCATAGGCCACTCACATAGGCCCGCATAGGTACATAACCCCGCATCGAGGGTAGCTACTCTCGGCGTCGCCCCGACTCGTAGTCCGCGTAGCCACATGTAACCGCATGAGGTATAACCCCGCATCACTAACCGGAACTCCCGTAGCTCCGCATAGGTCCCTTGACCCGCATGAGGTATTCTCGAATCATGGTCCTGCATCACCGAGTCTACCCGCACGGAGGCGCAACCCCCGGTAATATGTCAAGAGGTGAGTGATAGTACACTAACATAACAGCTTATCTTTAAACAACATAAGCACAACAAGAATACTCTCTTATACAAACGTTACAAGACACTAACACACATAGCATCATATCATGTCTACTTATCAAACCATCTTATTATTCTTTTCACAATTCAATATAAGTCTGTTATACACACATAGGCAAACTGTTTCTTTTATCATTCTTTAGTGGTTATACTTAACTTCCCATAAAGCTAGTATAACTCTTAAGCTTCTGTTTTAAAAACCAATTAGTTCTCTTCTGTTAAAAAATGATTCAGTATTCTTTTGAAATGCTTTCAGTTCTTTATTATTCAAAGCTTAAGCGTGAGGCATCAGTAAGTGTTATTCAGCTTAAGCGGGAGGCATTGCCGTAAGTATTATTCAGCTTAAGTCAAAGACATTGCGTAGTTATTATTCGATTAACACGTACGTCTACCGTACTACATATATATTGTAAAATATCATGCTTTAGGAAGAATCACATACCTTCTCAAATAAAACCACCGCCAAGTTGAATAAGTCGCGCAGAGAATCAATTTATAATAGTCGGACACGCCTATCAACGTTCGCACTACTTTGTAAACGATTCTAAGCAGAGGGTTCTATATCTTACGGAAAATTGGGCAGCACTTCCTACCCGGTGAGCTACTCAAGTCTCAGTGAAAACAAATCACATGTAAGTACAATTTGATTAATCTTCTTTAAACCTTCTACTGTGATAACAGTTCAATTCTATTCTGTGATATTCTTCTAAGTATTTATACTCATTCTTATACTACTACGATGTATTCTCTAATTCAAAAGAGGTTAGGATTAGTTACCTCGGTAAGCCCAATAATATCCTAGATAAAGTCTCGCTTTGAGCAAGGTTTAGCTCTAAGTTATGCGCTCAGGTAGCTCGAAACCTTAGAAGTTCTTCACAACTTCTACTAAGGACTAAGGGATTTGGGCTAGGGTATTTTGGGCATTATAACAATACTAGAAGACAACTTTTCTACCAAGGAGGGGTAGATTTCGGCTAGGCTAGGGGAGGGGTTGCCTCGCCAAGCTCACTAAAAAGGGGGTGTTGACGAAAAGGCTACAAGTGGAAAGGAGAGGATTTTCAAGACTTGGAAAGGAATTTGTGGATGAAGAACTCTTCATCTTAAGGGTATTTATAGGTCAAGACATGGCCAACCAAAGGCCAAGATTTAGCCAAGTGCTAGGCAAGTGTAAGGTCAAGATTAGGGCAAGTGTCCTTGGCCAACTTGCACACAAAATATCCTACCTAATCCTTGACTTGTGCAAAGGCACAAAAACGTGCACTTCATTGTCCAATTCGTCAACGGACGATTTCAAGTCCACCATGGAGGGTGCCAAGTGTCGCCTCCCGTTGGTCCAAAATGTTTCGCCTCTCGGAAAAATCCGCAAAATTAGAAATGGCATAGCGGAATTTGCCCTACGAAAGTGTGGAAACGTTTTCGGAAAACTATTCGCTTTGTGAGTTGTGCCCAAGAAAAACGTTTTGTGCCTAAACTTTAAGGCTAGACTTTTGACGTATTCCTTACGCATACTGAAATACGGTATAACAAAACACACGAGCTGTGGAGCGACGTGTGTCCAGACAACCTGCCCAATATGCATCTGTATATGATAACAACCTAGTCAGTGTAGAGGGGGTAAAGATGCAATCCATAATCAAGTGTGCTCTTTAACGTATCGAATGATACGTTTAAGAGCAGTAAAACGAGACTCCCTTGGGCATGCATAAACAAACACACCTGCTGAACGTAAGATTGTATAAATCTCCCTTGAAAAGTTTTTCTCATTAATAAAAATATATATATAGTGTGTACAATGTGAAGTTCTATTACAATTAAAATCCTATAACTATCATAATTATATATCACTAATAATTACAAAATATGAAAAGAATATTATACTAATATTCACTAATATTTATGATAATATGAAGGAAATTTTTCCTGACCGATGTTAATTTTCATGTATTATGAAATATAGTAACTTCAAACTGATAAATTATTTGCGCTCAGCTAAACTATTTAAATCCCTAGTATGACCCCGTAAGTAACTTTTTAATCACACCATATTTTTCTTTCTTAAATATCTTATGTTGTAACAATTCATGATTTTTCCGGAATAATTTTTTACTTTATTTGAAAATCAGTATTTGATCATAAAAAATTTAAATTCAACTTGAAGTCTTACTATAAATTCGAAAAAATAATTTATAATTTATTTTTCAACTCACTTTTAACTTTTAAAGTCGCATTTAAGTACATTCGAGCATGAACATTATTTCAAATATTCCTTACAAAAAGTATAACCAAGCAAAAATTCATCTTCAACTCTAACTCCATAAATTTCAAATAAAGTAAAAAATATTTGAAATATGGCCAAATACCTGTTGGAAATTTATCAATGTCGAATAAAGTTTATCCCATTATTTATGATTCGAACAATTGAGGCCCCGAACGTCGGAAACGTCGTTTCCACACACATGCAGACATTGTACCAAGGATCATAAATTTCATTAATGAAAGAGATATTTGTACGTAAGTAAAATGTTTGAGACATAGAATGATGAACGGTCATTGGCCAAATGACAAGTGTTCCACGTTGGTGAATGAATGAAGAAGTGTGCATAGTTTAAAGATTGGAACAGGTCGGAAAGGGTCGCGGCGCCGAAAAGGGTTTCGATGCCACCCTTTTAAGATCACATGACTAGAGGGGGGAACAAGTACTTTGTGACATTTATAGATGATAGCACAAGGTATTATTACCTTTACTTGTTGAAAAGTAAGGATGAAACGTTCAGACGCTACAAAGCAGAAGTTGAGAATCAACTAAGCGTACAGATTAAATCAATTTGTAACGATAGAGGGGGAGAATATACGTAGTGCTATTTGAGGAATATTGTACCCAATCGGGCATTGTTCATCAAATGACGGCTCCATACTCACCTCAGTCGAACGGTGTCGCTGAATGCAAGAACCTTACATTGAAGAAAATTATGAATGTCTTGCTCATCAATTCCGGTCTTCCCCAAAACATATGGGGACAAACTTTCCTTACCGCTAATACGATTCTTAATAGAGTCCCACATAAGGGTAAGGACAAAACTCCATACGAGTTATGAAATGGAAAGAAACTCACCTATAAATATCTGAAGGTGTGGGGTTTTTGTTAGAAAATGTTGAAGTACCTAAGCCAAAGCAGGTCAAGATTGAACCTAATACTGTATATTTCATTTTCATCGGATATGCAAATAACAGTAGTGATTATCGTTTCTTGGTGCATAAGTCAGATGTACCAGATATCCACAAGGGTACGATCATGGAATCGAGGAATGCCCAATTCTTTAAGGATACGTTTCCTAGAAAGGAAAGAGAAATAACCTCTCGCAAATGAAGTTATGAACAAAGCTCTCAGGAACCGGGAGTCGTTGACTGTCCGAATCTAGATGGTTCAGATCTAGTGGACTCCGAAGTGGCTAAATATTCGGAATCTAGTGTTCCAAATTCTCATAACTTGGAGAATCCAGAGACGGAACCAAGACAAAGTAAAAGGGCTAGGAAGGATAAATCCTTCGGTCCTGATTTTGTAGCTTATATGGTTCACAACGAACCACAGACAATTGCTGAAACATTGTCAACTCCAGAAGCACCGCTCTGAAAAGAAGCTATTGAGAGAGAAATAGACTTCATCTTGCACAACCATACTTGAGAGTTGATTGATCTTCCTCCGGGAAACAAACCATTGGATTGTAAGTGGATACTCAAACGGAAGTATCGGGCAGATGGGTCTGTAGACAAGTACAAAGTCAGGTTGGTAGTTAAGGGTTATCGATAGAAGAAAGGCCTTGACTATTTTGACACGTACTCTTTGGTATCTAGGATGACGTCCATACGATTATTCATTGCGATCGAATCATTGCGTGACCTTGAGATACATCAAATGGATGTCAAGACAACTTTCCTAAATGGTGATTTGGAAAAAGAAATTTATAAGAAACAATCTGAGGGGTATGTGGTTCCAGGGCAAGAGAAGAAAGTTTGTCGACTTATCAAATCTCTATACAGGATGAAACAGACCCCGAGTCAATGGCATGAAAAAATTGATAGTACTCTACTATCGAAAGGTTTATCCATTAATGAATGTGACAAATGTGTCTACATGAAAGGTAATTCTAACTCGTTCGTCATGATATGCCTTTACGTAGATGACATGTTGATCACATGGAGTAGTCCTAGTTTGATCCTAGACACTAAGAATATATTGAAACAATGTTTCGACATGAATGATATGGGTATCGCTGATATCATCTTAGGGATCAAGTTCTCTAAGACGCTGACGGACTAGTCGTATCTCAGTCTCACTACATCGAGAATGTGTTGAGAAAGTTTGAGATATTCGACAGTTCGCCGTAAAGTCACCACTGGATATGAATTAGAAGAATGATAAAAATCGTGGTGCGCCCGTATGCCATGAGCGATATGCGCAAGTGATTGGGAGTTTGATGTACATAACAAACTACACACGACCTGATATCGCTTATGCAGTCAAAAAGTTGGCTAGGTTTACCTGTAATTCAAGTGATGATTATCGGAAAGAGTTGAATCGGGTACTACGGTACCTAAAATAAATTCTAACTTACAGGTTGTATTATTCAAGATATTCGGCTGTACTAGAGGGGTATAGTGATTCAAACTAGATATCTGATATAGAGAACATCAAGTCCACTAGTGGGTATATATTTACAATTGGTGGTGGGATTGTGTCTTGGAAATCCTCTAAGCAAACTTGCATCGCCCGATCCACGATGGAGTCCGAGTTTATCACTTTAGACAAAGAAGGAGAATAAGCTGAGTGGCTTTATGACTTCTTAGAGGACGTCCCATGTTGGAACAAACCTGTACCTTATGTAATGATCCACTGCGACAGTCAGTCGGCTCTAGGAAGGGTATGAAGTTCTATGTATAATAGCAAGTCTCGTCATATTCGATGGAGACATAAGATCGTTAGGCAGCTGATCACCACAGGTATTATTTCCATTTATTATGTAAGATCAAAAGATAACATAGCAGACCCTTTGACTAAGGGCATACCCAGAGATCAGATGTTCTGTATGTCTAGGGGAATGAGCTTGAAACCCAAACAATAAGGACTAATACAGTGGTAACCCAACCTTACTGACTGGAGATCCCAGGAATTAGGTTCAATGAAAAAACTAAGGTGTAAAGGTTCAGCTGATCGCTTCGGTGAAAGAAAGAGCACTTCGGGTTATGATTTCAGTAAGGAACATAAACCCAAGGTCGTTCTCGCGATAGACATTAAGTGCTATCTGGAGTATGGGTAGAGGTTAAGTTTTAAAAACCTCTAATGATCCTCAACGATTGAGGTTAGGTTTGGGGAAACTTTTAATGGTTCCTAACACTTGTAAAGTGGGGTATAGAAGGATATCTAGTAGGAGACCACCTATTTAAGTGTGAGGACAGGCCGACGCAAATGAACGCACTTAAGAATCCAAGAGTGGCCACGGCCACAACGGATAAAACATTAAAGAAGAACATGGTAAGGGAAGTTATTATGTTGGTACCGTTGACTTTCCTTATACTAAATACTGACGGTTCAAGACATCACGTTCACCACGCGGTAAGTAAGTCTGATGGTATTCAACTAAGAAATGTTCAAAGCGGAAGTTACCTCTCCTGATGCAACATCGGTTCGCTGAAAAATTGCTAGAAAGACACTTTGTGAGTGCGCCAAAATCTCTTTCAAGAGAGGATTGTTGGAAATTTATCAATGTGGAATAATGTTTATCCCATTATTTATGATTCGAGCAATTGGGGCCTCGCGCGTCAGAAACGTCATTTCCACACACGTGCAAACATTGTACCAATGATCGTAAATTTCATTAGTAAAAGAGATATTGGTACGTAAGTAAAATAGTTGAGACATAGAAATATGAACGGTCGTTGGCCAAATGACAAGTGTTCCACGTTGGTGAATGAAGGAAGAAGTGTGCATAGTGTAAAGATTGGGTCAAAGGGTCGGTCGCGAGGAAGGACATCGCCACCATCGCCCGAGGCTGCGCCACCCCCTTCAGGGACGCGGTGCTAATTCGGTCCCGAGTTACTGGAGTCGCGGCGCTGTGGCGCTTCCGAGTCTCAGCAGCGATGCTACCCAGGCAGAAAGTCTGAAACGAAAATCTAATTTTTGAGACGTTTGGGCTGCCCTCAATGACATTCATTCCAACAGTTTTCAACCATTATTTGGCTGATAAATGGGTGTCATTACTTGGGCAATTCATTGTCATTACATGGGTGATTCAATGTCATTATTGGGACTTGAAGGGACAAATTCTTACACTATAAATGAGGCATTTGGCTCAATTGAAAAACACTTGCAAAAATTTCTGAAAACATCTTCCTCTCTAGCATACTTTCAATGCTCAAGTTATTCAAGAGAAACACTTAAGTTTCTTTTGTTCAAGTATTAGTAGTTGTTTTATCTTGGGAGACTATTGCCTAGAAACGTAAAAGAATATAAACGGGGCAATCTTGTCTTAAAGATAGAGTGTCATCACTCGACTCAGCATAATTCAGATTAAGTGTTGATTCTTGTTTCTAATTTTTGATTAAGATTATTTCTTTTGATTATAATTTTTTATTTTCACTTTCCTAGTTATTACAAGCTTACTATTTTCCGTTTGTTGTTGCTTTCTTTTTTAACTAACAATGCCTACTTAGTAAATCATTTTGTATAAAAGCAATTAAAGTTATTTTGTCTCTTGAAATATGATTTAAGTAGTATTCTCTCAGGCATAAGAAGTAGCCAAAAATGGGAGATCTCTTTTCTGAATTAGGAAAAAAACTTTAAAAGGTTGTCTTATTTTAAAGGAAAATTTGTATTGGTGGGCCCGTAGTTCTGTTTTCTTGATCAGGCTTGAATACAAGAGTAAAAGTGTAGAATAGGTAAGAAAGTTCCATTTGTTCTCATGTTAGCATTATGGCTGCATAAAAAGCGGATCGGATAAAAAAAACTCTGGATCAAATCGGATAGAATTTTTTGGTTCGTTCTTCGATCTTACGTTTCTGAAAATTCGGTCCTCGGTCCGATCCGGTCCGGGGTTTTTTCGGTTTTTAATGTATATTTTCGATTTTTGGATCGGACCGGATCGAATTTTTCGGTCCGACTTTTCTGGAATTTCGGTCCTCGGTCCGGTTCGGTCCGGTCCGAGGATTTTGTGCAGCCCTAGTTAGCATAGAAGTAGTGGCCCGCATGGGCGTAGCTCAGTTGGTTCCAGAGTGGTAGATTTCCCCAAATAGGCAGGTTCGAGCCCTGACAACCGCAGTATTGAAGTTTCATTCCTCCTTTATGGGGGATGACTTCTTGTGGGCACCAGATGTTGGTATAATAATCTGTATTTGGCTAAATAATGTTTCAACACAATCTGTTAATCACTTAGTGAAACAGATTATACGATATAACATTACTTAACAGTAAATTGATCATGAAACAATAAACGAAAACAGAATTTTATTTTGGAAAATAATTTCAGAATATAATCGAGCCCACTTAGTTCAAAGTGACTTAAGGAAATTATTCCCCTCACAGTACTCGAGGTTAACGGAATATCGCCTCCCAGGATAGAACGATTATCTTACCAGAATAGTAGTACTCCAAATTAAGCAATAACCACTCAACGGCATGATATCACAGAATGAAGACAAAATATTTTTTGAGTTCAAGACTGAAATTCAGGATTGAAAAATAAAAAATGAATTAATAAATTCTTGGAACAATCAAGAATTTATAGGTTTGGAGGTTCTGATTCTGAATTTTTGCATTCAGAATAGTCACCTAATATTTGGAGGGAAATTCGAAAAAGAGAGGGAGAGCCGGACGGGTCGGGTCGGTCGCGGGTCGACTTTGGATTTATTTTTAATTAAATAATTAATTAAATTAATTAAAGAAACATTTGTCCAAAAATATTATCAATCAATCTTTTGACAAATCCAAATCTGAAGCCGAGCCGAGCGACGACGACGGCGCAAGGGGTCCTTGCCCTCTCAAGCTCTTTTACTCCCTTTAATTTTCATCTCATCATTTCTCATTCACCAATATCAAAACCCAACACACAAGATACTGTGCCTTCCATCTATTGGGCCGGTGAGCCACCATGATTTATCTCCTTTGCCAATCTCATCCGAAGACGAAGACGAAGCCGAAGCCGAAGCCGAGCCGAGCGACGACGACGGCACGAGGGGTCCTTGCCCTCTCAACCCTTTTAGCAACTAGAGAATGTGTAATGTAATATATACACATCTCTTTCCTTCTCTTTTTCCGATGTGGGACAAAAGAGCATTTTACTCCCTTTAATTTTCATCCCATCATTTCCCATTCACCAATATAAAAACCCAATACCAGATATTGTGTCTTCCATCTAGTGGGCCGGTGAGCCACCATGATTTATCTCCTTTACCAATCTTTGTCAGGCCGAGGGTGGAGCCCTGTGGACGAAGGATTTCGCCTGCTTGTCCCAAGCATAGAAGTAGTGCTACTTCAGATACTCTGTTACTATATTGTGTTCGTTATCAGAAAATTTTGAAATAATAATTTGGACCACATGAACTATATATATTCTAAAGTTAAAGAAAAATGGAGATCCACTTCTCTATTACGACAAATATCACCAACTTTATATTCCAACTTTATTCGCATAAAATTAATGGCCTTTTTATTTTATTTTCTATTTAATTTATCGATAAAAAAGAAAGTCCGGCGAAAATAAAAAAATTACATTTTCGCAAGTGCACTATAAAGAACTTATATGGTATAAATTTAACATAATATATAGATAATTAAACAGTTCAACAACTAATAATGTGTTAGATTTGTGAAAATGCACAATTCAATTAGATTGAAGGTAAAATGGCTTTAGCTAGATATAAGACCGACCAAATAAGAAATATAGACCTTATGAGGACTAAAGGCATATTTGTATTCAGATTCCAAAATAAATAACAGAATGAAAGCAATGATAAAGTTGTAAGGCTGCGTAACATTCTAAAACTAGTTTAGAACATAGTTAAGGGTAATTACGTGCATAAAACATGTTAGCGGATGTATGGTATGATATGGCACTTAGTTGTGGTAATAGGACTACTTTCTTAAAACAAACAAATATAAAACGTCTCAGGACCCAAATATAGGCCATGCATGACTGTTGCATAGGAAGCACCAAAACATTTCTAGTACTTCTTTTCATGTGACAGCTATGCATCGCATTAGAGAAAAGCGTAAACGTGTATAATATAATTTCTATCCATAATTAGAATATATCTCATATATTTTATAAATATTTTTTATTGTTATCATAATTATATATCACAAAATATTTACATAATATATAGGATATATTCTAATTATGGGTAGGGATTATATTATACATGTAAATGTGTATATTATAGAAACAATTGTATCTCTGTCCATAATTAGAATATTTCCATATATTGTGTAAATATAATTATGGTTAGACTAGGATTCCTCTTTGTATAGGCTTAGGATTCCTATTGTATAAGAGATGAATATTGTAGTCTATATATACTTTGATATTAATGAGAAGACTCCCTAAGGGAGATTAATATCATCTTACATGGTATCAAAAGCCTAAACTCCAAAACCCTAGAAAATTTCTTCCAAACCGTCGGCACCACCCCCCTCCCACGGCGCCGCGGTTCCCTTTTTCTCTTCAAGAAATTTCTTGGTTTTTCTTTTCTTCCTCTCTTCTCTAAATGGGTATTCAGGATTACTCTTCTGATTCTGACGCTTCTACCTCCACAAATCCCACCACCACGTCGTCATCTTCTTTTCATCCCGCCCTAACTGTTTCCAACATCAAGAATTATATTCTCATTCTTCTTGATCAAGAGCGATCGATTCGCCAGGTTGAACTGTTTCGCAATCACGCATGTCTCTATAACGTGCTTGATCACATCGACGACACTATTCCGCTCCCTCCGGAGGTTGAGGAGTCTACTTGGCGTCGTCTAGACGCCGACGTCAAACAATGGATTTATGGTATTATTTCTCAGGATCTTCTTCTTACTATCATGAAATCTGGCGCCACAACCCGTGATTTATGGAACCGTTTGGAGGAAATCTTTCAAGATAACAAGCACACACGTGCGGTGTATTTGGAGGAACAATTTAACAATACACGCCTTGAAAACTTCTCCAACATGATCAATCTGCAGACGATTGAAACTGGCGGATCAACTCTCCAACGTCGACACACCTGTCTCGGACACTAAGATGGTGTTGCAATTGATTGCAGGCCTTTCCAAAGGTGACTATGATACGTTAGCCACCATGATTAAACAGGCAGATCCACTTCCCAGTTTTAACAAAGCTCGCTCGCAGTTATTGCTCGAAGAGACTCGACGTGCTAAGTAGGATGAGCACAATAAGAAGGTGTTAGCTATCAAAACGCCCCCTCAAGATCCAACGCCGTCAGAAAACTCTCAACCGCAGCAGGGACGCGGTGGAAAGGGTGGCAAGGGCCGCAACAGATGAGGCCATGGTCGTGGTAAGGGTCGCGGACAGCAGAACCAGCAGCAACAACAACATGGCGCGAGACCGGTTCACGCGACACCTCAAAGACCACACAACGCCGCGCCACCGCCGCGATTCGATGAATAAAGAACCCTTCCACCGATTCTCCCACTAAGGTGTGTTGGGCACCGCCCGCCGACAAGTCCGATGGCAACAAGCCCACTTCATGCACGGCCCGACGCCGTCGCCCAAGATGACACCCATCGAGTTAGTCGAGACTTCGATCTCAACATATAACAACCTGACAAAAACTGGTACATGGACTCCGGAGCCACTTCTCACCTCACCAGGACTGCAGGTAATATTCCCAAACTGTTTGGTTTAAAACATCCTCAATTTGTGACAGTTGGTAGTGGCCACCGCATTCCAGTAAAGGGTTTTGGTACACCATACATACCACCTCCTAATCCATTCCCACTTCAAAATACCCTATATGCCCCACATGTAATTAAGAATCTAATCTCTATCCTCAAATTAACTCGTAATAATTTTGTCTCTGTTGATTTTGACCCTTTTGGTTTCACTGTGAAGGATCTTCATACGGGGACACCTCTTACGAGATGCAATAGCACGGGAGATCTATATCCATTCACTCCCACCTCCGCTGCCAGATCTAGCTCTCCCGTCTCTCTAGCGGCCATTTCTTCTTCAACATGGCATAATAGACTTGGTCATCCAGGAGCTCCAGTTTTTAGTTTTCTTAGAGGCAATAATTTTATTACTTGTAATGGGAAGCTTGCCCAAAACTGCTTTTCTTGTTCTTTAGTCAAATATACTCGTATTCCATTTAAATCATCTACTAGTGTTACTTTTACACTTTTTGATATTATACATGCCGATTTATGAACATCATCTGTTGCTAGTTCTCTCGGTCATAAATACTATCTTATCTT
This sequence comes from Przewalskia tangutica, assembly GCA_029844215.1. Taxonomy (NCBI): domain Eukaryota; kingdom Viridiplantae; phylum Streptophyta; class Magnoliopsida; order Solanales; family Solanaceae; genus Przewalskia; species Przewalskia tangutica. Next base: position 26,238,799 of record CM056736.1, on the reverse strand, counting down.
ACTAGATGATTTTTCTCACTTTGTTTGGTTGTATCCTCTCAAATTTAAATCGGAAGTGTTTGCCAAATTTCTTGAGTTTCGAACATTTATTCAAACACAATTTGAAAAAGGTATAAAATCATTTCAGTGCGATAATGGTCGTGAATTCAATAACTCTATGTTTCACCGGTTTTGTACTAATAATGGCATGGTCTTTCGCTTCTCCTGCCCTCACACCTCCCCACAAAACGGTAAAGTTGAAAGAATCATCTGCACCATTAACAATATGATTCACACTCTATTGATCCATGTCTCCCTACCTCCGTCCTTCTGGGTCTATGCTACTAAAGTGTCAGAATACGTTCTCAATATTCTCTCAACTAGCACCCTTCAAAATATGACCCCTACCGAAATCCTCTATCATAGAGTCCCCTCTTATGACCATCTCCGGATATTCGGTTGTCTATGCTATCCTAACCTTGGCTCTACTGCCCCTCACAAACTAGCCCTCCGGTCCACTCCATGTGTCTACCTAGACTTCCCGCCGAACCATAGGGGCTATCTATGCTATGACTTGTCCACTCGTCAGATCCACATCTCTCGTCACATCACATTCGACGAGACCACATTTTCGTTTTCGAAACTTAAACAGTTCCAAAAACCAGATTACTCTTTTCTTGACGAACCTGCTATCTCTCCCATCATCCTCAGTCAACTAGAGCATATCACTGCCGCGGACTCAGCGTCAGCGCCGCGGCCCCAAGGGTCAGCGCTGCGGCGGCAAAACTCATGCGAACAGGTTCCTGCTTCACCGTCGATAGCGCGCACCAGTCTTTGGCGCGCGGCGCTAAAACCGAGAGTTACGCCGGTCCTCCAGCGCCGCGGCCCTTGATCACGGCGCCACGACACCGCCGATGGCTCCTTCCAGCACATCGGTCCTTGATAACAGCACCACGGTGCATCCTACGACGTCAGCCCCTTGTAAGCGATTTTCCACACGCTTAACGCAAGCGTACGTATCGTTACAAGTAATATAGTCTAGGTAAGACCGAATATCGTCCTCAGGGATTAGTGTTCAATTACCAAACATCTATTCTATGGTATCTATTTGGCTGTCGATATTTTGTTGTGATTTTTATCTATGAACTACTGAACAATTGTAAAAGTTAACTAAATTACTTTACTTAAATCAAATATGGTGGAAATAGGGCTTCCAATCTCCTCAACTATCCACTCGCCTTAATCTTTAATGCAATAATAAAGGTTCTTCTTCTATGTTAAGATAACAAGTTAACTAGACCGTTTTATATTCTGGTTAGGATATATAAACACTCAACCCCGGTGCAGAAATCTTCTATATTTCTATGTCAGATTTTACCACATAGGAGGATTAAGAATAATAACCTATAAAACTACACAAGTATCGGGGTACTTTCGTCCACGATTTTAACCTATGTTTATTCAACTATAGCATATTCAAATCTCCCCTTTCAGATTCGATTCAAAATCATATAAGTGATGATAACTAGTGATCAGTAAATTTCCAAGCAATCAAAACAACTATTGAATAAATCTTAACTATATGAAGAAGAAACCAAATTAATGCATTAAGTCATAAAGACGAGGTTCAAGCGATTCGAAAGGAAAGCCCTAAATAAAGTTTAGCTCCTAGCCATAGACATGCTAAGAACCAAAAGATTATCCAACATAAACTGAAAGTAAATAAAGTAAAAAAAGAAAAACACTTAAGAACAAGTCTCTAATCTTGAAGCCTCCAAGAAATTATATTATGTGATGAATTAGGAATTGTGTCACCCTTGAAAAATCTGCCCAAAGGGCCTTTTATAGCCTCCCAAAACGTGTCCCGCTTTTCCTTCTATGCCTTGGCCCATTCCTTCTCGGATTAGGAAAAATTCCCGCGTTGGCGCCACGGCCGTGCAGACAAGCGTCGTGGTGCCGAAACTCCTGCAGCTTTTCAGTACATTGGGCGCCATGGCCCTGCAGTCTCTGATAGATTTGCGTCACGGCACCGCCCTGTTCTCGTCCGGGATGCTAACTTTCGTCTCTTTTGGCTCGGGAACCTCCTTTTCTGCTCTCTTTTTGCTTCTTTTCTCCACGTTGCCTTTTTAAACCAATGTGACTCAAAAGAAAGAAAAACTATCCTAACACGACACATATTTGGACAAAAACGGGTAAAATACTAACTAAAAATGATTCAAAAGGCGTATATAAAATATGCCTAACAAACACCCCCAAACTTAACTTTTGCTCGCCCTCGAGTAAAGATCAAAAATAGAAACAAAGACACGAAAGAAAAGAAAATAACAGACTCAACGACACTAGTCAACCTGCTGCACAAATGTCACTAGAAAAGCATGAAGGTTAGTAGGATAATATGCAGGAATATGTATAACATGGATTTTTAGCATTCTAAACTCTCAAGTCAAATATTTCGCAAACTCAGTTCAATCATGCTCAATAGAAGTAGGAATACTTAACTTATGCATGTCAAATTCAAAATTCTATGGCATGTTCACTTGCTATTCTCCACTAATCATAGATACACATACTAGAGATCTTCAGGGCTTTTCAGGGTTGTAATGTAGGCTTAGGCAAGGGTAGGTAAAAATAGACATTTAGACTCAAATTACGTACCATAAGCTCTTTTTCTTTCAACTCTTTTCCTTCCTTTTGATTTCCTTTTCTAACCTCATACCTATATTTTCCCTTTCTTGTTTTGAGAGAATGAGGTGCATTATGAATAACAAGCACCTCCAAACTTAGGCTTTTGTCTATTTATTTTCATTGGGGTGCATAAATTTGTTCACTCTCTTTTTGTCTTTTTTTCAACACTTTTCATTCCAAACATCTTCAATTTTTCACTTATGGCACAAACATGGAATTATAGGGTGTTAAAGAAAATATCTTATTTTAGGCTCAAAGGGGCTGACTAGGGATACAATTTATTGTCAGGGATAGGCAGTGAATTGTAAGAAGGACTAACAAAGAAATGTCTGAGTCATCTCCCTAACATGTACATCCTAACTATTTCGCCTCAAATAACAAGCAAGCAGACACATATGCTTTATCATTAACAATGCATAAATCAAGCACATATACCCCAAATACTTTGATTTCATGAGTCCTTGGCATACCTAACTTAAGCGTTCAGATTTGTCTGCTTCTAATTCCATTACATTATCCCACTTTAATTCACTAGGCGTTTCAAGTAACTACAACACGCATGATCATAAAAAAATTAGACTCATATAAAACATAAAAAAAACAACAAAAAGACTCAAAAATAAACAAAATAAACTAAGAACCCCCAAACTTAAATCACACATTGTCCCCAATGTGTACAAGACTCAAAATTAAAATAAAAATGGGACTACTTACAGACTTGTGGTTTATAATGATGGCGGTGACTGATTGTGCATGGATCACTGATCAAATATGGTGCTCAAGTCATCAACACGTTATGTCAAGTGTTGTTGACCCTGCGCCATTGTGTCCAGCCTCTGTATTATCCTATACTGGTTCATGAGCATCTGCTCCATCATTGGCACTGGAGGTTCCAAGTCTAATGGTAGTTGGTGGCTGTTGTCTGCCTCATACTGAGCCTCTGTCTCAGGATCGTCTTCTTCCATGGCAGCCTCTGCTGCTTTATTCTTCAGTCTTGAGGTTCCTCTCCTTTTCTTCTTCTTTGGAGGAGTTCTGGGAAAGAGTGCACTATACCATACGTCACAGGGGCTGACCCTTCTCATATGTATCAGTAATTAAGGTTTGGACTCCATGCCTAGAACATAAGGTGCAAATAAGTGATCCATGTCTCAACCCACCAGTGGTGGCCAGCCTGTTGATTTCTCTAATGCTCTTCACTATTTCCTGCCCAACGTCAATTGTCTTCCCCGCCATGATTCCATATACCATCTTGATTCTATCTGCAGGCACTCTGGTGAAGTGTGTAGATGGAATCAGGCGAGCACTTACAAAATCTGACAAACCCGTCGTTTCTAAATAATTGACACTGGCGATCCACGGCTCCATTGCGAGCAACCTCATACTCGGCTCCTGGGTAACATAATGTTGCTGCGACGGTGTCCCAATTGATGTTGTTGGCATCTCTAGATAAACTTTTGAAATGGTGTGGGTTATAGCCTCGTTCCTCAACATCCGTTGTCCCCAACATTGCATTCACCACCTCAGAGTTTACAGACACATACCGCCCTCTCATAAAACATCTACCATATGTCTGCTCCGGATAGTTAGCATAAAATTCTCTCACCATGATAGTATTCTGCGGTGCAATCCTCTCCAGATTGACGAATCTTCTCCACCTATTTGCCTCGATCGTAGCCCGATTTGGCTCATAAGCATCATCATCCTCAAATGGCTCCCTTCTGTACTCCATGCCTCTCTCAGGTATCAAGGTCCTGGTACTGAGCCGGTTATATCTGTCTTCTGCTTCTTTACTAGCAAACCTAGTGATATCATATTTTGGAGTTGAGGTGGATGAAGAAGCTCTGGAAGTTCTTTTTCGAGCAGCCTTTGGAAAATTTTTGGCAGTGTCTCCTTTGTTTTTGTGAGGTTTCCCAACAACTATCAATCATAAAAATCAACCTAACAGCCCAACACAGCAATGCACAGTACAAGAATTCAACCCCACACTACACCAAACATACACACATCACCCACAATACTAGTTCAATACCCCACAACGATAATACTCAACTAAATTCTCCCACCCAATAGCACTATCCCCACAATAACCTTTACACCCCCAAACTTACGAATTGCCTCCCCTATTTACTTTGAAATTTCAAGAAAAATGATGAAGGTTACCTTGGAGGTTGTTCTTCACAAATTTCTTGTTCCTAGTGAAAGAATGAAGCCATGGATGAAAGGTGGTTGTTTGTAATGGTGATGGGTGTAAGGAATTGAAGGAATTGGGTTTGTTTTATGGAAGAATTTTAGTGAAAGAGGGTTTTGTTTCGTGGTTTTTTTGAGAGGTTTAGAGAATTGGGTGTAGGAGAAGGATTTGAGAGTTAGGGATTTTTATTTTTCTGAAAACTCGTCGCCGCGTCGCGACCCTGCATTTCGGCGTCGTGGCGCCCAAAGTCATGCACCTTCTGATAAATCAGCGCCACTACCAAAGATTTTGGCGTCGAGCCCAAACTTCATGCTCTCTGAACTTTCGCGCCACTACCGCATCCGCGCCGCGTCAACTAATTTTATCTCTTCTCTCGTATTTCGTGCTCCACTTTTCAGCCCTGTACCTGTCATCACAACATCACAAATAATACCATACGTGAGACTGTTCTAACTAAAACTAAATTGCATAATTTAAAAACCTTGGGTTACTTCCCAAGTAACGCGGTCTTTAACGTCTTGTAGTCAGACGTCGATTCTTTATCAAGAATATTGGGGTAATTTAACCCCACAGCCTATCCATTTCAGGATCATTTTTCTTCTCAGCCTTCTATTTTTCTTTTTCTTAGGAGAGGGTTTAGCAATGCTTACCGTTGACGGTGATCTCCTTGGCTTTGTCTTGGCCGCTCACCGCTTTGTCCGTCGTCCGATCACGAGCCATTTGATCATGACTTGGGATTCAATGGTGGGTTTAAACACCTTGAATATCATCTCCTCGTCCTCAACTCTCAGTTTTAGCTCGCCCTTTTCCACATCTATCAGGGCTCTCCCAGTTGCAAGGAATGGCCTTCCCAAGATGATGGTAATTTCATCGTCTTCCTCCATGTCAAGGATGAGGAAGTCTGCTGGGAAGAAAAACTTTCCCACCTTAACAAGCACGTCTTCGATGATACCTCTGGGATGCACCACTGTTCTATCAGCCAACTGCAAGTGCACTGTGGTTGGTTTAGCTTCACCCAAATCCAATCTCTTAAATACTGACAGAGGCATAAGGTTGATACTAGCCCCCAAATCACACAGGGCCCTGTTGCATGTCACCCTACCAATAGTGCAGGGCAGTGTGAAGCTCCCTGGATCCTTAAGCTTAGAAGGCAGTTTCTTCTGCAAGATGGCACTGCACTCCTCTGTCAATGTCACCGTCTCATAATCATCCAGCTTCCTCTTTTTCCCAAGAACCTCCTTCATGAATTTAAAATAAGTAGACATTTGCTCCAACGCTTCAATGAAAGGAATGTTTATGTGCAGCTTTTTAAACACCTCCAAGAATTTGGAGAATTGCTTATCAACTGCCTTCCTTTGCAGCCTCTGAGGGTAGGGTATCTTCTCTGTGTATTACCTCACTGAAACTGGTGGAGCCTTCTCTAAAATAGGGTCGTCATCAGTGACCCCCTCATTTTCTGTAGCAACTTTCTTCTCAACTCTATCACAGGCTGGGGTGTAGGTTGCTCTAACTGCCTCCCACTTCTTAATGCCACTGCTTGACACTTCTCTCTCGGGTTAACCTCTGTATTGCTCGGAAGAGTTCCCTATGGCCTGTTATTTGCCATATTGGCCAGCTGTCCAACCTGAGTCTCTAAGTTCCTTATGGGACACTTTGTTTCTGCTATGAATTGAGTATGTGAGTTGGTGAGTGTCAACAAGGATGCCCTCAATTCATCTTGTTTTTCGTGTGTGGCAGATGAGTTAAATTGCTGCAAAGATGAGGCCTGATTTAGTGGTGGTTGATTATGATATTGGCCTCTGAACTGATTCTGCTGCCATTGGTCACCCCTCCATGAGAAATTTGGGTGATTTCTCCGCCCTGAATTATAAGTGTTCGAATAGGGGTTGTTCTGGGCCCTTTGGAAATTTCCTGCTTGACAATGTGCTTGCTCAATAGGAATATTATTGGGGTCAGCTGCTGGGCACCTGTCAAAAGTATGTGGACCCACACAAATATCACAAATCATTGGCATCTGGACTGCATTTACTGACACAGTGTTCTGCTGGAGTTGTTTGGTCAGGAGAGCCACTTGTGCATTGAGTGTTGTGATGGCATCTAGCTCATGAACTCCTATCGGTTTCCTTCCACCTACCCCCTCTCATCTGGCAAGTGATTGTTGGTGGTCATATCCTCTAGCAAATCATGAGCCTCATGTGCTGTATCAATAATGGTTCTCGTGGTCCCAACTAGCCCATTGTAAAAGATATGGACCAAATTCCACGGTTCAATGCCATGATGTGGGAACTTCCTCTGTAGGTCCTTAAATCTTTCCCAAGCCTCATAAAGTGACTCCCCATCAGTCTGATAGAAAGTATTTAGCTCTCCTCTTGGCTGCCTTTGATGGTGGGAAGAACTTTGCCAGAAACTTCTGTGCTAGATCCTGCCATGTGAATATAGAATCTGTCGACAGTGAATTCAACCAAACCTTTGATCTATCCCTAAGTGAGAAAGGGAAGAGCCTCAACCGGATGGCGTCGTCAGTAGCGCCATTAAATTTGAACGTGGCACACAACTCCAGGAAATTTGCAATGTGCATATGTGGGTCTTCAGATGGTAACCCTCCGAACTGGACTGTGTTTTACACCATGCTCAGGATCGCAGACTTTATCTCAAAATTATTCGCTCCTATTGTTGGGAGCCTTATGCAAGTTTGTGCTCCAGTAACTCTTGGCAGCACATAATCTCTCAGACTCCTCTCTGCCTGGATCTTAACTCTTTCCTCTATATCATTCTGCAACCCTGGGGGTACTCCTTGGTTGGGTTGATGATCACTCATCTCTTCATTCATCTCATTATTATTCTGTCGATCACCCATGGCTATCAATTTAATAATCTGCGTGTTTCTTCGGTTCTGCTTGCAAGTCTTTTCAATCTCAGGGTTGAAGGGAACAAGTGTGTCTGCTCCTCTTTTTCTTCGCATAAACTAGATCCCTGAAATTGATCAAAATCAACAAACAGATCACGGCGCACGGTACCACAAATAAAAGAAAATAAAATAAAAATAAAAACCAAATTAGAAATTAAGAATAGATAAATTGATATTGAACTACGCCAATCCCCGGCAACGGCGCCCAAAACTTGTTAGCGATTTTCCACACGCTTAACGCAAGCGTACGTATCGTTACAAGTAATATAGTCTAGGTAAGACCGAATATCGTCCTCAGGGATTAGTGTTCAATTACCAAACATCTATCCTATGGTATCTATTTGGCTGTCGATATTTTGTTGTGGTTTTTATCTATGAACTACTGAACAATTGTAAAAGTTAACTAAATTACTTTACTTAAATCAGATATGGTGGAAATAGGGCTTCCAATATCCTCAACTATCCACTCGCCTCAATCCTTAATGCAATAATAAATGTTCTTCTTCTATGTTAAGATAGCAGGTTAACTAGACCGTTTTATAATCTAGTTAGGATATATAAACACTCAACCCCGGTGCAGAAATCTTCTATATTTCTATGACAGATTTTACCACATAGGAGGATTAAGAACAATAACCTATAAAACTACACAAGTATCGGGGTACTTTCGTCCACGATTTTAACATATGTTTATTCAACTATAGCATATTCAAATATCCCCTTTCGGATTTCGATTCGAAATCATATAAGTGATGATAACTAGTGATCAGTTAATTACCAAGCAATCAAAACAATTATTGAATAAATCTTAACTATATGAAGAAGAAACCAAATTAATGCATTAAGTCATAAAGACGAGGTTCAAGCGATTCGAAAGGAAAGCCCAAAATAAAGTTTAGCTCCTAGCCATAGACATGCTAAGAACCAAAAGATTATCCAACATAAACTGAAAGTAAATAAAGTAAAGAAAGAAAAATACTTAAGAAGAAGTCTCTAATCTTGAAGCATCCAAGAAATTATGTTATGTGATGAATTAGGGATTGTGTCACCCTTGAAAAATCTGCCCAAAGGGCCTTTTATAGCCTCCCAAAACGTGTCCCACTTTTCCTTCTATGCCTTGGCCCATTCCTTCTCGGATTTGGCAAAATTCCCGCGTTGGCGCCACGGCCCTACAGACTGGCGCTGTGGCGCCGAAACTCCTACAGCTTCTCAGTACATTGGGCGTCATGGCCCTACAGTTTCTGATGGATTTGCGCCACGGCGCCGCCCTGTTCTCGTCCGAGATGTCAACTTTCGTCTCTTTTGGCTCGGGAACCTCCTTTTCTGCTCTCTTTTTGCTTTTTTTCTCCACGTTGCCTTTTTAAACCACTGTGACTCAAAAGAAAGAAAAACTATCCTAACACGACACATATTTTGACAAAAAAGGGTAAAATACTAACTAAAAATGACTCAAAAGACGTATATAAAATATGCCTAACACCCCTCTTTCTCCATATCCAACAAATACCTCCGCCTTGGAGTCTCCCACTATCCCCACTCACCAAATGGAAACTCGTGCAAAGCATGAAATCTTCAAACCCAAAGTCCAATTTAACTTGTCTGCCCAAACCATTTCACCAATTCCCAAGAACTCTATATTGGCCAAACAAGACCCTAATTGGAATGCGGCTATGTTTGAGGAATTCAATGCTTTAACTAAATAGCATACATGGGATATAGTACCTAGACCTGAGGGGGTGAATGTGATTCATTTTCTGTGGCTATTTCGTCATAAAAATTCAGAGACAGTGGAGATCTTGAGAGGTATAAGACACGACTTGTGGCTAATGACACAAATCAGCAGGAGGGCATTGATTGTGGTGAGACCTTCAGCCCGGTTATCAAACCGGCTACTATTCGCATAGTTTTGAGCATTGTCATGGGCAAACACTGGCCGATCCATCAGCTTGATGTGAAAAATGCATTCTTACATGGAGATCTGAGAGAGACAGTCTACATGCATCAGCCGCTAGGGTTCACTCATCCAACAGTTCCTCACTATGTGCGTCGTCTCCGTAAGTCACTATATGGCCTGAAACAGGCCCCCCGTGTGTGGTATGGTCGCTTTGTCAGGTATATCTTGCAGATTGGGTTTGTATGCAGCAAGATTGATACACCACTCTTCATTTTTCATCGAGGTAGTAAAACTGCTTACTTATTACTTTACGTGGATGATATCGTTCTTACTGCCTCCTCCGACGGATTGAAAAATGAGATTATTGCCTTGCTTAAGTCCGAATTTGCAATGACTGATTTGGGGAAGCTGAGTTACTTTTTAGGGATATCAGTGACCAGGTCTGCCAACCACACGTTCTTGTGTCAGCGTAAGTATGCTGATGAGATTGTGTAAAGGGCTAAGATGGCAAATTGCAAAGTTTCACCTACTCCAGTTGATTCGAAATCTAAGCTCAATGCTATGGATGTTGCTCCACTCTCCGATCCTACTCTGTATAGGAGTCTTGCAGGTGCACTTCAGTATCTCACATTCACAAGGTCAGACATTGCTTATGTTGTTCAGCAGGTATGCTTATTCATGCATGCCCCCCAGGGAGTCTCATTTCACTGCTCTTAAGCGTATCATTCGATACATTAAGGGCACACTTGATTATGATTTGCACCTATACCCCTCTACACCAAACAGGTTGCTCTCTTATACGGATGCAGATTGGGCAGGGTGCCGGACACGCGGCGCTCCACCTCCGGCTTTTGTGTATTTTTAGGGAATAATCCGATTTCTTGATCCGCTGCGACATACTACCTATCTCGATCGGTCAGAAATTTGAGGCCGAGGTGTTGCAAATGTAGTAGCCGAGATTTGTTGGCTCGTAAATTTCTTATTAGAACTTCAGTGTCCTTTGCGTCAGACATCTATTGTGTATTGTGATAACATATCTGCCATCTATCTTTCTCATAATCTGGTTCAACATCAGCGAACCAAGCATATTGAGATAGATCTACACTTCGTTCGTGAGAAAGTTGCGCTAGGCCATGTCAGAGTGTTACATGTTCCATCATCCTATCAGTATGCAGACATATTTACCAAAGGACTTCCCAGACAGTTATTTCTTGACTTCAGATCCAGTCTCAGCGTCCGGCCTCCTCCCGCTCCGACTGAGGGGGTGTGTAAACGTGTATATTATAGAAACAAGATCCATATATTGTGTAAATATAATTATGGTAAGACTAAGATTCCTCTTTTGTATAGGCTTAGGATTCCTATTGTATAAGGATAAATATTGTACTCTATATCTACTTTGATATTAATGAGAAGACTCAAGATTAATATCTATCTTACAATACACGTTTACAAAAAGTATCAACACCACAAAACATAAATTGAGGTTGAGTTTACTCTACGGACAACTGTGTTAAATGTAGATTACTTTCTGTTCGGGATAGTTATTATTCTGAGAGGCTGATTCAGACCACCTCTCAATAAAATTACTCTAGGTCTCGAGTGAGTTAGCTAAGGACATTTTTCAAATAAAAATAATTCGTCAATTAGTGGAGTCCATGCAAGTGAGTAAACTATTTTCTGTAGTTTTAATTCAAAAGGTCTTTAATGTTAATAGTTATTCTGTGCACCTCTTTTACAATTTACAATGAATAACACATGCGTCTAATTAGTTGTGTGATAAAATCAAGCTAATTGAACATAGGTTGTGTTTTTGTTGCATATATTGTAGAAAATCCCAAAGATCGTGACTATCCAAATACAGTTTAAGAAGAAGAAGTACCTTAACGTTGTTTAGTTTTATTAGCCAATAACGTATAATATGTTTAGAAGGTACCAGCCAAAAAAGTCACGCATCTATGATTATGACACACGTGAAGAGATTGTATGTTATGCAGTCCCTTTGTTCCTGTACAATTTTCCTCTGTTCTTTTCTTTGACGTAAATTAGATTTCTTTTTCAACCTGCCTGTTTAATCTGCCCTAAACTTTTCATCATGTCCTTAAGTTTCTTTAACTATTCAAAGCTGTAGTATATTATTTGTGTACATTCAAATGATGAAGAGACAGATATGTATGTTGTTGTCCATTTATTCCAATTGTTTTCTGTTCTTTTGTTTAGCTTAAATAGTGAAATTAGACTTATTTGAGTTTACATAGTTCTGAATTGTTCATTAAAATCATGTATTTCTGTAGGGATTTCGTTGAGTTCGTGTACGCAGGAAAATTTAAAAAATTGTGTTTCAAACCCAACGAGCAACGAACTGCAGGATAATTATGTAGTAATGTAATACATGTAAATACAAACATGTATATATAACCGCAATATTTTAATAGAATACTTACGGTTTGAAATTTTATAGTCTTTTAGTAATTCTGAGGGTGCGCACGCAATTGATCATCAACAGCAAGTTCCAAGAACTACCATGTATACCTCCTTCGAACAGCTAGGAAATTCGTCAGAGGTTCTAGAGAGAATTTAATTCTAGGTCTCTAAGACTTAGAATAATATATGAATATTGTGTACTGAATAATAAATAGAAGCCCTCTATTTATAGTTGTGTTTTAGGTCTAAAACGCAGCTAGGGTTTCTCGTGGACCTGGCCCAGAAAACGAGGTGCAATGGGTCAGTCAGACTGGCCCACTGCCTCACCGACGTCGCGGCGCCATGTCATCGCGACCTTATATCCCAGGTGTTGCGGCCCTTGACGTCCAGTGTGGAACGTCGTCCCATTTTTCATTTTAATTAAATCCGAAATTTAATTTCGACTTAATTAAATAATCATTATTCATTCAAATGTCTCAATTATAAAATTGAGCATTTATATTCTCTCATTACATCCTTAGATCGAATGAACAATTGACTTAGTGTTACCCTACAAACGACATTAATCATATTAGAGTCTACACGGAACTCCTAGACGGCGCCGGGAGACGAACACAATATGTAAAGTATATTTACACGAATCCAGTAAACTGAACATCTATGTGGGAAGATAAAATTCTTTCATTCACGACACACTCGATCAAGCTTAGTGTTTGTCAAGTGTCTATCCAAATGGTTTGATCATTATATCTCATATATATTGGTTGACAATAAGACTATATTCTAGATATGTCTATTGTGTTGGAAACGACATAGTCAACCTAATATCATTGAGAAATTGAGTTCTCTCTCAAATATACATTCGAGGAATAAATCCTAATCTTGGATCAACTACCACATTTAATCTATATCGTAATGTACCTACTACAAGTCGTGTCTCAACCTATAAGGCATTTGAGCTTAGGACATGATCAAAGAATATTACTCTGTAAACAAGGTGCGTATTGACTTCAAGTCTAAGGACTTCTATCTCCTACACATTGATCATACTTTAGACATGTATAACAAATATTTTATCAGCAGGGTATACCAATACTTTCAAAGTGTACATGTGTCCATCACGAGTATCTATTACTCGTAGCAGGTGAGACATATTATATCCTCTAAGGATGTGATGTAGACCACATGTCGACTTATCATATATCATCGATATCTCATTCTCGATGATCATTAGTTGAGGCTATTTTAAGAGTTACGTTATAAAATTAATATTTCACACTGTTAATAACAACGTAACCTCTAAGGATGCATATTATATACTATTATAAACAATCAACTAATAATTCAATAATTGCAAATGTCAAAATATTAATCTCCATTAATAATAATACGAATGTATATAAAGTACATTTGTCCTAATACAGATTGTTCCTAGGACATACATATACTTTCAATCTTTCACTTGGCCTAGAGCCAATCACCAACATATCTAATGCCCATATTCTCAAAATGACCATTATGTTGACTAAGCTTAATGGTTTAGTGAATGGGTCAGCTAGATTATCGTCTGTGGGAATATAGTCTAATCTAATCTCTTCAGTCTCCACCATCTCCCTGAGTATGTGGTACTTCCTTGGTACATGCTTGTTTATATTTGTTGATCTTGGTTCCTTAACCTGTGCAATCGCACAAGTGTTGTCACAATAAATAGTTATTGGACAATTGGCACTCAGAACTACCCCTAGTTCCTTCAGGAACTCAGAAATCGCGACAGCTTCGATCCAGCAATGTACTCAGCTTCTGTTGTTGCATCAGTAGTTGTAGCTTGTTTGGAACTTTTCTAGCTCACTGCTCCACCATTGAAAATGAACGTGTACCCAGACTGAGATTTGAAGTCATCAAGATCCGTCTAGAAGCTAGCATCAGTGTACCCAGTAGAAACTAGATTTTATTCCCCACCATAGACTTAGAAGTAATCTTTAGTTCATCTAAGATACTTAAGAATACTCTTGACTGCTTTCCAGTGTTCTTCCCCAGGATTCTGCTGGAATTTGTAAGTCATACTAAGTGCAAAGGTCACATCTGACCTAGTACATGTCATGACATACATGATCGATCCTATAGCCGAAGCATATGGGATACTCTTCATGCGCTCAAGTTCTATAGCATTAGAAAGAATATCCTTCTTAGATAATTTGGTGCCTTGACCCATTGGTAGACCGCCTTTCTTGGAATTTTTCATAGAAAAATGTCTAAGCACTTTGTCTATGTAGACTGACTATGACATCCCCAACAATCTATTAGGTTTATCTCTATAGATCAAATTCCCATAATGTAGCAGGCTTCACCTAAATCCTTCATCATGAAGGTACTGGACAACTACTTATTCACTGACTGCAAGAGAGTCTTATTGTCTCTCATTATCAATATGTCATCTACATATATAATAATGAAGGCAATACTCTCATCCTTGCATTTACTATAAACACAGGGATACTCTTTGCTTCTGACGAAATCAAATGACTTAATAGTCTTGTCAAAGCAAATGTTTCAACTCCTCGAGGCTTGCTTAAGCCCATAAATGGACTTATGTAGCTTGCATACAACATTTGGTTTGGACTCAGATGAAAAATGTTATACCCCGTATTTTCAGAGTATGTACGTGAGGGTGTACGTACAAAAGTTAGCCTAAGTAAAAGACCTTGGACGAAAAGTTTGTGCACAACACTCGAAAAGAATCGTTTTTCGACGAAACGTTTTACTAAACTCGCGTAGGGTAAATTCCGGCTATATCATTTATAATTTTTGCGGATTTTTCCGAGAGACGAAACATTTTGGACCAACGGGAGGGTGACACTTGTCACCCTCATTGGACGGCAATTGGGCTATTGTTTGTACGTTTTTGTGCCTTTGCACAAGTCAAGGAGTTGGTAGGATATTTTGTGTAGTAGATGGATAAGGACACTTGCCTAAATCTTCACCCTACACTTGCCTTGCACTTGGCATCATCTTGGCCATTGGTTGGCCACTTCTTGACCTATAAATACCCCCCTTAAGATGAAGAGTTCTTCATCCACAAATCATTTCCAAGTCTTGAAAAATGGCTCCCCCTCTCGCTAAGCCTTTCGTCCACGCCTCCTCTTTCCCTTGAGAAGGCCTTAGCCGAATACCCCCCCCTCTAAAGAAGCCCTAGCCGAAACACTACCCCCTCCCTTGGTAGAAAAGTTGTCTTCCAAATACCCTAGCCCAATTCCCTTATAGTATCTTATTAGAAGTTGTTGGGAACTTCTAAGGGTTCTTGGAGCTATCGGAGCGTACAAATTAGGAGCTAAACCTTGCTCAGGATCGACTTTTATCTAGGATATTATTGGGCTTACCGAGGTAAATAAACTTATCCTTCTTTTGTAATTAGAGAATACATACTGTAGAGTATAGGAATAAGTATAAATACTTAGAAGGATATTACGAATAAATTGAATTATCACAGTAGAAGGGTTTAAAAGAAGAATATAGAACTGATTTACATAGGATCAAGTTTCACATGAGACTTGAGTAGCTCACCTGTAGGGAAGTCTTTGCCCGACTTTCCGTAGAATATAGAACCCTCTCGCTAGAATCACATGAATAGTCTAGACGTTGATAGACGTATTTGACTATTATAGGTTGATTCTCTGCGCGCGACATATTCGACTTGGCAGGTGGATTTCGCCGAGAAGGTATGTGATTCTTCCTACACTCTTGAGCATGATATTTTAAATATATATATATATAAGACGGTGAGCGTGCAGTGTTAATCAAAAATAACTACGACAATGTCTTTTGACTTAAGCTGAATAATAACTACGGAATGTCTCTGACTTAAGCCTGAATCATAAAAGATCTTGAAGCATTTCAAAAGAATACTGAATCATTTTTAACAGAAGAGAAACAGTTGGTTTTTAAACAAAAGCTTAAGAGTTATACTAGCTTTATGGGAAGTTAGGTATAACGACTTAAGAGAGATAAAAAGAATGGTTTACTTAATTTCTTAATAAAACCTTGTATTGAATTCGTAAGGTATGTTAAGATTGTTTGATAAATAGACATACTATGATGCTATGTGTGTTAGTGTCTTGTGATGTTGTGAAGCGGGTCATTCTTGTGCTTACGTTGCTGACGGTAAGTCGATTATCTTGTTATTATATCACCTACCCTCGATCGGTTATACCGAGGGCTTGCCACCCTTGATGCGGGTCTATACGCGGTCAGTGAGACTATGCGAGTCTGCGGAGCTCGGATTGATCATTCCGGTGTTTTAGCCCGACGGGGATGCCCTATGCGGTCTGCGTGACTATGAGGTCTATTGAGACTATGCGGATCGCGGAGTCCGGAGAGGTACAGGGGTTAGCTACCTCGACGAGGAATACCTCATGCGGGTGCATGTGTGACTATGCGGATCATGGAAGTCCAGACTAGGCACGCATCATGATACTATGGGCGATTAGCCTTGCTTCGATCATTCGCGGCCTAGGAAAGACCGATTCTGATATCTATGTTGCTCTTGCTTATGTTGTGGCACTATGTGCAATTGAACTGATTGTATTTGTAATGGCTTTAAATACTTTGATTTCACTTAAGTACTTTACAGTTTCGCATACTTAGTACCACTGATCGACCTCCTTCGGCCGCGTTAAATGCCGCAGTAAGGGCAGCGGTGCTAGATCCACATCCTTAGGATCTCTTTGCTTTGGTGTCAGGAGCTCCATCTTCTCCGGAGGCTCGACTTTTTGGGTATGATCTCCCTGTTGTGGTATATAATTTTGTACATTCAGGTATGGCGGCCCCGTCCCGCCATAGTTGTTTATCTTCTTAGAGGTCAGTAGTCCTATTATGCACTGGGATGTAATCGCAAAAACTTGGGTTATATATATGCCGAAAGGCAAGCTTTTCTTCGATAAACGTGTCTCATTTTACAAATCGTTTATGTCTTGTTTTATATTCCATGATTACTACGATGTATGACTACTTGGGTGTCCGTAAGGCACCGCCACGGGCCGAACGGGTCGTGACAAAAGTGGTATCGAGCGATTAATCTCGGAAAGTGTCTACATCGTATCTAGTAAGTTTGATTATCGGTGTTATGCACTACACCAATAATCGTGAAGCTATAGGATATTTAGGATTGATTTCCATTCTTCTCACTCGAGATCGTGCCTTAGAGTGTGTTATAAGTTGGACCTCTAACGTATTCCTTTCGTATGTGATTATGCCTCCACGTAAGGCAACCCGCCCGTGGCGGCGCAAATGGCGGAGCCGCTAGTAGGACGCCGAGAGTTACGAGGGCTCGTGCCCGCCTATACCCGAGGCAGCGAGTTCCATGACGCCGCCCCAGAGAGGCCACAAGACTGCACCTCCACCCCACACTGGAGCGGATGAGACGGGTTACCGAGAGATGGCCCGCTTGGCCGATCGTGATCGTACGGCGACAGATCGACGCAGCAGCCCACTGCAGCACCTGTAGTTCACCCGAGGGCAGATAGTTTGAGGCTACGGGACTTTCTGAGTTGTAGCCCGCCAGAGTTCTACGGGTCGAGACCAGAGGATGATCCGCAGGAGTTCATCCGTCACCTACAGAGGATTATGAGAGTGATCAGGGCGTCGGAGACCGAGTCTGTGATCTTTGGTTCGCATCGGCTGCGTGATACCGCAGTCGATTGGTTTGATTCGTGGGAGTTATCCCTGGGAGAGCACGCATCCCCGCCTACTGGGACGAGTTCTCGAGGCCTTTCTTACTCACTTCTTGCCTCGCGGATGCGAGGCACGCCGGCGAGTTTTTGTTATCGAGACAGAGGGACGTCTGATTAGGAGTACAATGTCGAGTTCGATTCTTTGGCTCGATATGTCCCTGCATTGGTAGCGGATATGGAGGACAGGGTGCATCGCTACGTCACCGGGCTAGATGATTATATGGCCGAGTCTTGTGCGGGTGTGTCTCTTCAGCCAGGCATGGACATTACCCGTATGCAGGCTCATGCACTCGGATGTGAGGAGCGCAGAAACCGACGAGTCGATAGGTATCGTCGAAGAAGGCGCCAGACGGCCGGTTCTTTTGGTAGTTCTCGGTGGACGGCCAAAGAAATCTAGATTTGCACCCGGCCACCGTGAGCACTCCCACATCATCTGATCGAGTATTCGGGCGGTCAGGCCCCAGACTTGATTTGTGGTAGCAAGGTGCTAACCGATCGAGGTCCGCTCGGTGTCCGCCGTGGCGAGTTCCATTCGGGGTTGCGATTACTCCGGGAGCTTGCTATACTTGTGGCCAGCAGGGTCATTTTGCGAGAGTTTGTCCGTCCGGGGGCGGCGCTGGTGGTAGGGCTCAGCCTGGGTCTGTTGCCGCTTCATCATCTCCTACAGTTACTCGCCCCGGAGGCGTGGTACTCGTGGGCCGCAGGTCGCGGCAGGTCGTGCACGTGTCCAGCCTAGCGGTCCTCGAATCGCATTTATGCCTTGTCGGTAGGGCAGATCGTGAGGCCTCACCTGATGTCGCCATGTACTTTATCGCCTCCGATTATGATGTGTATGCCTTGATAGATTCGGGTTCTACTCTGTCCTATATATCTCCCCTTGTTGCTAGTAGGATAGGGATATAGCCTGAGTCCATAGACCCTTTCGAGGTAGCTACGCCAGTGGGTGATTCGGTGGTAGCTCGGCGGTATATGAGCTTGTCCGGTGACCATATACGTCGCCGACCCCAGCCGACTTGTTATAGTTGGAGATGACTGATTTCGACGTGATCATGGGTATGGATTGGCTAGCTTCTTGATACGATCATGTAGACTGCAGGAGAGAGTAGTGCGGTTCCGGCTCGAGAGCCGGTTGTTGAGCGAGGAACACCGACGCCGAGGGTAGGTTTATTTCCTACCTCGGCTAGGAGGATGGTGCGAAGGGTACATCTACCATCTCGTTCGGGTGTTTGATCGAGGCGCAGCGTGCGATTTCCGGTCGATTCGAGTCAGAGAGTTCCCAGACGTGTTTCCAGACGACCTCCCGGGTATCCCTCCTGAAAGGGAGATTGAGTTTTGTATCGATGTGCTGCCAGACACTCGGCCTATTTCCATTCCGCCATACAGAATGGCACCTGCCGAGTTGAGAGAGCTGAAGGACCAGCTTAGAGATTTGCTGGAGAAGGGCTTCATCAGGCCTAGTGTTTCTCCTCGAGCGCCGATTGTTCGCGTGAAGAAGGACGGACGCCGCGCATGTGTTGACATGAGCGGTGAACAAGGTGACCATTAAGAACGAATACCCTTCCCATGATTGATGATTTGTTCGACCCGGTGAAGTGCGAGATGTTTCTCCAAGATTGATCTGCGATCGGGCTATCATCAGTGCAGTCGAGAGGCGGATGTCCCTGGATCGCATTCGGACCGTCACGCATTATGAGTTCGTGGTCATGTCTTTTGGGTTGACCAATGCTCCGTGGTATTCATGGATTTGATGAACCGAGTGTTCAAACCATTTTGGACACGTTTGTGATAGTGTTCATCGATGATATCTTGGTTTATTATCGCCAGAGCGAGCACGCGAGCATTTTGGCGACCTTGTGATTCTCCGACCAAGCTTATACGCCAAGTTTTCCAAATGTGAGTTTTGGTTAACCGTGGCTTTTCTTGGGCATATTGTCGGGCTGATGGTATTCGGTGGATACGACCAAGATCGGCGATCGAGACTTGGCCTCGACCTACTACTCCGACAGAGGTTCGCAGTTTTTTGGGCCTTGCAGGCTATTATCGGCAGTTCGTGGAGAAGTTTGCATCTATCTCTGCACCATTGACTAGGCTGACTCAGAAGGTAGCTAAGTTCCAGTGGACTGATGCGTGTGAGCAGGGTTTCCGATTCGGGCGAGATCGACGCATCGCCTCGTTCTTACTCTTCCGCAGGTCCAGACGGTTATGTCGCGTGTATTGTGATCGTCGCCGGGCATCGGGTTGGGATGTGTTGATGCAGCAGGCAAGGTTATAGCGTATGCATCCCGACATGAAGAAACACGAGAGGAACTACCCCACCCATGATTTGGAGTCGCGCGGTGATTCACGCCAAGATCCGAGGCACTACTTGTATGGGGTTCATGTGGATATTTATACTGACCACAAGAGCCTCGAGATATCTTCGCAGAGAAATGAACTTACGACAAAGACGGTGGTTAGAGCTGCCAAGGATTATGATGTTGACATCCTGTACCACCCGGGAAGGCCAATGTTATGGCGTATGCCCTAGTCGTAGTCCACGGGTAGCCTATCGAGGTGCAGCGGAGAGGAGGGTATGGTTCGTGATTTGCATCGATTAGCGAGCCTTGGTGTCCGTTTGATTGATTACGATAGCGGTGGAGTTCGAGTTCGAGAGGTTGCCAGTCTTCCATCGTCGGCGAGGTGAAGAGGCAACAGCTGAGGACCCGTTTTGATTCGATCGTGATACAACTCTTCGTGAGGCAAGGGTCCTTTTGAGGTAGCACGATGGGTGCTAAGGTTTGAGGCGTTGTGTGTTCGGATGTTTGAGACTTCGGCGAGGTTCTTGGGAAGCACACAGGCGGCGTTACTCCATCCGTCGGTCGACCAAGATGTACCACGACCTTAGATCCGTATATTGGTGGGATGGCTTGAAGAGGACGTTGCGAGTTCGTAGCTCGATGCGTGTTGTCGCGGTGAAGGTAGAGCACCAGAGGCCTGGTGGTTTGTTACAGACGATAGAGATCCCGACCTGGAAGTGGGAGGTGATCAACATGGACTTCATCACAGGATTACCTCGCACTCAGAGGAGACATGATTCTATATGGGTTATCGTCGACAGGCTGACGAAATCAGCCCACTTTCTTCCCGTCAGGACGACTTTTTCGGCTGAGGATTATGCCAGACTTTACATCCGAGATCGTCAGACTGCATGGAGTCCCTATTTCGATCATATTAGGCAGGAGCCCAGTTTATGGCTAACTTCTGGAGGTCTTTCCAGAAGGGTTTAGGGACGCAGGTGAGCCTGAGTACTGCATTCCATCCACAGACAGACGGACAGGCCGAGCGCACTATCCAGACTCTTGAGGATATGCTGCGAGCCTGTGTTATCGACTTCAGGGGTAGCTGGGAGGATCATTTGCCTCTAGTTGAGTTTGCGTATAATAATAGCTACCACTCGATTCGGATGACGCCATGAGGCTTTGTATGGGAGGAAGTGCGATCGCCGATAGGCTGGTTCGATGTGGGCGAGTGCGATTAGTGGGACCAGATTTGGTGCGTGAGCGATGGATAAGGTGAAGCTTATCCAGAGAGGTTGGCGACTCGAGTCGACAGAAGTCATATGCAGATCATCGTCGTCGGCATCTGAAGTTCGAGGTTGATGATTGGGTTTTCCTGAAGGTGTCACCCATGAAGGGTGTGATGAGATTCGGGAAGAAAGGGAAACTCAGCCCAAGGTACATTGGGCCCTATCAGATTGTCCGCAGGGTAGGCAAGGTTGCCTACGAGTTGGATCTGCCGTCCGATCTGGAGGCAGTGCATCCGGTGTTCCACGTTTCTATCTTGAGAGATGTATCGGGATCCATCTAGTGGTACACCCGTTGGCGATGTCCAGTGACGGGGTTATCGTATGAGAGATTCCCATGCGATAGTCGATCGTCGAGTTAGGCGTCTGCGACGAAGGGCGTGGCTTCCACAAAGTCTTGTGGCGAACGAGCTCGAGGAGATGACGTGGGAAGCTGAGGAGGACATGAGGCAGAAGTATCCTCACATATTCCCCACACCTCCAGGTAATTCACTTTCCTACTTGTAAATTTTAAATTGTCATATATGCCTAAGTGTTGTTTTGTGGCCGTATGTGGCATTTGCAAACTGTTTATGTTATGAAGAACCTTACCGTTAACTGTCTTGGGAAGGAACATTCGGGACGAATGTTTCTAAGGAGGGGAGAATGTTATACCCCATATTTCCAGAGTATGCACGTGAGGGTGTACGTACAAAAGTTAGCCTAAGTAAAAGACCTTGGACGAAAAGTTTGTGCACAACACTCGAAAATAATCGTTTTTCGACGAAACGTTTTACTAAACTCGCGTAGGGTAAATTCCGACTATATCATTTATAATTTTTGCGGATTTTTCCGAGAGACGAAACATTTTGGACCAACGGGAGGGTGGCACTTGTCACCCTCATTGGACGGCAATTGGGCTATTGTTTGGCACGTTTTTTGTGCCTTTGCACAAGTCAAGGAGTTGGTAGGATATTTTGTGTAGTAGATGGAAAAGGACACTTGCCTTTCACTTGGCATCATCTTGGCCATTGGTTGGCCACTTCTTGACCTATAAATACCCCCCTTAAGATGAAGAGTTCTTCATCCACAAATCATTTCCAAGTCTTGAAAAATCCCTCCCCCCCTCTCTAAGCCTTTCGTCCAAGCCTCCTCTTCCCACCCCTCGAGAAGGCCTTGGCGAATACCCCCTCTAAAGAAGCCCTAGCCAAACACTACCCTCCCTTGGTAGAAAAGTTGTCTTCCAAATACCCTAGCCCAATTCCCTTATAGTATCTTATTAGAAGTTGTTGGGAACTTCTAAGGGTTCTTGGAGCTATCGGAGCGTACAAATTAGGAGCTAAACCTTGCTCAGGATCGACTTTTATCTAGGATATTATTGGGCTTACCGAGGTAAATAAACTTATCCTTCTTTTGTAATTAGAGAATACATACTGTAGAGTATAGGAATAAGTATAAATACTTAGAAGGATATTACAGAATAGAATTGAATCAATTATCACGGTAGAAGGGTTTAAAAGAAGAATATAGAATCAGATTTACATGTGACCTCACATGACTTGAGTAGCTCACCGGGTAGGGAAGTGCTGCCCGACTTTCCGTAGAATATAGAACCCTCTGCTTAGAACTGTTTACAGAATAGTCTAGACGTTGATAGACGTATTTGACTATTATAGGTTGATTCTCTGCGCGCGACATATTCGACTTGGCAGGTGGATTTCGCCGAGAAGGTATGTGATTCTTCCTACACTCTTGAGCATGATATTTTAAATATATATATATATAGTACGGTAGACGTACGAGTGTTAACTGAATAATAACTACGACAATGTCTTTTGACTTAAGCCTGAATAATAACTACGGCAATGTCTCTGACTTAAGCCTGAATCATAAAAGATCTTGAAGCATTTCAAAAGAATACTGAATCATTTTTAACAGAAGAGAAACAATTGGTTTTTAAACAAAAGCTTAAGAGTTATACTAGCTTTATGGGAAGTTAGGTATAACCACTTAAGAAAGATAAAAAGAACTGTTTACTTAATTGCTTAATAAAACCTTGTATTGAATTCTGTAAGGTATGTTAAGATTGTTTGATAAATAGACATACTATGATGCTATGTGTGTTAGTGTCTTGTGATGTTGTGAAAGGGGGTCATTCTTGTTGTGCTTACGTTGCTAGACGGTAAGTCAGTTATACTGTTATTATATCACCTACCCTTGATCGGTTATACAGGGCTTGCCACCCTTGATGCGGTCTATACGGCTATGCGGTCTGTGAGACTATCGCGAGTGCGGAGCTCGAGATTGATCATTCCGGTGTTTTAGCCCGACGCGGATGCCCTATGCGATCCGTGTGACTATGAGGTCTATTGAGACTATGCGGATCGCGGGAGTCGAGGAGTACAGGGGTTAGCTACCCCGTCACGAGAATACCTCATGCGGTGCATGTGTGACTATGCGGATCGCGGAAGTCGAGGACTAGGCACGTCATGATACTATGGGCGATCGCCTTGCTTCGATCATTCGGCCTAGGAAAGACCGATTACAATATATCTATGTTGCTCTTGCTTATGTTGTGGCACTATGTGCAATTGAACCGATTGTATTTGTAATGGCTTTAAATACTTTGATTTCACTTAAGTACTTTTTACGATTTCGCATACTTAGTACTGTATCGACCTCGCCCGAGGCTGCGTTCATGCCGCAGTAAGGGCAAGCAGTGCTAGATCCACATCCTTAGGATCTCTTTGCTTTGGTGTCAGGAGCTCCATCTTCTCCGGAGGCTCGACTTTTGGGTATGATCTCCCTGTTGTTGTATATAGTTTTGTACATTCAGGGTATGACGGGGCCCTGTCCCGCCATAGTTGTTTATCTTCTTAGAGGTCTGTAGTCCTATTGTACAGTTGGGATGTAACTGCAAAAACTTGGGTTATATATATATGCCGAAAGGCAAGATTTTCTTCAGATAAACTGTGTCTCATTTTACAACTGTTTCATGTCTTGTTTTATATTCCGCTGATTACTCTGATGTATGACTACTTGGGTGCCCGGGTAAGGCACCAGTCACGGGCCCCGGAACGGGTCGTGACAAAAAACCCTCAGGTTTTTTCATATACACTTCCTCAACTAGATTACCAATGAGGAAAGTGGTTTTGACATCCATCTGCCAAATGTCATAGTCATAATATGCAGCTATTGCAAGAAAAATACGAATGGACTTAATCTTAGAAATTGGTGAAAAGGTTTCATCATAATCGACCTCAGGCCGTTGATTATAACCTTTAGCCACCAACCTTGTTTTATAAGCATGTACCTTACCAAATGCATCAATCTTCTTCTTGAATATCCATTTGCATTCTATGGGTTTAACCCCAACTGGAAAATCAACCAAGTTTCACACTTGATTGATGTACATAGATTCCATCTTGAATTTCATGGCTTCTTGCCATCTCTTCGAATCAATGTCCAGCATTGTTTCGTTATAGGTTGTAGGCTCATCGTTATCGGGAATATCTATCTCACTGTGTGTTTCCACAAGTATATTTAGTCTTTCAGTAGGACGATAAGTCCTAGTGGACCTACGGAGTTGATTGTTTTGCAGTTCAGTGCTTGGTATATTCTGACTGTGAGATGGTTCTTGTGTGTTGGATAATCCACCAACTTGAGAGCTTTCAGGAATATCATTTTTATGTATCTCCTGAATGGGAGGAGATGCAACCATTGCATTTACTCCCAAAGGCTGTGTAGGAGGATTTTGCATTTCTGTATTGTTCCTCGTAACACTCCCACTAACTGAATGGCATACTTGAAGTACCCAATCTTCGCCAAATACTCCTATTGAATTCTTGCCTAGGTCATTCGGAAATGATTCAACCTCTATATTATCTCGCGGTTCTTGAATTTCTTCAAGTTCTATTTCTGTGCAACTCTGTTCCTTGTAGATATATTCTTCTTCAAGGAAAGTTGCGTTCCTGGAAACAATGACCTTATGTTCTCCAGGAAGATAGAAGTAGTATCCCTTAGTTTCCTTTGGATACCCCACGAAGTTAGATTTCTCACTTTTGGATTCAAACTTGTTAGTAAGCATTTTCTTAACATATGCAGGGCACCCCCAGGGTCTCATATGTTTAAGAGCTGACTTCTTGCCACACCATATCTCATAGGGTATTTTTTACTGACATGGAAGGAACCCTGTTCAGAACATATATTGAGGTTTGTATAGCATGTCCCCAAAGGTATGTCGGTAGAGTTGAGAAGCTCATCATGGATCGAACCATATCCAATAAGGTTCGGTTTCTCCCTTCGGCAACACCATTCATTTGTGGTGTTCCAGGAGGTGTCCAATCTGAATGGACTCCATATAGCTTTAATTAATCTAGAAACTCCTTGCTCAAATATTCACCTCCTCGATCAGATCGAAAGGTCTTGATACTTGTTGCGAGTTGTTTTTCTACTTCAGACTTGTACTTCTTGAACTTTTTGAAGGCCTCAGATTTGTGTTTCATAAGATACATATATCCATACCTTATGAAGTCGTTAGTAAAGTAATAAAGTAAGGAAAACCTCCCCTAGCTTGAGTCGAGAATGGTCCACATACATCAGTATGTACCAACTCAAGCACCCCATTGGCTCGCACACATTTCCCAGAAAATGGCTTGTTGGTCATCTTACCTTTCAAACAGGATTCGCATTTACCATAAGACTCCAAGTTAAATGGTTCGAGGTAGTCAAGGTTCCTCAACCTTGTTATCCTTGTTTCATTGATATGACCAAGTCTACAATGCCATAGGTAGGTAGAGTTCCTATTACTTATCTTAGCTCGTTTATTTTGTACATTGAATATTTCTCGACTATAGTTTAGTGTATATAATCCATCCACAATAGGAGCAGTTCCATTTATAACATTATCAAAAGACAATACTTGACTGCCATTATAAATATATGAGGAAAAACCTTCCATGTCCAAAACAGAGATATAAATGATATTCCTCATTAACGAGGGTACATAGTAACAATCATTTAACACTAGACAATAGCCAGAAGGAAAATGTAATCTATAAAGTTCCTACGCGCTCAACATACACTCGTGCTCCATTTCCAAATGTGCAAGTGACTAAGAGTTAATATTAAACAAATGACGTGATTGATATCTAACTTATTAAGTTTCTTACAACGTAACTATTATGTTTAATATTAACTCTCAGTCAGCTAGGCCATGAACGTTCACTCGATGGATACAATAGGTTGGATATCAATCACGTCAATCTGATGTAGGGGCGTGACAAATTATTATCAGAATTTATATTTACTATCCTAGAGAGTCATGAGTCGTAGCTTGTAGAGTCCTTCTTATGAAGGTGTAGAGTGTCGCACTTATCATAAGAAGGTTGTGGGGAATATGCTAGGACAATTTCCCCTCTTTGTTTTCATATATCGTGCATCAAAACTAAAATTTTCAGATTTCTAACTAACTGATATCTCTCTCATTTTAGAACACAATGGTTAGAACAAGATCAATTTTCTTCTCTGTTGCCAATAATGTTGGAGTACTAGTTGCTAACCAATAGGAAGCACCACCAATGGTGTCGATTGCACTAGTAGCTGATCAGTGTATTTTATATACACGTTTTGAGTCGTTTTTAGTGAGTCTTTTGTCCCTTTTTGTACAAATACGCGTCGTCTTAGGATATATTTTCTTTCTTTTGAGTCAAATTGGTTAAAATGACTCTTTGGCGGAAAAGAAACGAAAAGAGGGAAAACACAGAGGTTCCAGAGCTCGAAATGCGAGAAAGTGGCGAAGCAGGCACAGACACGGGCCAGGCGCCCCGACGCCCAATGTTCAGAAGCTTGCAGAAGTTCCAGCGCCGCGGCGCCTCTAGACAGCAGAGTTGCAGCGCCGCGGCGCCTAATCATCAGAGAGTTGCAGAACTTCCGGCGCCGCGGCGCCGACGCGGGAAAAATCAGGGTTTTGAACGAATTATGGGCCAGGCCTGAAGGAAAACCTTAATGTCGGTTTGGAGGCTATAAAAAGAGAACCCTAGGTCAGAATTAAGGGTTCCCTTCTTGCCAATTCACAAGACATCTTGGAGTTCAAGATTGGAGACAATTCTTTAGTAATTTCTTTTCTTTCTTTTACTTTATTTTCAGTTTTTATGTTGGGTATTGAATTAGTTCTTGTCATGTCTATGGCTAGGAACTAATTCTAATATAGGGCTTTCCATGTCAATTCACTTGAACCTCATTTTATGAATTAATGCATGTTTATGGTTGTTCTTCTTATTGTTGAGATTTATCCAATAGATGATTTGATTGCTTGGTAATTACTTGATCATTAATTATCATTACTTATATGATTTCTAACCAAAATCCGAAAGGGGAGGTTGTGACTATGCTGTAGTTGGGTAGACATAGGTCGAATTGGGGATGAAAATACCTCAATTACTTGTGTAGTATTAATAAGGGTTTTTGTTCTTAATCCTCCTCTAGAGTCATCCTTATCACCGAAAGGTAGAAAGGAGTTGTACTGGGGTTGAGTGTTTATATAGCCTTAACGAGAGTATAAAACGGATTAGTAAACCTGATGTCTCCAATAGAAGAAGAACCATAACTAATTGCATTAATAAGTAATATAAGTGGATAGTTGAGGAGATTTGGAAGCCCTATTTCCATCATCACTGAAGTAAACAACATAGTTAATTAGTCTTTATAATTATTAGTCATAATCAACAACTCAAATATCGGTCACCAAATAGATAACAAAGAATAGAAGTTGGTACTTGAGCACTAATCCCTGAGGACGATAACTCGGTCTTCAAAGACTATATTACTTGACTCGACAACGTGCACTTGCGTTAAAAGTGTGTGCATAAATCGCGCATCAAGTTTTTGGCGCCATTGCCGGGGATTGGCGTAGTTCAATATCGATTTATCTATTCTTATGTCTAATTTGGTTGCTCCAAGAAGAAGTTCTAACTTGTTCTGCGAGCATTTTTTTATCACCTTTTGTTGTTTTTCTTATTTTGCAGGTTAACTTTCAAAAAAAAAAATAAAAATAAATCAGGACACATGGACTACTACTATCAGAGACAGTGGAGTCATCAACAGCAGTTTAACCCACAGGTTCCAGAGGAAGATCGAAATGAGTTGCGGGCAGACATACTTATGCTCACCAAGTGCCAGACTCAGTTTATGGCTGAGACAAGGGAGTCCCTAAAAAATTTGGAGACCCACATAGGGCAACTGATGGATGAGATGAGCAATACACCTCAAGTAAATCTTCCTAGCGACATCATTATGGGAGGTGGCAAGCAAATTGAGGAGCCTGAACCACACCCAGCTATTGAGGACTCTGGCGAGATAGTTGGTGTAGAGAAGGAAAAGATCGCTGAGATCCAATTATTCACCTTTTTGGATTCTGTGGAAATTCTTCTTCCTGCACCTGTTACAGAAGAAACACCACAAGCTATCACTGTTGATCCCCAAATAGGAAGTCCATACCATCAAGGGCGCACCCTAGAGTTGAGAGATGTAGGGAATTTCACTGATCCCTACATTATAGAGAGCCTAAAAGAAAAGTATGTCTTGTGTACTTGGGGGATAATTTTATGTTTGAGGCCCTTGTTTGAACAGATGGGTGTAGGGAAAGTGAGACCTACAAAAATAACTCTGCGGATTGCAAGCAGTTCGCAGAAGGATCCAATGGGCACTCGTAAAGGTTAATTGCGTCCGGCTAAAAGACGTTAAAGACATCGCTTGTTGGGAGGCAACCCAATGTTTTTAATTATGTTATTTTAATTTCTGTCTTTAGTTTATTTTATTTTGTTTTGAACAGTCTCACGGTCTTGGGTTCTTGTTTATGTGTTGTGATAACAGGTGCAGGGCCAACAAATTTGGAGGGCGAAAAAACTAAAGAATAGCCAGGGAATTCCAGAAAAACGGGTTAGCGCCGCGGCGCCAAAAGAGCAGAAAGACGCTGAAGTTTAAGCGCCGCGGCTGTGAGCGCGGCGCGAAATTCCAGAATAGCGCGATAAATTGGCCGCGCGCCGAGGTGAAACCTCAATTAAATAGCCCAGAAACCGATTTTTCCCCAATCCAATTCAAAACCTAAACCCTTCTTCTCCACAAAACCCTACAAAAATCCACCTTTTACCTAAATATCTTCCATAAACCAAACTCAATCACACCAAAGTTCTTAAATTTCCTAAACCCTTAACCACCCTAAAACAACTACCCTCATCCCATTGCCGCAAATCACCATTAGAAGCAAGAAAACCTTGAAGAACACCGTCAAAGGTAACCTTCGTCTTTTCTTGAAAGCTTTACTGTAGGCAGATGAGGTAGTAGATTGGAGGAGGTGTTGTATCTGTGAGGGCGTGTTGGGGTGTTGAAATTGATTGTGATATTTTGAGGAAGAGTATACGAGGTGTATGTGGGTGTTGTGCAGGAGCTTCTTAAGTGAAGTTTGGGGGTGATAGGTGTTGTAGCTGCTAATTGTTGGGTGATAGTGTTGGCTAACGTTGTTGATACAAAGGAAACGCTGCAAAAAGTTATCTAAAAATGTCTGCCAGAAAGAAAAGAGCCTCCACATCCACCTCAGCCCCTCAATATGATGATACTAGGTTTGTCAGCCGAATAGCTCAAGATAGATACCAAAAACTTAGTACAAGGCCCTTAATCCCTGAAAGAGGAATGTATTATCAAAGGGATTCGCTTGAGGAGGGGGATGTCTATGAGCCCATTCGGGCGATGATTGAGATGATGGGGTGGAAAAGATTTGTAAACCCGGAAAAGATAGCACCAATGAACACAGTGATGGTGCGTGAATTTTATGCTAACTTTCCGGAGAAGGTGGACAATGAATGCTTTGTGAGGGGAAGATATGTGCCTGTGGCGAAGCGGTAAATGTGTTACTAAAAACAGGATGTTGAAGAAAGGGTGATGGCGAAGCTACTTCAGAACATGGTCTAGAAGCACCAACAACATCGACTGGAATACCGTCGCGAATACGCAGTTACAGGCGCATATGAATTTGCCAGAAATGGGTCAAGAGGATCGGCGGTGTCGGTCAACAAAGCGACGAGGTTGGCTTTACTGCCGATGCCGTCGATTCCATCAACGCACTTCACCAGAGTGCCAGAAGACAGGATCAAATTGATATATGGAATTATGTCGGGAAAGACGATTGATGTTGGAAAGGAGATAGTGCAAAGTATTGAAGAGACCAGCAGGTTGGTAACAACAGGTGGGTTGGGACATGGATCACTTATTACAAATTTATGCGCAATCAATGGGGTCCCAACCCTACCCAATGATACTTATGAGAAAAACCAACTTCATGTGTCATACGGGATAATGCACTCCTTCCCAGACCCAATCCCTCCAACAAAGCAAAGAAGACCACCGACCGTGGCAGAGAGGTCATCATGGACGAAGATGAGCCTGAGATAGAGGCTCACTATGAGGCAGGTGATCGGTGTATTTTATATACACCTTTTGAGTCAGTCTAGTTAGTCTTTTGTTCCATTTTGTACATACAAAGTGTCGTATTAGGATAGATTTTCTTTCTTTTGAGTCAAAGTGGCTAAAGTGGCCAAATGGCGGAAAAGGAGCGAAAAGAGGAAATCCGAGCCTACGCGTGAGCTGTAGTGGCTACCGCTGGCGCGAATACGCGGCGCGCAAAACACCAATGCAGAACTTTAAAATTAGGTCGGATTTTTGGGCGAACTGGAAGGAAAAGAAGAGTTTAAACCTATAAAAGGAGAACCTAGGCGGTTTCAGGTTCCTTTCTTGCCAAACACAAGGTTTTCTTGCCTAGGAGATTGGAGACCCAAACATTAGTAATTTCTTTTCTTTTCTTTTCTTTAATTCGGTTTTGCATGATGAACTTTGAATTAGTTAGGAACTAATTCTCTTATAGACTTTCTATGTTGAATTCTTGAACCTTATGTTATAAAGTAATGCATGCTTATGGTTATTATTCTTATTGAGAGATCTATCCAATAATTGAGTTGAATTCTTGGTAGCTAATTGACAACTAGTTATCACTATATGATTTCTAATCAAGGAGGATTGTGAATATCTTTGTAAGTTGGGTCTTGAATTGGGGATGAAAATACCTCAATTAGATTTGTAAGCGTTGATGAGAGGCTTGACACCATTTTTTTTTATTGTGCGTGACTGATCAAAACTAGGTTTTTGTGCTTAATCCTCCTATAGAGTTACCCTTATCGAAAGTTAGGTAAGGAACAATCGTGTTTATATAACCACTAGCAGAGTATAAAGCGATTTAAATAAACACCTTTCTCCAAAAGAAGAACACCATAAGTAATGCATTAGTAAGTAACATAAGCGGATAGTAAGGATACATAGAAGCCCTATTCTCATCACAGAATTAAATCGTTATAATTAATTAGCTTTTATAATTCTTAGTCATAAACAACCAATCACTCATTAATTCACCAAATAGATACTAGAAAATAGGCAATTGGTACTTGAACCCTAATCCCGGGCGATATTCGGTCTTATCTAAGACTATACTACTGATACGATAACGTGCACTTGCGTTTAAAAGTGTGTGCATCTAATCGCATCAAGTTTTTGAGTTCAATATCAAATTATCTATTTTTAATTTCTAATTTGGATTTAATTTTCATTTTTTTATTATTTATTTTTAGTTTCTACAAAAAAATCGCAGTGATTCTTTGTTTGTTTTTGATCTTTCGAGGATATCGGTTTATGCGAAGGAGAAGAGGCGACGCTCTTGTTCCCCCGTCCGGAAAAGAAAAGAAAGCACAAGAAGAAGAAAGAATCGGCCGGTGCACGTTGATAGAAATGGGCGGTGCTCCCGATATAACGGGATGAGAGGAATCGGCCGGAAGAAGTGCAGGAGATGCATGATGCGGCCCTAGATGCAGTTAGGAGGCGTGGAGGAGATACAGTATACATATATGGCCGCTAACAACGTATCTCCTTTGAGAGGAGGCCAGTGGAAGAGAAAGCGTGAATCCATGAAGTAGATGCTATTTGCTGCTTTGAGCATTGAGCGAACAGTGCGAAACAGAGCGTGATTGCGGCAACATCCGATGTCTTTGTGTATCTTTGTGCAAGCTGTTCCAGAGATATGTGGCGGCCCACACATTTGATAAAGCGTTTATGAGCCCCGTCAGAGCGATGATTCATTTTAGAACATGGTGCAGGAACGTGACAACGATTATTGGAATAATGTGCGAACACGGTGAGCTAAACCAAAGAAACACGGGAATCGGAAGAAAATCAGCCGTTTGACACGGCAATTGGATTGGGACACGGTTTAATGTGCCTATGCCTATGCCACATGCGGTCCACCCCCATTCTGACGCACTGCGAAGAAAACCAGTTGTCGGTGTCCTATGGGATAGTGCAAGCGAAACCTTGAGCCGCAATGGGCAATTGTTGCAACACGGAGAAGGAGATGATGACGGACGCAGCGCGATGGTAAGGGCGTGCAAGGCATGTTCGGCCCGATAGTCGATGCATTATCCACCGCAGCAGCCAATGGTCGATCATTATCCACCCACACCACCTGTTTAAGTTTGTAAGTAATGTTTTCTTTACTTGTCTTTGAGTCACATTTGCGATGGCGATGTGTGATTTGTGTTTTAGTTTTATTTGTGTGTCATGTTATGTTTTATTTAAGTCTTTTATTTGTTTCATGTTTATTTTGAGTCACCAAAATTTTTCTTTTGAGTCATAATTGCTGTCAAAGAGATCATGTATTGTGTAGTTCTTGAAACCTAGTGAAGTAAGGTGGAATAATGTAAAGGAATGGAAGCGGTATCTAAACACTTAGGTTAGAGATGCATTTGGAGTCTCTTGCTTGAGTTATGTATGCTAAATGATAAATGCTTAGGAGATGACTTTGGGCATTTTTCGTTGATAGCCATTCTTACATTCTTTTCTACATCGAATAAAAATATCACTAAAATTTGAAACTTCTTTGACACCCCATATTCCCAAAATTGTGCCATAAGTGAAAATATGAAATAGTGGAGTACATTGTGTTAAAAGAAGAAACAAAAAGAGTGAACAAGTTTGAGGCACCCTAATGGAAAAGTAATAAGAAAAAGCCTAAGTTTGGGGGTGCTATTTGTATAATACACTTCATATCCCAAAACAAGAATGATAGAATTGAAGTAAAGGAAAGAATCAAAATTGAAAAGGTGCAGAAAAATGAGCCTAAATGCCTATCTTTCAGTCTGAAGATCTCTTCTATGTATATATTAGTGGAGAATAGCAAGTAAGCATGTTTTGAATTTATATATTTAAGCATGATAAGTATGAGTTTGCGAAATATCTAGCTCAATGTGTTGAAATTCCATGCTATATGTTCTGCGTATTATTATAACGCTAACCTGTTTTCTAGTTTGTTTATTTTCTTTGTTGATTTTCTTATTTATTGAGTCATCATTTTTACTTTCTTTTTATCTTTGCTCGCGAGCAAAGGTTAAGTTTGGGTATTTGATCGGTGTATTTTATATACACCTTGAGTTAGTCTTTTGTTCCATTTTGTACATGATAGATTTTCTTTCTTTTGAGTCAAAGTGGCTAAAGTGGCCAAATGGCGGAAAAAAAGAGGAAAGAGGAGAAAAAAGGAAGTAAAGAGTAGAAAGCGCGGAAATAAGCAAAGTTTGGTCCAGAGACCTGCTTGTGTGCAGCTCGGCGATCGCGCAGTATGGCGTGCCAGTGTCGAAGAGCAGCGCGCCTCCGATTCAGCAAAGTATGGCGCTAATATCAAAGCAGCCCACGAAGAGAGCGCGGTGTTCACGGCCCGAATGCCAGTAGCGGCGCCAGTTTTCTTGCCTAGGAGATTGGACCAAACATTAGTAATTTCTTTTCTTTTCTTTTCTTTAATTGATTTTGCATGATGAACTTTGAATTAGTTCTTATATTCATGGCTAGGAACTAATTCTCTTATATGTTGAATTCTTGAACCTTATGTTATAAAGTAATGCATGCTTATGGTTATTATTCTTATTGAGAGATCTATATTGAGTTGAATTCTTGGTAGCTAATTGTATGATTTCTTACGAAAGGAGGATTGTGAATATCGGGATGAAAATACCTCAATTAGATTTGTAAGCGTTGATGAGAGGCTTAACAACCCTAATTTTAATCCTCCTATAGAGTTACTTATCGGCGAAAGTTAGGTAAGGAACAATTGAGTGTTTATATAACCCTAACGGGGAGTAAACGATTGCTTTCTCCAAGAACACCATAAGTAATGCATTAGTAAGTAACATAAGCGGATAGTAAGGATACATAGAAGCCACTTCTCATCATCTCACGAATTAAATCGTTATAATTAATTAGCTTTTATAATTCTTAGTCATAAACCATTAATTCACCAAATAGATACTAGAAAATAGACAATTGGTACTTGAACCGTCTTATCTAAGACTATACTGTGCATCTAATCGCGCGAAGCGACCATCACCACCCTCGTAATCGAACCTCCAGTGCCTATGATGGAGCAGTTGCTCCATAACCAGAGGAGGATGATGCAAAATTTTGACACGGTGATACAAGGACAACAAGAATTGAGACAGGGGCAACAACAGTTGCACCAACGAATTGACGAGATGAGTTCCTTATTCAATCAGTGGTCAATGCACTATCCACCGCCACCGCCACCATTTTAAACCAAGTTTGTAAGTGTCCTGTTTCTTTTATTTTCTTTGAGTCTTGCACACATTGGGGACAATGTGTGATTTAAGTTTGGGGGGTGTCTTATTTGTGTCGTATTGTTGTAGTATGTTTGAGTCTGTTTGATTGTTTTGTGTATTTTTTAGTCATAAATTTTTTCTTTTTGGGTCATAATTGTCTGTCAAAGATCATGCATGATGTAGTTACTAGAAACACCTAGTGAAGTAAGGTGGAATAATGTAATGGAATTAGAAGCAACTATCTAAACACTTAGGTTAGATATGCCAAAAACTCATGAAATCTGTCTATTTGGGGTTTCTTGCTTGAATTGTGCATTGTCAAATGATTAAACCTATGTGTATGATTGTTTTCTATTTGAGGCGAAATAGTTAGGATATGCATGTTAGGGAGATGACTCAGGCGTTTCTTTGTTAGCCAATTCTTACCACTATTTTCTATCCCTGACATTAAAAATATCCCTAGTCAGCCCTGTTGAGCCTAAATATGAAACTTTTTCTTTGACACCCTATATTTTCACACATGTGCCATAAATAAAAATGTGAAATAGTTGGAATAGAATGTGTTAAAAAAAGAGACAAAAAGAGTGAACAAGTTTGATGCACCCCAATAAAAAAGTAATAAGAAATAGGCAAAAGCCTAAGTTTGGGGGTGCTTGTTATTATAATACACTTCACTCTCTCAAAAACAAAATAGGGGAAAGATAGATATGAAGTGAAGAAAGGAAACCAAAAAAAAGGGAAACATTGAAAAGCTAAAGAGCTTATGGTACACAAAATGAGCCTAAATGCCTATTTTTACCTACCCATGCCTAAGCCTACATTACAACCCTGAAAAGTCCTGAAGATCTCTTATATGCATATCCATGATTAGTGGAGAATAGCAAGTAAAAATGTCATAGGATTTTTGAAATTAACATGCATGATTCAGTATTTTGACTTCCATTAAGTATGATAAAAATGAGTTTGCGAAATATATAGCTTAATGTGTTTAGAATGCTAAAATTTCATGCTATATGTTCCTGCATATTATTCTGCTAACCTTCATGTTTTTCTAAGTAACACCAATGCAGCAAAATGATCAATGTCATTGAGTCTTTCTATTTTTTTCTTTTTCCTTGAGTCTTTATTTCTTTCTTTTGATCTTTGCTCGAGGGCGAGCAAATGTTAAGTTTGGGGGTATTTGATCGGTGTATTTTATATACATTTTTTGAGTCGTTTTTAGTGAGTCTTTTGTCACTTTTTGTATAAATACGTGTCGTCTTAGGATAGATTTTCTTTCTTTTGAGTCAAATTGGTTAAAATGGCTCTTTGGCGGAAAGGAAGCGAAAAGAGGGCAAAAACGGAGGTTCCAGAGCTCGAAATGCGAGAAAGTGGCGAACCAGGCACAGACACGGGCGCCCGGCGCCAATGTTGAAGCTTGCGAAGTTCAGCGCCGCGGCCTCTCTGCAGAGCGCGAGTGCCGCGGCGCCTAATCATCAGAGAGTTGCAGAACTTCCGTGCGCAAGGCTGAGCGTGGCCGCCGCAACACGGGAAAAATCAGGGTTTTGAACGAATTATGGGTCAGGCCTGAAGGAAAATCTTAATGTCGGTTTGGAGGCTATAAAAAGAGAACCCTAGGTCAGAATTAAGGGTTCCCTTCTTGCCAATTCACAAGACATCTTGGAGTTCAAGATTGGAGACCATTCTTTAGTAATTTCTTTTATTTCTTTTACTTTATTTTCAGTTTTATGTTGGGTATTGAATTAGTTCTTGTCATGTCTATGGCTAGGAACTAATTCTAATATAGGGCTTTCCATGTCAATTCACTTGAACCTTATTTTATGAATTAATGCATGTTTATGGTTGTTCTTCTTATTGTTGAGATTTATCCAATAGATGATTTGATTGCTTGGTAATTACTTGATCATTAATTATCATTACTTATATGATTTCTAACCAAAATCCGAAAGGGGATGTTGTGACTATGCTGTAGTTGGGTAGACATAGGTCGAATTGGGGATGAAAATACCTCAATTACTTGTGTAGCATTAATAAGGGTTTTTGTTCTTAATCCTCCTCTAGAGTCATCCTTATCACCGAAAGGTAGAAAGGAGTTGTACTGGGGTTGAGTGTTTATATAGCCTTAACGGAAGTATAAAACGGATTAGTAAACCTGCTGTCTCCAATAGAAGAAGAACCATAACTAATTGCATTAATAAGTAATATAAGCGGATAGTTGAGGAGATTTGAAAGCCCTATTTCCATCATCACTGAATTAAACAACATAGTTAATTAGTCTTTATAATTATTAGTCATAATCAACAACTCAAATATCGGTCACCAAATAGATAACAAAGAATAGAAGTTGGTACTTGAGCACTAATCCCTGAGGACGATAACTCGGTCTTCAAAGACTATATTACTTGACTCGACAACGTGCACTTGCGTTAAAAGTGTGTGCATAAATCGCACATCAGTAGCATAGTTACATCTAGCACTACTACATTTCTGGCTTAATGCGACGGCTCATAGACGTCTAATGCAACATCTTATGTAGCACTGTCGCATTAGATAAGGCTAATGCAACACCATATCTTGTACCGTCGCATTAGATATGGCTAATGTGACGGCAACACATGACCGTTGCATTAGCATGTGTAATACGACGGCTCGAATTGTCTAATGCAACGGCCAGAAATGACCGTTGCATTAGCCTATCTAATGCAACGGCTCTCCATGGCTAATGCAACAGACGTTAATTTTTTTTAATTTCCCTCTTCATAAGTGGAATCCCATTTTTAAACCCCAAAACTTGAAATGCTCTCATTTTCGGCGATTTTGTTGAGTGAACAGTGAAACCGCCGGAGTTTCGCCATTTCCGGCTAATTCTGGCATCCATCGTGGACGAGACTTAGTCGAATAGCTTCGTCTCTTCAAGCCCGTCATTTTCATACTAATTACCCCCATGGAATTGATTTCGTAGTTCCTATTTCTAATGGGATTGGGTTGGGAGAGTCAAATACCACTGGAAATAGACGTAATCCTAATTCTAGTGGGACAGCGCAGGTGGTTCCAGTACCCTATGTTTTTATGAACATTTGATGCTGATCAGTGTATTTTATATACACCTTTTGAGTCATTTTTAGTTAGTCTTTTGCCCATTTTTGTACAAATATGTGTCGTCTTAGGATATATTTTCTTTCTTTTGAGTCATAATGGTTTAAAGTGGCACATTGACGAAAAGAAGCGAAAAGAGGGCAGAAACAAAGGTTCCAGAGCTCAAAAAGCTAAAAAGTTGGCAACCCGGGCGAGAAACAGAGTGACGCCGCGGCGTCACCAACCAGCAGCATCAGAGCGCCACGGCGCCCAAAGAACAGAGAGCCGCAGAAGTTTCGGCGCCGCGGCGCCAGTTGCAGGGCCGCGACGCCGAGGCGGGAAATCAGCCAAATCCGAATAGGAATGGGCCAAGGCCAAGAAGGAAAAGTTGTTGGATGTTTTTGAGGCTATAAAAGGACCTTTTTATGTCAGATTTGAGGATGCCATACTTGAGAATTCATCACAACTTGGAGATCAAGATTGGAGACTTACTTTTGTGTAATTTCTTGTTCTTTATTTTATTTCTTTTTAGTTTATGTTGGATATTAGTTTAGTTCTTGACATGTCTATGGCTAGGAACTAACTTAATTTAGGGTTTTCCATGTCGAATCACTTGAACCTCGTTCTTATGAATTAATGCATGTTTTGGTTTCTTTTTATTATTGTTGAGATTTATTCAATATTTGTTTTGATTGCTTGGTAATTAATTGATCACTAATTATCATAACTTATATGATTTCTAATCAAAATCCGAAAGGAGAGATTGTGAATATGCTATAGTTAAATAAACATAAGTTTAAATCGTGGACGAAAGTACCCCGATACTTGTGTAGTTTGATAGATTATTGTTTTTAATCCTCCTTTGTAGTCAATCTTGTCATCGAAAGATAGAAGGGTTCTACATTGGGGTTGAGTGTTTATATTACCTTAACAGGAGTATAAAACGGCTTACTTAACCTGCTATCTCAAAATAGAAGAAGAACCATAATTATTTGCATTGACGAGTAAAACGAGCGGATAGTTGAGGAGATTTGGAAGCCCTATTTCCACCATATCTGAAGTAAAATCAAGTAAATTAGTTAGCATCTATAATCATAGCTATAAACAATTCATCAATTTATCGGTTACCAAATAGATACTACAGAATAGAAGTTGATAATTGAACACTAATCCCCGAGGACGATAACTCGGTCTTCTAGACTATATTACTTGTCACGACACGTGCACTTGCGTTTAGTGTGTGCATAAATCGCGCATCAAGTTTTTGGCGCCGTTGCCGGGGATTGGCGTAGTTCGATATCATTCTTTTTATTCTTAATTTCTAATTTGGTTTTTATTTTTCTTTTTATATTTTTTTTATATATATTGGTAGAACCGTGCGCCGTGATCCGTTTGTTGATTTTGATCTGTTGCAGGCATCTAGTTTATGCGAAGGAGAAGATGAGCATATACACTTGTTCCCTTCAACCCGGAGATTGAAAAGACTTGCAAGCAAAACCGGAGAAACAAACGAATTTTGGCCTTAATAGCAATGGGAGGCTTGCAGAATAACAATGAGATGAACGAAGGGTTAGGTGATCATCAACCTAACCAAATGATGCCCCGGAGGTTACCGATGGATGTAGAAGAAAGGGTCCAGGTCCAAGCTGAGAGAAGCTTGGGAGATTATGTGCTGCCAAGGGTGAATGAAGCACAGACTTGCATCAGGCTCCCAGCAATAGGAGCAAATAATTTCGAAATCAAGCCTGCGATCCTGAGTATGGTGCAGAATATAGTTCAATTCGGAGGGTTGCCATCTGAAGACCCTCATATGCACATAGCAAATTTCTTGGAGCTGTGTACAACTTTCAAGTATAATGGCGTTACTGACGCCGCCATCCGATTGAGGCTCTTTCCCTTCTCACTCAGGGATAGAGCAAAAGTGGGGTTGAATTCCCTGCCTACAAATTCTATATTCACATGGCAGGAGTTGGCACATAAGTTCTTGGAAAAGTTCTTTCCACCGTCCAAGGTCGCTAAGCT
This sequence comes from Przewalskia tangutica, assembly GCA_029844215.1. Classification (NCBI taxonomy): domain Eukaryota; kingdom Viridiplantae; phylum Streptophyta; class Magnoliopsida; order Solanales; family Solanaceae; genus Przewalskia; species Przewalskia tangutica. Next base: position 26,198,657 of record CM056736.1, on the reverse strand, counting down.
GAGAGGAGAATTGAACATTTTTTACCATGCCGATGGAGAGTCACTCTATGAGGCTTGGGAGAGATTTAAAGATTTGCAGAAAAAGTGTCCACATCATAGCATTGAGTTGTGGAATTTGGTCCATATTTTCTACAATGGGCTAAGCGGGACCACAAGAACCATCATTGACGCAGCTGCAGGTGGAACCTTCATGAAAAAGACAGCATATGAGGCCCATGATTTGTTAGAAGACATGGCCACCAATAACCATGTGACTGACGACAGAGGGGTAAGTGGAAGGAGAGCGATAGAAGTTCATGAGATTGATGTCATCAAAGCGTTAAATGCACAGGTTGCTCTCTTGACCAAGCAACTGCAGCAGAACACAGTGTCAGTGAATGCAGTTCAGATGTCATTGAGTTGTGAGATGTGTGGGGGTCCTCACACCTTTTATAGGTGCCCATCAGCAGACCCCAACAATATCCCTATGGAGCAAGCAGAATGCCAGGTAGTGGGGAATTACCAAAGACCCCAGAACAACCCCTATTCAAATACCTACAATCCAGGGTGGAGAAATCACTCTAACTTTTCATGGAGGGGTGATCAAGGGCAGTGGAACCAGTTTCGAGGTCAATACCAGAGTCAACAACCATTTACTCAGGCCCTCATCTTCACAACAATTCAGTGCACCTGCTCAACAATAAAATACAGATGAGTTGAGAGCAGCCCTGTTGACACTCACCAACTCACAGACCCAGTTCATGGCAGAGACAAGATCATCTATCAGGAATTTGGAGACACAGGTGGGACAACTAGCAAATATGGCGAATAACAGGCCACAGGGCACTCTTCCTTTTTTTTTGGTGAAACGGTAAAAATATATAAAGGACGAACACCAACCAAAGGCGAACCCACGGACAAAAAATTATGAATAGCGTTAGGAATATTACGCATATCCCACAGATCGGGAAGTCACAACATTCATTAACGCCAAGCATAAAACTCGCGCTAATCCCACAGGACGGGAAGTCTAGAGTGCCAATATAGGCAACATGATGTTGGGAATCAAAATGCACAGCCCACAAACCGGGTGGTCATTTGATTCTTTCGAGTCATATCCAAAACTCAATCCCCACAGGTCGGGGGGTCAAGAGGGCCTATAAAGGTAGCCCCTGTCAATCCCTTATGTCAGTCGAGGCGTTCATAAGTTTGCAGCTGCAGCCTCCGTAAACCCTCATCATGGTAAACCCAATGGGACAAACCCACGATGAGGGAAGAGCGCCTAGCGTTAATGCTGCTAGTGAGGATTATTTCCAAGGGCCAAATGTTCAAAACAGAAAGTAAATTGCGAAAATAAAGAGAACAAAACAGAATAGACATTTGTCTTGATTTTGAAGACTAGGGCCTCCTTATCGAGTTTTGCGCCATCAAACACAACCTTGTTGTGCGTGGCCTGTTGCGGGGCCTCGTGTGTTCAAATAAAGAGACAACACAAGGCGAGTGATCTGAACATGTCCCAGGAAGTAAGAATTTGGCATGGCCCAACCAACCTTCATTGAGCCATTCAACGTTAACCATGGCCCTGTCAAGTTTACTCATTTTACCCGCCATGAAGTAGGAGAAGTTGCAATCGGAAGAGGGGAGGTCCGAGAAACTAACAGCGTTGCAACAGTCCGTGATGTCCTTAATATCATAGTTGGTAATCTGGGCCATATTGTGTCTTTCCTCCGGTTTCATGACAGTGTTGAAATCACCCAAAATCAGCCACGGAATATTAATAGAAAGGCCATAGTTCCGCATAGAAGACCACAACGGTCGACGGTCACAGATGGAGTGTAAACCATAAACGAAAGAGACATAAAAGGATTTAGAGGTAATCCTGCAAGTTGCAATACAGTGAATAGCTTGAGGGTGGAGGTCAATGGGCTGGAGAATGACTTTAGCCGGATTCCAAATGATAAAGATTCTCCCGGCCAAATGAAGATCAAAATTATGAGTCGCTTCCCAGTCACGAAAATTCCCATAATTCATGAAGCGCTCAAGTTTAGAAGCATTTAATTTAGACTCCAAAATACCAAAGATGTCAACGTTCTCATTCCGGACGAGTTCGAATATCCCATCCTTCTTGGAGGGGTTGTTTAGACCCCTAATGTTCCAACAAGCAATATTCATTTCGATATGCCTTCGAGCCTAGGGCCCTTCGGTGTATCTTCGTGATTTTTATTTTTGCTCTTCTTACCTTTTCCTAAATTGGCCTTATAAGAGTTTACTGTCTCGCATAGGGGCAACCCCGTACCCTTAGTTCTGTTTATTGCCTTGTCATTCTTCCCAACCATTGTGAACCCATCATCCTGTGGGGCAACGACTTGGGGAGGAGCAACCCCTGAATTTATACCATCCTTATCAAAATTTTGTGTATCGTGCAGTCCTGCACCAACCTTGGTTTGAAACCCGGCAGGCTGGCCCCCAAGTACACCTGAAACACATGAAGTCCCACTAATACCGCTGCCTTGCTTACCTATGCCAACAGCGTTTTGTGCCCCGTCAGTCTGATCCCCAAGTAAAACCGCCCTGCGCCATATGTGTCAGTATCATCATGACCATGCTGGTCCTTATGAGAGCCCAGCAAACCTCGACCCGTACCAGCCTTGGTTTGAACCCCAGTGGGCTGGCCCCCATGTGAAGTCGGCTTTCTACGGCTGATATCAGTGATCCCACATTTATTGGCCTCGGTTTGTGACTCCAAAGGCCGATCCACCGATTGAGTTCCATGCTTCTCCTTGTCATAACCCATCTGTCTATTTAGACGGGGAGAGGAGGGGGCGTAGCAATGTATGAGTGCACTTCCTTGCCTCTCGTAACTCCGGGGCCATTAGCAGGTTCCTTACCTTCAACCCGCCGTTTAGTGGATGTCGAGTGCTCCTCACATTCCATATCAGAATGACCAACCCTTCTACATTTAGTATAAAAGCTTGGGAATTTTTCATAAGTAATTTTCTGGTTAATCGGCTCCGACTTGCCAATATCAAGCCTGATTTCATGAATTGGGACCTTGGAGACGTCAACCTCTACTAAAGAACGAGCATAATTGATCTGGTTTCTCTTACGAGTGAGTAAATCAGTAGCCACCGGCTTCCCCACCCGTGAAAAGATTCTTCTTAAAGCCGTTGGATTCCAAAGCTCAAGAGGAAGAGATGGTAGTCTTACCCAAAGGAGGACAACACAGATTTCCTGTGCGTCAAAAGTGAACCTTTTGGGTATGTCTTTGAGTAAGAGGGCTGTACTGAAAATAAAGTGAGGCCCCTTACTTATAACCTTAATTTTATCCTCAGCGGAATCAAATCTGAAGATGATCCAGCCACTGCTGTGAACACTAAAGCGGTATTTAACTCCCCAAGATCGACATAATTTTTGCAGAGCAGGACCCCCCGGGTACTTTCCCGCAAAATAGCCAATCAAAAGGTAGCCCCAGGTGGAGCTGAGGTCATCGAAATCATCATCATTAAATACAACGGGACCATCACAATGTGGCTCATCCACGAAGTGAAGTTTAGAACCATTATTGGCATCCCTGTTTCCCTTGATCATTTTTTCCCATGCCGCTTTAGGGTCAGGGAGGTTGGGGTTCTTAGCCAGATTAACCTTAAAATTGGCCTTAACATCCGCAACCGGGATTTCCTCAGGAGGAACCAAAGCCTCGTCGGAGGAGATAGAGTCCTCTGAGCCCAGGGTACGCGAAGTTGTGAAAGAGGAGCTGGAGGGGTCTGAAACTCCCCGAATAAGGTCAGAAGAGGGCGTAGGGTTTGAAACGCCCCGAATATAACCAGGCCTTAGAGAAATAGTTACAGAGGGATCAGAAAGAACGGAGGGTTCCTGATGCTCAATAACTGAAAAATCAGACTGTTTAGGGGCAGTCTGATTAAAGGCACGGTGGAGTGTTGATGTTCCCAAGACCGAAGTGGAGTTGGCAGCATCAAGAGGCGTCTCACAATGAGGAAACGAGACGCAGGCCTGACCCATAGTGATGGGCAGGGGGGAGAAAACCGTGCGTTTCTTAGCCATTCAACAGGAAAGTGAGTTACAGAGCAAAGGAGATACAGGCGGTGAAAGCAAAAATACAGGGAAGGAAGACAGAAGCAAACATACAAGGAAAGCCTAACAAATACAGGACAGACAATCAGACAGGCCTGGTTTGAATTAGTTAATAAGTGCTAGTTACCAGACAGGCCTGGTTTAAATCATGAAAGAAATCTAGTAATAATAATGATAAAAAAAGAAAATAAATAACCAGACAGGCCTGGTTTGAATGAACATAATTCTAGGACACTAAGGACGAAATTTGCAAGGAACTAACAATAAAATCATACAATGAAAGCATAAATGTTTGCAATTTCCTAATTTTTGCCTATCGATAACCTAAGTTTTGCCTAGCAATAAAATCGAAATCAAAAAGTTTAAGCAAAAGTGCAAGGGTAAGTTGCGAGCTAGGGTGAGAGTTACCTCTTGTTGCGTGCTCCCTTTGGTTCGAGCGGGAAACCCCGCGAACACTTCAGGTAGCCTGCGGTACCCCAGACTAGTTGCGTACCCTCGTCGGTTCGACCGGGATACCCCGTACCACAGCCTACCGCCCACTGCAAGATCTCAATCACGTCGAGTGCCTAGAATTTTAAATTAGTATCAGCCATGAACTCATGTTCCAGGCTTCTTTGCCGCGAGCTGGCCTTAACCTGCAGATTGATAAGGAGCAACAGTATCCTATAGTAACTAAAATAAAGATATTATAGAAAATAAGTAATAATACGAATACTTTATAAATTTATAAATATAGATATATAGAAGTGTTTTTACTAGAGTATATCTATTAAAATAGAATAACAAAAGGTAATTAAAATACTAGATAATATTAGTAGATAATAATAATATATTATAAGTAAAAAGGCATGCATGACGAGCAAGAATTCAAAAGCAACATAACGCAAGATAAAATCGAGGACAATCACAAGAAAATCACATCGAGCGGTGGAGAAGATGCTATCATTACATGCGCGATCAAGCGGACTTGGATGAGCAAGACGTGTACCAAACGCAAGAACACAATATAATAGATTAAAACAGAAGAGAAAGAGATCTTAATATATTAAAAATATAGCAATATAATAACTGCAGTATAAGACAAGCTTATTCGGAAGTCAAAGGGCAGCAAGATACGAAAGCAACAAGTACATCAGGCGTGTACATCACAGCTATCATTTCGGGAGCGGGCATGCATCAGACATTGGGCAGTGCAAAACGTGTACCAAACACAAGAATTCAAAAACAGACGGCAAAATACATCATTATAGAGAAAACATGTAATAGATGAAGTATAGCTATCACACAATAGTGAGAAGGTCACAGTCACATCAGACAACGAAAAGGACAGCTATCATTACACTTGCAGGCATGCAGCAGGCCTCAGACAGAGTAAAGCGTGTAACAGACGCCAAATTCAAAGAGCAAGCTTTTAAACACGATTTTATGAGAGAGAAAAATCTAAACAGATCAAACAAGGCAAACAACGAAGAACATTATGAAGCTCAGGAAGAACACGAAGAACAACGATGAACTGAGACAAATAACAACGAAAGTTGAGAGCAATAAAACATGCAAAGAATAGTATTAACCACTAGATTGATAGCATAACAGGCATACGCAAGGTAAGACGAGCAAGATTAAGAACAGGATCCAAGTAGGATATGCTAACAAACGGATAGTAAGAAGGGAGAAACAAGAACAGACACTTAGAACTCTAAGAACACAAGAATCGATAACACAAGCAGACACCACATGAAAGTGAAAGAACAGCACATATCTAAACAGACAATAGATTATAACAGGAAATAGGGCAAGATATGCTAGCAAACAGATATATGACAGAAGAGAAACACTAAGAACACTAAGACATAGGGATAGCTAACCACATGAAAATACCATCAGATAACTCAGCAGCAAGACAAACCGACATAAGGAAACAAGTAGTATATGCTAAACAAACGGATAGTACGAAGGTAATCACAAAGCACAGAATAGAGGCAAAAAGGAACGGGAACACCTTGTAAAGAGCTCTTAAATGCCAAAGATCATCAAATGGTGCCTCAGAACATCTGTCAGTAGCCGAAGTACAAGGTCGTCCCAGCAAAACAGCTACAGAAACTACGAAACCCCACAGTATGGATCTTATCGAGTAGAGGAAGAGTCAGGGAATCATAAAAGGCAGAAGAACTTTGTGGTGGGGGTACCCAGAAATTACAGGGATCCCATGAAGGGGGGTTCCTTGTCGTCTCCAAGAAGAGAGAGGTAAGGAAGCAACAAGAGGGGGGGCAGATGGGAGGGACGGCGAAATGATGGGTGATGAAGGGAAGAAGTAAAGGAAACCAACCACCTTTATCAAATTTAATCCCACGCTGACACATCGTGGATCTTAGCGGAGTAAAAGTGGACGAACAATAAGCAATAAAAGCAAAATAAATGCTTTCAAATCAATCAGCCAGCCCAATAAATCCAAAACTTAAACAGTGGAGCGCGTGTGAGCTGCCATTCAGTGAAAACAACGAACAAAGTGTTAAATCTCCGTGAATGAATACAGGGGAGAATCAAAGCACTTGGAGATTAATCCAAGCAAAAGTTGCACTCTTGAACTTTGATTTGACTGAGAAGATTTGGGGTGCAAAGATGGCAAATAACAGGCCACAGGGCACTCTTCCTAGTAATACAGAGATGAATCCCAGAGATCAGTGCCAGGCGGTGCAGCTGAGAAGTGAAAAGCAGCTAGAACAACCTACACCCCAGCCTGTGGTAGAGCAGAGAGTAGATGCAGAGAAGGAGGGGGTTATTGAGGATCGCCCTATGTTAGAGAAGGCTCCAACAGTTCCAGTGAGGGAATACACAGAGAAGATTTCTTACCCTCAGAGGTTGCAAAGGAAAGCAGTTGATAAGCAATTCTCCAAGTTCTTGGAGGTATTCAGAAAGCTGCATATTAACATTCCGTTCATTGAGGCATTGTATCAAATGCCTAATTACTTCAAATTTATGAAGGAAATTCTTGGAAAAAAGAAGAATCTAGCTGAGTATGAGACAGTGGCATTGACAGAGGAATGCAGTGCCATATTGCAGAAAAAACTGCCCCCCAAGCTTAAGGATACAGAGAGCTTCACATTGCCTTGCACAATTGACAGGGTGACATGTAACATGGCCCTGTGTGATTTGGGGGCCAGCATAAATCTCATGCCCTTGTCTATTTTTCAAGAGGTTGGGTTTGGGTGAAGCCAAACCAACCACTGTGAGCTTGCAGTTGGCGGATAGGACAGTGGTGCATCCCAGAGGAATGATTGAAGATGTATATGGTTAAGGAGGGAAAATTCTTCTTTCATGCGGACTTATTCATCCTTGATATGGAGGAAGATTATGAGATCCCTATCATATTGGGAAGACCATTCTTGGCAACTGGAAGAGCCCTGAGTGATGTGGAGAAGGGCGAGCTGACACACAGAGTTGAGAATGAAGAGATGGTGTTCAAGGTGTTTAGACACGTCGTTGAAACCCCAGTCATAAGCAAGTATTTTGCAGTCAGCACGGTAAGCACATCGGTTGAGCAGACAAAGCCAAAACAAGGAAACCGATCGCAAGACAGTGAGCAACACTAAACCTTCTCTTGAGAAAAAGGAGAAAAAGAAAAACAGAAGGCAGAAGCGAAAAATGATTATGAAATGGATAGGCTGGGGGGTTAATTTACCCCATGCCTCTTGATTAGGAACTTGCGTCCGACTAAAAGACGTTAAAGACAACGCTACTTGGGAGGCAACCCAAGGTTATTTTATTTTATGCAATTTAGTTTTAGTTAGAACAGTCTCACGGAAGGTATTGTTTGCATGTTGTGATGACAGGTACAGGGCCAAAAATTGGAGGACGAAAATGTGAAGAGAAGAAAAAATTGGCTCGGCGCCACGGCACCGTGCAGGAAGTTTGGTGCCACGACGCCGGTTGCAAGGCTGCGGCGCCAAAAGTCCAGAAGGTCTCTGAAGTTTGGGCGCCGCAGCGCCGGAAGTTCAGAGGGTCGCAGATGTTTGGGCGACGCAGTGCCGATTGCAGGGCCGTGGCGTCGCGACGGAAAAACTGAAATTTAAAGGAGCCCTAATCCGATTTACTATTCCAAATCAAAAACCCAAACCTTTCCTCTCTCCAAAACCCACGAAATCAACCTCCCTAACTCAAAATCTTCCACAAACTAAACTCAATCACAACCAAAGTACTTAAATTCCTTGCACCCTTAACCATCTCAAACAACAACCCTTATTCCATTGTCTCAATCCATCATTAGACACAAGAAAATCTTGAAGAACACCGTCCAAGGTAAGTTTCATCACTTTTCTTGAAATTTTCAAAACAATCAGGGGAGGTAATAGGTTTGGGGATGTTCTTTATTGGTGGATAGTGTGTGGGGTTTTGAAGTTTGGTGTGAAAATTTCATAGTAAGATTATACGTAGTGATCGTGGGGTGTTGTACCGATGCTTTGAGTGAAGTTTGGGGGTTGAATGGTGTTGTAGTTGCTGATTACGTTGTGTGTTGATTAGTTTGATTGACAGTTGCTGGGTAATATCACTGAAACAAAGGAAACACTACTGAAATTTGTTCAAAATGTATGCCAGCAAAAAAAGAACTTTCACATCCGCCTCCGTTCCACAATATGACGCTACTAGGTTTGTCAGTCAAAAAGCAGAAGACAGATATTACAAACTTAGTACCAGACCCTTGATCCCTGAGCGAGGAATGGAGTACCAAAGGGAGTCATTTGAGGATGGAGATGCCTATGAGCATATTCGGGCAATGATAGAGGTCATGGGGTGGAAGAAATTTGTTAATCCGAAAAGAATAGTACCACAGAACACCGTAATGGTGAAAGAATTCTATGCTAACTTTCCGGAGAAGGTAAATGGTAGATGCTTTGTGAGAGGACAGTATGTGTCTGTGATGGCCGAAGTGGTGAATGAGCTATTAAGAACAACCGATGTTGAAGAAAGAGGCGATGATCGAAGCTATTTCAGAACATGGTCTAGAGACGCCAACAACATCGATTGGGATATCGTCGCAAGCACATTATGCTACCCTGGGGCTGAGTATGATATTGCACGAAATGGTTCAAGAGGACTGAGCAGATGTCAGTTCAACAAAACAGCCAAGGGTTGGTTATATTTCGTCAGTGCCCGCCTGATTCCATCGACGCACTTCACCAGAGTGCCAGCGGATAGAATAAAAATGATATATGGAATTATGGAAGGGAAGACGATTGACGTTGGGAAGGAGATATTGCAGAACATTGGAGAAACCAGTAGGTTGGTCACTACAGGTGGGTTGGGACATGGATCACTTATTTGCAGTTTATGTTCTAGACATGGAGTCCCAACCCTAGCTACTGATACATATGAGAAGGGCCAACCTCCTGTATCATATGGGATAGTGCATGCCTTCCCAGTTCCCATAACCAGTCCCTCCAGTAGCAGCAAGAAGGAGACCAACACCAGCACCAGCAACAACAGCAGCAGAGGCTGCCATGGATGAAGATGAGTCTGAGACAGAGGCTCAGCATGAGGCAGGTAGCAGCCGCCAGCAGCCCCTGGAATTGGAACCTCCGGTGCATATAATGGAGCAGTTGCTCATGAACCAGAGGAGGAGGATGCAGAGTTTTGACATAATGATACAAGGTCAACAGGACCTGAGGGAAAGACATCAAGAACTAAGGCAGGAGCAACAACAGTTTCACCAGAGATTTGATGAGATGAGTTCTTTGTTCAACCAGTGGTCCATGCATTATCCACCGCCACCACCACTATTTTAAACCAAGTTTGTAAGTTGTCCCATTTTTATTTTATTTTTTGAGTCTTGCACACATTAGAGACAATGTGTGATTTAAGTTTGGGGGGTGTTTTATTGTTTTAAGTCTTTGTGATTTATATTGAGTATTTTTGAGTCATAATTTTTTTTTAAGATCATGCATGCTGTAGTTACTGGAAACGCCTAGTGAAGTAAAGTTGAATAATGTAATGGAATTAGAAGCAACCATCTGAACACTTAGGTTAGATATGCCAAAAATTCATGAAATCAAACTATTTGAGTATCTTGCTTGATTTATGCATTATTAGTAATTAAAACCTATGTGTCTGCTTGCTTGCTATTTGAGGCGAAACAGTTAGGATATGCATGTTAGGGAGATGACTCATGCATTTCTTTGTTAGCCCTTTCTTACCATTTTTACCTATCCCTGACATAAAAATTGTATCCCTAGTCAGCCCCTTTGAGCCTAAAAATAAGACCTTTCTTTGACACCCTATAATTCCATACTTGTGCCATAAGTGAAAAATTGAGTTTTTTAGAATATAAAGTGTTGAAAAGAGACAAAAAGAGACAAAAAGAGATTGAACAATTTTGATGCACCCCAATGAAAAAGTAATAATAAATAGGCAAAAGCCTAAGTTTGGGGGTGTCTGCTATTCATAATACACCTCATTCTCTCAAAACAAAAGAGGGGAAAGATAGGTATGAGGTGAAAAAGAATTTCAAAAGAAAAGGGAAGAGTTGAAAGAAAAAGAGTTTATGGTACGTAAGTTGAGCCTAAAAGCCTATTTTTACCTACCCCTGCCTAAGCATACATTACAACCCTGAAAAGCCCTGATGATCTCTGATGTGTGTATCCATGATTAGTGGAGAATAGCAAGTGAACAGGCCATAGAATTTTAAAATTGTCATGCATAGTTAGGTATTCTAACTTCCATTGAGCATGATTAAATTGAATTTGCGAAATATCTGACTTGATGTGTTTAGAATGCTAAAAATTCATGCTATATGTTCCTGCATATTATTCTACTAACCTTCATGCTTTTCTAAGTAACAATGATGCATCAAAGTGATCAATGTCTTTGAGTCATTTTATTTTCTATTTCCTCCGTGTCTTTATTTCTTTCTTTTGATCTTTACTCGAGGGCGAGCAAATATTAAGTTTGGGGGTATTTGATCGGTGTATTTTATATACACCTTTTGAGCCATTTTTAGTTAGTCTTTTGTCCATTTTTGTACAAATATGTGTCGTCTTAGGATAGATTTTCTTTTTGTTGAGTCATAATGGTTTAAAGTGGCACATTGGCGAAAAGGAGCGAAAAGAGGGCAAAAACAGAGGTTCCAGAGCTCAAAAAGCTAAAAAGTTGACAACCCGGGCGAGAAAAAGGGCGGCGTCATGGCGCCACCAACCAGGAGCATCAGAGCGCCACGGCGCCCAAAGAACAGAGAGCCGCAGAAGTTTCGGCGCCGCGGCGTCGAGGCGGGAAATCAGCCAAATCCGAATTGGAATGGGCTAAGGCCAAGAAGGAAAAGTTGTTGGACGTTTTTGAGGCTATAAAAAGGACCTTTTTATGTCAGATTTGAGGATGCCACACTTGAGAATTCATCACAACTTGGAGATCAAGATTGGAGACTTACTTTTGTGTAATTTCTTGTTCTTTATTTTATTTCTTTTTAGTTTATGTTGGATATTAGTTTAGTTCTTGGCATGTCTATGGCTAGGAACTAACTTAATTTAGGGCTTTCCATATCGAATCACTTGAACCTCGTTCTTATGAATTAATGCATGTTTTGGTTTCTTCTTATTATTGTTGAGATTTATTCAATATTTGTTTTGATTGCTTGGTAATTAATTGATCACTAATTATCATAACTTATATGATTTCTAATCAAAATCCGAAAGGGGAGATTATGAATATGCTATAGTTGAATAAACATAAGTTTAAATCGTGGACGAAAGTACTCCGATACTTGTGTAGTTTGATATGTTATTGTTCTTAATCCTCCTTTGTAGTCAATCTTGTCATCGAAAGATATAAGAGTTCTACATTGGGGTTGAGTGTTTATATTACCTTAACAGGAGTATAAAACGGCTTAGTTAACCTGCTATCTCAAAATAGAAGAAGAACCATAATTATTTGCATTGACGAGTAAAACGAGCGGATAGTTGAGGAGATTTGGAAGCCCTATTTCCACCATATCTGAAGTAAAATCAAGTAAATTAGTTAGCATCTATAATCATAGCTATAAACAATTCATCAATTTATCGGTTACCAAATAGATACTACAGAATAGAAGTTGATAATTGAACACTAATCCTTGAGGACGATAACTCGGTCTTCTAGACTATATTACTTGTCACGACACGTGCACTTGCGTTTAGTGTGTGCATAAATCGCGCATCAGATGCATATTTGCTGGAACCAATTGTTTTGTTTGTAAAGTTGTAATACCCCGTGGTTCAGGCCGTGTGTATGGGGCCGTGCGAAAGGAGTTAGGACTCGAAATCGAAACTAAACCGAGGAGAGCCTCGTGCGCGCCACGAGGCGGCGCGCGCCAAGCGGAATTCATGGCGCGCCGAAATCGGCCGCGCGCCTAAAGTTCTGAGAGTCGGTAGAGTTGCGCCGGCGCTACTTCGGGCCGCGCGCGCGAAATCGCGGAAAAACTTAGGAAAATCTTATCTTTTCTTTTAAAAAGGGCATGGGAGGGTGACAAGTGTACCCCCCATCTGATTTTGCATGCATTATATTGACCAAGTCTTAAAGACTTGGTCATCTTTCATCTCTCTCTTAGACAAAAGCTCCTCCTTCTCTCTTAATTATTTCAAGCTCCTCCTTCTCTCTAAAACTCCAAGAGATATTCTAGCCTTAGGAAAAATCCGAAAAGTAAAAGCAAGAAGGAAGCTTGTGGCTAGCTTGTGAAGGTTGTTGTGGTGGTGTTCTTGAAAAAGAAGCTAGCAAGTTGTTGGAAAAAATTGGCTAGAGCTCTAAGGTAATGATTCTTCCTTTAGACTTAGTTTTTAGTGTTGCATGTTAAGAAGAAAGAACCTGTGGTGGTAAATAATGCTCTTAGAGTCATTGCATGCAAGAGATGTGGTTTGGATATAAAAGAATTGGTTAAGAAGATATTATGAGCATGTTGTAGCCTAAAAACTACCTTAGAATTGTTAAGAGAATTGTTGTACCTTATGGGGCAGAATTTTACACACCCAAGTTTAGGTGTGTAATCCCCTTTGAAATATTGGATTGTTGAGCCTTAAATGTGGCGTTTGGATGATAAATTCGGCCTTGTGAAAGGTGGCAAAGTATGTAGAAACAAAGGAAATGCTGTCCAATTTTCCATAGAATTTAGTGGCTTTGAGTTTAGATTATTCTACATTGAAATTAGAGGTTAATAAACGTATCATGGTTATTTTAGGTTGACATATTACTTGCAGTAGTTTGGACTTAGCAAGTGGATTGATCAAAAAGGTATGTGAAGCTTTCCTATCTTTTGAGCATGGGTATTTGTATCTATGTAGTACGGTAGACGTACACGATTTAGTATTCTTACTTGTTTAAGTATAAATATAGACTTGTTTTGTTTTAAGAAGTATAAGTCCCTTGGTTAAGGGAAAAGTATGATTTTACAAAAGTATAGAGTACTTGTGTCACGACCCGTTCCGGGGCCCGTGACTGGTGCCTTACCCGGGCACCCAAGCAGTTATACATCAGAGAAATATCAGCGGAAATATAAAACAAGACAAGAAACATAATTAAAAAGGAGAAACAGTTTATCTGAAGAAAAGCTTGCCTTTCGGCATATATATAAACATTGTTTTGCAGTTACATCCCAACTGTACAATAGGACTACAGACCTCTAAGGAAGTAAACAACTATGGCGGGACAGGGCCCCGCCATACCCTGAATGTACAAAACTATCTACAATACAGGGAGATCATACCCAAAAGTAGAGACTCCGGAGAAGATGGAGCTCCTGACACCAACGCAAAGATCCTAAGGATGTGGATCTAGCACCTGCTTGCCCTTACCTGCGGCATGAACGCACTTCGAAAGTGGGCCGCATAACAGTACTAAGTATGTGAAAGCAGAAAGTACTTAAATGAAATTATATCATTTTAAAACCAATTTTATAAATACGCATTTAAACAACCAATGTAACCGCACATAGTGCCACATCATAAACAAGAGCAACAATAGGTAAACTGTAACAGGTCTTTTCTAGGCTGCGAATGATCGAAGCAGGGCCAATTTCCCGTAGTATCACTACGCAAGCCTAATCCTGGACTCCCGTAGTCCGCATAGGCCACTCACATAGGCCCGCATAGGGGATAACCCCGCATCGAGGGTAGCTACTCCTCGGCATCGTCCTGCACTCGTAGTCCGCATGGCCACATAGACCGCATGAGGTATAACCCCACACACTAACCTGGAACTCTCGTAGCTCCGCATAGGTCCCCTGGACCCGCATGAGGTATTCTCGAATCATGGTCCCAGACCGCCTGAGTCTACCCCGCATCGGAGGGCAGCTTAACCCCCGGTAACATGTCAAGAGGTGAGTGATATAATACCAACATAACAGTTTATCGTTAAACAACATAAGCACAACAAGAATACCCTCTTATACAAACGTTACAAGTCACTACCACACATAGCATCATATCATGTCTACTTATCAAACCATTTTATTATTCTTTCATAAATCAATATAAGTCTGTTATAAACACATAAGTAAAATGTTCCTTTTATAAATCTTAAGTTGTTATACCTAACTTCCCATAAAGCTAGTATAACTCTTAAGCTTTTGTTTAAAACCAATTAGTTCTCTTCTCAGAAAATGATTCAGTATTCTTTTGAAAAGCATCAAGATTCTTATTATTCAGGCTTAAGTCAAAAAGACATTGTCGTAGTTATTATTCAGGCTTAAGTCAAAAGACATTGCCGTAGTTATTATTCAATTAACACATGTACGTCTACCGTACTATATATATATTTTAAAATATCATGCTTTAGGAAGAATCACATACCTTCTCGGCGAAAACCACCTGCCAAGTTGAATATGTCGCGCGCAGAGAATCAACCTATAATAGTCAGACACGTCTATCAACGTCTAGACTACTCTGTAAACAGTTCTAAGCAGAGGGTCCTTTATTCTACGGAAAATCGGGCGACTTCCCTACCCTGAGCTACTCAAGTCTCATCAGTGAAAACAGTCTAAGTAAGTATAGTTCAATTATTCTTCTTTTAAACCGCCTACTGTGATAGAGTTCAATTCTATTCTGTAATATCCTTCTAAGTATTTAATACTTATTTCTATACTTCTATAGTATGTATTCTCTAATTACAAAAGGACAAGTTTATTTACCTCGATAAGCCCAATAATATCCTAGATATAAGTCGATCCGGAGCAAGGTTTAGCTCCTAATTTGTACGCTCCAAAAGCTCCAAGGACCCTTAGAAGTTTCCAACAACTTCAACTTAAATACTAAAAGAGATTTGGGCTAGGGTATTTTGGGCATTATAACAATACTAGAAGGCAACTTTTCTACCAAGGGAGGGGGGTAGTGTTTCAGCTAGGGCTTCTTTTAGAGGGGGTATTCGGCCAAGGCTTCTCGAGGGAGTGAGGCTTAGGACGATGGCTCACAAGGGAAGGAGGATTTAGACTTGGAAATTTATGATGAATAAGTCTTCAAAGAGAGGGTATTTATAGGAAACCAAGGGCAAGATCAAGCCAAGTGGGGGCAAGTGGAGGCAAGATTTGCCCAAGTTCCCCCTAACCTACTCCTCAAATCACTCCACAAACAAAGGTCCATGTTTTAAGCCCCAAAAACCTCTCAATCGTCCAAGGCAAAAGGCCACTTGGCCGTCCACTTGAGGGTGACAAGTGTCACCCTCTCGTTGGTCCAAAAATGTTTCGTCGCTCAGAAAAATCCGCAAAAATTAGAAATGACATAGCCGGAATTTACCCTACGCGAGTCGTGTAAAACGTTTCGTCGGAAAACGATTCTTTGTGTGAGTTGTGCCCAAAAAACGTCCTAGGCCTAAACTTTTAAGGCTACACTTTCGTACGTACGCCCTTACGTACATACTCTGGAAATACGGGGTATAACATTCTCCCCTCCTTAGAAACATTCGTCCCGAATGTTCCTTCCCAATGTAGCTAACGATAAGGTTCCTCATAACTTAAACAGTTTGCATATGCCACACACGGCCACAAAACAACACTTAGGCATAAACGATAATGAAGATTTACAAGTAGGAAAGTGAATTACCTGGAGGTGTGGGGAATAGGTGAGGATACTTCTGCCTCATGTCCTCCTCGACTTCCCGTCATCTCCTCACGAGCTCGTTCGCCACAAGACTTTGTGGAAGCCACGTCCTTGGTCGCAGACGCCTAACGACGATCGATTATCGCTATGGGAATCTCCTCATCGATAACCCCTGGTCACTGGATATCGCCAATCGGGTGTACCACAGATGGATCCGATACATCTCCTCAACATAGAAACATGAAACACGGATGCCTTTGCCTCCGGATCGGACGGCAGATCCAACTCATAGGCAACCTTGCCTACCTGCGGACAATCGTCGGCCCAATGTACTGGTGAGTTTCCCTTTCTTCCCGAATCTCATCACACCGCTTCATGGGTGACACCTTGAGAAAACCCAATCATCAACCTCGAACTCCGGATGCCGACGGCGATGATCTGCGTATGACTTGCGACTCGAGTGTCAAGACCTCTCCTGGATAAGCTTCACCTTATCCACTGCCTGCTGCACCAAATCTGGTCCCACTAACTGCACCTCGCCACATCGAACCAGCCTATCGGCGATCTGCACTTCCTCCCATACAAGGCCTCATAAGGTGCCATCCGAATCTTTGGAGTGGTAGCTATTATTATCGCAAACTCAACTAGAGGCAAATGATCCTCGGCTACCCACGAGTCGATAACACAGGCTCGCGACATATCCTCGAAGTGCGGATAGTGCGCTCTGCTGTCCGTCTGTTTGTGGATGGAATGCGATGCTCGAGCTCACTGCGTCCTAAACCATACGGAAAGACCTCCGAAGTTAGCGAAATGGCGGGCTCCTGCATGCGATATGATCGAAATAGGGACTCATGCGATCGGCGATCTCTCGGATATAAAGTCGGCATAATCCTCGGTAAGCGTCATCGACGGGAAGAAAGTGGGCTGATTTAAATCGACTGTCGGCGATAACCCATATAGAATCATGTCTCCTCGAGTGCGAGGTAATCCTGTGATGAAGTCCATGTTGATCACCTCGCACTTACAGGTCGGGATCTCATCGTGCGTAACAAACCACGGGCCTCTGGTGCTCTACCTTCACTGCGACAACACGGGCGAGCTACGAACTCGCAACGTCCTCTTCAAGCCATCCCACCAATACACGGATCTAAGGTAGTGGTACATCTTGGTCGACCACGGATGGATAGTAACGCTTGTGCGTGTGCTTCCCAAGAACTGCTGGAAGTCACGAAACATCTGGAACACACAACGCCCTCAAACCTTAGCACCCCATCAGTGCTACCTCAAAGGACCCTTCCTCACGAAGAGCCGTATCACGATAACGTGTCAAAAGCGGATCCTCGGCTGTTGCCTCTTCGCTCGCCGACGATGGAAGACTCGGCAACCTCACGAACTCGAACCCCACTGCTATCAGAATCAATCAAACGGACACCAAGGCTCGCTAACTGATGCAAATCACGAACCATGTTGTTATACCCCGTAGTTCCAGGGTATGTATGCGAGGACGTACGTGCGAGAATACGACATTGAAATTGGAAAGGAAGAAAGAGGTGATTTTTCCACGGAAAAGTTTCCGGTTTTTGTGAAGGAAAAAGGTTCGTTAATGGGAATTGGATTCCCAGATTTGGTATTCAGACTTCTTGGAATATTAGAGAATTATGGAATTTTATTTTCGAAAATGGTCACGTGGGGCCCACGGGAGAAAATTTACGGTTTTGTGGGGCCCACTTTGTTTTCGAGATTTTGGCCATTGTGGATATTTTCGGAAGATGAAATATTTTGGACGAGTAGGAGGGCGACACGTGTCACCCCCCCTAGGTGGCTTGGCCGAATTTCACTTTGTGCACAACACCCGATTAGAGTCGTTTTTCGACGAAACGTTTTACTAAACTCGCGTAGGATAAATTCCGGCTATGTCATTTCTAATTTTTGCGGATTTTTCCGAGAGACGCAACACGTTGGACCAACGAGAGGGCGACACTTGTCACCCTCTCATTGATGGATGTTACACGGCATTAGGGCCGAATGGATGGCCATTCTTGTCATATAGTTGGTAGGATATTTTTGTGTGCAAGTTGGCCAAGGACACTTGCCTAAATCCTCACCCTACACTTGCCTTGCACTTGGCACCATCTTGGCCCTTGGTTGGCCATCCCTTGACCTATAAATACCCCCTTGTTGAAGAGTTATTTCATCCTAAATTGAGCAATCTTTCTAAGTCTCAAATCCCTCCTCTCCCTCTTATTGTTTTCGTCCACCACACTCCCCTTTGAGAAGCTCTGGCCGAGCAACCCCCTAGCCTAGCCGAAACCTACCCACTCCCTTGGTTGAAAAGTTGCCTTCTAGTATTGTTATAATGCCCAAAATACCTAGCCCAAATCCCTTAGTCCTTAGTAGAAGTTGTGAAGAACTTAAGGTTTTCTTAGACTCTGGGAGCATAACTTAGGAGCTAAACCTTGCTCAGTGCGACTTTTATCTAGGATATTATTGGGCTTACCGAGGTAAATAACCTTATCCTCCTTTTGTAATTAGAAAATACATCTTGTAGAAGTATAGGAATAAGTATAAATACTTAGAAGGATATTAAAGAATAGAATTGAGCGATATCACAGTAGAAGGGTTTAAAGAAGAATAATAGAAGCTGTACTTACATGGGACAATTTTCACGATGAACTTGAGTAGCTCAGGGTAGGAAGTGCTGCCCAAATGTCCCTAGAATAGCGAACCCTCTGCTTAGAGCTTTGTGCGATCTGATCTAGACGTTGATAGGCGTGTTGGTATTATAGGTCGATTCTCTGCGCGCGACATATTCAACTTGGCGGTGGATTTCGAGAAGGTATGTGATTCTTCCTATCCTCTTGAGCATGATATTTTAAAGAATATGTATATAGTACGGTGAGCGTGCGTGTGTTAAGCGAATAATAATTACGGCAATGTCTTGGACTTAAGCACGAATAATAATTACGGCAATGTCTTCTGACTTAAGTCTGAATAAAAAGGATCCGAAGTAGTTCAAAAGAATTAAGAAACCTTTTTAAGAGTAACACTTGGTTTTAAAAGCTTAAGAGTTATACTAGCTTTATGGGAGGTTAGGTATAGCGGCTTAAGAGTGATAAAAAGAATGATTTATTGATTTAAGAAAATAAGAGACTTGACTTAATTATACTAATGTGAAAAAGTGTGAAACCTCATTCGTGAGTAAATAGTATTTTTGGTTTTCAAAAGGAATGATGTTTCTGCGATCGAATGAATGTCGAACAAACCAATGGCGCTAATAAAGGGAAATATTTTGACTAATAAAGTATTATTAAAACCAGTAGAAACTTCCATATGCATAGGAGCTAAGATGAGACAAAATGATATTACATTTCCTAGATCATGGCTGCTGTAATAAGATTGTTATGAACAATAATAACCTACTCACACATAAGGTATATGTTTCTCAAATTGTTTTAAAGGATTAAAACTATGAACTACGAAACCTTTCGAAAATAAGAAACTTGAGTAATTGAAATTAGGCAAACATAAGCGTTGGGAAAAGAATGTTGTTACTTGATTTTACAAAGAGAAATGTTTTGATTTACTTCAAAAGATAATCACTTTATTTTTATACTACGGGTATTGTGTGACTTTTGTGAAAGAAACGGATCTTTTAAAAGAGTAATACATGAAGTACTTTGGGCTAAAAACCCGAACTTGTTAACTTAATATAGAAAGTACCTTGTGTGAATAACTTGATTGTAATGATTTGTGATAGTCTTGTAATACTTTCTTGTTGACTTGATAAAGTAAACATGTTAGGATGCTACGTGAGTTAGTATCTTGTGATGTTTGTGTAAAGGGGTTTTCCCTTATTGTGCTTAGGTTGTTTAACGATAAACTGTCATGTTGATATTATATCACTCATGATTAGGGGTTAAGCGCCTCCGTCTGGGGTAGACTCAGCGGGTCTAGTGACCTATGATTCGAGAATACCTTATGCAGTGCAGATGGCCTATGCGGAACTACGGAGTTCGAGTTAGTATCGACCGCTTGTGGTCATGCGGTCTTTGTGGCCACGCGGACGGCGAGTCGAGGCGGCTGCCGGGAGTAGCTACCCTCGATGCGGGAATACCTCATGCGGGCCATTGGGTGGCCCGTGCGGGCTACGGAAGTTCGGGGCTAGACGCACATTAGATCTGCGGGCGAGTGGCGGCTTTGATCGTGACTGCAGACAGATCTCATAATCTGATTTATGACCTTGTTATGCTTGTGGGTTTTAGTAGTCGGTTATGCCCTCGTACTTACCCCGTACGGTTTTATGATGACTTTGAGGGTGTGAGTCCCTGACTTGACATGACTGCTTATTTATTGTGAACGGTAGTTTTGGTTATCATACATGTCTCCCTTTATATAGACTACTATGATTTCATTTCTGATATTTTGATTTCACATACTTGGTACTGTTGTCTTGACCTCCTTGAGTGCGTTCATCTGCGAGTAAAGGTACTCCTCTGATCCGTTCTTAGGATCACCGTTTGGCGTTGGGAAAGCTCCGTTTCTCAGTCTTAGCATTTTGGTATGGTCCCTGTCGTTATAGATATTTACATTCGGGGTATGGCGGGGCCTGTCCGCCATTGTTGTTTTAAACTCTTAGAGTGCATGAGACTGTTGTAAGGTTGGGATGTAGCTATTCATTTTGGGGTACTTATATACATATATGCGAAAGGCAAATTTTTTCCAAGCGTGTCTTATTTATCTTGTCTCATATCTTGGTTGTTTTATATTCGATTTCTCGATGTATGACTACTTGGGTGCGGGTAAGGCACGATCCACGGGCCGGGCGAGTCGTGACAAAGTGGTATCGAGCGATTAATCCTCGGAAAGTGTCTACAGACCGTATCTAGTAGAGTCTTGATTATCGGTGTGTTGTGCACTGTCCAATAATCAGGAGGCTATAGGATATTTATGATTGGTTTCCATTCTTCTCACTCTGAGATCGTGCTTTAGAGTGTGTTATAAGTTGGACCTCTAACGTATTCCTTTCCTTTACGGTGATGCCTCTGCGCCGAGTAACTCGGGCCCAGAAGGCAAAGCGTAGGAGGCTGCGAGTGGAGTTGAGAGAGTTAGAAGGGCACAGCCCAATCATCACTTTGGTGATGCTTCATGCGAGGAGTTACGAGGCGTCGCGGCGGCGATAGTGTTTGGCCGGCGGCGATTCCTCTGCGGCCATGACATCTGACTTTCGGTTCACGACTAGGAAGCGAGAAAATATGGATTGGAAGGAGACGACCTGTTACTAGCGAGGACTTGGCGGCAGAGTATTTTATGTGCCGGTATACCAAGGATATTGATGTTTATCTAAAGAAGGGTTGTGAGAAGTAGCTCTTGATCGAGAACGAGCGAGCTTGCGTTCGAGATTATGTGCGGCGGTGAGAGAGGTAGAATCGACATATTAAACAAGATCGTGAAGAGGGCCCGATTGGCGGGATCATTTGGTAACTCTCGGCGAACCGCCTCGTGGCGATTAGACATACGCCTCGCGGTGAAGAGTGTCCTCGCGAGTTGATTTTCCTCGGTGTTCACAGCAGTGTGGCGTCATCGGGAAGTCCGTCTTTTCGGTGCTTGTTTTTTTGCGGCCGTCGGGCCAATGGCGAGGAATGTTCTATGAGGAAGGATGCAGTAGGAAGACTCACCTACGGTCGATTCGCGGATTGATGGTGCGGAGGAAGGGTGTTAGCTGAGAGGCCACCGCTCGGTGTGGCGTTGTGGTCGATGTCGTGCATTAGTGTCGTGCCTGCGTCGTCTTGTTATGTTTGCGGCCAGCGAGGCCATTTTGCGAGATTGTCCAACCAGAGTTGGCGGGGATGTAGGACTCGACGCCGGGATCGATGGATAGTTCATCACCGGTATGCGCCAGCGGGATTGGTAATGCGACACTGGGAAGTCTGCGTAGATCTGGTATATCCTTAACCCTTTAGAGATTTATATGTGTAGCGAATATCTTAAGTATTATTTTGGATAGCATTGTGTTAAGCGTGATTGGGAATCATGATTAGTTAATCGGGAAAGATTGGGGATAGAAAGTGGGAGCCTTAGAATGTATACGTAGGGACCATAGAGGCGAGGCCATCTTTGGTAAAAGAATTACTTCGTGTTTGACCCTTATCGAGGTGCATAGTACGTGAGATATTTTTGTGGGATGAATCCCTGAGTGTTGTGAAACGAAGAGGGTAGTTGAGCTTAGAAGGCCGCTAGGTTTTAAACGTGATTAGTGAGATTGTTCGGATCGGGAGCTAGTGTTTTGCGCGTTGCGGGTCGGGTTGAGGCCGTGTTGCGGGTCGACCCATACTGTTTGGTGATGGGGTCAGTTTGTGGTGGTCCCGCTTTGTGTTAGGATCACGAGGGTGTTAGGCCTAGGTTTAGTTAACCATTGTACGAGTTCGTGGATGTGTTCGACCAATAGTCGGGCCGACGGGGTCAACCCGTCTTATCTTTTAGTCAAACCGTGTACTCGGTAGTAAGTTGCGAGATGATTATTTCAAGAAGGTTGTAAGGCTGCACGGGGTGCCTACCTTCACCTTATGGTGTGAGGAGTCAGTTGCGGTGTTTCTTTCTGGAAGAGTTACCAGGCAAGGTTAGGAACTCAGGTGAATCTCAGTGTCGCATTCACCCTCGGGCCAGTGTTTGGATTTCGGGAGTAGCTGTAAGGACTCTTCGCCTCTTGTTGAGTATGTATTTTATAGCTACCGTTTCAGTATTCGGGTGTCGCCGTTTGGAGCCTTTTTATAAGCGCTAGTGTAAGATTGCCGATCGATTGATTCGATGTAAGCGAGGTGCAGATAATTGGTTCGTACTTGTTCAGCAGGGCGTCAATAGGGTGAAGCTTATCCAGAAGAGGTCATTGGCAGCTCAGAGTCAGTAGGAAGCAGTACCGGAAACATGGTAAGTTATGAGAAAGAGTTCGAGTGTACAAGAAGGGTACGACGAGAAAGGGAAGAAGCGAGCATGTATTACAGGCATAGGTGTGATCATTTCGTTTGTAAAGAGTAGGTGCGAAGGGAGTATCTTTTTAGACCTCGAGTAGGAGTTTCTTTTGTGATTGAGGTGATTCCTCGTTGACTTGGAGATAAGTATGTGCGCTTGTTGTGTTGTGGCCAGGTGTGGCATGGTTGTTTCCGTAAGTATAACAGTGAGGACTATACTGGCGCCTGTTTGTTTTGAGACTTAGAAGGAACATTCGGGACGAATGTTTCTAAGGAGGGGAGAATGTTATACCCCGTAGTTCCAGGGTATGTATGCGAGGACGTACGTACGAGAATACGACATTGAAATTGGAAAGGAAGAAAGAGGTGATTTTTCCACGGAAAAGTTTCCGGTTTTTGTGAAGGAAAAAGGTTCGTTAATGGGAATTGGATTCCCAGATTTGGTATTCGGACTTCTTGGAATATTAGAGAATTATGGAATTTTATTTTCGGAAATGGTCACGTGGGGCCCACGGGAGAAAATTCTGGTTTTGTAGGCCCACTTTGTTTTGAGATTTTGGCCATTGTGGATATTTTCGGAAGATGAAATATTTTGGGCCGAGTAGGAGGCGACACGTGTCACCCCCTGGGTGGCTTGGCGAATTTCACTTTGTGCACAACCGATTAGAGTCGTTTTTGACGAAGCGTTTTACTAAACTCGCGTAGGATAAATTAGGCTATGTCATTTCTAATTTTTGCGGATTTTTCCGAGAGACGCAACACTTTGGACCAACGAGAGGGCGACACTTGTCACCCTCTCATTGATGGATGTTACACGGCATTAGGGCCGAATGGATGGCCATTCTTGTCATATAGTTGGTAGGATATTTTTGTGTGCAAGTTGGCCAAGGACACTTGCCTAAATCCTCACCCTACACTTGCCTTGCACTTGGCACCATCTTGGCCCTTGGTTGGCCATCCCTTGACCTATAAATACCCCCCTTGTTGAAGAGTTATTTCATCCTAAATTGAGCAATCTTTCTAAGTCTCAAATCCCTCCCTCTCCCTCTTATTGTTTTCGTCCACCACACCCCCCTCCCCTTTGAGAAGCTCTAGCCGAGAGCAACCCCCCCTAGCCTAGCCGAAACCTACCCCCCCTCCCTTGGTTGAAAAGTTGCCTTCTAGTATTGTTATAATGCCCAAAATACCCTAGCCCAAATCCCTTAGTCCTTAGTAGAAGTTGTGAAGAACTTCTAAGGTTTTCTTAGACTCTGGGAGCGCACAACTTAGGAGCTAAACCTTGCTCAGGCGCGACTTTTATCTAGGATATTATTGGGCTTACCGAGGTAAATAACCTTATCCTCCTTTTGTAATTAGAAAATACATACTGTAGAAGTATAGGAATAAGTATAAATACTTAGAAGGATATTAAAGAATAGAATTGAGCGATATCACGATAGAAGGGTTTAAAGAAGAATAATAGAATCACTTACATAGAATTTGTTTTCACGATGAACTTGAGTAGCTCACCGGGTAGGGAAGTCTGCGAAATGTCCATAGAATAGCGAACCCTCTGCTTAGAGCTTTGTACAGTACAGTCTAGACGTTGATAGACGTATTTGACTGTTATAGGTCGATTCTCTGCGCGCGACATATTCAACTTGGCAGGTGGATTTCGCCGAGAAGGTATGTGATTCTTCCTATCCTCTTGAGCATGATATTTTAAAGAATATGTATATAGTACGGTAGACGTACGTGTGTTAACTGAATAATAATTACGGCAATGTCTTCGGACTTAAGCCTGAATAATAATTACGGCAATGTCTTCTGACTTAAGCCTGAATAAAAAGGATCCGAAGTAGTTCAAAAGAATTAAGAAACCTTTTTAAGAGTAACACTTGGTTTTAAAAGCTTAAGAGTTATACTAGCTTTATGGGAGGTTAGGTATAGCGGCTTAAGAGTGATAAAAAGAATGATTTATTGATTTAAGAAAATAAGAGACTTGACTTAATTATACTAATGTGAAAAAGTGTGAAACCTCATTCGTGAGTAAATAGTATTTTTGGTTTTCAAAAGGAATGATGTTTTACCGATCAGAATGAATGTCGAACAAACCACAGCAGCGCTAATAAAGGGAAATATTTTGACTAATAAAGTATTATTAAAACCAGTAGAAACTTCCATCTGCATAGGAGCTAAGATGAGACAAAATGATATTACATTTCCTAGATCATGGCTGCTGTAATAAGATTGTTATGAACAATAATAACCTACTCACACATAAGGTATATGTTTCTCAAATTGTTTTAAAGGATTAAAACTATGAACTACGAAACCTTTCGAAAATAAGAAACTTGAGTAATTGAAATTAGGCAAACATAGGCGTTGGGAAAAGAATGTTGTTACTTGATTCTACAAAGAGAAATGTTTTGATTTACTTCAAAAGATAATCACTTTATTTTTATACTACGGGTATTGTGTGACTTTTGTGAAAGAAACGGATCTTTTAAAAGAGTAATACATGAAGTACTTTGGGGCTAAAAACCCGAACTTGTTAACTTAATATAGAAAGTACCTTGTGTGAATAACTTGATTGTAATGATTTGTGATAGTCTTGTAATACTTTATTGTTGTCTTGATAAAGTAAACATGTTAGGATGCTACGTGAGTTAGTATCTTGTGATGTTTGTGTAAAGGGTTTTCCAATTGTGCTTAGGTTGTTTAACGATAAAGCTGTCATGTTGATATTATATCACTCGTGATTAGGGGTTAAGGCGCCTCCGTCTGAGGTAGACTCAGCGGGTCTAGTGACTATGATTCGAGAATACCTTATGCAGTCAGATGGCCTATCGCGGAACTACGGAGTTCGAGGTTAGTATCGGCCGCTTGTGGTCATGCGGTCTTTGTGGCCACGCGGACGGCGAGTCGAGGGCTGCCGGAGTAGCTACCCTCGATGCGGGAATACCTCATGCGGGCCATTGGGTGGCCCGTGCGGGCTACGGGAAGTTCGGGGCTAGCGCGCGCATTAGATCTTTGCGGTAGTGGCGGCTTTGATCATGTGACGGTGCAGGCAGATCTCATGATCTGATTTATGACCTTGTTATCGTGGGTTTTAGTAGTCGGCTATGCCCCGTACTTACCGTCAGTTTTATGATGACTTTGAGGCGTGAGTCACGACTTGACATGTTGCTATTTATTGTGAGCGGTAGTTTTGGTTATCATACATGTCTCCGCTTTATATAGACTACTATGATTTCATTTCTGATTTTCGTTTCACATACTTGGTACTGTTATCTTGACCTCGCCGGGGCTGCGTTCATGCCGCGGTAAAGGTACTCCTCCGTTGATCCGTTCTTAGGATCACCGTTTAGTTGGGAAAGCTCCGTTTCTCCGAGTCTTAGCATTTTGGTATGGTCCTGTCGTTATAGATATTTACATTCGGGGTATGGCGGGCCCCATCCGCCATTGTTGTTTTAAACTCTTAGAGTCTGTAGACTGTTGTAAGGTTGGGATATAGCTATTCATTTTGGGGTACTTATATACATATATGCGAAAGGCAACTTTTCCCGTAAGCGTGTCTTATTTATCTTGTCTCATATCTTGGTTGTTTTATATTAGTTGATTTCTCGATGTATGACTACTTGGGTGCCGGGTAAGGCACGATCCACGAACCGGGCAGGTCGTGACACATGTCCCTCCTCTCTGCTGCACATCGATATACTCCCATCGACTACGACTAAGGCATTTGCCTGACATTGGCCTTCCCGGGTGGTACGGGATATCAACATCGTAATCCTTAAGCAACTCTAACCACCATCTCACGTAAGTTCAGCTCCTGCAGTGAAGATATCTGGAGGCTCTTGTGGTGCGTATAAACATCCACATGAACCCCATACAAGTAGTGCCTTGAGATATTCAAGGCGTGAATCACCGCGCGACTCGAATCATGGGTGGGGTAGTTCTCTCGTGTTTCTTGGTGTCGGGATGCATACGCTATAACCTTGCCTCTTTGCATCAACACATCCCAACCCGATGCGACGATCACAATACACGACATAACCGTCTGGACCTGCGGAAGAGTAAAGCGAAGCGGTCGTGATCTCTCGCCCGATGGCGGAAACCACGCTCCACGGCATCGATCCATCAAACTTAGCGCCTTAGTCGGCCTAGTCAATGGTGCGAGAGATAGAAGCAAACTTCTCTGAACGCCGATAATAACTGCAAGGCCCGAAAAGCTGCGAACCTCTGCCGGAGTAGTAGGTCTAGGCAAGTCATGATCGCTTCGATCTTGGCGTATCCACTGAATGCCATCGGCCGACAATATGCCCGAAAAGCCACGAAGTTAACCAAAACTCACATTTGGAAAACTTGGCGTATAAGCTGGTCTGGAGAAGCTCGGCCGATCGCCAAATGCTCGCATTCTCCTGCTCTGGCGAGAATAAACCAAGATATCATCAATGAACACTATCACAAACGTGTCCAAAAATGGTTTGAACACTCGGTTCATCAAATCCATGAATCTGGCCGAGCATTGGTCAACCAAAGACATGACCACTGAACTCATAATGCGTCTGGGTCCGAATGCGATCTAGGGACATCCACCTCTCGACTCGCACTGATGATAGCCCGATCGCAGATCAATCTTGGAGAAACATCTCGCGCCACTGGTAGTCGAACAAATCATCAATCACAGGAAGGGTATCATTCTTAATGGTCACCTTGTTCGGTACGTAATCAACATGCGCGGCGTCGTCCTTCTTCCACGAACAATACGGCGCCCCGAGGAGAAACACTAGGCTGATGAAGCCGCTTCTCCGGAAATCTCTAAGGTGATCCTTCAACTCTCTTCGGCGGTGCCGTTACATGCGGCGGAATGGAAATAAGTGAAGTGTCTGCAAAGACATCGATACAAAACTCTATCTCCTATCGGGAGGATCCGGGAGTCGTCTGGAAACACGTGCGGGAACTCTCGACTCACTGGGCGGCGAAAATCTGGTGCTGCGACCTCGATTATCAAACACGAACGAGATGGTAGATGTACCGCCCATCTTCCTAGCCTTGAGGAAGGAAATAAACCTACCCGCCGGCGATACTGGTTGCTCCCACTCAACAACCGGCTCGTGAAGCTGGAACGCACTACTCTCTCCTGCGGTCATTGGCGTAGCAGAAGCTAGCCAATCCATACCCATGATCACGTCGAAATCAATCATATCCAACTCTATCAAGTCGGCTGAGTGGTCGACGTAAATGAATCCGGACAAGCCACATATACGCCGAGCTACCACCGAATCACCCGGCTGGTGTAGCTACCTCGAAAGGGTCTATGGACTCGAGCTCTATCCCTATCCTACTAGCAATAAGGGAGATATATAGGGAGTAGAACCGGATCTATCAAGGCATACACATCAAATCCGAGCGATAAGGTACTGTGACGACATCGGTGAGGCCTCACGATCTGTCGGTGGACAAGGCATAAATGCGTTACGAGGACCGCTAGAACTGGACGAGCCACGACCTCTGCGCGACCTGTGGTCCATGAGTACCACGCCTCGGGCGAGTAGCTGTCGGGGATGAAGAAGACCGGCAAAAGAACTCGTGGTGACCCCTACTATCTGCGCGCCGCCTTGGTGGACGGTTCCTAGCAAAGTGACCTGCGGCCACAATCGAAACAAGCTCCGTAGCGGCACCACAACTCGAAGTGGGATCTACCGTCGGCCACTGCGAGGTGGTCCGTCGGCGATACCTCTGCTCGGGCGTCCAAGCCACAGGGCCTGGTGCGCCTCGAATATCCTGGTTGTGCTGAGGACGGTGCAGGAGTGCTCTGAGCTGGATGTGGTTCAAATCTAGATTGCTTTGGTAGCGCGCACGATAGCCACCAAAAGACCTGCCGTCTGGTCTTCTGCTGCTTGCTGTCGGCCGCGTCGGTCTCTACGCTCGCCGCATCCAAGAGCATGAGCTGCGTGCGGGTAATGTCCATACGGTGAAGAGAAACACCCGCACAAGATTCGGCCATATAATCATCTAGCTCGGTGACGTAGCGGTGCACCCTATCCTCCATATCTGCTACCAACGCTGGGACATATCGAGCCAATGAATCAAACTCGACATTGTACTCCCTAACTGTGCGTCCTCTCTGCCTCAGTAACAAAAATCTATCGGCCCGTGCCCTCGTCATCTGTGGAGGCAAGAAGTGAGTGAGGAAAGCCTCCGAGAACTCATCCCAAGTAGCTGGGGACGCGTTCTCTCCCCGGGATAACTCCCACGAATCAAACCAATCGACTGCGGTATCACGCAGCCGATGCGAACCGAAGATCACGGACTCGGTCTCCGACGCCCTGATCACCGCGCGATCCTGCGCATCGTCGGATGAACTCCTGCGGATCATCCTCAGCCTCGACCGTAGAACTCGGCGGGCTACAACTCGAAATCCCGTAGCCTCAGTATGCGCCTCGGGTGAACCACGGGTGCTCTGGGCCGGAGGCTGCGCGCATCGGCTGTCCTCGTATGCGCCACGATCACGGCGATGGCGGGTCATCTCTGTAACCCATCTCATCTGCTCCGGTGTGGGGTGGAGGTGTAAATCTTGTGGTCTCATCGACCCATGCTGCGGCCTAAACCCTCACAGGGTCGGCGTCGTAGAACTCGCCGTCTCGGGTATCGGCCCGGGCACGAGCCCTCGTGACTCTAGGTGTCCCACTAGCGGCTCCTCGGTGCCTTGCCATACGGGCGGGTTGCACTACGTGGAGGCATAAGCGTTCTGAGAAAGGAATACGTTAGAGGTCCACTTTAACACGGCTCTAAAGCACGATCTCGAGTGAGAAGAATGAAACCAATCCTAAATATCCTATAGCCTCCTGATTATTGGTGTGGTGCACAACACACCGATAATCAAGACTCTACTAGATACGGTTTGTAGACACTTTCCGAGGATTAACTGCTCTGATACCACTTTTGTCACGACCCGTTCTGGGGCCCGTGACTGGTGTCTTACCCGGGCACCCAAGCAGTTATACATCAGAGAAAAATCAGCGGAAATATAAAACAAGACAAGAAACATAATTAAAAAGGAGAAACAGTTTATCTGAAGAAAAGCTTGCCTTTCGGCATATATATAAACATTGTTTTGCGATTACATCCCAAGCGTACAATAGGACTACTGCACCTCTAGGAAGTAAACAACTATGGCGGGACGGGGCCCGCCATACCTTGAATGTACAAAACTATCTGTCTGAGGAGATCATACCCAAAGTAGAGCCTCGGAGAAGATGGAGCTCACGACACCAACGCAAAGATCCTAAGGATGTGGATCTAGCACTGCTTGCCCTACTGCGGCATGAGCGGCCCAGAAGGAGTTCGATTACAACAGTACTAAGTATGTGAAAGCGTAAAGTACTTAAATGAAATCATATCATTTTAAAACCAATTTTATAAATATGCGAAACAACAATGTAACGCGCATAGTGCGCATCATAAACAAGAGCAACAATGGTAAACGGTAGCGAGGTCTTTTCTGAGTGCGAATGATTGAAGCGGGGCCAATTGCGTAGTATCACTCACGCAAGCCTAATCCTGGACTCCGTAGTCCGCATGGGCCACTCACGTAGGCGCGTATGGGATAACCCGCGTCGGTAGCTACTCCTCGGCGTCGCCCTGCACTCGTAGTCCGCATGGCCACATAGACCGCGTGAGGTATAACCCGCACACTAACACGGAACTCGTAGCTCGCGTAGGTCCCTGGACCCGCGTAGGTATTCTCGAATCATGGTCCCCGCACGCTGAGTCTACCGCGTCGGAGGCGGCAACCCGGTAACATGTCAAGAGGTGAGTGATATAATACCAACATAACGACTTATCGTTAAACAACATAAGCACAACAAGAATACCTCTTATACAAACGTTACAAGTCACTACCACACATAGCGTCATATCATGTCTACTTATCAAACCATTTTATTATTCTTTCATAAATCAATATAAGTCCATTATAAACACATAAGTAAAATGTTCCTTTTATAAATCTTAAGTTGTTATACCTAACTTCCCATAAAGCTAGTATAACTCTTAAGCTTTTTGTTTAAAAACCAATTAGTTCTCTTCTGTATAAATGATTCAGTATTCTTTTAAAATGCATCGTGAGACTCATTATTGGGCTTAAGTCAAAAGACATTGCGTAATTATTATTCGGGCTTAAGTCAAAAGACATTACCGTAGTTATTATTCGATTAACATATGCGTCTACGTACTATATATATATTTTAAAATATCATGCTTTAGGAAGAATCACATACCTTCGCGAAAACCACGCCAGTTGAATATGTGTGTATGAGAGAATCAACCTATAATAGTCGGACACGTCTATCAACGTCTAGACTACTCATGCAGATTCTAAGCGGAGGGTCCTTTATTCTACGGAAAATCGGGCAGCACTTCCCTGCAGGTGAGCTACTCAAGTCTCATGTGAAAGCGTCTAAGTAAGTATAGTTCAATTATTCTTCTTTTAAACCCTTCTCTTGTGATAACAGTTCAATTCTATTACAGAATATCCTTCTAAGTATTTAATACTTATTTCTATACTTCTATAGTATGTATTCTCTAATTACAAAAGAAGGACAAGTTTATTTACCTCGATAAGCCCAATAATATCCTAGATATAAGTCGATCCGGAGCAAGGTTTAGCTCCTAATTTGTAGGCTCCAAAAGCTCCAGGACCCTTAGAAGTTTCCAACAACTTCAACTTAAATACTAAAAGGGATTTGGGCTAGGGTATTTTGGGCATTATAACAATACTAGAAGGCAACTTTTCTACCAAGGAGGGGGTAGTGTTTGGTAGGGCTTCTTTTAGAGGAGTGAGGCTTAGGGCGTTGGCTCACAAGGGAAGGAGGATTTAGACTTGGAAATTTGTGATGAATAAGTCTTCAAGAGAGAGGTATTTATAGAAACCAGGGCCAAGATCAAGCGAGTGGGGCAAGTGGAGGCTAAGATTTGCCCAGTGCCCTAACCTACTCCTCAAATCACTCCACAAACAAAGGTCCATGTTTTAAGCCCCAAAACCTCTCAATCGTCCAAGGCAAAAGGCCACGGCGTCCACTTGAGGTGACAAGTGTCACCCTCTCGTTGGTCCAAAAAGGTTCCATCGCTCGGAAAAATCCGCAAAAATTAGAAATGACATAGCCGGAATTTACCCTACGCGAGTCGTGTAAAACGTTTCGTCGGAAAACGATTCTTTGTGTGAGTTGTGCCCAAAAAACGTCCTAGGCCTAAACTTTTAAGGCTACACTTTCGTACGTACGCCCTTACGTACATACTCTGGAAATACGGGGTATAACAACTTGGTGTGAAAGTATTGAGTATTGAATTATTCTAAAGATAAGAGGCTTGAAGTATTTTTGAAAGTTGTGTAGATTTGTTTGAAGTATAAGTCTCTTGGTTAGTAAAAGAACAAAATGGTTTATAAGGAGTTATAACGGCTTTATGGGAAGTTAGTTATAACGGCCTTATGAAAAGATAAGAAGGTCTTAATTTCTAAAGTATAAAGATAGTATAACGGCTTTATGGGAAGTTAGTTATATTAGCTTTATGAAAGGTTAACAAGAAGAGATTTACTCTAAGTAAGATAATCAAGGACAAATGATTTGATTTATGAAAGGCAAATTGATTTTTAGGCATCAATTGCCCAAAGGTTTTATGTATGAAAAAGAGTCAGTTTTAAAAGAGTTGAAGTATGTGGTACTTGGGTTAAATTCCCGGTTTTCTTTTATTAAAGATATGATTGAGTGCCTTAAGTAAAGATTAATGAGAGGGTATATGGACAAAGCTAATAAGAAGTTATAAGTTTCTTAACTTATTTATGATATTGATATGATGACAGTTTGAGCTAGGGTAAGAGTATATCTGAGGGGCAAGCCCCAAGATCGTTATACCACCTTCTCCAGGGTAAGAGTATGTCTGAGGGGCAAGCCTCAAGATCGTCATACCACATTCTCCAGTGTAAGAGTATATATGAGGGGAAGACCCAAGATCGTTATACCATCTGCACCAGTGTAAGAGTATATCTGAGGGGCAAGCCCCAAGATCGTTATACCATCTGCTCGGTGTAGAGTATATCCCCGAGATCTGACCCAAGATCGTTATACCATCTGTTCCAGTGTAAGAGTATATCTGAGGGGTAAGTCCCAAATATCGTTATACCATCTGTTTCAGGGTAAGAGTATATCTGAGGGGTAAGTCCCCAAGATCGTTATACCACCTGTTCCGTGGACTTGCTACCCACGATGCGAGGAATACCTCATGCGAGTCCTTATGGGCTTATACGGGTGAAATAGTCCCATGCGGGTAATGCAGCTATTATACCCGTAGTTCGACCCTACGTATGAGGCGTCTAAAGCATGTAAGACTTAAAATTTCCAAAGGATAGGTTGACGGATTGTTCCGGACGGGTTTTAGTAGACTTTGAGGCGGGTTATGACCCGGTACATTGAGAATTCCTAAGTGTTTCAAAGGCCCAGGGCGTAGTTCGTTGAGTCTAGATTCCAACGCAACCAACCGTTCGTCGATAGGACGTCGGAGTAGAAAGTTATGAGAATTACAAGTTCGGTCTGTGATCGGACAAAAAAATGTGTTTGGACGAGGCGGCAGGCGCGGCGCGGATGCAGGCATGGCGCTGATATGCTTGAGGGGTCGCTGAAGTTTCAGCGCCGCGGCGCCGGGAAGCAGGGCCGCGGCGCCGGAAGATCTGAGGGTCCGCAGGAGTTGCGGCGCCGCGGCGCCGGGAAGCAGGGCCGAGGCGGGATTCTGGGCGGAAAAACTTAGGAAAAGTCAGATTTTTCTTTTAAAAGACCTTGGGAGGGTGACAAGTGTCCCCCCCATCTGATTTTGCATGCACTATATTGACCAAGTCTTCAATACTTGGTCATACTTCATCTCTCTCTTAGACAAAAGCTCTCTCTTCTCTCTTAAAAGTTCAAGCTCCTCCTTCTCTCTAAAATCCCAAGAGAAATTCTAGCCTTAGGAAAAATCTGAAAAGTTAAGAACAAGAAGGAAGCTTGTGGCTAGCTTGTTGGTGGTGTTCTTGGCAAGGAAGATAGCAAAAATATTTGGAATAAGTTTGACTAAAACTTTAAGGTAACATTTCTTCCTTTAGAATTAGTTTCTAGTGTTGCATGTTAAGAAGAAAGAACTTGTGTAGTGAATAATGCTCTTAGAGTCATTGCATGTAAGAAATATGGTTTGGATGTGAAAGAATTGGTTAAGAAAATTATGTGAGCATGTTGTAGCCTAAAAACTACCTTAGACTTGTTAAGTTAATTGTTTTACCTTTTGGGGCAGAATTTTACACACCCAAGTTTAGGTGTGTAATCCCCTTGAGATTGTTTGGATTGTTGGGCCTAAGAAGTGGCGTTTGGATGTTGAATTCGGACCTTAAAAAGGTGGCAAAGTATGTAGAAACAAAGGAAATGCTGCCCAATTTTCCATAGAATTTAGGGGCTTTGAACTTAGATAATTCCTACATTGAAATTAGAGGTTAATAAACGTATTATGGTTATTATAGGTTGGCATATTACTTGCGGTAGTTTGAGCTTAGCAAGTGGATTGACCGAAGAGGTATGTGGAAACTTTCTTATCCTTTGAGCATGAGTAGTTATAACTATATAGTACGGTAGACGTACGTGTTTTGAATGAAGTAAATCCTTTTGTTATACTTGACTTGTTTTAAGAAAAATGTCTAAGTTGGTTGGGTTAAGAAGTTAACCCGCTTGTTCTTAAGGAATGGTTTATCCTAAATAAGATAGACAAGGATTTTCTTGACCTAATGAAGTATAGAGTACTTTTGGTGTGAAAGTATTGAATATTGAATTATTCTAAAAGATAAGAGACTTAAATTTTTGGAGGTAAGAAACTTGTTTTCTAAAGGATAAGAGGCTTGAAGTATTTTGAAAATTGTATGAATTTGTTTGAAGTATAAGCCTCTTGGCTAGTAAAAGAACGAAATGGTTCATAAGGAGTTATAACGGCTTTATGGGAAGTTAGTTATAACGGCCTTATGAATGGATAAGGATGTCGTAAATTTCTAAAGCATAAAGTTAGTATAACGACTTTATGGGAAGTTGGTTATAATAACTTTATGGAAGGTTATGAAAGTTGTCTATTTTGATTAATGAGCATAAGTTGTCTAGATTGTGGAAAGATTGAAGTTACTTGGTTTCAAGCTATGAAATGATTTTTCTAAAGGTGTAGTAACTTACTTTGAAAAATAGACACGCCTCGATACTACGAGTGTTAGTATCTTGGATTTTACATAAAAGGAGGCTTTCGAAAAGAATGTACGTACATAGTACTTTGACTTGTTTAATTGAGAATTATTCTATGTGTGCCTTGAAAAGTACTTTGGCTTGCTTAAATAAGAATTCTCTTGGTTTATGTGAAAAGAAGGCATGGTAACTGTCTTGGTTTATATAAAGGCATGGTATTGCAATTCGAATTAAGCATGTAATTATGAGTCTATTTGGCGTCTGGTCGGTGATGGAGGATTCCACGGGTATGCGGCCATGATGAGGTTCGTTTCCGCTGTTGTGATATTATTCCATGTATTAGCTCTCCGTGAGGTCTCTTGATGCGGGGTGGATCTAGTAGTTAGCCACCGTACTGCCGGTCGGAGGCGTGATGCGGGGTGGATCGGTAGTTGGCTTCGTACTTGCCGGTCGGGGTTAGAGGCGAAGTGGTATGATCTGGTGGATCGGTGGTTAGCTGCGTCTTGCCCGATCGTGATGTGGCCGGTGGATCTGGTAGAGGCTATCGCACTTGCCGGTCGGCCGTGATTTGGCTATAGTATTGTTGGTGCACGTGGATCTGGTAGTGACTTTCGTACTTGCCGATCGATTGAGGATGCGAGGTGGATCGGTAGCTATGCCTTCGTCTTGCCTCGTCACGGTTCTTATGATATCTGAGTGGGATCTAGTATTCATATGTACTCTTAGTGTTGTTATATCATGATCACGGCGGTGATGAAGGAATTCCACGCACGATTGATATTATGGGCATGAGACCTATGGTTATATTTGAGTGATGACTTAGAGGCGTGAGTCACGACTTGACATGGTTGCGTATATGTTGTGTCTTGTAGTTTGGCTATCATACATGTCTCTGCTTTATATATATGTTATTATGAATTCATTCTGATATTTTGATTTCACATACTTGGTACTGTTGTCTTGACCTCGCCCGAAGTGCGTTAAATGCACAGTCGAGATCGTAACTTCCGTCCGCTCTTAGGATCACTGTTCATTTCTTGGGAAGCTCCATCTCTCCGAGGCTTTGTCTTTTGGTATGTTTCCACGAGGTTATAGACTTTTGTACATTCGGTGGTATGGCGGGGCCTGTCATACGGTTATTATTCTGAAGTGCAGTAGTCACGTTGGTGTTTTGGGCTATAAGAACCAGTTGTATTACTATACTTTTGTTAAGTATGTTTTATAGAAGGCAGCCTTATCGGCTGGCCAGTAATGTTTACCCTTTTCTCTAAGTAATGTGTTATGTATGTTCATTGCTATTCTCGACATATACGGCGGGGTACCCGTAAGTACGATCATGGCCGGGTGAGTCGTGACAACAGCATATGCGAGGAATACCTCATACGGGTCCACAGGACCCATGCGGGTGAAATAGTCCCAAGAGTAGGATTGCTTATTGATACTACGGGCGAGGGACCCTATTTTGATCACGAGCCTCCTATTTTATGCAGTATTATATATGTTTGTTACTCTCATTGTTAGTAAGGCACAGTAAAAGGTAAGTTGATTTCATCCGACCCGACTTATTTTGGACTTATGATTTCATTCTGATATTTTGATTTCACATACTTGGTACTGTTATCGACCTCATAGGCTGCGTTAAATCTTGCAGTCGAGATCGTAGCTTCTTTGGTCCGCACTCTTAGGATCACTGTTCATTTCTGAAAGCTCCATCTCTCGGAGGCTTTGTCTTTTGGTATGATTCACGAGGTTATAGACTTTTGTACATTCGGAGGTATGGCGGGGCCTGTCCATACGATTGTTATTCTAAGTGCGTAGTCACGTTTGTGGTTTGAAATTGTAAGAACCGGTTATCTTGTTTCACATTCGATTAAGTTATTTTATGAAAAGCGGCGCTTGTCGGCTTGCTAGTGATATTTACCTTATCTGATTTTTGTATTATGTATGTTCATTGCTATTCTATGATGTGTACTGACGGGGTGCCCGATAGGGCACGATCAGCGGCCAGGTCGTCGTGACAAAAGTGGTATCGAGCGGTTAGTCCTCGGAAAGTGTCTGAGGCCGTGTCTAGTAGAGTCTTGATTATCGGTGTGTTGTGCACCACATCTATAATTAGGAGGCTGCGGGACATTTAGGATTGGTTTCCATTCTTCTCACTCTAAGATCGTGCGATAGAGTTGTGTGGTTAGGTCGTCTCTCCCTAACGAGTTATGTTGTTTGCAACACGAGAAAGCGTGATGACCAGAAAGATTATGTGGATTGCGTATCGGGTTGGTAATACTTGTAGTATAGTTGGTATTGTGACATACATTTATACGGTTTGCATATGAAGTCACATATGTGTTGCCTAGAATGATTTTAGATTACGAGATTTGGTAAGGACTAAATAGATCAGGGAAGGTATGAGCAGTTAAGGAACTCTCATCGAGGTTTTACGTGCTAGTTTGAGATAATTAGGAGACGATGAGTTGTCGGAAAAGTAATGGAACCTTAAGAAGCTTAATTAAGGGGCTGATGGGAGACTATGTTTGTAAATTAAGCTACGTGGTATGCTTAAGAGGATAGTCTGGATGAGATCCGTGTGGAGTAAGTAATGGTTGTTGTGATCAAGGCGACCGCGACTATGGTATTATGAGAAGTTAGTATACGTTTATGGGGTGGGATCGATTAATAGTAGTCATTCTGGACGAAGTCACGCAGTACAAGCGAGTCTAATTAATCATTTTACGAGTTCGACGTATTCCACCGGAACGAGGTTGTGGCCTTGGAAATGGCCTTATATTGTTTAACTTAGTAACTCAAGATCGAAGGCGGCTTTATTATGGAAGTTATGTCGTAAGCTAGAATAAGTTTGGAAATGCGGAGCGAAATGCGGCCGTAAGGAAGTGAGCAACCAAGTGTGAAAGAAATGGAGCAGAACCCAGGAACCTTTATGAGATAACCACGCGTGAGTGTTGGGTGGTAGGCGAGTGGGCGGATAATAATTGTCGATAATGATACGATCGTCGGACCTAGCGGTATTATGACAAACGTTGAGGTCATTAGGAGTACGGGCTAGTTGGCCTCTTGTTATGCCAACGTGGACTACAGAAGAGAGATTG
Organism: Przewalskia tangutica; assembly: GCA_029844215.1. Lineage (NCBI taxonomy): Eukaryota > Viridiplantae > Streptophyta > Magnoliopsida > Solanales > Solanaceae > Przewalskia > Przewalskia tangutica. The sequence continues at coordinate 26,160,249 of CM056736.1, read as the reverse complement.
ACTCGGTACCAGTTTCCCGGTAAGCCGGTTATCAAGTGGAGAGGAAGAGAAGTGGTAGTAACCAGTGAATTATACTTCCTTCTTTGGCATCACTGTTTTTAATAAGTCTGTGTGACTTGTTCATTGAGGAAAATTGACTCAGAAAGTAAGTAATACTTGAATTTGAAGGAATTTATGTTAAGTGCCCTTGGAGGTACTTGGAGTTGGTTTGGTGTGGCGGTCAGGGCCACGACCTTCCGGATAATTTCGAGGAAATGTGCAAGGCTAGAATAAAATAAGTACGAGCGCTGCCGGCAGAAAGTTGAGGGCATCTTTGGTAGGTTTTGAAAATCTACACGATTTTAAGGCGGTGCGTATTGATTAGATGTTTACAGGACCACGAGAGGACCTGGTGATTAGGGTTGTGACTCCAAGGAAAGTTTATTGAAGGGAGATAAGTTCTCTCCCCTACATAAAAGGATAGTCTTGCGTATTATGGGGTTATGGGTACCCATGTCGTTAGACGAAGTATGGGAGACTGGTAAGGTCTGCGGTATCGTCATGCCATAAGTTACAGTTTTAGATAACCGTGGGAAAGGTATTGTGTTGGGGAAATTAAGAACGACGTTACGAAATGGTCGAGGAAGTGTTATAAGGATAAAGATGCAGATAGTGCGCATGTATGAAATTGTATGATCATGGCTCAAGATAGAAATACTTTTGTTAATAATAAGCATAAGATAAGGTCATGACCAGAATGATAAAAGAGAATACGACTATGGTTATATAAGTTGCACGAGATACAATTACCCCGGACTAGGGTAAGACCATTAGTAAGTAATGGGCAGTAGGAACACCTCGAGGAAAGGTAGTAGCATCTGTACTGACGAGAAAGATAGTAAGAGAATACGGAGAGGTAAGGGACCCCAGGACGACTTGAAATAACTTATAAAGGAAAGACGAGTAGACACTCGAACGATAAGAAATCTTGACAAGTCGTTGGATTATGTAATACCGGGAATTGAGGTTGAACACCTGACTATAAGCTCTACGAGCTGGGAGAGAATAATAGGATTACTACTTGACAAGATCAAGGAAGTCTTCCCCCTAAATTATGATTGGCAGGAAGTCTTAGCCATGCGGCAAGCAAAGGAATCAGATCCAAGTATAGTAACCAAGTTTGGTTGCAGCGAGAGAAAGAAACAAGAACCATAATTGAGATTATGAATACGAATATTTCGCGGTATGAGAAAGACTCGGTATGTCTTCAAACCGAGGCGGTGAATTTGCGGCGAGAGGCGGTGGTTAGGGTTACTCGAGGATTGGGATATTGATATCCTATACCACCCGAGGGAAGGCCAATATAGTTGCGGATGCCCCAGTCGCGGTCGATGGGTAGTCCGTCGAAGTGCGGCCGGGGAAGAAGGACATGGTCGCGAGTTACATCGGTGGCGAGCCACGGGGTTCGATTGGTTGATTCGATAGTGATGGAATTCGGGTTCGAGAGGTTGCGAGTCTTCCATCGTCGGCGAGGTAAAGAGGCGGCGATGAGGATCCGATTATGGTGCGATATCGAGATCTGGCTCTTGGGAGAAGAGTCTATTTGAGTAACGATGGGGTGCTAAGATTTGAGTCGGTTGTGTGTTCCGATGTAGCGAGGACTTCGTCGGCGGTGCAGGGAGGCACACAGTGCTCGTTATTCTATCCATCCGGGGTCGACTAAGATGTACCATGACCTCAGATGTGTGTATTGGTGGGACGGCCTGAAGAGGGACGTGGCAGGTTTTGTTGCACAGTGTCCTAATTGTCAGCAGGTTAAGGTTGAGCACCAGAAGCCCGGTGGGCTGTTGCAGGCTATTGACATTCCGACTTGGAAGTGGGAGGTGGTAAATATGGATTTTATTACAGGGTTACCTTCCACTGAGAGAAAGCATGATTCCATTTGGGTCATCGTCGACAGGCTAACGAAATCAGCCCACTTTATTCCAGTCAGGACGACTTTTCGATCGAGGATTATGCTAGATTGTATATTAGAGAGATTGTGAGACTGCACGGAGTCCCGGTGTCGATTATATCAGATAGAGGAGCCCAGTTCTCGGCTAACTTCTGGAGGTCTTTTCAGAAGGGATTAGGGACACAGGTGAGTCTCAGTACGGCGTTTCATCCTCGGGCCGACGGGACGGTAAGCGCACTATCGGACAACGAGGATATGTTGCGGGCTTGTGTTTTGATTTCGAGGGTAGTGGGAGGATCATTTACCTCTTGTGGAGTTTGCTTATAACAACGGCTACCATTCTAGTATCGGATGGCGCCATGAGGCCTTATATGGGAGGAGGTGTAGGTCACCGATAGGTTGGTTTGAGTGGGAGAAGTTCGATTAGTCGGGCGGACTTGATACAGTGGCGATGGATAAGGTGAAGCTTATCCGGGAGCGGTTATTGTCGGCTCGAGTCGGCGAAGTCGTATGCAGATCATCGGCGTCGACACCTGGAGTTTGAGGTAGATGATTGGGTCTTCCTGAAGGTATCACCCATGAAGGGTGTGATGAGATTTGGGAAGAAGGGGAAACTTAGCCCAGGATACATTGGGCCTTATCAGATTATCCGTAGGATAGGCAAGGTTGCCTATGAGTTAGATCTGTCGTCCGATTTAGAGGCGGTACATCCAGTTTTCCATGTGTCTATGTTGCGGAAATGTGTTGGAGATCCATCTAGAGTGCACCCGTTTCAGGATATCCAGGTGACAGAGGAGTTATCGTATGAGGAGAGTCCCATAGCGATACTAGATCGTCGGGTTAGGCGATTACGGACAAAGGATGTGGCTTCCGTCAAGGTCTTATGGCGGAACGAGAACAGAGAGGAGATGACGTGGGAAGCAGAGGATGACATGATGAAGAAATATCCTCACTTATTCCCTATACCTCCAGGTAACCCACGTTCCTAAATTGTTGGTCTTTAAATTTAGTAATTATGCTTGAGTTTGTTGTGGCCGTGTGGAGCGTCTTTATTTGAGTCTATGTCGATATTGTGATTTGAGTAAGCCTAGAAGGAACATTCGGGATGAATGTATCTAAGGGGGGGAGAATGTTATACCCCGTGGTTCAGGCCGTGTGTATGGGGCCGTGCGAAAGGAGTTAGGACTCGAAATCAGAAAACTTCGGTCACGGGCCTCGTGCGGCGCACCAAGCGGAATTCATGGCGCGGCCGAAATCGGGGCGGCACCTAAAGTTCCGAGAGTCCGCAGGAGTTGCGGCGCCCATGGCGCTGCAGGCGAGGCGGGAAATCTGGCGGAAAAAATTAGGAAAATCTGATCTTTTCTTTTAAAAAGGGCATGGGAGGGTGACAAGTGTCCCCCCCCCCCCCATCTGATTTTGCATGCATTATATTGACCAAGTCTTAAAGACTTGGTCATCTTTTATCTCTCTCTTAGACAAAAGTTCCTCCTTCTCTCTTAATTATTTCAAGCTCCTCCTTCTCTCTAAAACTCCAAGAGATATTCTAGCCTTAGGAAAAATCTGAAAAGTAAAAGCAAGAAGGAAGCTTGTGGCTAGCTTGTGAAAGTTGTTGTGGTGGTGTTCTTGAAAAGGAAGCTAGCAAATTGTTGGAAAAATTTGGCTAGACCTCTAAGGTAATGATTCTTCCTTTAGACTTAGTTTTTAGTGTTGCATGTTAAGAAGAAAGAACTTGTGGTGGTAAATAATGCTCTTAGAGTCATTGCATGCAAGAGATGTGGTTTGGATATGAAAGAATTGGTTAAGAAGATATTATGAGCATGTTGTAGCCTAAAAACTACCTTAGAATTGTTAAGAGAATTTTTGTACCTTATGGGGCAGAATTTTACACACCCAAGTTTAGGTGTGTAATCCCCTTTGAAATGTTGGATTGTTGAGCCTCAAATGTGGCGTTTGGATGATAAATTCAGCCTTGTGAAAGGTGGCAAAGTATGTAGAAACAAAGGAAATGCTGCCCAATTTTCCATAGAATTTAGTGGCTTTGAGTTTAGATTATTCTACATTGAAATTAGAGGTTAATAAACGTATCATGGTTATTTTAGGTTGACATATTACTTGCGGTAGTTTGGACTTAGCAAGTGGATTGATCAAAAAGGTATGTGAAGCTTTCCTATCTTTTGAGCATGGGTATTTGTATCTATGTAGTACGGTAGACGTACAAGATTTAGTATTCTTACTTGTTTAAGTATAAATAAAGACTTGTTTTGTTTTAAGAAGTATAAGTCCCTTGGTTAAGGGAAAAGTATGATTTTACAAAAGTATAGAGTACTTGGTGTGAAAGTATTGAGTATTGAATTATTCTAAAGATAAGAGGCTTGAAGTATTTTTGAAAGTTGTGTAGATTTGTTAGAAGTATAAGTCTCTTGGTTAGTAAAAGAACAAAATGGTTTATAAGGAGTTATAACGGCTTTATGGGAAGTTAGTTATAACGGCCTTATGAAAAGATAAGAAGGTCTTAATTTCTAAAGTATAAAGATAGTATAACGGCTTTATGAGAAGTTAGTTATATTAGCTTTATGAAAGGTTAACAAGAAGAGATTTACTCTAAGTAAGATAAGCAAGGACAAATGATTTGATTTATGAAAGGCAAATTGATTTTTAGGCATCAATTGCCCAAAGGTTTTATGTATGAAAAAGAGTCACTTTTAAAAGAGTTGAAGTATGTGGTACTTGGGTTAAATTCCCGGTTTTCTTTTATTAAAGATATGATTGAGTGCCTTAAGTAAAGATTAATGAGAGGGTATATGGACAAAGCTAATAAGAAGTTATAAGTTTCTTAACTTATTTATGATATTGATATGATGTGATTTGAGCTAGGGTAGAGTATATCGAGGGCAAGCCCAGATCGTTATACTACCTTCTCGGGGTAGAGTATGTCGAGGCAAGCCCCAAGATCGCCATACCACCTTCTCGATGTAGAGTATATCGAGGCGTGCCCAAGATAGTTATACCATCTGATCCAGTGTAAGAGTATATCTGAGGGGCAAGCCCCAAGATCGTTATACCATCCGCTCCGGTGTAGAGTATATCCGGCGAGTCTGACCCAAGATCGTTATACCATCGTCCATTCGGTGTAGAGTATATCGAGGGTAAGTCCCAAGATCGTTATACCATCTATTTGTGGTAAGAGTATATCGAGGGTAAGTCCCCAAGATCGTTATACCACCTGTTAGTGGACTTGCTACCCACGATCACGAGGAATACCTCACGCGAGTCCTTATGGGCTTATGCGGGTGAAATAGTCCCGTGCGGTAGTCTGACTATGCGAGGAATACCTCATGCGGGTTCACGGGACCCGTGCGGGTGAAATAGTCCCAAGAGTAGGATTGCTTATCGATACTGCAGGCGAGGACCTGCTTTGATCACGAGCCTCTATTTTACGCAGATTATATATGTTTGTTACTCTCATTGTTAGTAAGGCCTGATAAAAGGTAAGTTGATTTCATCACGACCCGACTTATTTTCGGACTTATGATTTCATTACGTATTTTCGTTTCACATACTTGGTACTGTTGTGCTTGACCTCGCCTGCGTTCATGTCGCAGTCGAGATCGTAACTCTTTGGTCCGCACTCTTAGGATCACCGTTCATTTCTGAAAGCTCCATCTCTCCGAGGCTTTGTCTTTTGGTATGATTCACGAGGTTATAGACTTTTGTACATTCGGGGTATGGCGGGGCCCGTCATACGATTGTTATTCTAAGTGCGTAGTCACGTTTGTGGTTTGGGCTGTAAGAACCAGTTGTACTGTTTCACATTCGATTAAGTTATTTTATGAAAGGCGGCCTTGTCGGCTTGCTAGTGATGTTTACCTTATACAGATTTTGTATTATGTATGTTCGGCTGCTATTCTCTGATGTGTACCTGACAGGGTGCCCCGATAGGGCACCAGTCGCGGCCCCGGGGTCAGGTCGTGACAAAAGTCTAATATTGTAATATCGTACTTTTTATGTCAATGACAATCATTTTTTTGTTTTTATCTTTCTCTTTTTATTATTTATTTTGTCATTTGTTTTGTATTAGGTCCATCATTCGTTGCATTAGATATGCACCTAATGCGACGGTCATGTACAACTGTCGCATTAGATATCCACCTAATGCAACGGCTGTACAAGGTCATCGCAGTAGGTCCATTTTGTCGTTGCATTAGATCTAATGCAACGCCAGAGGATGCAATGGCTCTTCGTCGTTGCATTAGGTCTAATGCAACAGCGAAAGGTACCTAATGCGACGATTTTGAGTTGTCGCATTAGCCTAGAAATGTAGTAGTGTAGAAGTTTGCTTTTCAGTGAAAATAATTCTAACAAAAAACACAGTTAGAGATTTATATTTTAGGATTTAAAGACAAGTAGGTTATATCCGATTCGTAGATCCCCTCAATGAGTTCGGTATCACTAGCTAGGTTACGGGTGTATATGACAATATATTTAAGTAAGTGAAAAGGTAAACAATGTATAAAGAACTAGATTCGGGATGAACAAGTGTTTTTATTAGTATATTCCTATGATAGATAGATCTTGGTTACAAGTGCTTAGAGAGAATATAATGTGTGTTTCCTTCTATTCTAAGTCTTGTATATATAAGATAAAACTAGACTATTATGTCCCCTTAAAGTTGTGATGATGTGAGTGTGCTGATGTCATCGTACCCACGCGCGATGCGGTACTCTAATCTAGTAGAGTTGATGTGATAGGAGTTGTTGGGAGTGACAGATAGTTGTATAGAGACTCAGGGTCGCTGGAGTTTTCGGATACATCAAATGACCCGGAGGCGTTCTCACCCAATACATATAGTCCTCCACTTTTCGGGCCCTTCATTTCATGAGTCCGGGAAGTGGAAGAGTTTGTTCGCCTTTTCAAAAAAAAATCGCGGGAACTAAATGTCACATGTTTACCCACTACAGACGTTTCATCATGTGGTCATTAAATGCGTTCAGTCACTCATTCGACAACGACCTTTCAGAGACACCGGTTGACACTTACTAACAGGACACGCCGCTTCATTTTCCAAGGGAAATGATTACCTCATGCTTATCTTTATATTTCTTGAGCCTCTGGTCATTGGTTTGGAGGCCTTCCAAGGGTTTTTTCCTATGGTGATGATCAGCAGCGATGTCGGTGGCTGGTGCCATTTCAGCTCTAGTGAATTCGTGATGGGCCTATGTGCCCTTTTAATGAATGTTTCTGTGATGGGCCAGTGTGCCCTATGGTAAATGTTTCTTGTTACCATTTCGGATTGCGCACCACATGGTTTTTATGGATACTTCCGGGCCCCTGTGCCCTTTGTTGTTTTAGTTTTGAGCCTCTGTGTTCTATTTTGCTAGATCTTTGGGGGTCGTACGCCCTTTTAAAAAAAATTGTATGACCGTTTCATACTCTTTTTGTGTTAATGACAATCACCAATTTACTTTCAATTTTTCTTTCTCACGCTTTGACATGTGCTTTGTTTTTTCCAACAATTGTGATCATATAATGACATTGGCCTTTTAATTTGCACTTAGCCATCGAGGAATGATTGTTGCGCCCATCTACCGGAACTATGCTAATATTCAAGCGTTTGTTGTTTAAGCTAATGTTTGACGATCAGTGCACACTTATGTAATATTTGTGTTTTGTATTTGAGGTCATCTTTCCTTGACCTAATCGGGAATTTCACACCAGGGAATGCTAGCGCAAAATTGGGAATTAAGACATCCAATTCCGAAATAAAGGAAGATACTTTATTTTCGATGTTAACAGGGAAGACGTCTCAACCCGATGTAAAGGCACAAAAGTTTAACTAATTTGCACGCACGAAGGCTCTATGGTCGTGTCGTGTGTTGAAAGTGATTTTACGGGGTCGTATGGCTTTCGAGTTCGGTTTTGTCCTGAACGTTTTTTCAATGTACAACTCAATCAAAAAATGAGTGAATGTTTTTTATTTTGTTCTTTAAGATTACTAGGGATGACTCGTCCTCCAAATATGTGATCCCACTTTGGGGCTTTTACAAGATTACAAAAAAATAAACCTGGCGAGTGTAGTGACTGCCAACAGTTCTAGTTTGGGTAAGTCCATCCTCGAAGAGATCTCGCCTTTTGAGTATACAGATCCATCATCTCCCCTCGGAACTTGAGTGTGAGGTACTGAGGAGTTGAATTTCGGGATTTGATACGGCAAGCGTAACATTTTGAATTGTTGCCTCATTAAAAACCTTGTCAGGAAAATCCAATTAGAACAAAACCTCGGTCAAGGAATGCGTGCAACACATATCCATCCCCTCTGGGGGGGATTCTGATTTCATGGGTAGTCCCTATCAAGGAAAGAGACAATTAACCGAACATAAATGTTTTTTGAAGACAAAACATACCTGCCTCATTTCAAAGGTAGAATCTCTTTAGGGGACTCACATTCCAGATGTTCTTCAGTTCTTTTTCGGACTCATCTTTGATCCAGTAGGATTCATTTCCCGCTATTCTTCTTATTTGATACGGGCTTCCCCAGTTTGCTTGCAGTTTACACGCGTTCGGATCCCCTGTTGCAAGAGTAACCTTTCGGAGGACGTAGTCCCCAATTTTAAAATGCCTTAAATTCGTCTTCATATTAAAGTACCTCTCTACTCTTTGCTTTTGTGTAGCCAAATGTATGAAAGCCAACTCTCTGAGTTCCTCTAATAACTCCAGTCTTACCTCAACGACTTCTTTGTTAGATTCTTTGGTGGCCTGGGTGTACCGAAAGCTGGGTGCTCCAACTTCCATGGGTATCAGGGCCTCGACTTCGTAGACCAGGGAAAAATGGGTTTCCCTGGCGCTTGTATTGGTCGTGGTCTTGTAAGCCCACAGCACCCCAAGAAACTCTTCTAGCCATTTTTCTATCGATCTTTCCAACATCTTCTTGATACTTTGGATGATGGTTTTGTTAGTTGACTCAGTTTGTCCATTCACACACGGGTGATAGGGTGATGATATGACTCTTTTGATGTTCAACCCCTCCAAGAATTCGATAACCTTTTTTCCCACAAACTGCCAACCATTGTCGCAAGCGATCTCTCTTGGTATCCTGAATCAACAAACTATGTGGTCCCAAATGAAGTCTATGACTTGTTTCTCCTATATTTTTATATGCTTTAGCCTTCACCTATTTCGAGAAATAGACTGTCAGGATTAACAAGAACCTTACATATCCTACAGTTCCCGGTAATGGCCCCACGATGTCAATATCGTATTTCATGAATGTCCACGGGACTACCACTGTGTGGAGTGGTACTGCGGGTTGATGTATCACAAAGGAGTGTTGTTGACACTTCTCACACTTTAAAACATAGACCTTGGCATCATCCTCCATCCAAGACCAATAGTATCCAGCCCTAGTTATCTTTTTTACCAAAGAGTCATATCCGAAATAATTTCCGCAATTGCCTTCATGTATCTCCTTTATCACATACTCAGCCTCCATCGGTCCCAAGTATTTAGCCAAAGGACCGAGGTAGGACCTCATGTACAACTCTCTCTCGTGTATGAAATATCTTACCGCCTTAGTTCGTAAAGCTCAAGCCTCCTTTTTGTCTTCCAGAAGAGTCCCGGTCTACAAATAGTTAATAATGTCATTCCCCAGTCCCATATTTGGCTGGTAGAGTTTACCTCGTGTAACCAGGATCCCAGACAGAACAAATAGATGAACCACAGAATTTGATTCTCTTTTAGTTCCCCCGGACGAAGAGCCTAGGTTAGCCAAGACGTCAACTTCAAAGTTTATTTCTCGAAGGATCTACACCACTTTCCACTTCCTGAACCAGGTCAGCAAGGTGGTGGTTCTTCTTAAGTATTCCTGCATCCCGCTGTCTTTGGCCTTATATTTTCCTATTATTTGATTAACAATCATCTGTGAATCACTTTTGTGCTCGATATTTTCATCTTCGAGCCCTCGAGCCAATTCCAAACCTACAATTACGGTCTCATACTCGACCTCATTATTAGTTAAAGAAATACATTCAATAACTTGCCTGATTATAGCCCCTAATGGAGCAATCAAGACAATCCCCAGCCCGGTACCCTTCATGATTGTGTCCCATCCGTATACAGGACCCATTCCCTAGATGTTATATCGATCTCCCAAACCACATTTGTATGAGCACAGGACATCATTCCCGGACTATAATCAGACACGAAGTCGGCCAGAGCCTTAGTTTACGGGACACAACTACTAGGGCCAAAGCCAATTTCTCAAGGTGAGGGTAGCGAGCTTCGGCCTCAATTAAAGCATTACTAGTATAATAAATAGGAGATTGTATATCTTATGCTTCTCGAATGAGCACGACACTTACAACGGTTTTGGATACAGCAAGATAAATCAACAAGAATTCTCTTTCATCAGGCTTTGCGAGGAGAGGTGGATTTGTTAGATATATTTTCAAGTCCTTCAACGCATGTTGGCATTCCTGGGTCTATTGGAAGTCTTTATTTTTCTTTAACACGCCGAAGAATTTCTGACATCGCTTAGAAAACCTCAATATGAATCTCCCAAGCATAGTTATTCTCCTAGTAAAATGTTGCACTTATCGATCATTAGTGAGCACGTCCGGTATTTTCTTGATTGTTCAGATTTGATCCGGTAGACCTCAATGCCCCTATTTGATACTAGACATGTCCATCGGGTCAGGGACACGACCCAGCCCGACCCGAAAAACCAGGGTCAGCGTATTTCTGACTCGTGAGCCACCTGACCCTAAAAAGAGGGGAGCCGATCTTATGTAGGGTCGGGCAAGGGTCATAATATTTTACCCTCGACTACTGCCGGCTGGACCGACCCGACCTCAGTCGCCACGTTAATCTTTAATCTTTTAATATAATTTATTTATTTTTCCTTTATTAATATTTACACGTTTTAAGAATATATGTGATGTAGACTTTATCTTTTAATGTGAAACATAATATAGGGAGATAATAAAGTAGTTGTAAATTGGTGAAACTTTAAACGATCATAACTCTGCGCTCGGACGTCCGTTTCACCTAATTGTTTTTCTGATTTCGCGTATTTTTTCGAGACGGGGCTGGTCAAACTTGGCGCAGCCAATTTCAGGAAAAAATGTCCGTCTTCCCAATTGATTTGATGTTTCCCCCAAATCGATTTCTAATAATCCATTTTCTTTAGCTGATATCTCACGATATACAATAGATTTCAACGTTCAAATTTCGTGGTAATATTTCTGAGAATGTCAATTTCAGTATTGGAAATTCAATTTAAAAAAAAATTATCCTACTTGACCCAATCGCCTAAAATTCCGCTTTTTTGTTTTGTAGGTGGTCGTGGTGACCCAGACGTAAGGTCCCCAAAAGGTCGTGGTCGTGTGGAAATCTAAAAATAGGTCGTGGTCGGGCAGTAGGAAAAAAAGTCACGACCAGGAGCTTTGGGCCAGTCTATTTGATACTATGAAACTTTCCTGATCCGACTCTAAAAGCGCACTTCTCTAGACTAAGCTTGAGGTTATATTCGCGGAGGATTTCAAATATATCTTCTAAGTAAATCTCTGCGCTTCGACCCAACTGATATTAAAACATCCACTGGGTCAGCTGGTGGAAAGTGGCTCTGCATTTTTCAAACCGAATGGCATGATATTATAACAGTAAGTCTCATGTTCCGTTATGAATGAAGTATTTTCCTGATATAGCGGGTGTAACCGTATTTGGTCAAATTTTGTGGAGACATCTAGGAAATTGACCAACTCATGCCCGGACACCACGTCGATAATATGGTCCAGGTAGGGCATGGGATACGAGCTCCTCAAACATGCTTTGTTTAGATCTTTTAAATCTAAGAACATTTGGAAAGTATCGAGCTTCTTAGGAAGTACCACTACATTAGCTACCAGTCCGGGTATTTTATCTCTCGAATCGCTCTCATCTTGATGAGTCGGGCCACCTCTCTTTTGATAAATTGGCACCTTTTTTGTTTAATGGGTTGACATTACAGGTTGAAACTCACCTTGTACATGGCCGAGTCACACCTGTGATATCATTTCCCAACTAAGTAAAGTTTTTCACATTGTTATTTAAAAAAATTAACTAAATGTTTTCGAAACTCGGGGCTTAAACATGAGACCAAGTATACCTGCTCCCTGGGTCGGCTTAGATGACAAGTTGTCAGCTTAAGATCTTCAGCCATGGATCTCCCTGTGTCTGACTCATCTGATGCGACAAATCCCTAGAGTACCCGGTCCATCTGATCCTCTGGATAAAGGTCTTTTCCCGATACCATATTTTGCTCTATTTTTGAATTAATCCTGTAACTGGGCGTCTGTGATTGCTAGTTGTCATTTCCAACTGGCTCTTCTTTCTCAACGACCAAGGTGATTTATGCTTGATCGGGTTCCGTGTCTATATATATTTCAGTTGTTCCCCAAAGCATCAGAATTTTTTACTTGATAAAAGGTAGACGGGGCCGCCTTCATGGTGTGTAACCAAGGCCTCCCGATTACTAGGTTATAAGGCATGCCTCCTTCGAGGACGTCGAACGAGGCCTTCAGCAAGACTCTTCACGTGAGTGACTAGCTCAATCTACCCTCAGTACATTTCACTGGACATGTTGAAACTAGTCAAAACATTTATTACAACGACCATCTGCCCAGTCAGTTGCATCTCCTTGACTACGCAGAGTTGCACAACATTCACAGCGCTACCTGGGTCAACAAGTGCACGCTTAATGTTAAATTGAAATATTTGGATATTGATTACCAGTGCATTGACATACGGGTTCTCGATGTTTTTTTTCGATCTGATGAATGTGATGGGGTCTTCGGGCTCATCTCTCATCTTTTTTCAAGAGGGAGGTGGCCCTCATGCTGCTGCATTTGAGACATTATCCTAACTATTTTTCCTTCAGCAATTATGTTGATCGCTTCATAATGCGCTAGGCGTTCCCACAACGTCCCAGTCCTATTTTCTCTGGCGTACGTAGACTGATTACTAAAGAATTCCTTTAAATGTCCCTTCTCAGTAGGTCTGCCACCTCATATCCTAAGTTCTTTCACTCCTCTATTGAATGGCCCGATATCTCCTAGAACTCACACCGGAGCTCTACATCCGCACCCATTTATTTGGGTTGGACCGAATCACCATCGGAAATCTAACTTCCTTTATTTCTTTCATTGCCATGACCAGGTCCACCACCTCTATGTTAAAATTTTATGAGGTCACGCTTGGTGGCCCTGAGTCGCTCGCAGACTTTTTATGTGGCATCTATCTTTCTCTCCTAGACTGACCCTGATCATACCTCGACTTATTCGGCCATACTTCATGTTTAGTTGGCGGTCAAGTTGAATAATGTTCATACCAACCTCTTGGGTCCCTTTTTCTATATAGGGGAATATTCTGGGATTTTCCATGTTGCCATCCTTCGACTTCCGTCTGAGCGTTGGCCCTGTGATCATCCTTTATCCTCATCTTGGTGGTACACATGTCATTCACTTCATTCATGGACTTAGCTGAGAACTCCCTTAAACTTTCCTTTAATTTCCTTGATGTATCCGAATTATCGATGGTCAGGTCATGGGTAAATGCTGCGGCAGCCCAATCCTCAAGAATTGCTGGTAGCATCATTCTCTCCCATTGAAAACATTCCACGAAGCTATGGAGCTACTCGTCCTTCCTCTGCTTCTCTGTGAAGATGTCCTCCTTTTGAGTCTCAACCCTCCGGGCCCCAGTGGGCTTTTATGAATGCATCTGCAAGGGCAGCAAAAGAATCAATAGTTCAGGTAAGAGAGTATACCAAGAAAGTGCTCTCTTTGTGAGCGTTTGGTTGAACTTCTTCAACATGTCATATTTAATCTAATGTTGCTGCAAGTCATGCCCGGTGACTGCAGCCTCAAAGGTCACGGTGTGTTCATCTGGGTTTGTGGTGTCGTCATACTTTAGTATGTCGGTATATAATATGGTCTACGAAGCCGTTTCTTCCCCGTAAGGTATATTCCCTTATTTTCTTGCCTTGACCCCTTTTAACACAGGGTCCCCTGGTATCTGACTCATCTGCTCGTGGAGCTCTTCTAGTGCCATGAGTATCGCCATGCCTCTGACGCAACAGGCTCTGTCCTCTCCGCATTTGATGTGGATGCCACAGGCACTCCCGTGGCTTCCATATTGTCTACTAGGCGGTTACCCGACCCTACTTCAGATAATGAGTTCAAGAATCTTTCCATGCGCTCCATTATGGCGATGTTTAATGCTAAGACTACAACTAGGACTGCCTTCTCCTCTGAACATCCCTCCACCTTGGAGTGCAGACGTTTTTTTCTTTTCTTAAGGTATCGCTCTTCGGGATGTACTTCTTTACTCTCCGCCGAATGGCTTCGAACGTCTTCCTCATCTAAGGGTTTCTTAGAGGATGCTTTCGGAAGGGATATCGTCTCATCCGACTTCATTCGTAAAATTCTTGAACGATCTGACTTTGTTCGTAGTGTTTCAGAACGGTCCGTCAGGTCGCGATGTCCGATGGGTACCTGTTCCTACCTGGTTCCTGCGATCCGTGAGCACTGTCGTTTTGACCTGACATACTTCTCTCTCTTTTTCTTTGAGTGTTGTGACTCCGTTTAGTTTTTCAAGGAGATCAGATCGAGACAACACCACAACCGTTTATTCCCACAGATGACGTAATGATTCTAACAAAAAACACAGTTAGAGATTTGCGTTTTAGGATTTAAAGACAAGTAGATTGTATCTGATCTGGTGATCTCCTCAAGGAGTCCGATAATACTAGCTAGGTTATGGGTGTATAGGACAATAGATTCAAGAAAGTGAAAGGGTAAACAAATAAAACGTATAAATGAGCTAGATTCGGGATAAACAATGAACAAGTATTTTTCTTAGTATATTCATCTGAGAAAGAGATCTTCGTTACAAGTGTAAGCTTAGAGAGAACACAATGCGTGTTTTCTTCTCTTCTAAGTCTTGCATATATAAGACAAAACTAGACTATTATGCCCCCTAAAGTTGTGATGACGTGAGTGTGCTGATGTCATCGTACTCACATGAGTCGTGAAACTCTGATCTAGAAGAGTTGATGCGGTAGGAGTTGTTGGAAGCGGGAGACAGCTGTATAAAGACTCGAGACAATTGGAGTTTCTAGATACATCAGATGACCCGGATGCGTTCTCACTCAATATAAAGCCGTGTTACGGGAGGTTTAATGTCAATTACATCTCATCCCCGCTTAGATGTGTGACAAAAGTCACCACTTTTCTCTTAATCAAAGGAAAAAAGAATTAGTAACACAACTTAAATGAAAAAGGGCTTAATTATGGTGCAATTACATTTAACAACAGGAAGTGGAGTGATTGGGTAATTCATTGTCCTTTTGAATGAGTGATTCTAAAGTGTATAGGGAGAAGATACTCTTTAGCCAGTTTACTTTTATCCACACAAATTGTTCCATTAGGAGATTGAACCTTTAAAAAAGTTGGGGGTTGGAATATGTGGATCTGCTTATAATAGTGCAATCGCAACATAAATAAAGTGAATGATAAAAAGCAAGAGATAGGAGGATCTATGATTTAGTGTCAACCTATTGTAGTGTATCATCATATTATTCATTTTTCTTTGCAGGCTCCAACTCAAAACTTCACATCAAATGTATCCCTCTCTAAAAAAAGGCGGTGATTCTTACATAATAAAGAATTACATTATTTTTGGCCCGAATATTAGTAATACTAATATTGGAGAATTAATACATTATTGCACTAATAATCTGAGAAAATAGTCAAACGTATGAAAGTAACCTTCCATGTCTTCTTTTGCGTCATTAGTTCCTTTCGGAAAATTTATCACCACAATGATATGTATGTGTAAATTAAAGTGTATCATTTGAAGGAGCAATGAAATCGGGCCGTTTTTAAAAATAATTAGGGTCATTTTTTTATTTTTTATTAAGTAGTATTAGCAGATTACTATAAAGACTTATAATTCGCAAGTCTTAGCCCAATTAAGGGTCCACTTTTACGAATTAGAACAAGACCCCAAAATATTTGAGTTCAACCAAATAATGAAAGTGATAATACAAACAGAAACTTCGAAAGAATTTTTTATCTATAGTCTGTTGACTTTTTTGACTCCTCGTGAATTATTTTAATTCCAAAAAATAAAGAAGAAACAGAAAACTATAGTGTTTGGTTAATCAACAACCTCTGTAGTGATTAGCTACGTTAATTATAGGAAAATGGACACCTTTTGAAAGGGAAAGACAATGCATTTTCAGCTATAATTTCCACATATAAACCAATAGTGATGATGCTTTGTCCCTCTCGTTTTCCCTATTCATCGGAATATGTTAAATCAATAATAATAATCATAATAATAATGAAAGGTGGAGTGTCACTTAAATTTGAAAGTCTCATAAATCTTATCCTCCGTTGAGATCTAGACATCACTTTTGGGTACTATAAGGGCTCGTTTGGTATGTCGTAGTGAACTGTATAAATTTTATTGGGCTGAACTGTACTCGATTAAACTGTATTAATATATAATGGACGGTATTATAATATTAATATATAATGGATTATATTTTTTATTTTATTTTTATTTTTATTTTTAGTACAGTCCAGAGGAGACTCACCTGCTAGATGAGTCTCAAAAATGACAGTTGGACTGCACTATCTCTAAAAATAATATAGTCTAGTGCGGCTCATAAACGCCATATTATTTTTTTATCCAATACAATTTAGCTTAATACAGCATATCAAACGTGCTCTAAGTTCTTTAAATCAATGAATAATCAAATACATTGAAAGAACATGATTGAAAAAGGTTTTCCTAATTTTTGTCTTTCTTTCACTTTGAGGTTGTTTGATTGACCGACTAGCTATACAATAATTATAATTTTATAAATAACAAAAAATATGTTTTCCAATATATAATACTAATATACAAGTTATTTATATTTAAGTTAATCACTTCTAATATTTTTCTTATTCCTGTAGTATTAATGTACCATTTTCGTATTAAATTTCCGCATAACTTATCATAAGATGTTAACAATGTGGAGTTCTTAAAGACCGAACAAATATTATAAATTTAAGTTGTGCGGCGATTTGTTTTTATACAAATAATTTAATATTAATCAAATAATTCATCCGTTTACTTTTATTTGGCAACTATATCAAAAATAAATTTTTTTACTTGTCCACTTTAGCATATCAAGAAAAGACAAACTTTTTTCTTGTTTTACCCTCAACATTAATTACACATTTCTAAATTATTTTCAAATCTATTGAGCCTATACACTAATTAAGATGGTATTATGTAAAATACATGCTTCATTTATTAATTCTTAAAGGGAGTGCAATATCAAAAGTAGAATTGTTAAAAGTGGACCGAGGTATCTCTTTTTTTTTTTTTTATTTAATTACACTTTTTATTTTTTCCAAATATCACAAAAAATAAAAAATAGCTTAAAATCAATACACTTTTTATCTTTTTTAATATCATAAAAGTAAAAAAATAAGTTTAAAAGTAATAAATACTTAAAATAAGCCAATCCAAACACACTAAGTCTTAACCATTTAGGAGACTTTTTTCTTTTTCTTTTGTATCACTATTTAGAATCAGAAGAGATATATACTACAACACGACCAAAGACTTTGACAGGCCCCAACACCCCACTTCCCTTGCCACCAAAAATATACTTCCCCTCCACCAAACTTTAACACTCTTAACTCCTAGTGTCCCACCCCCACCCCCACCCCCACCCCTTCAACTCTTGTCTTCTTTTGCAATATCAATCTCCTTCACCGCTTACCCTTCTTCTCCATCTCTCTTTTTTCTCCTCTTCTCCCTTCAATTCTACTCCTTACCCACCCACCCACTTGGGGGGAGGGGGCTAAAAACTTTTTTTTTGCCTCGCGCCATAATTTCTTGATTATTCTCTACTCAAAGAGCCAAACTTTACTGTCACAATGGCTAAGTTAATAGTAGAAGTTCTTGATGCAAGTGATCTGATGCCTAAAGATGGTCAAGGTTCAGCAAGTCCTTTTGTTGAAGTAGATTTTGATGAGCAACGCCAAAAAACTCAAACTAAAACCAAAGATCTCAACCCTCAATGGAATGAAAAACTTGTCTTCAACATCAAGAATCCAAGAGAACTTGAAGACCAGACTATCTCTGTCTATGTTTATAATGACCAAAGACATGGACACCACAAGAATTTTCTTGGTCGTGTCAAGATTTCTGGTGCTTCTGTTCCCTTTAATGACTCTGAAGCTTTAGTTCAGAGATACCCTCTTGATAAAAGAGGACTCTTTTCACATATCAAGGGTGATATTTCCTTAAGAATCTATGTTGGTGATGTTCTTGGTAGTGTTGGTGGTGATAATGTCATGCCAGAGAGTTTTCCTATGGAAACTGAGCAGCAAAATCTGAATAATGGTGAAGATAGGGCAACCCCTTTTCCTATATTGCAAGAAATTAACACCAACAACAACTTTGAAGAACAGTACATGAAGGAGACTGAAACCAAGAAAAAGAAGAAGAAAGAACCAGAAGTAAGGATTTTTCATTCTATACCGGCACAGGGGCCGGTGTCTGTGGGCCCTCCACCACCTCCGGCGGAGAAACCGCCGGTGGTGGTGGAGAGAAGGGCTGATTTTGCGAAGGCTGGTGGACCTATGGCTAGTAATGTAATGCAGATGCAAATGCCTGGTGGTCCAAGGCCTGAATTTGGGTTGGTGGAAACTAGGCCACCTTTGGCTGCAAGAATGGGGTATTGGGGTAGAGATAAGACTGCTAGTACTTATGATTTGGTGGAACAGATGCATTTCTTGTATGTTAATGTTGTCAAGGCTAGAGATCTTCCTGTTATGGATATATCTGGGAGTCTTGATCCTTATGTTGAGGTCAAACTTGGTAATTACAAAGGTGTTACTAGGCATTATGAGAAGAATCAATACCCTGTATGGAACAGTGTTTTTGCCTTCTCTAAAGAAAGGCTGCAATCTAATTTGATTGAAGTTACTGTGAAAGATAAGGATTTTGGGAAAGATGATATTGTTGGTAAAGTTATGTTTGATATTGTTGAAGTCCCTCTTCGTGTTCCCCCGGATAGTCCTTTAGCTCCACAATGGTATAGGTTGGTGAATAAGAAAGGGGAGAAGATTTCACAAGGTGAAATCATGCTTGCTGTTTGGATGGGAACTCAAGCTGATGAGGCTTTTCCCGAGGCTTGGCATTCTGATGCTCATATGGCTAGTCAACAAAATTTGGTTAATACACGGTCCAAAGTGTATTTCTCCCCTAAATTGTATTATCTAAGAGTTCATGTTATTGAAGCTCAGGATCTTATATCATCGGATAGAAGCCGAATGGCTGACGCTTATGTGAAGTTACAGCTTGGGCATCAGGGCAGGACTACAAAGCCCTCACCGATGAGACACATTAATCCGGTGTGGAATGAGGAGCTAATGTTTGTTGCATCTGAGCCTTTTGAGGAGTATTTGATAATAGATGTTGCGGATAGAGTTGGACCGGGAAAAGATGAAGTGATGGGCAGGGCTATGATATCTGTTAGAAATATTCCAACCAGAGTTGATAAAGCTAAGCTACCAGATGCTATATGGTTCAATCTTCTCAAGCCTTCTCATCATGCGGCAGATGAAGACGAGAAGAAGAAAGAAGTGAAGTTCTCCAGCAAGATTCACCTACGGATTTGGATAGATGCTGGTTACCATGTTCTTGATGAGTCCACACATTTTAGCAGTGATCTTCAACCATCATCGAAGCATTTGAGAAAGCCAAATATTGGAATTCTTGAATTAGGTATTCTCAGTGCCAAGAACCTACTGCCAATGAAGGGTAAAGAGGGTCGAATTACGGATGCATATTGTGTTGCTAAGTATGGGAACAAATGGATTCGAACAAGAACACTCATTGACTCTCTAGCTCCTCGATGGAACGAGCAGTTCTCTTGGGAAGTGTTTGATCCATGTACCGTTGTCACCATTGGGGTTTTTGACAATTGCCACATCAATGGAAAAGATGAAGCTAGAGATCAGCGGATTGGTAAGGTGAGAATTAGGTTATCGACTTTGGAAACTGATCGGATCTATACACATTTTTATCCATTGCTGGTTCTTACACCCTCTGGTTTAAGAAAACACGGAGAGCTTCATTTGGCCGTAAGGTTCACTTGTACAGCTTGGGTGAACATGGTAGCACAATATGGGAGGCCATTGCTACCGAAAATGCATTATGTGCAGCCCATTTCGGTTAGGCACATTGATTGGTTGCGCCACCAGGCAATGCAGATAGTGGCTGCGAGGCTGGCAAGGGCTGAGCCACCACTCAGAAGGGAGGTTGTTGAGTATATGCTTGATGTGGATTACCATATGTTCAGTCTCAGAAGAAGCAAAGCTAATTTCTTTCGCATAATGTCACTGCTTTCTGGGATTTCCGCAGTTTGTCGATGGTTTGATGGCATTTGCTTTTGGAAAAACCCTTTGACCACTATCCTCGTCCATGTGCTCTTCTTGATATTGGTTTGCTACCCAGAACTAATTTTGCCAACAATTTTCCTCTACCTGTTTGTGATTGGCTTGTGGAACTACAGGTTTAGGCCTAGAGCTCCACCCCACATGGATGCTCGCCTTTCACAAGCTGAAAATGCTCACCCAGATGAACTGGATGAAGAATTTGATACATTCCCAACTTCCCGGCCAACAGACGCTGTCAGAATGAGGTATGATCGGCTGAGGAGTGTGGCCGGGAGGGTGCAAACTGTAGTTGGAGATTTGGCAACACAAGGTGAAAGAGCTCTTGCCATACTAAGCTGGCGGGATCCGAGGGCTACTGCTATATTTATAATCCTTGCATTAATCTGGGCTGTGTTTCTATATGTTACTCCATTCCAAGTAGTTGCAGTGCTCATAGGCCTTTACTGGTTGCGCCATCCACGATTCAGGAGCAGGTTGCCATCAGTACCTGTCAACTTCTTCAAGAGATTACCATCCAAGTCTGATATGCTTTTGTGAGATGCTGGTAAATTTTCATCTTATGTATTCAAGTGTAAAATAGAGAGAGATGGGTTCAGTGAATAAGTGGGATAAAGGCTGCAGCAGAAGAAACAAATGCAAGAGCGGTTTTCCTTGTTTCCCCACTCCCCAGAATCCCTACTTACATAATGTACGTCCCACATTCTTCAAGCTCCTGTATTAGATAACAAGTTCTTTTTTTTTTGTTGATATTGGAATCATTCTATGAGGTTGTAGAATATAGTTGTTTGTACCTGTTTAGATGTAAAAAGAATTGCATATTCAAAGCTGATAGATGGTGTTCCCATTACTTTGATTGCCCGTCTCAATTATTCTGGTTACGAGAGAAAAAAAATAGCAGAGAAATTACTCTTATAGCAACGTGTATAGCACATGGTTGACACAAAATCCATCACATTAGCCGTTTCTACTGTCATAAAACAACCAACAATTTCAAACTCTTGCAAGAGAACTTTGTGACTTGTGGAGAAAAAAAATTAAAGATACAAAATTGATTTACTTGGATGACAAACTCCTAGATCCAAGATTAAAAAATAGAGCTACTATAGTGAGCAAGCTCAATAATATTCCACTAAGAAGAGCTATATCAACAGGAGTCCAAGCGCTTTGGCGACCTAAATCCTGTATTTGCTTCTCCTTAGACTCCGAGCTAGTCAAGTCCATCTTTTGGGAAGAATGATTCTTACGATTCCTCAGAAACCATCCAATTAAGTTTCTGCTGCTGTGATTATCTTGCTTAGGGATATTCTTCAGCAGTGTTGTTGCTTCCTGAGTTGGAGGACTTTGACTGCAGCAACCAGATGTTGCAAAGCAAGGTTCTTGCTCTTTTGAACAGGCACAAGCTTCGTCTGACAGGATGCATGGGGAGCACCTTTCATCAAAACTTTCATATGAGCGGACATCCTTGTTACTTTGGCAGAGGATCTCGATCACTTCTCCGAAGACTGACCATCTACCTACAGATGTTATTTTCACCGTAGCAGAGGTGCCCAGCATACTCTCTGGACCAATCACCAGGACTTGAATGTATCCCTTAGTGTGTCCCACCTAGATCATTGGGAGAAAAAGAGAGTTACTCATGGGAATGAAACTTTTTGCATCTAACATGCAAAATCATATGACAAGTCATTCAAGAAATGAAATGCATTATTGACAACTAAATGAAATGTATACAAGACTTTGAGCACTCTTCTTGAAATTTTCCATAGGGCAATTTCCTTGCTTGTCACACACAAATGAAACTACGAGTAGGACATTGGGGCATGTGTATGAATTATGATCAAAGTTTGTCTTAGGCTCGTTGATCTTATAAAGACTAATTTGTGATTCATAATTAAACGTTCACCAACTAGATACTTTAAAAAAAACGAATTTACTTAGGATACAGGAAACCCATCATGTCCCAGCAAACAACTGCATCTAGATTGTTAGGGCTTTAGAAGAGTCAAATAGCATTATGAAACAATAGCAGTTATCCAGATCTCTGGCTTTATCATGCTTACCAAATGAACTCCATCTGAAGCTATGTCAGTAATCCATATCCTCTCTACTTTGCCTTCCATTCCAGTATATGGGGTAAAGGACTCGAATACAGCAGTTACTTCACGGCTCCGTTGCTTCACCACATTACTAGGAACCTTCTTCATCCTTGCAGCAGGAGTACCTGACATAGACTCAACATTAATCCATTAAGCAGGTTATGAAATATCAGTCTTTAACAATTGATGACTGGGTATGTCTGTGTAAGTGCATTTAGTTCCAACTTTTTGCCTATAACCTGATAGCAAATAAATAATTGAAATCCATGCATCACATGCATATCCTCAAGTGCACTTGCAAATGTAATTATCCAGAATGTACTGCTAAAGAAAAGCTTCACATCCCTCACTTGTTGATGCAATAACTACAGCACGAGAAATAAGAAAAAATTCCTGTATTTTCCTGACTGGCACATTAAATAACAATTGAAAAACTGAAAAGCAACATACCAGGCCTAGGGTAGAACTGTGATATATGAACTTGAGCAAGCTTGTAGTCCTTAATAAGGTCAACTGTCTGAGCAAAATCTTCATCAGTTTCACCTGCAATGCAAGGACAATGATAACTAAATATACGAAACATCACGCTTGGTGCAAGGTCTTTCCAGCAGCAGAATTGATCAAAACATCTCTAGGTTTAAGGCTAAACTATGATTGATGAAACCATAGTAAAAATCAAAATATTGCACAATATTTTCAGTTCAATAGTCTGAAGAGTGGGCTCCAACACAATGAGCAGTTTACTGCCGACAATTTTGATACTATAGAAGAATCAGATAATAATGTATTGAATAGGGCAGCCCGGTGCACTAGCTCCCGCTATGCGCGGGGTCCGGGAAAGGGCCGGCGGGTCTATTGTACGCACCCTTACCTCACATTTATGCAAGAGACTGTTTCCACGACTTAAACACATGACCTCCTGGTCACATGACAACAATTTTATCAGTTACTATAATAATGGAATAATAATGTATCGAATATGATCCAAAAAACAAATAAATGGAAATTTCCCCTGTTTACAGAAGTTATGAGGATTACAAATCAACCCTTTTTCTGCTGTTTCATTTCCTTATCCAGAAAAAGAATACTCTTCCAAAATCACGCTTCAATTTAATTGATTCCAAAGCTCACTACAACAATGACTTAAACATGGAGTGGACTACGGTGTCTCCAAGTTCCTATTGCACTAAAATGGGAAAGGGCGGAACTGAGGAATTCGTAGAGTGGCTAATTGGAAGACACAGCTTCTAAGCTATATTGCTCGGACTAAAATGTCATCGGGTGCATGTTGGACCCTCCAATAGTGCATTTTGGAGGATCCAACACGAGTGCAGTTACATATTTGGAGAGTCCAAGAAAAATGGCTTCTAACTTGTGGAAACAAGAATCAGGTCCACATACTTATTGACATCTTACTAGGCAGCAAGATGTGCAGACATACCAGGAAATCCACAAATAATATCCGTTGCAATCTGCATCCCAGGGACTAGTTCCATTAATGTATCCACCACCTTCCTGAACTCACCTACATTGTATTCACGGTTCATTGCCTGAAATTGACAAATAGAGAAAAAAGAGTTTCAATGACATTATCTTATGAGGGCGAGCATAGGAGCTATTTCACAAGGGATGTCCAAAACCAAAAAGAAAGTTAATAAATGGACTAATATTATGTCATTCAAACTTACACTCAAGATTGAATCACTACCCGACTGAACTGGCACATGAAGAAAAGAATACACACATGGATGACGTAAGATATCAGCTATCTCCTTCAAGTGCTCAAGAATATAAGGCGGATTGGTCATCCCAATTCGGAGCATTGTACTTCCATTCAAAGGAAGCTCTGCAACTAGAGCATTCAATAGAATAGGAAGATTAACTCCAATATCACGACCTGCAAAATTGAGAAACACACAATTTCTTTACATTCTTGATAGACTAAGCCTGTTAGGCTTGTCCCCTACAGTTAAATGTGTCACAAGACTAGCATTATCGCCAACTATCGCTTTTCATTCACAGCTTGAGTATATTAGCAATACTACTGTACTGACTATATCAAAATAATATGTACGAAGTCACTAGAGATAGGTACGTATACATGACACAAGTTTAAAACATGTTCAGTTTTTGGTTTCTTAGTGCTTAATAATTGCTACTCCTTCCATTCTAAAAAGAAATGACACTATTCCTTATTAGTCCGTTCAAAAAAGAAAGACACATTTATAAATTTGAAAACAATTTTAACTTGAATTTCGCATTTTTACTTTAATAATAAGCTTATATAGCCACAAATGTTATGGCATGTTTAGGACCAGAAGTTTTAAAAGTCTTATAAACATACAACAACAACAACAACAACAATATGCCCCGGAAAAAACATACAACAAAAATATTGGGTATGTTGTTGTTGGTTGAACGAAGAAAACAAGAACTTGAAAGTTTACCATATGCCCCGGTGTCTTCACTACTCAGCCAGATTTCCCTCACTCCATCAGCAATGACATTTTTGACTCGGCCCACCTAAATTCAGATTCTGAATCAAAAAGCTAGAATACTCAATATACAGGATTTTCTACACGTATAATGGAGAACTTACAAGGCTGTCAACTGTGTAACTTCCTAAATGACCACGGGCATGCTTCGTCTTGCAATAAGTACAAGCACCTAAACAACCAACATTAATTGGAAGAATCTCAACAAACTTGTTCTTTCGGACCTGTAAGATATATCCAAATGGTTTAGATACAAAATAAATTGAGTGGAGCCAATATATGGGAACTCATTTTTGCTGTAATAAATCAAGCTGGTCTTAAACTGATATTTTCTTTTGTTTGGTAAGGGTTCCAACTCAAACAAATAGAAAATTATTTCAAATTTGCACCTTTGGAAGATCAAGTGCTGGTAATGTCTTCCGGGTTAGTAGCCGAACTTCGTGACCTTTCAAAGTCTCTTCCACAACCTCAACCACACGGTCAATCTGCTGAACTCCTACTATACTAACTCCTTCTAGCTCTTTCAGATTACGGCTTCCTTGAGGGACACAACCTGCTACTACCAATGGCTTTTTTGCACTTCTGCCTTTGTTTATAAGAGTATCCATGGCAGACTGACTAGGAGATTTTACTGTGCAGCTGCATCATATGAGAGTATTAGCTGAAAGCCTGAAATTAGTTAGCAAATAATACTGTAAAGTTCCACTTAGAAGCCTGAGCTACAGCAGCCAGATTCTTACTAGCAGCCAGCAATAACCTGCTAAACCTATGTATGCAAGCATGAAAACCTATTTGTAGACATTTGTTTAAGTTTGTGCATGATATTGCACTAGCATAATGACCCCTAGTTTTGAGAGCAAGCATAAAATTCATGAAAAACATGAACCAAAAAAGGTGAATAGCAGACGATGCTTACATTTGGATTGACATGGTAACTAAAAAGAATTTGACTTAAATCAAACCCAAGGCATGAGTGGACCCTGTATCCAGGGAAAAACATCAATACATTATCATTTTTTTGATATCGTCATCCCCCAAATCCCCCTTTATCAAGGAGTCAACAGTGGCCTCTTCTCCCACTTTGCCCCTTCCTTTGACTCGAACTCGCAATCTCGTGGTGGAAGTGGAATGTGCTTTCCAGTATAGCAACCTCACTTGTCAACACCAATAACATGATTCGAGTACAAAAAAGAAAAATTGTGCTGACTGCATCGTTATTAAATGCAATCGTTTTGTCACTTAAACCAATGGAGCAATGCCTGAGTTATTGCTCCTTATGGGTAAAAGTGGAGCCACTTAAAAGAAGTGTGCGCTTTGTTTTTTCTTCTTGCTTAAAGCTCTGGGAGGATTGTATTTTTTGCGGTTTTCAAGACACTAGTGTATTCTTCACTTTTCTAAACAATTTAACTTTATGAGATGATTTACCGCCACACAAATCTTACGGCTTATTTTGGACCACAAATTTGAAAAGTCTTCCTTTCTTAAACTCCGTGTCTAGTCAAATAGTACCACATAAATTGGGAGGAGGGAGTACTTAATTATATTCTTAACACGCCCCTCACGTGCAAGCTTGATTTTTTTTTCATGGCCAAGCATGCGGAAATCCTTTTTGATAATGAGAGGCGGTGAGATTCGATCACATGACCTCTGTCCGCTATAATACTATGAAGAAGTATGTGATCATCTCATTAAAAGCTTAAGTTGTTAGAGAGACCACACTACTATTATATTCTCAACATCCGTTACAAAGAGAACTTCCATCCCAGATTTTATTGTTGTTGTATGGAACATCCCCACCTCTTATTTTACAATCACCACCACATACCCAGTATAATCTCACCAGATGGGGTCAGGGGAGGGTAGAGTGTACGCAGACCTTACCTCTACCTTTTGTTTCCGATAGACCCCAGCTCAAGTAGAAATAAAAAAAGCAACAATAATAATAAGCATTAATAGCAGAAAGAAAATACGATAACGAAGTGAAAGCAACAAGCAGGTAGCGAACCAAAAGCAATCCGCAAAAGGAAGTACTATAAGTACCAAAGCAAAGACCAAAATACTAAATAAAACACCGCAAAACAATCTGAAAAAATAACAATAACGTAACAACCACCATATCATACGACCATGAAGTGCAAGACACAACCAATAATAAAATAAATCAAAAGAACATAGACTACATACAAGAGTACTACAACGTTCAACAACCTACAAGCCTTTTGTCCCCTCTATGATCTCCTATCTACGATCATGTCCTCGATGAGTTGTAATTGCGTCATGTTCTGCTTAAGCACCTCTCCTGAAACCATCCATAGTCAGCCTTTCGCAACTTTGCACAGGGGCATCCGTGCCTCTCCTCTTCACATGTCCGAACCATCTCAATCTCTCTTCCTTCATTTTGTCCTCCACTGAAGTCACCTCTACCTTGTCCCGAATATCTTCATTTCTAATTTTATCCCTCCTCATATGCGAACACATCCACCGCAACATATTTATTTTCGCCACCTTCATCTTCTGAACGTGCAAGTTCTTGACTGACTAACACTTCACCCCATACAACATGGTTGGTCTAACCATCACTCTGTAGAACTTGTCTTTAAGTTTCGGTGACACCTTCTTATCACACAAGACTCCGAATGCAAGTCTCTATTCCATCCACCCTGCACCAATACGATTACATTGAAGAATAGACCCAAGATACTTGAAACTATCTCTCTTTTGAATGACATGGGTATCAAGACTCACTTTCATGCCATCTTCATGTGTCGCTTCACTGAACTTGCACAAGTATTCAGTCTTGGTCCTGCTCAACCTGAACCCTTTAGATTCTAGAGTTTGTCTCCAAACCTCCAGCATAGCGTTTAACTCCACCGCGAGTTTCATCGATCAAAACTATGTCATCTGCAAATAACATACACCATGACACATCTCCTTGAATTTCGTTCCTTGATTTGAGACTTTCCATAGGTCTATATAATGTTTTGGATTTGTCGAAATGGTTTGGGATGGGACTTTGGGCGCGTTTTGACAAGAAACCACAATTCAATGTCGCAGATTTTACGTTTTCTGTTTGGCCTCATTTGCGAAAATGACCTTGCAATTGCTCGCATTGCGAGACTAGCCAGCCTTGTGGCCTATTGCAATTGCGAATCTATGGTCGCAGCTGCGGAAAGGGTCGTAATATAAAGTGGCTGATTTCGGGATTTTTGACATTCTAACATCTGGGACCTAAGCTATAAACAGGAAGAGAATCAAAATAGCAAATGTCATATAACGTTGAGGTAACGATTCTACACCACATGAATTTTTGCTTGTTTTAGTATCTAAATCATGAATTTGAAGGTAGTAGCGGGGGGATTTTGACCTAAGTTTAAGAGAGGGTAATTTGAGGATTTGAAAATCGATTCGAGGTTGGATTGAAAATTTAATTGTAGATTTGGATTCATAGTTATTGGTAACCCAGAGACATAATTTATTTGGGATTTGACCACAGGGATCGAGATTGACTTTTTGGATTAACTTTTACTTCAACCTAGTCTAAAAATATGAATTTGACGGCAATGGATTCGTCTAACCTCGTAGAGTATTTCATTGAATAGATCAGGCTAGTGTTGGTTGATTTGGAGCGAGGAAAGGCGGTTAGTGAAAATTGATGCAATTTTTAACTGAGGTAAGCTAAGGCTTTGACCTAATGAGGGAATTTTCACAAATTGATATCGTTTGGTATATACTATGTATGTGGGGGTACTATAGATGTGAGATGACGAGCATATATGCAGATACCATGTTATAAATGTCATACGGGTATAGATTGTTGTAGACATACATGCTTTATGTGCTATTTTATGTGTCATGACTACTTGAGCATCCTCTCATGCTAGAAATAATGTTATTATCGTACTTCATGTACATTAACATTATGAGTTATGTTCATGTTGATTACATGTTTAGCTATTGTCATGCAATGTATATATGCATTATATTTGCATATTTGTCGTGACACCTAGATGTGGTTATGGAACGTGAGTTGTTCAAACAGCGTGTGGACAAGGATCTATCCCTCATGAGTCACACCGTGTAACATGAGCACCTCGAGCAGTGTTCGCACAGATGTAGCACTAGAGGTGCTGGTATTGAGTAAAGGTGGAGTCTTTATCATGCATATTTGATTCCGACTCATGATTTGTGAATTTCATATTAAGTGGGTATTTACAGTCCAACCCTCGCCACTACCTAGTTAGGGACGACGGCTGATACTTGTTGGCTAAATGTTTGTGTACTCATACTACACTTGTTGCACTTTCTGTGCAAATTTTGACCCTAGTACCAATCAAGCTGAGGACTTATTGAGACTGTTATCGTGAGTTGCTTGACCCATCCGAAGCACCCTGGAGTCTTTCTTTTATTCTATATGATGTCCTTATTATATAGACAATGTTATTTTTGTTGAGACATTTATCCTAAAATATTCTTAGAAGCTCATGACTTGTATTATCATACTGTGGGGGTGTTATGTTCTTTCCGCTCTATATCTATTTTAAAACTTGTTAGCTTTGGTATCTTGTGCTGTTAGACTTGCTCACATCTCCTAAATTTCATATTGTGGTTTTTAACTGCCTTTGGAGTTGACCTAACGGGTTGAGGTTGGGTGCCATAGCAACCTAGGTAAATTGGATTGTGACAATTACGTAATGAATTGTTTATCGAATTGCCATGGTTCGCCCGGCTAGTGATGTTGGGGTGCCATCACGACTTAAGGGAGAATTGGGTCGTGACAGATGTCATCCCCAATTAGGTGGTGAAGATGAAATACATGCAGAGTAGCAGAGAAAGCAGAAGCCATGAGCTCTAAGCCTCATAACAAATATTTGTTTTTAGTTGTGCAAATATTTCAACTTAGAAATTAAAATTGAACAAAGCTTTCTTATTTCCAGATGAAAACCAAAGACAAGTATGAATACTAAAAAGAGGAAAACGTCTCACGTATTTATCATCCAGAGGTCTGCCTCATCAGGGTTATCACTCAGAGCATAACCAAAAGCTGAAAGCTGACCAGCCATATATTCAGAGTCACTCTGCAGAAGAATCAGCAAATAAGACAATCAAAACAAATGCAAAAGGAACTTAAATTTAGTTGACAACAGCTGAGCTAAATAGATGCAGGGACCTCAATCCTCTTAGAAACGGCCCAGCTAAGTTGTACTATATAATTTCTAGCTTTTAGTCCACTGGCTTATTACCTCTGAATAAGTGACATGATTTCTAATTTGCTACTACCAGTCATTTAAAAATCATGCAGCTTTTGCCAGATATCAGCTTATCCAGCACAATTTTCTTACTTTGTTGTAGAAGGCAATATTCTGCAACTATCCTTAGCAGGCAACCCCTTGATAGTTTCTTCCTTGTTTCTCAACACATAGCCTGTTTTATTATATAAAGATTCATGAACTTTGATGGGTTTCTTAACCTAAATGCAACTCCCTATGTTCCACATTTTACGACACATTTTATTTTGAGAAGTTCTAAAATGTTTTGACACCATTTTATGTGTATAAAACTTTCAAGAATTCAAACTCATTAATCTTTAAATTTAAACTTTGATGTGATGCTTTCTCTATCACTAATTTTGTGGTATTTGACAAGACATGATTTAAGGTGTTAATTGGACTTATAATATCACTCGTGTCTAGTCAAATACCATAAGGTATAATGAATAGAGGGAGTATCTTACTTCTTCAAATTTCATCCTTTTCATTGATAAAATTACCTTATTAAAAAAACACTGCTTAGGCTCTTTTTTTGTATATAAGTAGTACTGTTAAGGTCCCATTTTTTCAATGTACTATCAGGGAACTCGAGGTTTTTTTTCAACATTCACAAAGCAGATATACACGTAAATCCCAAGCCTTACTTGTTCAGAGAATCAAAACCCGCAATTTCCTACGAGCCTTGCTGGAATTTTAGAGCAGAAAGCAGAGCTTAACTTATAAAAATATGTGTTAGTGCTCCTGACATTCTGTTTCCTCACTACAAAAGATGCCACCTAACTTTTTCCAAACTAGCAGAACCAAACTAAGCTGCAAGGTCCTATTACTCCTATATTATACAATTCATTATCCTATTACAATAACCATAAATGCACATTAATCCCAAGTTTTTTTTCGTCTCGTTTTTCCTTCCTTACTAATAGTCGTAGAATTTCCCATGTAGTTTCTTCTCCTTTGATTTCTGATACTGTCTATTGTTTCCTGTTTTTCGCTTAGTGTATTGTTGTGTTGTAGTTACTTTTTCCTTTTTGACATGCTTTGTTTTTTCTGTTTTTTGTTTTTTTGTTGTTGCTTTATCCCGAGTTGAGGGTCTATCGGAAACAACCTCACTACCTCCCAAGGTAGGGGGTAAGGTCTGCGTACACTCTACCCTCCCCAGACCCCACTTGTGCGATTACACTGGGCATGATGTTGTTGTTCTAATCACAAGTATTTTTTCACTTACAAATAACATTTCCAACAAGTCTTTCTAAAAAAAGTTAAAACTTTACATCAAATAATAAGAACTACAAGGACATAAGAGAAGTCAGTATGTGCATAATTGAGGGCACACAATTGTACCTGATTATGAGAACATCCAAATGTCTTGATGTAAATAGTCTGCAACATTCATATTTCACAAAAATAAATCATAATGAAACATAAAAATACACAAACACTAGCTACAAAAGCAAACATTGAGTAACAGGAGACACAGACTTGAGTGCCAGGTATTTTGGGAGCATGAGAGTCTTGGACTACTGTTAGCTTAGTTACACCGTTCTTTTTCCTTTGTTTTGGATTGACTCCAACGGCCGCCGCCACCGGTAACCGGAACCCTGGAGGCACACCGACGCCGGTACCCACCAGCAAATCTTCAATGTCTTCCATTTTAGAGAGAGAGAGAGAGGGATTTGCGTACAAGACGAGAAGCTTTTAGGGGGTCGGACTTGAGAGTGGTATGTGTCACATTTTTCGGCCCAAATAAATCTATTGTTTGGCCCAAAGAGAAAACACTACTCATCCAAAAGGATCAAAATTGTATTAAAGGCAAAAAAGGTATTTTATTTTGTTCAAAATTGTTCCGTAATCGATGATTCAAATCAGAAAAAGTGTTATTGGATTATTAGTATTGAATTATCGGATTGGAAATGAATTATCGGATTTTTATATTGGATAACCCGATAACCTGTTTAACTCATTATTTTCTATGAATTTACAATATTAACCTTTAAGTCATTGCTCTCCGGAGGAAAAAAAATTAAATCTCATTTAGCAATCATCTAGCTAGGTTAACTGGCTTCCTTGTGCAATACTAGTTAAAGGTATTATGTAGCAAGAGCTCTGTTTCAAGAATCTGAAACAATGTCGTTTGTGTCTTCTCAAAACCTTTCACTCTTATATTAATTATGTACTTTAAGATGTGTTAGTGTATGCTCAATGTGACTTAGTTGTCTTGCTATTTTTATTATTTATGGTGTTCTCTATATACAACATTTTGTACTTTTTTACTCCTTCAGTCCCATATTACTTATTCACTTTCTTCTTGCACTTCACTTAAAAAATCATAAATAAAAGGTATAATTTTACTATCTTATCCTTATCTCTCTCCACTAAATTGCACTCTAATCAATATTGATTATTTTTAAGAACGCTTGTTAAGGCTAAGATGGAAAAAATTCAATTAATTCCATATTGGTTTTAAAAATTGACAAATAATTTAAAACAAATATTTTTAGTAATGACGGAGGAAGTAATTAAAATTTATGTTGCTTCCCATCTAACAACTAATGTATCCATTTCAGCAACTTTTGTGTTTTCTACAACACAAGTATTGAAAAACAATTCTATGTCAGGACTCGTTTAAGAAATCATGATGGCACCTACATTATTTTTATCGGTAGGCGAACCACTCCTTGAATATCCAACACAAATAAATAAGAGATCCAGAAATAACAAGATACTTAATTAAATTGTCTACTCATAACAATAAAAGCGGAAATAGGTCTAAGAATATGTTATACAACTCCCAAACTCTGGTCAATAATATAAGAGCTCTAAACTGAATACATGTCTGAATAAAATATCATATAAGCCAAATGTAATAAATGTCTGAATACGTCTCTCGTATAAATAAAGACAGGAATAAAGATAGGAACATCCAGAGCAATGCTGGAAGGAAACATCCTCACCCTGAACACTGGAAGTCCGCTGGTTCAGACTCAATCACGAAGTCCTGAATTGGTGGAAGACGATGTATATGTATTCAAAAAGAATGCAGCAAATATAGTATGAGTACACAACGTACACTCGTAGACATCATAGGCCGATAAGGACAAAAGATACGTAATAGAGATAAATATCAAGTTAACCTACCAGAAATCCTATACTAACAGTTTCATAAATCACATAAATCAAATTGTCCACATAATAGTTCAATGAATCAAACAAGTCACGTTATTCATATAAGGGTTCATGAATCACGTAAGTTACCACATTGACAGAAGAGTTCAATAACCAATAATCCAAGTATCAGGTAGTCAATTAGCAATGATCTTTATCAAGAAGTCATCCATATCTCATAAACCTTTCCAACCAATTCAAAAATCAACATGTAATCAATGAATAGTATATGTATGATATGAATGTAATGAAGCATGCTAGGCACCTTTCATCTCTAATATACAAGCGTTCAAATTCTATGAAGTACACACTCATAGGGGACCAACGAAGTCCATATACTCATCCGAAATTTCTCAACGGATTCTAGCTCTTGTCTATAATATCATCTGTTGTAGGCGTACAGCCCGTTCCTCCATATATCATCATCATCTTAGTATTTTCAACCATCTCATAGAACAACTTACTTTTCTGGTCTCATTGGACTCACAATATTTTCATACCACTCGCATTTCAATATCATCAGAACTATGAGTGTATGAATGCAAATGACAATTCAAGGCAAGTAATCAAAATGTACGAGATGCAATCAAGTATAAAGATGAATAACACATGTTTTCATAAAGTCAATAACACGTAATCCACGTACAATCAATATATCATTTCAAAAGCAATGTGATGAATAAACACAATAATAACAAATATGACGATAAGCCCACATAAAGGCGACAAGCTCAATCAACAACAGTCGGAATCAGCTTAAGGCTGATTCTTCAAATCACCTATCATCACAATTTAACACCGGTACCCACCCAAGAGTTCATCACAACCACTAAAGTGGGACCCCCAAAGACGACAATACCCCCTCAATATTTATAATTACTACGTACTTCTATCGAAGTCTATAGAAGAGAAATTGTAGCCTACATCAAAGCCGGGCAAGAGCCACAAACGGTCAACCCTCTACGCTCGCATTTCCCTTTTGGAGCACCTCGTAGTATTCATTGTCTATAATACATAGATTCTACATTAATAATTAAGTTAATACACATACAAGGACTTGATCCTTAAACATACCAAAAGACACCTAAAACCAACCCCGGGCCCATGGTGCTAAAATCCGAACATTATTACTCAAACAACATAATTATATACACATATCCTTAAGTTATTTAAAAAACTAACCCCAATTGAACCTTCAATTGCAAGATTTACACAAAAGCCCAATTCTAAACCCTAAAATTTTCTTCAAATTGAAAAGTTCATGATCAAATTAAACCTTACAACATGATCATCTAACATCAAGCAATACTAATTCACAATATCAAGATAATCTAATTCATATTACACTCTTAAATCAAGGTTTCATCCCCTTTTATTCTGTCATGAAACTTATAACTCATCTTCTCCAAATTATAATATATACCAAGATTTAGCACCTTAAAATATGAAACATAATAAAAAAAGGTGAAGAATTTACCTCTAATGAAGAACTCAAGCACTAACTTTAAGAATATCTCTTAACTAGCTCTAATTTCGAGATATAACATTTTGGGAACTGAATTATTTTGGACATTTAAGAGACTGACTGAACATACGATTTTGCTCTTGCAAAATTGATCCATAAGCGCGGTCTCGCTTCGGTGAAAAAATAGTTCGATGAAGCGGAAGTCCCGCCTTAGCGCTGGAGCGAAGTAACTTTCACAGAGACGCCTTCGCCTCTACGAGGAAACTACCAACTACCGTAGGGGCGGAAAACTCTCACATGCTCAGAATTCTTCTCTGCGAGCCGACCTCCGCAGAGGCAGACAACCAGTTGCTGGTGCGAATATCAGACACCAACAATATGAAATCTACACTGAACTTCCACCAAACACTCCCGAGACCTCCCGGATATAAACCAAACATGCTATCCCAAGGTAAACAGTGCTACAAACTCGCCCGCGCCCTCTAATTTCTTATATAGTTGAACTAAAACATACTTTTCTAAAGAATCGTCCAAAATAACTAAATATCACAATTCACAATAACACAAAATTTAATAACGAAAGAGGTATATTTGTCTCCAAACTTTAACGGAGGTCAAATATGATCATTTTCTTTAAGTTTGAGGGCAAATATGACTTTTTTCCCATTAGTGTATTACCTATTTATTACAGGCACTATCATATAAGATTTGTTGACTTTAAAAGAGTCAACTCAAACAATTTTGTTTCAACATCTTAGAGTTGCAGTTTATAACTAAAATTAATGTGATAGGAAAAAACATTTTAAGCAACTATCTTAGGGCATTAAATTATAGATGTCAAAAAAGTTTTAAATTTAAGAACAAGTGATTTAAGTTATTTTTATTAAGTAGAGATAACTGAATTTCGCGTTATTGTCTGCTATGCTAGACTATGATGGATGAAGGTCTTTCATTTTTGACAAAATTATGGTTAGTGATTAATTAGGTCCTCCTCCTCTTATTCTTCTCTCCTTTTTAATTTTCTTTTTCCTTGATAAAGCATAAAATTGAATTCATATTTAACAAATGTCACAACCACACAATAGTTTCACTTCCCTTTACATCTCAAAGCTCAAGAACAAAATGTATGCAATTTAATTTGCTTTAGCTCCAAAGTTTACGGATTTATTTTATCTCTAATGACAGTATAAATGATTTTTTTACTCAAACAGTGGAATTTGAACTGTCATAGAAAGTTTCTTGCCTTGTTTGTCAAGTTACTAATTATCCCCATATATATACAACATGTTAGAGGTGAGAATACCTAATCTTACAAATCCAAATTGCTCTCACTTTCATATGCAAAAGCTACTGACATCTCCCGTGCTCATATCAAGAACAAAGCTACAACAAATTGAAGGACCAGTTGTTTTACCACTGAAGATGTCTTAAGTCTTAGATTTGTTGAGTCTTTGTCTTTTGTTCTTGAACTAGTAAACCTACACTTCTTTTAAGAAGCCTTTTCTGGGCCTGTTTTTCTCAAGTCTTTAAGTTGTACACTTCGCTAGAGTTAGTCAAGGTGTGTCTTTGCAATAGAGTTATTGTAGATGTCTTACAATAGAGTTCTTGTAAGGGAAAGAGATTAAGAGTTTAATTCCTAGGTTGCAAAAAGTTATAATCTAAGCATTGCGATTTTAGTGAAGTTTTGAGAAAATCATATTTGGTGGGTTATGGTTTTACTCCTTTGAGTAAGGTGATTTCCACGTAAATATCTTGTATTATTTACTTTCTGCTTTAGTTAAGAGAACAACTAGAGAACTCGATTCTCTACACTATTTGGTGGACTCTTATACTCTATAATGTACTATTTTTACTAGTGTAAAAAGGATGCAACTGTAGGGATTTTGTCGGGTCGTACACGCAGCGGAATTTGAAAATTTATGTTTCAAACCCGACTTCGGCAGAACTGTAGGATGATTACAACAATGTAAAACATATAAGAACTGTAATGCGTCGATGAGAACACTTACAGTTAGAGCAGCTTCCAAATCTTCAATCTTGAATTGTGTATCCTGAGGGTGCGCACGTAATCGCCCCTCGATTTGCAAGTCAGAGACTGTGATGTAGCTCTCTTTTGGAAAGCTAGGAAATCCGGCAGAGTTTCAGTAGAGTTTAATCTTATGAAAAGATGGTGTATAAAATATGAGGCTAAACCACAGATATATAGTGAATAAATCGGCTAGGAGTTTCCTCGTGGGCGTGCCTAAAACGAGGCGGATTTGGGTCAACTCGGACCATCGACATGGCGCCCGCGCCCGTAAGTGGCGCTGAGGCGCCGCGGACCTTGCTCCATTTCTACATTGTTTCTATTTTATTTTAATGTCTCGGTCATCAACCGAACATTAATTGATTAACTTTCTGATTACATCATTTGAATCGACGGAACAATTGACTTAGTGTTACCCTTCAGGCCTTCACATACTGACACTAATATCATTAGGGTCTACACGAACTCTGAAGCTGGCGGAAGATGAACTCAATATGTGAAGTCTAGTTACACGAAACCTGTGAACTAAACCTTTATGCGGGAAGATAAAATCTTTTCATTCATGACACACTCAATCAAGCTTAGGATCTATCAAGTGTCTATCCAAAAGTCTTGATCATTATAACTTACCTATATTAGTTGACAACAGGACCATATCACATATATGTCCATTGCATTGGCCAATGACTTAGTCAACCTAATACCATATAAGTATCTGAGTGTTCACTCGAATATACATTCAAGGAATGAATTCTAATCTTGGTTCGACTATCACCTTTAATTCACTTCGTAACGTACCCAAAACAAGCCGCGTCTCAACCTATAAGGTATTTGAGCTTAGGACAGGATCAAAGTACATTACTCTGTGAATAAGGTGAGTGTCAACCTCAAGTCCAAGGACTTCTATTTCCCACACACTGATGACACTTTAGACATACAACAAACAGTGCATCAGTAGGGTGTACCAATACTTCAACGAGTATTCACGTGTCCATCATGAGTTGCCATACCTCGTAGCAAGTGAGACATGCTACATCCCCTAAGGATATGATGTAGACCACATGTCGACGTATCACATATCATCGATATCCCTATTTCGATGATCATTAGTCGAGGTAATTTAAGAGTTACGTTATAACATTAATTCTCACACCATTAATAAACACGTAACCTCTAGGGATGCATTTATAGAATATTATAAACAATCAACTAATAATTCAACAAATGCAAATGTCATAATATTAATCATCATTAATATAAATATGAATGTGTATAAAGTACATTGTGTCCTAATATAGATTGTATCTAGAACATACATATATTTTCAATCTCTCACTTGGCCTAGAGCCAATCACCAACATATCTAATACTCATGTTCTCAAAATGACCATTATGCTTCACCAAGCTTAATGGTTTCGTAAACGGATCTGCTAGATTATTGTCTGTGGAAATATAATCTATCTTGATATCTTCAGCTTTCACCATCTCTCTCAGGATGTGGTACTTCCTCGGTACATATTTGATTCTGTTTGTTGATCTTGGTTCCTTTGTCTGTGCAATAGCACCAGTATTGTCACGATAAATGGTTATTGGACAACTAGCACTCGGAACAACCCCCAGTTCCTTCAGGAACTCAAAAATTACGATAGCTTCTTTTGCAGCTTCCGATCCAGCAATGTACTCCGCTTCAGTAGTCGAGTCTGCAGTAGTAGCCTGTTTGGAACTCTTCCAGCTCACTGCTCCTCCGTTGAAAATGAACGTGTAACCAGACTGAGATTTGAAATCATCAACATCTGTTTGGAAACTAGCGTCGGTATACCCAGTGGCAACCAGCTCATCAACTCCACCATAGAATAAGAAGTAATCTTTAGTACGCCTGAGGTACTTGAGAATACTCTTGACTGCTTTCTAGTGTTCCTCGCCAGGATTCTGCTGGAACTTGCAAGTCACACTAAGTGCAAAGGCCACATCTGGCCTAGTACAGGTCATGACATACATGATCGATCCTATAGCCGAAGCATATGGGATCTTCTTCATGCGCTCAAGTTCAATAGCATTAGAAGGGCAACCCTTCTTTGATAACTTGATGCCTTGACCCATCGGAAGACCGCCTTTCTTGGAATTCTCCATTGAAAAGCGTCTAAGCACTTTGTCTATGTAGACTGACTGTGACAGCCCCAACAATCTATTAGGTCTATTTCTGTAGATCCTAATTTCCAGAATGTAGTAGGCTTCACCTAAATCCTTCATCATGAAGGTTTTAGACAACCAATCCTTAACTGACTGCATGATGGTCTTACTATCTCTCATTATCAATATGTCATCAACATATATTATAATGAAGACAATACCCTTATCTTTGCGTTTGGAATAAACACAAGGATCCTCTTTTCTTCTGACAAAATCAAAAGATTTGATAGCATTGTCAAAACAAATGTTCCAACTCCTAGAGGCTTGCTTAAGTCCATAAATGGACTTCTGTAGCCTGCACACATCATTTGGTCTGGACTCACATGAAAACCCTCAGGTTGTTTCATATATACTTCCTCAATTAGATTACCATTGAGGAATGCAGTTTTGACGTCCATCTACAAAATGTCATAATCATTATGTGTAACTATCGCAAGCAAAATCCGAATAGACTTTATCTTAGCCACCGGTGAAAAGGTTTCATCATAATCCACACCAGGACGCTGAGTAAAATCTTTAGCCACTAGTCTAGCTTTATAAGTCTGAACCTTGCCAGATGCATCAATCTTCTTCTTGAAGACCCATTTGCATCCTATGGGTTTAACCCCATTTGGCAAATCAACCAAGTTCCACACTTGATTGATATACATAGATTCCATTTCGGATTTCATGGCTTCTTGCCATCTCTTTGAATCAATGTCTAGCATTGCTTCGTTATAGGTTCTAGGCTCGTCATCATCTGGAATATCTAGCTCATTTTGTGTTTCCACAAGTAGATTTAGTCTTTTCGGAGGACGATGAGAACTAGTAGACCTACGGAGTTGATTGTCTTGCAGTTCATTTACAGGTATGTTCTGACTGTGAGTAGGTTCTTGTGCGTTGGTCGAACCACCAACATTAGAGATTTCAGGAATATCATTTTCATGTCTTTCCTGAATGGGAGGAAATGCAACTGGTGCACTTGCTCCCAAGGTCTGTGCCGGAAGATCTTGCATTTCTGCATTACTCCTCATAGCACTCCCACTGGCCGAAGGGTGTACCCTAAATACCCAATCTTCGCCAGAAAACTGAATTTGTCACGATCCGAACCCCGGGCCTGCGACTGGTGCCCTACCTAGGCACCCCATATGTTATCCTCACACCCCATATCATACACAGGCTAAAATAAAGTAAGAAAGATAAAACATTATTTCAACGGGCCAACCAAACATATATATATATAACTCCCGCAAGTCCAACCCACATATGAATACATACCTCTAAAAGTTTGGACATAACAACTATGACGGGACAGGGCCTCGCCCTACCCCTGAATGTATATAAACCTACAACAACAGAAACTCGTACCAAAAGATAAGCCTCTGAAGTAAGGGAGCTTCCCAAAAAGCTGAACACGTACGTCCACCGTACTATACATTTTATAAGCTTCATGCTCAAGAAGATAGGAAAAGTTCTACATACCTCGTAAGTTATTCCACACGCCAAGTAGAATACGCCAAACGTAGAATATCAACCTATATGGATAATAATACGTCTATCAACTTCTAGCTTTCTAAGGTAGAATAATACTAAGTACAAAGTCTCTTATTCTACGAAAAATTGGGCAGCACTTCCCCTGTTTCTACGTACTTTTCCACCTTCTCAAAGGCCCGTACATCAACAACCAACATGTCACGTTTAAGGCATAATAAGCAGCTAACCAAAGGGTATTACACGCCTAACTTGGACGTGTAAAATTCTGCCCCACAATTCATACAAGATAGTCCATCGTTTAATCATCATTTTAGGCCATTCTCGGCCAACCATATAACAAGTTTGAAGTTGTTTTCCTTAACTCCTTTAATCCAATTTATTGTTCCAACGTGTCATATAAGTCGTGTTAACTATTAACAACTATATTCCCTTCATTATATAACATGTAGCATGCATAATTAACCACCAAAATGATCAACAATCCAATATGCCAACACTTGCCTAGTTTCGGCTTCAACATCTAAGTGTGGTCCAACCCTTCTTAAATCTTTATTCTTTATATCACAAGATCATTTATATACTACTACAACATGAAATCTTCAATTACATTAAGAGGACAATCGATCCTTACCTCAATATAGCCCAAAATAAACCAAGTTAAAAGTCGTTTCTTAGCATATCTTAGCTCCTATTCTTTACGTTTCAATCCGCAATATGCAACCCTTAGAAGCTCATAACCAACTTCTCTTCAAGTTCAACACTAAAAGTTGAAGAACACCTTAGGTTTCCAACCTTCGCTCACGGCTCAAGTAGATATTTCCGGGGTTTAAAGGGTTGTATATGCTTAGTATACCACTAGGGATCTTCACCTTGAATATGGGGATTTAACAACAAGAATTGAAGATTTTTTTTGTTCTTGAGGGTGCCTTGGCCGAGAGCAACCTTAGGAGTGGAGTATATTTTGCTTAGTGAAATTTTTCTAAGTGTTGATGAAGTCTTGCACCTTATGTGTATATATAATGTAGACAAGGAAGGAGATTATAACAAGTGTATTGACCAGATTGTGGACAAGTAGGTGTGGGACCCACTTGTCCACTTGTCCAACAAATATCTTGGACACACACTTGGCCTACCCTTCTCGCCCAACATGGGCCATGTGTGGGGGGGGGGGGTGACACGTGTCACCCTCCTATTGGTCCAAATTATTTTCATCCTCAAAATATCAATAATTGGTCAAAACATCGAAAATCTTGTGGGCCCCACAAAATCATAAAATTTTCCGGGTGGGCCCCACATGACCAAATCCGAAAATTCAAATCCATAATTCCAATATATTCTATAAGTCTCAAATACCAAATTTGGGAATTACATTCCACTTAATAAACCTTTTTCTTTCACGAGGTTCGGAAGATTTTCCTTAGGAAAATGAAATCTTTCTTTCGTTCTAATTCTAACATCTTATTTCCTCATGTACGCTCTCATATTCATGTCTTGGAACTGCGGGATATAACATTTTCCCCCCTTAGAAACATTCATCCCGAATGTTCTTACCAAGTTCAATCTAACAGGTGTCAGCATATTCCCCCCTTATTATATACCTAACAAGATCAAATATGTCACACATGGCCACAATATAACACTCATGTATATATGTTAATAAAAAAATTGACAAGTAGGGCAATGAATTACCTGTATGTGTAGGGAATAAGTGAGGATACTTCTTCATCATGTCATCTTCTGCTTCCCAAGTCATCTTCTCTCTATTATCATTCGTCACAGACGCTTGGCGGAAGCGTCTTTATGCATGGCAATCGACTGGCGATCAAGTATAGCTATCAGACTCTCCTCATACGATAACTCTTCTGTCACACGGACATCATCAACTGGGAAGACTCTGGAAAGATCTCTGATACACTTCCTTAA
Organism: Przewalskia tangutica; assembly: GCA_029844215.1. Taxonomy (NCBI): domain Eukaryota; kingdom Viridiplantae; phylum Streptophyta; class Magnoliopsida; order Solanales; family Solanaceae; genus Przewalskia; species Przewalskia tangutica. The sequence goes on along the minus strand of CM056736.1, from coordinate 26,117,722 downwards.
CATAGAAACATGAAAGACCGGATGTACCGCTTCCAAATCGGATGGCAGATCTAACTCATAGGCAACCTTGCCTACTCTGCGAACAACCTGGTAAGGCCCAATGTACCTCGGGCTAAGCTTCCCCTTCTTACCAAACCTCATAACACCCTTCATGGGTGATACCTTCAAGAAGACCCAATCGTCAAGCTGAAACTCCAAGTGTCGACGTCGATTATCCGCATACAACTTCTGTCGACTCTGAGCTGCTAATAACCTCTTCTAGATAAGCTTCACCTTATCCACCGCTTGCTGAATCAATACTGGGCGAACTAACTGAATCTCGTCAACATCGAACCAACCAATCGGCGACCTACACTTCCTCCCATATAAGGCCTCATACGGGGCCATCTGAATACTGGAATGGTAGATGTTATTATATGTAAACTCTACAAGTGGCAAATAATCTTTCCAGCTACCCCTGAAATCAATCACGCAGGCTCTCAACATATCCTCCAGTGTCTGGATAGTACGCTCTGCCTACCCATCGGTCTGAGGGTGAAATGTCGTACTGAGACTCACATGTGTCCCCAATCCCTTCTGGAAAGACCTCCAGAAGTTAGCCGTAAACTGAGCTCCTCTGTCTGATATAATAGATATAGGAACCCCGTGCAGTCTCACAATCAGTCTCACAATCTCCCTGATATAAAGCCTATCATAATCCTCAGCCAAATAAGTAGTCCTGACTGGAAGAAAATGGGTTGATTTCGTCAGCCTGTCAACAATAGCCCAGATAGAGTCACTCTTCCTCTGAGTACGAGGTAACCCTGTAACAAAATCCATGTTTATTACCTCCCACTTCCACATCGGGATCTCTATCGCCCGTAACAACCCACCAGGCTTTTGGTGCTCAACCTTGACATGTTGACAATTCGGACACTGAGCAACGAACCCTGCTACGTCCCTTTTTAGGCCATCCCACCAATACATACATCTGAGGTCATGATACATCTTAGTAGACCCCGGATGAATAGAGTAATAAGCATTGTGTGCCTCCCCTAGAACCTGCTGACGAAGTTCTGCAACCTCGGGTACACACAACCTACCCTCATACCTTAGCACCCCATCCGGTGCTACTTCAAATAGACAATTCTCCTCTTGAAGAGCCGCCTCTCGATACCGTACCAAAACTGGATCCTCATACTATCGCCTCTTCACCTCCTCAATGATGGAAGACTCGGCAACCTCTCGAACCCGAACTCCACTATCACTGGAATCAATCAACTGAATCCCAAGGCTCGCTAACTGATGAATCTCACGAACCATGTCATTTTTATCTGGCTGTACATCTGACAGACTACCTATAGATCTACGACTAAGAGCATCTGCAACCACATTGGCTTTCCCTGGGTGGTATAGAATATCGACATCATAATCCTTCAGCAACTCTAACCACCATCTCTGCCGCAAGTTCAGCTCCCTCCGTCTGAAGATATACTGGAGGCTCTTGTGGTCTGTATATATATCCACATGAACTCCATATAAGTAATGCCTCCAAATATTCAATGCATGAATAACTGCCGCCAACTCCAAATCGTGGGTAGGGTAATTCCTCTCATGCTTCTGAAGCTGTCGAGACGCATAGGCTATAACCTTACCGTGCTGCATCAACACACAACCAAGCCCTACACCCGAAGTATCGCAATAAACCACATAACCCTCTAACTCCTTGGGAAGAGTAAGAACTGGAGTCGTCGTCAACCTATCCTTCAGTAACTGGAAGCCCTTCTCACAAGCATCCGTCTATTGGAACTTAGACGCCTTCTGAGTCAGCCTAGTCAAAGACGCTGAGATCGAAGCGAATTGTTCCACAAATCTCCGGTAATACCCCGCAAGCCCTAAAAAGCTGTGCACCTCAGTCAAAGTAGTAGGTCTAGGCCACGTCCTCACGACCTCTATCTTCTCTGTATCAACCCGAATACCGTCGGCCCCGACAATGTGCCCCAAGAATGTCACTGAGGCCAACCAGAACTCACACTTTGAAAACTTGTCATACAACTGCCAGCTCTGGAGAACTCCAAGTACCGTCCTCAAATGGTCCGCATGCTCCTGCTCTGAGCGAGAATAAACCAGGATGTCATCAATGAATACTATCACAAACGTATCCAGAAATGGCATGAACACCCGGTTCATTAAATCCATGAATACTGCTAGAGCATTATTCAACTCGAAAGACATCATCCTAAACTCATAGTGCCCATACCGGGTCCTGAATGCAGTCTTCGGGACATATGTCTCTCTAACTCGCACCTGATGATAACCGGATCACATGTCTATCTTGGAGAAACATTTAGCACCCTGCAACTGATCAAACAAATCATTAATCCTGGGGAGGGGGTACCTATTTTTGATAGTTACCTTGTTCAGTTGTTTGTAGTCAATACACATACGTAGCGTCCCATCCTTCTTCTTCAAAAATAATACCGGCGCTCTCCAAGGAGAAGTACTAGGCTTAATAAAGCCTTTCTCCAGCAAGTCTCTCAGCTGGTCCTTCAATTCCCTCAACTCAGCAGGTGTCATTCTGTACGGAGGAATAAATATTGGTCGAGTATCTGACAGAACATCAATACAGAACTCTATCTCCCGCTCTGGAGGAATACCTGGGAGATTATCAGGGAATACATTCGGGAATTCGCTAATAACTGGAACTGACTAAAGAACTGGTACCTCAGCTTTCGTATCGAATACTCGAATAAGATGATAATTATACTCCTTCTGAACCATCTTCCTAACCTTGAGGTAAGAAATAAACCTATCTCTCGGCGACGCAGTATTCCCTTTCCACTCGATAATCGGCTCACCGGGAAACTGGAATCGAACCAATCTCTCTCTACAGTCAACATTGGCATAACAGGAAGCCAACCAGTCCATGCCCATAATGACATCAAAATTTGTCATATCCAACTCTATCAAGTATGTTAGGGTCTGACTACTGTATATCATCACCGGGCAACTCTTATATACCCGCTCAGCCACCACTGAATCACCTACTGGTGTAGCTACCTCGAAAGGATCTATCGACACGGGTTATATCCCTAGTCTATCAGTAATAAGAGGAGATACATAGGACAAAGTAGAACCCGGATCTATCAAAGCATAAAAGTCACAACATGAAATTGATAATATACTTGTGACGACATCCGGCGAAGCCTCCTGATCGTGCCGACTGGCCAAGGAATAAACGTGGTTCGAAGGACCGCCAGAACTAGGACCTCTGACATGACCTCTGTCGCGTCCTGCTGGCCCGTGAACACCCTGCCCTCTGGGGCGCATAATCAGAGAGGATGATGACCCGGCAACTGACCCTGTAGGCTGAGCCATACTACCCGTGCCGCCTCTAGTCGGACAATCCCTCGCAAAATGGCCCTGACGATCGCAAGAATAACAGGCTCCTGGAGCAGAATGGCATTCCCCAAAGTGGGACCTACCACATCGAACACACCGAGGCAAGGGAGGCCTCATCTGGCTAGCACCCCTGGATATCTGCGAACCAGCAGGCCTGGAGCTTTGACCTACTCCCGAATACCCATGACGATCAAACCTTCTACCAGAAGATTGTGAATGAGCACTTTGTGCTGGCTGAGATGCATGACTCGCCTGTTGTCGAGGCTGTTACACCCCGTAAGTTCCGTACAGGTGTAAGTGAAGGTACGTGTGGAACACAAGACTTGGAAATATGTACGAAAGGAAGAATTGTTTTTCCGACGGAAAATCTTCCGGACGTCGGAAAGGAAAAATGTTCGTTGTTGAGAATTGGATTCTCAAAATGCATTATTTGAAGAGTATGGAACTCTTAACTTTTTGGAAATTTATTTTGTGGTTGGTCACGTGGGGCCCACAGGAATTTTCGTTTTTGCGGGGCCACGAGGTTCTGAATTTTATGGACGAATGAGAGGGCGACACGTGGCACCCCCACATGGCTTGGTCGAAATTTGTACAAGGGTAAAATGGTCATTGATCACTTTGGAAGATAAGTCTTGCTAGCTTGAGTTTGTTGACCAAGTCAACTTGTCCACCTTGATCAGTCAGTGAAACTCATCCTAGCCTCACATTTGTTTAAGTCATGACCCTCATTGTGTTATAAGTATACTACTAGTGCAAGACAAGCTCATTTTACACTTAGAAAAATTAGAGAACCTTGTTGTCTTCACTACACGTGCTCTCGGAGTTCACCTTGTATCCACACAAAAATTTATAGTTTTGATCCATTAGCCACAAGACTTTAACCCAATGTCCCTTAGGGTATTGTAAGGATATCTCAATAGAAAGATTTCGGAAAAAACGTATTTTTACGTTAGTCGCAAGGCGGAAACTAAGGGAGTTCTTCAACTTTGAAGTTGGAAATTGAAGATGGGTTCTTCATAGGCCTCTAATGAGTGCTTGGAGCGGATTGGAACCTAAGGAAAGGAGCTAAGAATTGCTAAGGCGCGATTTTGGATCTTGGAAATTTTAAGGGCTTATAAAGGTATTATTTTTGTCGTTTTAGCAATTAAGGTTTACTTATCATTGTAGCTATGGTTATTAGCAAGCATGAGTTTTATAGTATAAAGTTTGATAAGTATTTGGACTATTGGAACCCTAATCCGAAATCTAGCATGTTTAGCTTTAAGATTTCAATTCAAGTCGATTATTAGTTAAGTAAATCACGTATGTTGTATAAAGAAGGGAATTTTAGTTGTTGAAGTTGTTTATGACTAAGTAACATGTTGACCTAAGAACTTGAATTGGAAAAGGATTGGAAAAGACTTTGAATTGTTAGTATGTAGTTGGCCGAGAATGGCTTGGAGTTTTAAGCTATTTCGTATGAATTGTGGGGCGGAATTTTACGTATTGTAAGGCGTGTAATCCCTTTTGTTTGGTTGTTGTTTGGAGCCTTAAATGTGGCGTATGTGGTTATTGTATTCGGCCTTGAAAAGGTGGCAAAGTGAGTAGAAACAAAGGAAGTCTTTGCCCGATTTTCCGTAGAATTAGAGACTAAATACTTAGTATTATTCTCGTAGGGACTAGAAGTTGATAGTCTTGTTGTGACCATTATAGGTTGACATTTCTCGTCACGGCATATTCGACAGCTTGTGGATATTAGCCAGAAAGGTATGTGAACTATCTCCTCTTCTAGCATGATTCCTTAGAATAAAGAAAGTAAGTTCTACTCCTGAATGATCCATTCCTTGCTTGTATTTGGATTGCCTAAAATAGAATTTGTTCTATGTACTTCCTTGAGTGTACTTTGATGTTTAAATTGTAAGTAGTATAATCCATTTCCTTAGGGAAGTTTGGATTCTTAAAAGTGAAGGTATTTTTCTTAAAGTACATAGAAACTTAAAGGAAGTGATTTCCAAATCTTTTGGCTAGTGCCTTAGTTCTAAAACCTAAAGGTCATTATAATGACTTTAGAAGTCAAAGGTGATTTACTTATTTGATTTAAAAGAGGAGAAATGACATGATTTAAGAGAAGTAACTTGCGTTAAGGGTGAAGTTACTTGAGGTTTAAAAAGTAGAAGAAAACTTGTTTTCTAACTATTAGAGACTTGAAATATTTTTGAAAGTTAAGAACTTGATTTGTAAGTATGTGATACTTGGTTTTAATAGTATAAGTCTCTTGGTTATTCAAGGAATGGATACGTCTAAAACCATAAAGGGTTATAACGGCTTTATGGGAAGTTGGTTATAACGGCTTTATGGAAGGTTTAGAAAGTTGTCTATTTTGATTAAATCGGCATAAGTTGCCTAGATTGTAAAAATTTGGAGTTACTTGATTTCAAGCTTTGAAATGAGTTTTCTGAAGTGTAGTAACTTACCTTGAAAAATAGACACGCCTTGATACTACGGTGTTAGTATCTTGGGGCTTTACATAGAAAGGAGTCTTTTATAAAAGAATGTATGTATGCCTTGCTAAGTACTTTGGCTTGATAAATTGAGGATTTGTCTAAGTGTGCCTTGATAAGTACTTTGACTTGTTAAAAGAGAATTATTCTATGTATGCCCGGATAAGTACTTTGGCTTGTTAAATGAGAATTTATTCTATTTGTGCCCGGATAAGTACTTTGGCTTGTTAAATGAGAATTTATTCTATTTGTGCCCGGATAAGTACTTTGGGTGGTTAAATGAGAATTTATTCTATTTGTGCGGATAAGTACTTTGGCTTGTTAAATGAGAATTTATTCTATTTGTGCCCGGATAAGTACTTTGGCTTGTTAAATGAGAATTTATTCTATTTGTGCCCGGATAAGTACTTTGGCTTGTTAAATGAGAATTTATTCTATTTGTGCCCGAATAAGTACTTTGGCTTGTTAAATGAGAATTTATTCTACTTGTGCCCGGATAAGTACTTTGGCTTGATAAATGAGAATTTATTCTATTTGTGCCCGGATAAGTACTTTGGCTTGTTAAATGAGAATTTATTCTATTTGTGCCCTGATAAGTACTTTGGCTTGGTTAATTGAGAACTTGCCTATATGTGCTGGTAATAGCCTTTGAGTGCAAGTATTATGTTTTATTAAGTTGCCGCGACTCTCGGTTGAAGGGTCGGTTGTCTTGTTGTAAGTTCTTGGGGACGTCTGAAGCGGTGATGTGGGATTCCACGGGTATGCTTAGATTACTTGTAGTACTTGGGTTAAATTCGGATTTTTATAGAAGACATGGTAGTGCTTATGTCTTGTTTGATGGTCGATCGAGATAGGGTAAGAGTATAAGTGAGGGGTAAACCCCCAAGATGCTATACCACCTGCTTTACCACCTTCTCCAGGGTAGAGTATATGTGAGGGGTAAACCCCCAAGATGCTATACCACCTGTTTTACCACCTTCTCCAGGGTAGAGTATATGTGAGGGTAAACTCCCAAGATCTTTATACCACTGTTTTACCCTTCTCCGGGGTAGAGTATATGTGAAGTACACCAAGATGCTATACCACTGTCTCACCTTCTCCGGGGTAGAGTATATGTGAGGGTAAACCCCCGAATCTTATACCACCTTTACCACCTTCTCCGGGTAAGAGTATAAGTGAGGGTAAACCCCAAGATCTTTATACCAGGTGGGACTTGGTGTTCATGTATGCCTATTGGTGTTATGTTATATCACGGATCGCCGGTGAGGAAGGATTCCACGCACGATTGATATTATGGGCGTGAGACCCGTAGTTATATTTGAGTAGTGACTTTGAGGGCTGCGTCACGACTTGATATATGCTTATGTGCTATGTCTTGTAGGTTGGCTATCATACATGTCTCTGTTTTGTTTAGACTGTTATGATTTCATTCTGATACTCTTTGTTCACATACTTGGTACATTCTTCGTCTTGACCTCCTTGAAGTGCGTTAAATCTGCATGAGTTTAGGTCTTGATTCGGTGATCGGCAGTGTAGGACCCTGCTCGGAGTTTTGGATAAGCTCCTTCTATTCCGAGTTTATCTTTGGTATATGTCCTTGATGTGCTTTGTATAGTTTTGGGTGCGGCGGGGCCTTGTCCGTCGTAGTTCGATTTAACTCCAAGTGCAGTATTCATATGTGGGATTGGACTCATGTACGGTGTAGTGTATTTTGTTTATGTATATATGGCAGCCTTGTCGGCTTTGCCCTTGCACGTACGTTTGTTTTAAAAGAAAAAAAAAATGAGGTGTTATTTGATTCGCACTTACTTGTATTGTTAAGGTAGAAGGTGCCCGGGTAGGGCACCGATCCACGCCCTTGAGGTTGGTGTGAAGGATGCTAAGCGGAACCAGCTAGAAAACCCGGTCGTCACAGCCTCTTGGGTTGATCTCTATCAATTCGTCGACCCCTAAGTCGCTCCTCGATTCCCTGTGCAAATGCCTGAATACGGGAAATGTCCATGCATGGCTGAAGAGCTACACTCATGCACCCATCAGTCAGATATTGGTCTAGCCCCATCACGTAGCGGTGCACTCTATCCGCCATGTCCGCTACTATAGTGGGCGCATACCGAGCCAATGAGTCAAACTCTAGGCTATACTCTCTGATCGTCCTACCTCCCTGCCTCAACGTCAAGAACATGTCAACCCAGGTTCTCCTCATCTCATGAGGCAAGAAGTGATCAAGAAAAGCCTCTGAAAACTCGTCCCAAATAGATGGAGGAGCACCCTCGCCCCTGGACATCTCCCATGACTCAAACCAGTTAACTGCTACATCGCGCAACCGGTAAGAGGCTAATACAACCGACTCGGCCTCCGAGGCCTTAATCACCCTCATCGTCCGTTGTATCTGACGAATGAATTCCTGAGGATCATCCTCAGATCTCAACCCATAGAATTCCAATGACTGACTCGGAAGTCCGAACCTCAAATGCGCTGCGGGGTTTGCTCTGGCTCATTCTGTGAGTTCGTCTTCTATAATCCTAGCCATTAGCTGGATTGTCTCTCGGAAGTCCCTATAATCTGTCCCTGGCTAAGGAACTGGAGGCTCAAGTACCGAAGCCTCTGGAGCCGCGGTGCTCTAGCTCACTCTGGTGACGTGTGAGAACTAGCCGACAAATGCGCCACCGCTGATATAGACTGGGTCTGTGCCCTCGTAACTCTCTGCGTCTGACTGGCAGTTCCTACTGCTGACTTGCCCTTCTGGGTCACTGTTGTCTTTCGTTGAGGCATAACTGTTACACAAGAATATATTAGAGAAGGATCAACCTATTAACACAGCTCTACTGCACGAACTCAGAGTGAGAAGAATGGAAACCAATCCTAAAATATCCTGTAGCCTCCTAAGTATAAGTATGGTGCACACATACACATACTCAAGACTCTACTAGACACGGTCTGTAGACATTTCTAGGACTAACTGCTTTGATACCACTTTTGTCACGACCCGAACTCTGGGCCCGCGACTGGTGCCCTACCTAGGCACCCCCTCTGTTATCCTCACACCCCATATCATACACATGCCAAAATAAAGTAAGAAAGATAAAACATTATTTCAACTGGCCAACCAAACACATATTTATATAACTCCCGCAAGTCTAGCCCACATATGAATACAGACCTCTAAAAGTTTGAACATAACAACTATGACGGGACAGGGCCACACTCTACTCCTGAATGTATATAAACCTACAACAACAGGGACTCGCACCGAAATATAAGCCTCCGAAGTAATGGTGCTTCCGAAAAAGCTGAACCGAGATCCTAAGAGCGAGGATCACCAACCCGTGTATTTACACCTGCGGCATGAAACGCAACCCCCCCTGTTAGGCGTATTTTGTATACGCTTTTTGAGTCATTTGTAGTTAGTATTTTACTCATTTTGTTGATGTTTAGTATAGTATTAGGGTCGTTTTCCTTTCTTTTGTGTCACAGCGGTCAGAAATGGAGAAATGGCGAAAAGGAGAGGAAATGAGCTTATTTGAGATGGAATTGCACACAAAAGGGCCAATAACTGAAGTCTAAGAAGACCCGGGAAGTATAGAAGAGATCAGACGAAGTTCGAATGAAAAAAGGGACAAAAAATGAAAAATCGAAAAAAAACCGTCACCGGCGCCGCGGCGCCTGGCAGCAGCGCCGTGGCGCCGACCCCTAAAATTTCCGAGAACTTGCTAGGAACTAATTACTTATTAGGGATTTCCTTGTGATTCGTTTGAAACTCTTATTCATGAATTAATGCATTAGTTTGTTTTCTTCTTTATATAGTTGAGATTTATTCAATAATTACTTTGATTGCTTGGTAATTAATTGATCACTAATTATCATCACATATATGATTTCTAATCGAGATCCGAAAGGGGAGATTGTGAATATGCTATAGTTGAATAAACATAGGTTAAAATCGTGGACGAAAGTACCCCGATACTTGTGTAGTTTAATAAGTTATTGTTCTTAATCCTCCTTTGTGGTAAATCCTATCATCGAAAGATAGAAGGGTTCTGCATCGGGGTTGAGTGTTTATATATCCTAACCGGAATATAAAACGGCTTAGTTAACCTGCTATCTTAACATAGAAGAAGAACTTTTATTGTTGCATTAAGGATTTAATAGAGTGGATAGTTGATGATCTTGGAAGCCTTAATTCTCCATCATAACTTATTTAAATCAAAGTCTTTTTATAATTAGTTATTTCCTGCATTATTAGTCTAAAATTCTAAACCAATTAACGTTAACCAAATAGATACTATAGAATAGATAACCGGTACTTGAAAACCAGTCCCTGAGGACGATATTCGGTCTTACCTAGACTATATTACTTGTAACGATACGTGCACTTGTGTTTTAAGCGTGTGGATAAATCGCTAACAAGTTTTTGGCGCCGTTGTCGGGGACTGGCATACTTTCAATATCGATTTATCTATTCTTATTTCTAATTTGGTTGCTCCAAGAACAAGAGAGCGTCTTTTTATCATCTTTTTTTTGTTTTTCTTATTTTGCAGGTAAAGTTCTTAAAAAAAATAGGAACATGGACTACTACTACTATCAGGGGTAGCAGTACTACGACTACTATCCACAACAACAGTATCATCAACAACAAGTTAACCCACAGGCTCCACAGGAAGATCGAAACGAGCTGCAGGAAGCCTTACTCAGGCTACCCAGTGCCAGAATCCTCAAGGGTAATTTCAACAGCCACAGATTCAGGCCCCATCCGAGGAGCCAGACGAATTGAGAGCAGCATCGTTGACACTCACAACCGTCCAAACTCAATTCACGGTGGAAGTAAGACCCCCTCTTCAGAACTTGAAAACTCCAATGGAACAGATTCTGAATTGTGAACCACAAATCGGGCAACTGATGGACATGGTAACCATCACACCTCAAGAAATTCCACCAAGTGACCCAGTTACGAGGAATGGTGAGCAGATTGTGGAACTTGAACCACAACAAGCTATTGAAGAATTTGGAGAGATAGTTGGTGTAGATAAAGAAGAGGTCACTGAGGACCACCCTATTGCGGAAAAGACTACACCAAAGGTCATTGCTGACCCTCAACCAGAAAGTCCATACCCTCAAGGGCACCCCCAAAAGTTGAGAGATGTAGGGAGATTCACTGATCCCTACATTATAGAGAGCCTAAAAGACAAGCATGTCTTGTGGAATTGGGGGATAATCTTAGATCTGAGGCCCTTGTTCGACAAAAGTGTTGTAGGAAAAGTGAGACATGCAACAATAACTCTGCGGATTGCAAGCAGTTCGCAGAAGGAGCCGTCGGGTACTAGTAAAAGTTAATTGCGTCCGGCTAAAAGATGTTAAAGACAACGCTTGTTGGGAGGCAACCCAATGTTTATTAATTATGTTATTTTAATTTTTGTTTTAGTTGTTTTCTTTTATCTTGAACAGTCTCATAGTCTTGGGTTCTTGTCTTGTGTTTGTGGATGACAGGTGGACTAGGAGTGGACCCCGAAAAGAAAAAAAAACAAAAACGCTGAAAACAGGAAATCAATGCCTCATGCGCCACGACGCCCAATCTCAGGGTTGTGGCGCCACATTATCAGAGAGCCCGCAGAATTTTGGGCGCCACGGCGCCGAATCTCAAGGCCGTGGCGCCGAAAGTTCCGAGAGCCAGATTCCGTGTAAATTCCAGAATTTTTCCTCCCAGACCTCTGTTATGACCGCTGTGTTGTGTCAGTAAGTTGTCCCTATTTTTAGTCTTCACACATTGGGGACAATGTGTCGATTAAGTTTGGGGGGTGTCTTATTATTTTTTAGTCTTTTTGATTTGTTTTGGGTGTTTTTGAGTATTTTTGAGTCATAATTTTTTTTAATGATCATGTATGCTATAGTTACTTGAAACGTCTAGTGAAGTAAAGTGGGATAATGTAATGAAATTAGAAGCAGAAAATCTGAACGCTTAAGTTAGATATGTCAAGAATTCATGAAATTAAATTATTTGGGGTAATTGTGCTTGATTTATGCATTGTTAAAAATAAAGCCTATGTGTCTGCTTGCTTGTTATTTGAGGCGAAATAGTTAGGATATACATGTTAGGGAGATGACTCAGACATTTCTTTGTTAGCCCATTCTTATCATTCATTGTCTATCCCTGACATTAAAATTGTATCCCTAGTCAGCCCCTTTGAGCCAAAAATAAGATCTTTCTTTGACCCTATAATTCCATATTTTGTGTCATAAGTGAAAACTTGATACGTTTGGAATGAAAAGTGTTGAAAAAAAGACGAAAAGAGAGTGAGCAAATTTATGCACCCCAATGAAAATAAAATAAATAGGCAAAAGCCTAAGTTTGGGGGTGCCTGTTATTCATCATGCAACACATTCTCTCGAAACAAAAGAAGGGAAAAGATAGGTACAAGATTAAAAGAGAATCAAAAGAAAAGGGAAGAGTTGAAAGAAAAAGAGCTTATGGTACGTAAGTTGAGCCTAAATGCCTATTTTTACCTACCCCTGCCTAAGCCTACATTACAACCCTGAAAAGTCTTGAAGATCTCTAGTATGTGTATCCATGATTAGTGGAGAATAGCAAGTAAACATGCTAAGAATTTTGATATTGACATGCATAGGTTAAGTGTTCTTACTTCCATTGAGCATAGTTGAATTGAATTTGCGAAATATCTGACCTAAGAGTTTTAGAATGCTAAAAATCCATGCTATATGTTCCTGCATATTATCCTACTAACCTTCATGTTTTTCTAGTGGCAATTGTGCAGCAGATTGATCGGTGTCTTTGAGTACTTTTATTTTCTTTTCTTTCGTGTCTTTGTTTCTATTTTTGATCTTTACTCGAGGGCGAACAAAAGTTAAGTTTGGGGGTGTTTGTTAGGCGTATTTTGTATACGCTTTTTGAGTCATTTTTAGTTAGTGTTTTACTCATTTTGTTGATATTTAATATAGTATTAGGGTCGTTTTCCTTTCTTTTCTGTCACAGCGGTCAGTAATGGAGAAATGGCGAAAAGGAGAGGAAATTAGCTTATTTGAGATGGAATTGCACACAAAAGTGCCAATAACTGAAGTCTAAGAAGTCCCGAAAATTATAGAAGAGATCAAACGAAGTCCGGACGAAAAAAGGGACAAGAAATGAAAAATCGAAAAAAAAGCCATCACTGACGCCGCGACGCCTGACAGCATTAATCTATCATCCTCCTTTATGGTAAATACCTAAAACTCTGCTCATTAATCTATCATCCTTCAGACCTCCTCATACCACCATTCTACACTCATCCACCTTGTAAATATTCCACAACACAACTCTTGGATGCTAGAAGGCTTGGAGACTTGCTCTTAAGTATTTTCTTTCTCTTTTTCTTTGTTTATTTCAGTTCATGTATGGAGATTGTATTAGTTCTTACCGTGACTATGGCTAGAAGCTAATTACTTATTAGGGATTTCATTGTGATTCGCTTGAAACTCTTATTCATGAATTAATGCATTAGTTTGTTTTATTCTTTATATAGTTGAGATTTATTCAATAATTACTTTGATTGCTTGGTAATTAATTGATCACTAATTATCATCACATATATGATTTCTAATCGAGATCCAAAAGGGGAGATTGTGAATATGCTATAGTTGAATAAACATAGGTTAAAATCGTGGATGAAAGTACCCCGATACTTGTGTAGTTTAATAGATTGTTGTTCTTAATCCTCCTTTGTGGTAAATCATATCATCAAAAGATAGAAGGGTTCTGCATCGGGGTTGAGTGTTTATATATCCTAACCGAAATATAAAACGGTTTAGTTAACCTGCTATCTTAACATAGAAGAAGAACTTTTATTGTTGCATTAAGGATTGAATAGAGTGAATAGTTGATGATCTTGGAAGCCCTAATTCTCCATCATAACTGATTTAAATCAAAGTCTTTTTATAATTAATTATTTCCTGCATTATTAGTCTAAAATTCTAAACCAATTAACGTTAACCAAATAGATACTATAGAATAGATAACCGGTACTTGAAAACCATTCCCTGAGGACGATATTCGATCTTACCTAGACTATATTACTTGTTACGATACGTGCACTTGCGTTTTAAGCGTGTGGATAAATCACTAACACCCCCCTCCCGATGAAAGGGGGTCAGTACCAAAAGATGTACCAAGTATGTGAAACTGTAATTACTGTAATGAAATCACAACAGTCCAAGTAAAGCAGGAGACAAGTATGATAATCAAAGTAACAATACAACTAATGCCTTGTACAAATGAAAGAAATGAGAGTCAGTTCTTACCTTTTTCAAAAATATGTCATCAACCGTACTCCTTTCAAACATGAAATTATTACCATTTTCAAAATATGACAGCCATGTAAACATCAGGGACACCTGCCCTCAGAATCTTTATGTAGATCCTATTCATGAGACTTTTTCACCCGCATGGGCCTCGAACCCGCATGGATCTTATAGACCCGCAATGAGTATATATCTATACCCGCATCATGGAGAGCTAGTCCATGAAATAATATCATGGGACTTTTTCACCCGCATGAGTCCTTGGACCCGCATGAACATATATATACATTCTCGCATTATGGATCGCAAGTCCATGGAATAATATAGTAATGTTGTCGGCCCCCTAGTGAGGGACGCGGTGATGTGGTAATATAACACTTGCACGAATGTCTATATGAATAACCATATGCAAGTAAATCATCTTTGACTCTTATTTAAACAAGTAGAATGAACTATCATTTTATAAAAAAAAAAAAACAAGGCATTATTATGTCATTTATCCTCCTTTAAATCAATCAAGTAAACCATTACTTTAACTTCCCATAAAGCCGTTATAACTAACTTCCCATAAAGCCATTATAACAAACTTTGTGTTTTTACAAAACTAAGGCACTTATATCTTTTAAAATCAAGTGAGCTTAACTCTCCAACTCAAATAAACTTATGCCTTTCAAATCAAGTCAATTTGTACAAAAATGAAACCGAATTCATTTTAAAACACGTACGTCCACCGTACTATACATTTTATAAGATTCATGCTCAAGAAGATAGGGAAAGTTCTATATACCTCGTAAGCTATTTCACACGCCAAGTAGAATACGCCAAACATAGAATATCAACCTATATGGATAATAATACGTCTATCAACTTCTAGCTTTCTAAGGTAGAATAATACTAAGTACAAAGTCTCTTATTCTATGAAAAATTGGGCAGCACTTCCCCTGTTTCTACGTACTTTTCCACCTTCTCAAAGGCCCGTACATCAACAACCAACACGCCACGTTTAAGGCATAATAAGCAGTTAACCAAAGGGGAATACACACCTAACTTGGACGTGTAAAATTCTGCCCCACAATTCATACAAGATAGTCCATCGTTTAATCATCATTTTAGGGCCATTCTCGGCCAACCATATAACAAGTTTGAAGCCGTTTTCCTTAACTCCTTTAATCCAATTTATTATTCCAACGTGTCATATAAGTCGTGTTAACTATTAACAATTATATTCCATTCATTATATAACATGTAACATGCATAATTAACCACCAAAATGATCAACAATCCAATATGTCAAACTTGCCTAGTTTCGACTTCAACATCTAAGTGTGGTCCAAACCACTTCTTAAATCTTTATTCTTTATATCACAAGATCATTTATATACTACTACAACATGAAATCTTCAATTACATTAAGAGGACAATCGATCCTTACCTCAATATAGCCCAAAATAAACCAAGTTAAAAGTCGCTCCTTAGCATATCTTAGCTCCTATTATTTACGTTCCAATCCGCAATATGCAACCCTTAGAAGCTCACAACTAACTTCTCTTCAAGTTCAACACTAAAAGTTGAAGAACACCTTAGGTTTCCAACCTTCTCTCACAGCTCAAGTAGATATTTCCGGAGTTTAAAGGGTTGTATATGCTTAGTATATCACTAGGGATCTTCACCTTGAATATGGGTATTTAACAACAAGGATTGAAGATTTTTTTTGTTCTTGAGGGTGCCTTGGCCGAGAGCAACCTTTGGAGTAGAGTATATTTTGCTTAGTGAAATTTTTCTAAGTGTTGATGAAGTCTTGCACCTTATGTGTATATATAATGTAGACAAGGAAGGAGATTATAACAAATGTATGGACAAGATTGTGGACAAATGTGTGTGGGATTCACTTGTCCAACAAATATCTTGGACACACACTGCAGCTGCCTTCTCCTGACATGGGCCACGTGGGGGTGACACGTGTCACCCTTCTATTGGTCCAAATTATTTTCATCCTCCAAATATCAATAATTGGTCAAAATATCGAAAACCTTGTGGGCCCACAAAATCATAAAATTTCCCGGGTGGGCCCCACATGACCAAATTCGAAAATTCAAATCCATAATTCCAATATATTCTATAAGTCCCAAATACCAAATTTGGGAATCACATTCCACTTAATAAACTTTTTTCCTTCACGAGGTTCGGAAGATTTTCCTTAGAAAAATGAAATATTTCTTTCGTTCCAATTCTAACATCTTATTTCCTCACGTACGCTCTCAAATTCATGTCTTGGAACTACGGGGTATAACAAAATTCTTGCCTTCATCATCGGGCAAGGATTAAACCTTTATATTACCTTGTTCTTGAATTTCTTCAAGTTCTATCTCTGTGCAACTCTCATCCTTGTAAACATATTCATCTTCAAGGAAAGTTGCGTTCCTGGAAACAAATATCTTATGTTCTTCAGGAAGATAGAAATAGTATCTCTTAGTTTCCTTTGGATACCCAACAAAGTAACATTTCTCACTTTTAGATTTCAACTTATCAGTGATCAACTTCTTGACATATGCAGGACACCCCCAGGGCCTCATGTGTCTAAGTGGTGGCTTCTTGTCACACCATACTTCATATGGTGTCTTTTCAACTGATTTAGAAGGAACTCTGTTTAGAACATATATTGATGTCAAAATAGCGTATCCCCAAAGGTATGTAGGAAGAGCTGAAAAGCTCATCATGGAACGAACCATGTCAAGCAAGGTTCAGTTTCTTCTTTCGGCAACACCATTCATCTGTGGTGTTCCAGGAGGTGTCCATTCGGAATAAGCTCCATGAAGCTTTAAGTAGTCAAGAAATTCTTTGCTTAAGTATTCACCCCCACGATCAGATCGGAGAGTCTTGATACTCTTTGAGATTTGTTTCTCAACTTCACATTTAAACTCCTTAAACTTCTCAAAAGCCTCAGATTTGTGTCTCATAAGATACACATATCCAAACATTGATAAGTCGTCTGTAAAAGTGATGAAGTACGAGAAACCTTCTCTAGCTTTTGTCTGAAATGGTCCACATACGTCCGTATATACCAACTCAAGCACCTCCTTGGCACGGATCCCCTTTCCAGAAAGAGGTTTAATGGACATCTTACCTTTCAAACAGGATTCACAGTTACCATAAGATTGTAAGTCAAATGGTTCGAGGTAATTTAATTTCCTCAACTGTTCTATCCTTGTTTGATTGATATGACCAAGTCTGCAATGCCACAAGTAGATAGAATTTCTTTCATTTAACTTAGCCCTTTTATTTTGTACATTGAAAATTTTCCTGTGGCAGTTTAATGTATACATTTCATTCACAAGAGGCACAATTCCATACACAACATAATCTAAAGTCAAAACCATATTGTCATTAGATGTGTTTGAGGAAAACCCCTCTGAATCAAGTATAGGAATTGATATAATATTCCTTGCCAAAGAAGGAACATAAAAACAATTGTTCAACATTAAAACTTTGCCAAAAGGTAAATCTATCATATAATTTCCCACGCGCTCAGCAACAACTCGTGCTCCATTTCCGACGCGCAGGTCCACCTCGCGAGGCCCGACCTTCATGCTATTAGTTAGCCCCTGCACATTTGTACAAATGTGTGAGCCACAAGTGGTATCAAGTACCCATGAATGAGAATCATTTATAGATAGATTAATTTCAATTTCAAACATACCTTGCACATTAGCACCTGGTTCCATTCCTCCGCCTGGAGCAGTGCAATTCTTTCTCCAATGCTCCTTCTTATTGCAATTCATGCAAACATCCGATGCCGGTAGTTTCTTCTTCTTCTTCGCCCCTCCCTTGAGCTTTATTGCTACTGCCGGAGCAGTAGTTTTGCCCTTCCCCTTCTGTTGTCCCTTACCTTTCAGTTTGGGGCGACTAGATGAGTCAACCATCAGAATAGGCTTGGTCTTTGAGGTCGAAGATTCAAAAGTTTTCAACATATTATGTAACTCTGGCAGTGTCGCTTTAGTCCCATTCATGTTGTAATTGACAATGAAACTCTCAAACGACTTAGGAAGCGAGGCAAGGATGAGGGTGGTGGCGACTCTGTCATGAAACCTTATCTCTATAGAAGCTAACCTCTCAATCAGCTCAATCATCCTCAACACATGAGGTGAAACTTAGCCCCCTTCATTTAGCCTACACTTGAAGAGCTCTATGAGCAGGTCATACTCCATTGTCTGACTCTACGAATCATAAAGACTCCACAAATGGGCTAATATTTAGTTGGGCCCCATAGTTTCATGTTGTCTTTGCAATGTAGGTGACATAGAAGACAACATTAAGCATTGATCTGCGGTGACATTTTATAATGTTTCTTGTAGGCAACCTGGTCAAAAGTTGCATACTCTGCAGAGTCCTCCGCCGGAGCTTTGGGAAACACTTTGTCCAATGTATACTCAATTTCTTCTTGTCTAAGAACAATTCTGACATTTCTTAGCCAGTCAATGAAGTTGGGTCCGGTGAGTCTGTTTGACACCATGAGCATTTTCAACGAAAAGTTTGATATTTCTGAAGATCTGAAGATAATAGATAGAATAGGAAAAATGCAAATCAAGAATTCATTCTTCCATTAATTTATACACATTCATAATTTGCTAATTTTAACATGGCCTTTTATTTTAAATTAGCTCCCACTATTTTGCATACTTCTATGACCCCAAGGTAGAATACAGACCTAAATCAATATAAAGGTCATAATGGGTCAAGATTCAAACATATGCTATATCCGCATTTGTTTTGACTGATAACTTCAATAGCATACTTTGATAGGTCCTCAACCAATTGTAAAGCAACTCTACAACTCTTGGTTTGATTAAATATCTTTCATTTTAATCTTACGTCTTTAGACTAGTCCGACACTTTGGCGCCAAGATTCATCTAAACAAGTCAACCACTTTACATGACTGCGTTTAAATGCCTAAGTAAATTAATCGTTTGCAAGCAAACACTTTGGTGTAAATACCTACAAAAGTTTATTATCTACTTTCATTTTAACACATCTATGAAAGGGCTTTGGTCTTCTTAGACTTAGAGCAAATGCTTTGACATAAATACCTTTATCGCCGAAAAGGACTTAGCACCCTAACAATTATAATGGACGACGCGTTATAATTGGACTTGTATTTAATCTTTGGGGAACATTTTAGTTTTCGGGGATTCATTCAAGATCAACAATCAAATCATACATCATATGACATCCTATCATGCAATATCTAAACACAATTAGATGGAAAACCATCAGACCCAATAGGCATGATAAAAATGATTTTAATCACATACTGGGCGCCGTCTACCCAGACAGTTATAGCGGTCATTTGAAATTAAGAAATTACTGGGCGTCACCTACCCAGACAATAATTGTGGACGCTATGCTAATAATTTAAATGCATCACATTCAATCACTTAGCATATTTGTATATTATAAATAATATATCATTAATGATAATCATGGGTCTATTTGTCTAAACTCTATGTCTATGTCAAACAGTCCCTAAATAATTTCTAATTTAGAAATTCTGATTTTCTGAAATTCTGTAAACTTTTTCAAAATTTATAGTTTAGTCCCTTAAGAATTTAAATTTTAATTTTGAGCCCTAAAAATTCAGAAAATACAATTTTAACTCTCAGAAAATACTTTCAGATTTCAGGGACCTGTTTGCAATTTTCAGATTTAAAAATTTCATTTTTCGAAAACTTTACTTAATTACATATTTGCCCTAAAGGACCAAATCTGTCTAATTAAAAGTTTTAATCTTCCTGATTCTGAATATTTAAAATATTAGGATCAGAATCTGAATATTTAAAACTTCAGTTTCTAATCCCATAATTTAAAATAATTTATTATTTTTTTTTTAAATTACTGTCGGCGCCGCGGCCCTCGGGGCTGGAGCCTCGACGCTTAACGGGCAGTGACTAAACTGGAACAAAATTGAATTAGAGTCGCGGCCCTCGGGACAAGAGCCGCGGCTCCGCCGTCAAACCCTAGGAGGCGCCGCGACGCTCCATCGTGGAGTCGCGATGTCTCGACCCCATAAGCACTAAATCCGAATTTCTGAAACCATAAAACTAGTTCAAGGTCAGATCTTCAGATCCATCCTTGTTCCCTTTCATTATCAAACAACACGTTCATCGATCATTATCCAATCCCTTATCGTTCTTCGTCTTGGTGCACCATATTCGAAATCGAATCGGTTTCGCACTATCACGACCCGACCCCGGACCCGCGACTGGTCTCCTACCTGGGCACCCCTTACAGGTATACATCAGAGAATAGCAGCGGAACATACATAAACTCAAAGATACTAGGCATTAAATAACAACAGGCTAGCCGATAAGGCCACCTTCCGAAAAACATACATAACCCAAATGAACAGTTATATCTTTGTTTTTACAACCCAATCCACAAGATATGACTACAGACCTCTAAGAATTTTTACATAACAACTGTGACGGGACAGGGCCCCGCCATACCCCTGAATGTACATAAATCTACAACATCAGGGAAAACCGTACCAAAAGACAAGCCTCAGGAGAAATGGAGCTTCGACGGTGATCGGTGATCCAGAGTGAGGATCCACAACTTTACCCACTGCGACATGAACGCGGACCAGAAGAAAATTGATTACCACAGATGTACCAAATATGTAAAACTGAAAATACTGAAATGAAATCATAAAGTCCAAAATAAAATTGGAGACATGTATGATAACTCAAATAACAGTACACTGTGCCTTACTAATAATGAGAGCAAACAAGAGTACACTTTACTACGTATAAATAGGAGGCTTATGATCAAATTAGGGTCACCCGCCCATAGTATCATTAAGCAATCCTACTCCTGGGACTATTTCACCTGCATAGGTTCTGTGGACCCGCAATAGAGCGATTTGCTCCGCATGGGACTATTTCACCCGCACAGGACTATTTCACCAGCTTAGGCCCGGTGGGCCCGCAATGAGTACAAACGCCGCACTCGCATCATGGGTAGCAAATCCATGGAATAAGTAATAACCCGGGGGTTTACCCCGCAAGAATAATATAACCCTAGCACAACCGGCTATCATACATAACATAAGCACCACCGGCTTATCATACATAACATAAGCACCACCGGCTTATCATAATTATCATAAGCAAGTTAAGAAATCTCCTAACTTCTTATTAGCCTTAATTATTATGCACTCTCATTTTACTTTACTTAAGGCACTAACATGTCATTACAAATCCTGGAATTTAACCCAAAGTACTATATACCTTATCCTTTCAAAAATGACTTTTTCTCGTATAAAATCCCCAAGATACTAATACCCGTAGTACCAAGGCGTGTCTACATTTCAAAACAAGTCACTACACCTTTTAGAAATACATTTAGGCTTCTAAATCAAGTGACTTTTTACTTTAAAACTTTAAACAATTGATGTCTTTAAATCAATTTGTCTTTCTTCATTTCAAGTCATTTATATTTGTTTACATCACTAGAGTAAATCATTCTTTTAACTTTCCATAAAGTTATTATAACCAACTTCTCATAAAGCCGTTACACTAACTTTATGCTTTAGAAACTAAGGCATTTTTATCCTTTAAAAACAAGTGAGTTAATTCTCTAACTCAACCAACTTGGGCATTCTTAAAACAAGTCAAGGATACCAAATGAAACTGAATTCATTTAAAGCTCGTACGTCTACCGTACTATACATTTATAACTACTCATGCTCAAGAGATAAGAAAAGTTCCACATACCTCTTCGCCTCAATCCACTTGCTAAGTCCAAAATGTCGTACGTAGTATGTCAACCTATAATGACCATAATACGTCTATTAACTTCTAGCTTCAAACGTAGAATATTCTAAGTGTAAAGTTACTTGTTCTACGGAAAATTGGGCAGCACTTCCTTTGTTTCTACATGCTTTTCCACCTTTTTCAAGGCCCGAAATCAATAACCAGTATGCCACATTTAAGGCTCAACACATCAAGCAATCAAAAGGGATTACACACTGCACAGGACGTGTAAAATTCTGCCCCACAATCGATATCCAAATAGTCCAACATTTCAATGTCATTATCGGCTACAATGCAACAACAATGTAAAGTCTTATCCAATTCCTTTCTAATCCAAGTTGTTTAGTCTAACATGTTATATAGCCGCAATCGATTATAACAACTACAATCTTCTCTTTAGATAACATGCGACGACTAAACTAATAACTAAATTGAATTACAATCTTAAAGGCTAAATCATGCTAGTTTCGGATAGTGGTTCCAATATAAATTTTCCCTATCACAATACCCTTCTCCAACTTCCACAACACGTGACATAATTTACTTCGAGAAGGAGAATGAATTTACCTTGGTATTTCGCCCAAAATAGTCCAACAATCTCGCCCACTTTAGCCCTCTTTCCGCAATCCTTCTTCACGTTAAAATCACCCGCACGAACCCTCTACAAGCTTGCCAACATATTGCCTTCTTGTCGTCTTTCCAATAATTTCATTAGGCTTAGGGTTTTATAAATTTTGAGAGATAAGAGAAGAGCAATCTTTAGGATGAAGTCTTGCAAATGGCTAAGTCTTGCAAGACTTGTTCATAATATAGCCTCTTTCTTGTTCTACAAGTTGGGAGGGACACTTGTCGCCCTCCCATAGGTCATTTACACAAATATCTTCTGATTTTTACCCATTTTTACTTAAAATCCCGCGGACCCTGCAGTGGCGTGTGGCGTAACTTCAGAAGGTTTCAGGGCTTACGGAGCCACGGCCCTGAAGCCGGCGCCGTGGCGCCTGTCTGAAACCTTTTCCTTCTCTTCCGTCAGCCGAACTTCTAACGCCCATCATTCTCTGCTCCGATGTCCTATCGACGAGCGGTTTATTGCGTTGGAAACTAGACTCAACGAACTTCATATTAGGCTTTTGGAACAACTAAAAACTCTTAATATACTGGGATATATAACACTCCAAACTTGACTAAAAATCTGTCTAAAAACATTCTGTCAACTTATCTTTCCAAATTCAAATCTTATTTCCTTTCGTACATTCTCATCTCATTCTCTTAAAATTACGGGGCGTAACATTCTTCCCCCCTTAGAAACATTCGTCGCCGAATGTTCTTTCGGAGTCAATCTAATAGGTAGCGCCATAATTTCCTTTTACAACCCCTACATACCAATTATGCCACAACTGGCCACATAACAACATTTAAACAAATACTTCAATTAAAACCGACAAGTAAGGGGAATGAATTACCTGAAGGTGTAGGGAATAAGTGAGGATACTTATTCATCATGTCCTCCTCTGCTTCCCAAGTCATCTCCTCTCTATTATCATTCCGCCACAAGACTTTGACGGAAGCCACATCCTTGGTCCGCAGTCGCCTGATCTGGCGATCGAGTATCGTTATGGGACTCTCCTCATACGATAATCCCTCCATCACCTGGATATCACTAGCTGGGAAAACTCTCGATGGATCTCCGATACACTTCCGCAACATAGAAACATGGAAGACCGGATGTACTGCCTCCAAGTCGGACGGTAGTTCCAACTCATAAGCAACCTTGCCTACTCTACGGATGATCTTATAAGGCCCAATGTACCTTGGGCTAAGCTTTCCCTTCTTTCCGAACCTCATCACACCCTTCATGGGTGATACCTTCAAGAAGACCCAATCGTCAACCTGAAACTCCAAATGTCGATGCCGATTATCTGCATATGACTTCTGCCGACTCTGAGATGCTAACAGACTCTCCTGGATAAGCTTCACCTTATCCACAGCCTACTGAATCAAGTCTGGGCCAACTAACTGAACCTCGCCCACGTCGAACCAACCAATCGGCGACCTACACTTTCGCCCATACAAAGCCTCATATGGCGCCATCTGAATACTAGAATGGTAGCTGTTGTTATAAGCAAACTCAACAAGCGGCAAATGATCCTCCCAGCTACCCCTGAAATCAATAACACGGACGCAAAGATATCCTCGAGTGTATGCGGATAGTGCGCTCTTCATGCGTCGTCGATGCGAGGATGAAGCGATCGAGACTCACCTATGTCCCTAGCCCTTACTGAAAAGACCTCCAGAAGTTAGCCATAAACTGGGACCCTCTGTCTGATATAATAGATATAGAAACTCCGTGCAGTCTCACAATCTCCCTGATATAAAGCCTAGCATAATCCTCAGCCGAATACGTAGTCCTGACTGGAAGAATGTGGGCTGATTTCGCCATCCTGTCTACAATAACCCAGATGGAATCACACTTCATCTGAGTACGAGGTAACCCTGTAACAAAATCCATGTTGATCACCTCCCACTTCCATGTCGGAATATCAATCGCCTGCAATAGCCCACCGGGCTTCTGGTGCTCAACCTTGACCTACTGACAATTCGGACACTGAGCAACAAACTCTACTACGTCCCTCTTCAGGCCATCCCACCAATACATACACCTGAGGTAATGGTACATCTTAGTCTACCCCGGATGAATAGAGTAACGGGCACTATGTGTCTCTCCCAGAACTTTCTGATGAAGTCCTGCAATATCGGGAACACACAATCTGCCCTAGTATCTTAGCACCCCATCAGGCACTACCTCAAATAAACTCTTCTCCTCTCGAAGAGCCCCGTTCTGATACAGTATCAGAACTGGATCCTCATACTGTCGCCTCTTCGCCTCCTCGACGATGGAAGACCCGAAAACCTCACGACCCGTACCCCACTATCATCGGTATCGACCAATCGAACCCCAAGGCTCGCCAGCTGATGGATCTCACAGACCATATCCTGTTTATCTGGTTGTACCTCTGACAGACTCCCCATAGACCTTCGACTCAAAGCATCTGCCACCACGTTGGTTTTTCCCGGATGGTATAGGATATCAACATCATAATCCTTCAGCAACTCTAACCATTTGTCTGCGCAGTTCGACTCCTGCCTGAAGATGTACTGGAGGCTCTTGTGGTCTGTATAAATATTCACATGAACCCCGTATAAATAATGTATCCAAATCTTCAAGACATGAATAACTGCGACCAACTCTAAGTCGTGAGTAGGGTAAATCCTCTCATGCTTCTGCAGCTGCCAGGAAGCATAGGTTATAACCTTGTCGTGCTGCATCAATAACCCGATACCCGAGGCATCACAATTGTTACACCTCGTATGTTAATACAAAGATTAAGAACGTCATTAAGAACTAAGATTCGAATTATTGGAAATTAAGTACATTCTTACATGTTAATACGTATTAATTTTGGCAACGACGAGTGTGACATCGGAAAAGTTCTCTAATGATAGTCGAAAATGTATATATATTCTCATTAAGGATTAGTAACATGTTATAAGAATTATGACAACGAGAATACGAGACCTTATGGAATTTTCGGGAATTAGAAGAAGTGGAACCTAAGCTTTAATTAATACTTGAGGGACTAAGTTAATTAGAGAACTAGGGACCAAAGTGTATATTATTAAGGGATAAGGAAAAAAATATATATATAGAATAGACAAAAAATCTATTTGCTGTCGAATGAAAAGGAAAAAAAAAAAAAAAACAGGGACTTTAGGCGTTTGGCCATTAGAGGTTCCAACAATTTTTTTTCTTTCTTTGTTTGCCACTGCTACAGCAAAGTTCTGCAAATTTCTTTTGCCAAAGAATACACCCAAATCAGTGGGCAATTCTCGGACAGCTGGCCGAATTTTAGGGCTGGAATTTCTTCAATTTTGGACAAGTTTTCTTGAAGGAAAAGGTGTAAGAATGAGGGATTAACATGGTAGAATGGTTGCATGTTGGATTGGAGATGAAGAAGTGAAGGATTGGACTAGAAATTGAAAGAAAATTGGGCTTGAAAAATCGAAAAGTGAGCAGTTTTTTTGAGCATTCTCTTAAGGTAAAAACTTCTTTTTTTTGTGATATAAATGAAATGCTTATTTTGAGAATTTAGGAGATGGTTTTGGGTTAATAAAACAAGCCTAAATTATGATGGAACGTGAATAAGAATCGCTTATAGTTGTTGTTATAATTGGTTGGCAAAGTTCGAACTAAAATAGTTAGATATTGGCTTCAATGGTTGAATTGTATGTTGCTTACCATTTGCATGTTGAGAATTGAAATGTAGCCTTGACGATTAAGAGATAATTATTTGAATGAAAGAATTGCAAGATGAATTGAAATATTTAAGAATTTAAAAGAGAAAGTTTGGAATTGATAACATGTCGATACGGCCGGGAAATTGATAGAAATTATTGAACATGTTTGGTAATGTATTATGGGCTGAACTAGTATGTAAATAAGCTACAAACATGCATAAGTATTGCAATAAGATACCTATACATGCCTCGAAAGGATTAAGCGTAAGAAAGATGTTAATTTTATATATTCTGAAATAAAGGGGAAATTATTGGTTTGAATTGGATTGTAGCTGGAGTTGAATTGTTGGTTGATTTGGATTATTGGAAAATTGTGGATACGCACATAAACAAAGGAAATGCTGCCCAAATTTTTGTAGAAATAAGGGAGTCTTTAAGCATATAACTTACATTAGGAACCATAGAATTGACGAGCATGTTGTTCCTTATCATAGGTTGAAGTACTAGACGAGGAATACTTTAATACCAAGCTGATTAGTTCGCCTAAGAGGTATGTAAGACCTTTCCTTCTTTCTTTTGGCATGATTTTTAGTAAAGTACGACGGACGTACTTAACTCCTACCAGTTCAGTTTTAAGAATGATTATTTACTAATGATTATGATTCAGTAACAGAGTTTATGGTAGTAATGTTATTGAGAGTCACATAATGATTTTAGCTGCATCTGATTGCTCATGATATCTACTCGTGCTAAGTGTTACTATTTCATTCCACGAGTCCGAGCGGATCATGTTCGTGCGGCCATGCATCATTCATCGAGTCCTCACTGAGAGGGCGAGACACGTTATATATATACAGATTATATCGAGTCCTCCTTAGAGGCGAGACATGTTACTGTGAATCATATTCCATCGAGTCCTCCATGTAGGCCGAGACATGTTATCTGATTTTATATCTGACATGAGTACGATGTTTTATGATTGATATACATGATATGCTTTTGAACATGATTCTCAGTTTTATAGCGATTTGATGACTCTGTTTTACTTAGTACGATTGTTATTCGATTTTACATACTCGGACATTATCTGCATCACCACTTTCGCTCGCTGCGTTCATGCCGCAGTTCGGGAGTTGAATAGGTGACCCTCCAGTCTAGGATTTCTGTATAGCAGTTGGGGAGCTCCTTTGTTCCGGAGCCAGCTATTTTTGGTACAGACCTTAATTTTTTCAGACTTATGCATATTTTGGGCACGACGGGTCTGTCGTCATATGTCGATATTACTCTCTTAAGTGCATGAAGCGATTGTGGGTTCGATGTTTGTACTTCGTTTTGGGTTTTGATGTCGTTATTTAGTAGCAGCCTTGCCGGCTTGCGTATTTTGACTTATGCCTTTGTGCGTGTGATGTGGTTGGTGGCAGCCTAGTCGGCTAGCCTATTATGACTGTTATTTTGTTGTTGTTTTGGCAGCCTTGTCGGCTCGCCCGTGTTTAGGGATATGTTGTAAAAGCAGAGTTGTGCTGCCGAAATTTATGTAGACATCTGTATTAATTGGATTAAGAGTGACAAGTCAGTAATGACGTCCAATTAGGACGTTAATCACGGCCCGTCGGGTCGGGTCGTGACAACAATAAATCACATAACCCTCTAATCCCTCGGGAAGAGTAAGAACTGGAGTCGTCGTCAACTTTTCCTTCAGTAATTGGAAGCCCTTCTCACAAGTTTCTGTCCACTAAAACTTAGCTGCTTTATGAGTCAGCCTAGTCAATGGTGCTGATATCGAAGCGAACTGCTACACAAACCTACGATAATAACCCGCCAGCCCTAAGAAGTTGCGCACCTCCGCCGGAGTAGTCGATCTCGGTCAAGTCTTGACCGTCTCAATCTTTGTTGTATCAACCTGAACACCGTCAGCCCCGATAATGTGCCCCAAGAATTCCACTGAGGCCAACCAAAACTCACACTTGGAGAACTTGGCGTACAACTGTTGGTTGATGCGCGATTTATGCACACACTAAATGCAAGTGCACGTGTCGTGACAAGTAATATAGTCTAGGTAAGACCGAATATCGTCCTTAGAGACTAGTTTTCAAGTACCAATTATCTATCCTTTAGTTTCTATTTGGTTAACGTTAATTGAGTTAGAATTCTAAACTAATAATACAGGAAATAAACTAATTATGAAAATACTTTGATTTAAATCAGTTTTGATGGAGAATTAGGGCTTCCAAGATCATCAACTATCCACTTTATTCAATCCTTAATACAATTAGACTGACTTCTTCTTCTACGTTAAGATAGCAGGTTAACTAGACCGTTTTATACTCCTGTTAAGGTAATATAAACACTCAACCCCAATGGAGAACCCTTCTACCTTTCAGTGACAAGATTGACTACAAAGGAGGATTAAGAGCAATAACCTATTAAGCTATACAAGTATCGGGGTACTTTCGTCCACGATTTAAACCTATGTTTATTCAACTATAGCATATTCACAATCTCCTCTTTCGAATTTCGATTAGAACTCATATAAGTGATGATAACTAGTGATCAATTAATTATCAAGCAATCAAAGCAATTATTGAATAAATCTTAAGCAAGTGAAGAAGAAATCAACTAATGTATTAATTCATGAATAAGAGTTTCAAGAGAATCACAAGGAAATCCCTAATAAAGTAATTAGCTCCTAGCCATAGTCACGCTAAGAACTAATACAATCTCCATACATGAACTGAAATAAACAAAGCAAAATAAAGAAAAGAAAAATACTCAAGAACAAGTCTCCAAGCCTTCTAGCATCCAAGGATTGCGTTGTGGAATATTTACAATGATGGAATTCGAATGGAATGAATTCTTCTAATGATGTAGAGACTATTTATAGCCCAAGAATCCTTTAGGTAAAGGGTTAGGGATTATGTAGGTAGGAAAAATTATAGAATCCTTTAGGTAAAGGGTTAAGGATTATGTAGGTAGGAAAAGTTATAGAATCCTTTAGGTAAAGGGTTAATGATTATGTAGGTAGGAAAAGTTATAGAATCCTTTAGATAAAGGATTAAGGATTATGTAGGTAGGAAAGTTATGGAATCCTTTTGGACCACAGCGTGTCAAATTAAGCTGAAACTCAGAAATTCGGCGTCGTGTGGTAATGTGATGGCGCCACGGCTCTGAAAAACCTGCAGCGAAATTAACTTTCGGAACATTTAGCGCCGCGGCACCTGAGGCGTTTTTCTTGCGGATTTTCGTTTCGTCGTCTGATTTCTTCTATACTTCCCGGAACTTCTTAGACTTCATTTATTGGCCCTTTTAGTGTGCAATTCCATCTCAATTAAGCTCATTTCATCTTCTTTTCGCCATTTCTCCATTTCTGACCGCTGTGACACAAAAGAAAGGAAAACGACCCTAATACTATACTAAACATAAACAAAATGAGTAAAATACTAACTAAAAATGACTCAAAAGGTGTATATAAAATACACCGATCAAATACCCCAAACTTAACGTTTGCTCGCCCTCGAGTAAAGATCAAAATAAAAAAATAAAGACACGAAGGAAACAGAAAATACAATGACTCAAAGACTTTGATCACTTTGTTGCATCATTGTTACTTAGAAAAGCATGAAGGTTAGCAGAATAATATGCAGGAACATATAACATATATATTTAGCATTCTAAACATATCAAGTTAGATATTTCGCAAATTCACTTTAATCATGCTCAATGGAAGTGAGAATACCTAACTATGCATGTTAATTTCAAAATCCTATGGCATATTTACTTGCTATTCTCCACTAATCATGGATACACATATTAGAGATCTTCAGGGTTTTTCAGGGTTGTAATGTAGGCTTAGGCAGGGGTAGGTAAAAATAGGCATTTAGGCTCAATTTACGTACCATAAGCTCTTTTGCTTTAAATTCTTCCCTTTTCTTTTGATTCTCTTTTTCACTTCATACCTATCTTTCCCCTCTTTTGTTTTGAGAGAATGAGGTGTATGATGAATAGCAGGCACCCCCAAACTTAGGCTTTTGCCTATTTATTATTATTATTTTTCATTGGGGTGCATCAAAATTATTCACTTTTTTTTTCTCTTTTTCAACACTTTATATTCCAATCATCTCAATTTTTCACTTATGGCACAAATATGAAATTATAGGGTGTCAAAGAAATGTCTTATTTTTAGGCTCAAAGGGGCTGACTTGGGATACAATTGTAATGTCAGGGATAGGTAAAAATGGTAAGAAAAGGGCTAACAAAGAAATGTCTGAGTCATCTCCCTAACATGCATATCCTAACTATTTCGCCTCAAATAGCAAACAAGCAGACACATAGGTTTAATTATTAACAATGCATGAGTTAAGCAAAATACCCCAAATAATCCGATTTCATGAATTATTGGCATATATAACCTAAGTGTTCAGATGATTGCTTCTAATTCCATTACATTATTCAACCTTACTTCACTAGGCGTTTCAAGTGACTACAACATGCATGATCAATAATAATAATAAGAAGAAAAGAAAAAAAAAATGACTCAAAAACACACAAAACAAATCAAAAAGACTCAAAAACATTAAGACACCCCCCCAAACTTAATCGACACATTGTCCCCAATGTGTGAAGACTAAAAATAGGGACAACTTATTGACACAACACAACAGTCATAATGGAGGTCTAGGAGGAAATATTCTGGAATTTGTACGGAATCTGGGTTTCTGAACCTTCGGCGCCACGACTCTGAGATTCGGCGCCGTGGCGCCCCAAGTACTGCGGCTCTCTGAAGTTCCGGTGCCACGTCGCTGATTCTGGGCGCCGTCGCACTGACGACGGCTTTTCCTTTTTTTCCGCGTTTTTGCTCCTTTTTCCTCAGAGTTAGCCTTCAGTCCACCTGTCATCCAACAACACAAAACAAGAACCCAAGACCGTGAGACTGTTCAAGACTAAATAAAACAAACTAAAGACAAAAATCAAACTAACATAATTAAAAACATTGGGTTGCCTCCCAACAAGCGCTGTCTTTAACGTCTTTTAGTCGGACGCAGTTAACCTTTACGAGTGCCCATTGGATCCTTCTGCGAACTGGTTTCAATCCGCATAGTTATTGTTGCAGGCCTCACTTTTCCTACAACAATCTTTTCAACTAAGGGCTTCAGATATAAGATTATCCCCCAAGTACACAAGACATGCTTGTCTTCTAGGCTCTCTCTAATGTAGGGATCAGTGAGATTCCCAACATTTCTCAACTCTAGCGGGTGCCCTTGATGGTATGGACTTCCTATTTGGGGATCAACAGTGACCGCTGGTGGTATTTCTTTTGCAATAGGTACAGAAAAAAGAATTTCCAAAGAATCCAAAAAGGTGAATAATTGGATCTCGATGTCTTTTCTCTACACCAACTATCTCGCCAGATTCCTCAACAGCTGGGTGTGGTTCAGGTTCCTCAATTTGCTTGTCACTTCCCACAACGGTGTCTCTAGGCAGACTTTCTTGAAGTGTATTGCTCATCCTATCCATTAGTTGCCCTATTCGTGTCTCCAAATTTCTGAGGGACACTCTTGTCTCATCCATGAACTGATGTTGGCACTTGGTGAGCCTGAGTATGCATGTCTGCAACTCATCTAGATATTCTTCCAGAACATGTGGGTTAAGCTGCTGTTGATAACTCCACTGTCTCTGATAGTAGTAGTCCATGTGTCATGATTTATTTTATTTCGAATTTAACCTGCAAAATAAGAAAACAACAAAATGTGATAAAAAGATGCTTGCAGAACTTGGAGCAACCAAATTAGAAATAAGAATAGATAAATCGATATTGAAAGTACGTCAATCCCCGGCAACGGCGCCAAAAACTTGATGCGCGATTTATGCACATACTAAACGCAAGTGCACGTGTCGTGACAAGTAATATAGTCTAGGTAAGACCGAATATCGTCCTCAGAGACTGGTTTTCAAGTACCGATTATCTATCATTTAGTTTCTATTTGGTTAACGTTAATTGAGTTGGAATTCTAAACTAATAATACAGGAAATAAACTAATTATGAAAATACTTTGATTTAAATCAGTTATGATGGAGAATTAGGGTTTCCAAGATCATCAACTATCCACTCTATTCAATCCTTAATACAATTAGACTGACTTCTTCTTCTACGTTAAGATAGCAGGTTAACTAGACCGTTTTATACTCCTGTTAAGGTAATATAAACACTCAACCCCAATGGAGAACCCTTCTACCTTTCGGTGACAAGATTGACTACAAAGGAGGATTAAGAGCAATAACCTATTAAGCTACACAAGTATCGGGGTACTTTCGTCCACGATTTTAACCTATGTTTATTCAACTATAGCATATTCACAATCTCCCCTTTCGGATTTCGACTAGAACTCATATAAGTGATGATAACTAGTGATCAATTAATTATCAAGCAATCAAAACAATTATTGAATAAATCTTAAGCAAGTGAAGAAGAAATCAACTAATGTATTAATTCATGAATAAGAGTTTCAAGAGAATCACAAGGAAATCCCTAATAAAGTAATTAGCTCCTAGCCATAGTCACGCTAAGAACTAATACAATCTCCATACATGAACTGAAATAAACAAAGCAAAAGAAAGAAAAGAAAAATACTCAAGAACAAGTCTCCAAGCCTTCTAGCATCCAAGGATTGTGTTGTGGAATATTTACAATGATGGAATGGTGGATGGAGAATGGAATTTGTCAAGTGTGGGATGGAATGAATTCTTCTAATGATGTAGAGACTATTTATAGCCCAAGAATCCTTTAGGTAAAGGGTTAGGGATTATGTAGGTAGGAAAAGTTATAGAATCCTTTAGGTAAAGGGTTAAGAAAAAGTTATGGAATCCTTTAGGT
This sequence comes from Przewalskia tangutica, assembly GCA_029844215.1. Taxonomy (NCBI): domain Eukaryota; kingdom Viridiplantae; phylum Streptophyta; class Magnoliopsida; order Solanales; family Solanaceae; genus Przewalskia; species Przewalskia tangutica. Next base: position 26,084,605 of record CM056736.1, on the reverse strand, counting down.
AAAGGGTTAAGGATTATGTAGGTAGGAAAAGTTATCCCTTTTGGACCCTGAAAACGTGTCAAATTCGGCCCAAAACTCAGAAATCCGCGTCGTGCGTGGCCTGCAGATGGCGCCACGACGAAAAACCTGCGCGAAATCAACTTCCGGAATATTGTAGCCATGGCGCCGAGGTATTTTTCTGGCGGATTTTCGTTTCGTCATCCTTTTTTCGTCCGGACTTCGTCTGATCTCCTCTATATTTTTCGGAACTTCTTAGACTTCATTTCTTGGCCCTTTTGTGTGCAATTTCATCTCATTTAAGCTCATTTCCTCTTCTTTTCGTCATTTCTTCATTTCTAACCGCTGTGACACAAAAGGGAGAAAAACGACCCTAATACTATACTAAACATCAACAAAATGAGTAAAATACTAACTAAAAATGACTCAAAAGGTGTATATAAAATACACCGATCATCGGCTCCGGAGGACCCCAAGTACCGTCCTCAAGTGATCTGCATGCTCCTGCTCTGTGCGAGAATAAACCAGGATGTCATCAATGAATACTATAACAAACGTATCCAAAAATGGCTTGAACACCCAGTTCATCAAATCCATAAATACCACTAGAGCGTTAGTCAAATCGAAAGACATCACCCTGAACTCATAGTGCCCATACCGGGTCCTGAATGCAGTCTTCGGGATATCTGTCTCCCTAACTCGCACCTGATGATAACCGGACCGCAGGTATATCTTGGAGAAACACCTCGCACCCTGCAACTGGTCAAACAAATCATCAATCCTGGGGAGGGGGTATCTATTCTTGATGGTCACCTTTTTCAGCTGTCTGTAGTCAACTCACATACGCAGCGTCCCATCCTTCTTTTTAACAAACAAGACCGGTGCTCCCCAGGGAGAAATACTAGGCCTAATAAAGCCTTTTTTCAGCAAATCTTTCAGCTGGTCCTTCAATTCCCTCAACTCAGCAGGTGCCATCCTGTACGGCGGAATAGATATAGGCCGAGTGTCTGGCAACACATCAATACAAAACTCAATCTTCCTCTCTGGAGGAATATGTTACACCCCGAATTTCCAGGACATGTTTATAATAACGTACGTAAGAACTCAAAAATGTTAAGATTTGAGACTAGTAAAAATTGATCGGAATTTTGGAATTATCGGAAAATGAAATATTGTGACGAATGGGAGGGTGACACGTGTCACCCCCTTAAGTTGGTCTTGGACGAAATTGGCATGGGTAAAAGGGTCATTTGACCATAAGTTAGATGACCAAGTCTTGCTAAGTCTTGAAGCTTGATATTGTTGACTTGTCAAAGGGCCACTTGGGCTAGATCCATGTGAAACTTATCTAAGCCACACATTTGTGTAAATCTCAACCCTCCATTGTGTTATATATGTATACTAGTAGCAAGACAAACTTCCACACTTAGCCAAATTTTCTAGAAATTGAAGAACACTTAAGGGGAGCTCTCGGCCAAGGCTAGGGTTTCAAGAAAAAATTTTCGTTTGTTGTTCAATAAGCTCCACACTTAAAACCAAGGTTCCTAAGGGTATTTTAAGGGTATCTCAATAGAAAGATCCCGGAAAAATATCGTTTTCGTATTAGTCGCAAGGTAAACACCTAGTTGCTTTCCTATGTTTGGATTGAAAGTTAAAGGAAAGTTGTTGGTGATCTTCTAAGGGATTCAAGTGGTGGTTTGGAGTGTCAAGGAGAGGCTATAAGTTGCTAGGGAGCGACTTCAGATCTTGAAGTGAATTAAGGATCGTTAAGGTAACAATCTTGTTCTCTTAAGTGGTATAAGATTATATATTGTTGTAGCCTTACTTTTTAACTAGCATGAAGTATATGTATTGAAGATTTATAAGTCATATGGATTGTAGTGGCCAAAATCCGAAATGACATTTGAGCCATTTTGAAATTGAAATACAATTTGGTCGTTAATTAGAATCGTCACATGTTACCTACTTGAGGATTGTAGTAGTTATTATCAATGGCGGCTTAATATCATGTTATACTAAACAACTTGGATTGAAAAGGAATTGGATAAGAATTTGTGTTGTTGTACCTCAAGTAGCCGAGAATGACATGGTATTGTTGGATTGTTTTGTATCAATTGTGGGGCAAAATTTTACACGTCTTGTTAGGCGTGTAATCCCCTATTGTTAACTACATTGTTGAGCCTTAAATGTGGCGTGTTTGATTATTGAATTCGGGCCTTGAAAAAGGTGGAAAAGTATGTAGAAACAAAGGAAGTGTTGTCCGATTTTTCGTAGAATTTGGAGATTTTACACTTAGAATATTCTACGTTTGAAGCTAGAGGTTAATAGACATATTATGACCATTATAAGTTGAAGTACTACGAGTAGCGTATTCTACTTGAAGGGTGGAAAAGCTAGCAAGGTTATAGTACTTTGGAGCATTTTGCTACTTGTCGATAATCGTCGCAAGGTATGTGAACCTCTTCCTTCTTTTGGCATGATTCTATGTATGGAATATACATGTGGTAGTATTTCATGATTCCTTCTACTCTTAGAAATTAAGAGGTATGTATGTTGATTTACTCTATGTAAAAGCTACGTCTAAGAAATCCTAAGTTCTTACCAAGTCTTATGGGGGATATTGGTAAGAGTCGTTAGAAAGTATTTGGAGTCGAGTTAACTTGGCTAAGTTACTGCACAAATGAGGATAAGTATCGAACAAGCCATTGCAGCGTTAATAAAAAAAATGTATCGACAATCAATTATATTAAAATGGGTAGAATTCTCCATCTGCATAGAAACTAAGATAAGACAAAATTGTATTACATTTTCTAGATCACGGCTGCTTTAATAAGATAGTTATAAACAAGTATAACCTATTCACGACTCATAAAAAGCATATGTTACTTAAATTAAAAGAGTTTATGTTATGAAGTTTTAAGACTATGAACTTGATTTCTAAGAAGGTTACGAGACTTTATTTTTCAAGTTATGGGACTTGATTCTTAAAGGAAGAAATGACTTGATTTAATAAGTATGGTTTCTATGATTTATTTCAAAAGTTAAGAGGCTTGAGTGTTCAAAAGAAGAAGTTTATTGATTTAAAAAGAGAAGGAGTTTTAAGATTCTTTTAAGTATGTATGTACGTAGTACTTTTGGGTTTAATTTTCCCTAAGGTAATAAGGAATAAAAAGTGCCCTAAGTTTTCTAATTTGAAAAGGTTGTTATAATAGCTTTATGGGAAGTTGTTATAACGACTTAAGAAGAAGTGAGAAGAGGGTTTAAAATGTTATGCAAAGAGACATTATCGCGTCCCAGGAATGGGCCGGGCAGTATACCTTTATGGGTAGACTATATGACATTATCGCGTCCCAGGAATGGGCCGGACAGTATACCTTTATGGGCAGACTATATGACATTATCGCGTCTCAGGAATGGGCCGGACAGTATACCTTTATGGACAGACTATATGACATAGTCCTATACTCATTAGTCCGACAAAGTGCATCAAGTTGATTGCGACTTACGCTAGGGATTGTGTTTGCAACTTTGAAAGGAGCTCATCTATGGTTTCTACCATGACTAAAACTGAATCGGGAACAGAGATCTCTTTCAGAGCCTTAACTGAAGTGGTGGGGATTGTCGGTTAAGACACCAGGAAGAGTTGCTTGCTTCGTGTCCCAGGAATGGGCCGGGCAGTATACCTTTATGGGCAGACTATATGACATTATCTCGTCCCAGGAATGGGCCGGGAAGTATACCTTTATGGGCAGACTATATGACATTATCGCGTCCCAGGAATGGGTCGGGCAGTATACCTTTATGGGCAGACTATATGACATTATCGCGTCCCAGGAATGGGCCGGGCAGTATACATTTATGGGCAGACTTATATGACTTTATCGCGTCCCAGATTGGGCCGGGCAGTATAGGCGTCCCTCCATAAAGGTCCGGATTATGTTATGTAAGGTAAGTAACTTATATGGTAATGAACTTGATGATTTTTCCTAAGTATGTACGTAATAAAGTGACTATAACTTTTATTGAAAAATGGGAAAAGATAATAAGGTACGATTAAGTTCACAAGATTGAAATGACACGGTAGGATCTGGTATTTATTTTGTTTATATACTTGCCCCTGTCATTTTTCTGTACAGTTATGATTTGTTTACTATTTTCGTTCCATATTAAATTTTTGTTATCGACCCCGCCCGAAGTGCGTTCATGCTCGCATGTATTAGGTACACAGATTGGTGATCCTTGCTCTTAGGATCTCGGTTCAGTTTTGGGAAAAAGCTCCATTTACTCCGGAGGCTTATCTTTTGGTACGGTTTCCCCTGAGGTTGTAGATTCATGTATATTCAGGGGTATGGCGGGGCCCTGTCCCGCCACAGTTGTTATGTTAAAAACTCTTAGAGGTCTGTAGTCACATATTGTGGGTCAGTTTGTAAAGGAAAAAAGGCAACTGCTTCGGTTATGTATTTATATATCCGAGAGGTAGCCTTATCGGCTAGCCTGTTGATTTTTTTCTGTTGATTCATTTTATAAGTTTCATGTATGTTCCGCTGATTATCTCTGATGTATACCTGTAAGGGTGCCCAGGTAGGGCACCAGTCGCGAGCCCGGGGTCGGGTCATGACATAATACTTGGGAGATCATCTGGGAATACATCCGGAAACTCTCTAACCACCGAAACTGACAGAAGAACTGGCACCTCAGCCTCTGTATCGAATACCCGAACCAGATGATAGATGTACTCTTTCTGCACCATCTTCCTAGCCTTGAGGTAAGAAATAAACCTACCCCTCGGCGACGCTGTATTGCCTTTCCACTCGATAACCGGCTCACCGTGAAACTGGAATCGGACCAACCTGTATCTACAGTCAACGTTGGCATAACAAAAAGCCAACCAATCCATACCCATAATGACATCAAAATCTATCATCTCCAACTCTATCAAGTCTGCTAGGGTCTGACGACTGTATATGAACACCGGGCAATTCTTATACAACCGCTCAGCTAACACCGAATCGTCTACTGGCGTAGCTACCTCAAAAGGCTCTATCGACACCGGCTCTATCCCTATTATACCAGCAATAAGAGGGGATACATAGGACAAGGTAGAACCTGGATCTATCAAAGCATAAATGTCACAACATGAAATCAATAATGTACCTGTGACGACATCCGGGGAAACCTCTTGATCCTGTCGGCTGGATAAGGAATATATGCGGTTCTGTGGACCGCTAGAACTAGGACCTCCACCACGATCTCTGTCGTGGCCTTCCGGCCCGTGAACACTCTACCCTCCGGGGCGCATAACCACAGAAGATGAAGAACCGACAACTGACCCTGTAGGCTAAATCATACCACCCATGCTGTCTCTGGTCGGACAATCCTTCTTCAAATGGCCCTGCTGGCCGCAAGAGTAACAAGATACTGGAGAAATACGACACTCTCCACGATGGGACCTACCACATCGACCACACCGAGGTAAAGGTAGCCTCCTCTGACTAGGACCCCGGTTCTGCAGAAACCAAGCCTCGACCTGCTCTGAATAACCCAATCGATCAAACCTCCTACTGCGAGCGGGAAGGAGCACTCTGCGCTGGCTGAACTGTAGACCTAGTCTGCTGCTGAGGTTGTCCGCCTCGAAAGTTACTCTGAGTCCCTGCAGTCCTGGCCCTCTTGGGCTGGCTGGTCCTCTCTCTCTCTCTCCTCAATCCCATGTGCATAAGCCTGCATCCTGGCAATATCCATACCTGGCTGAAGGGCCACTCCCAGGCATGCAATAACCATGTAACGGTCTAGCCCCATCACATAGCGGTGAACTCTGTCCGCCATGTCAGCCACAATAGGCAGCGCATACCTGGCCAATGAGTCAAACTCCAGGTTGTACTCTGATGGTCCTCCCATTCTGTCTCAATGACAAGAAACTATCCACGCGGGCTCTCCTCATCTCAGGAGGCAAAAAGTGATCAAGGAAGGCCTCTGTGAACTCATCCCAAACAGCTGGAAGAGCACCCACACCTCTGAAGCGGCTCCATGACTCAAACCAGTTCAACGCAATATCGCGTAACCTGGTAGAAAGCTAACCTGTTGACTCTGTCTCCGAGGCCCTAAGTACATGCATAGTCCACTGTATCTGCCGAATGAACTCATGAGGATCATCCTCAGATTTTGAACCATAGAACTCGGGTGGATTACAACCCAGAAAATCTCGAATCCTCAATCGACTCACAGGGTTAGCTACCTCGCTCGCCGACGCCACCTGCACTATGCTAGTCAATAACCTGATATGCTCTCCATAATCTCTATACTCTGTCCCTGGCTGCGGAACTGGAGGCTCAGGTATCGGAACCTCTGGAGCTACGGCCGTCTCGGCTCCTCTAATATTGTCGATGTGGCTGAACTCGCCGACGCCCTGACCTCGTGCATAGTCGTGCTCGAGTCCTAGTAACCTCTGCGTGCACTAGCGACCTGCGCTACCTTGCCCTTCTGGGCCCTGGTCACTTTCCGAGGACTAACTGTTCTGATACCACTTTTGTCACGACCCGACCCAGGGCCCGCGACTGGTGTCGTACCTGGGCACCCCTTACAGGTATACATCAGAGAATAGCAGCGGAACATACATAAACTCAAAGATACTAGACATTAAATAACAACAGGCTAGCTGATAAGACCACCTTCCGAAAAACATACATAACCCAAATGAACAGTTACATCTTTGTTTTTACAATCCAATCCACAAGATATGACTACAGACCTCTAAGAATCTTTACATAACAACTGTGATGGGACAGGGCCCCGCCATACCCCTGAATGTACATAAATCTAAAACATCAGGGAAAACCGTACCAAAAGACAAGCCTCCGGAGAAATGGAGCTTCTGACAACTGATCAGTGATCCTAAGAGTGAGGATCCACAACCTGCTTACCCCTACCTGCGGCATGAACGCAGCCCCCGAGGAAGGGGGTCAGTACAACAGATGTATCAAGTATGTAAAACTAAAAATACTAAAATAAAATCATAAAGTCCAAAATAAAACTGGAGACATGTATGATAACTCAAATAACAGTACACTGTGCCTTACTAATAATGAGAGCAAACAAGAGTACACTTTACTGCATATAAATAGGAGGCTTATGATCAAATTAGGGCCACCCTCCCATAGTATCATTAAGCAATCCTACTCCTGGGACTATTTCATCCGCATAGGTCATGTGGACCCGCAATGGAGCGATTTGCTCCGTATGAGACTATTTCACCCGCACAGGACTATTTCACCCGCTTAGGCCCGGTGGGTCCGCAATGAGTACAAACGTCGTACTCGCATCATGGGTAGCAAATCCATAAAATAAGTAGTAATCCGGGGGTTTACCCCGCAAGAATAACATAACCCTAGCACAACCGGCTATCATACATAACATAAGCACCAACGACTTATCATACATAACATAAGTACCACCGGCTTATCATAATTATCATAAGCAAGTTAAGAAATCCCCTAACTTCTTATTAGCCTTAATTATTATGCACTCTCATTTTACTTTACTTAAGGCACTAACATGTCATTACAAATCCGGGAATTTTACCCAAAGTACTATATACCTTATCATTTCAAAAATGACTCTTTCTCGTATAAAATCCCCAAGATACTAACACCCGTAGTACCAAGGCGTGTCTACATTTCAAAACAAGTCACTACACCTTTTAGAAATACATTTAGGCTTCTAAATCAAGTGACTTTTTACTTTAAAACTTTAAACAATTGATGCCTTTAAATCAATTTGTCTTTCTTCATTTCAAGTCATTTATCTTTGTTTACATCACTAGAGTAAACCATTCTTTTAACTTTCCATAAAGTTATTATAACCAACTTCCCATAAAGCCGTTACACTAACTTTATGCTTTAGAAACTAAGGCATTTTTATCCTTTAAAAACAAGTGAGTTAATTCTCTAACTCAACCAACTTGGGAATTGTTAAAACAAGTCAAGTATACCAAATGAAACTGAATTCATTTAAAGCTCGTACGTCTACCGTATACATTTATAACTACTCATGCTCTAGAGATAAGAAAAGTTTCACATACCTCTTCGGCTCAATCCACTTGCTAAGTCCAAAATGTCGTACGTAGTATGTCAACCTATAATGACCATAATACGTCTATTAACGTCTAGCTTCAAACGTAGAATATTCTAAGTGTAAAGTTACTTGTTCTACGGAAAATTGGGCAGCACTTCCTTTGTTTCTACATACTTTTCCACCTTTTTCAAGGCCCGAAATCAATAACCAATATGCCACATTTAAGGCTCAACACATCAACCAATCAAAGGGGATTACACACTGCACAGGACGTGTAAAATTCTGCCCCACAATCGATATCCAAATAGTCTAACATTTCAATGCCATTATCGGCTACAATGCAACAACAATGTAAAGTCTTATCCAATTCCTTTCTAATCCAAGTTGTTTAGTCTAACATGTTATATAGCCGCAATCGATTATAACAACTACAATCTTCTCTTTAGATAACATGCGACGACTAAACTAGTAACTAAATTGAATTACAATCTTAAAGGATAAATCATGCTAGTTTCGGATAGTGGTTCCAATATAAATTTTCCCTATCACAATACCCTTCTCCAACTTCCACAACACGTGACATAATTTACTTCGAGAAGGAGAATGAATTTACCTTGGTATTTCGCCCAAAATAGTCCAACAATCTCGCCCACTTTAGCCCTCTTTCCGCAATCCTTCTTCACGTTAAAATCACCCGCACGAACCCTCTACAAGCTTGCCAACATATTGCCTTCTTGTCGTCTTTCCAATAATTTCATTAGGCTTAGGGTTTTATAAATTTTGAGAGATAAGAGAAGAGCAATCTTTAGGATGAAGTCTTGCAAATGGCTAAGTCTTGCAAGACTTGGTCATAATATAGCCTCTTTCTTGTTCTACAAGTTGGGAGGGACACTTGTCGCCCTCCCATAGGTCATTTACACAAATATCTTCTGATTTTTACCCATTTTTCGCAAAAAATCCAGCCACGGCCCTGCAGCCGGCGCCGTGGCGCCTGTCTGAAACCTTTTCCTTCTCTTCCGTCAGCCGAACTTCTAACGCCCATCATTCTCTGCTTCGATGTCCTATCGACGAGCGATTTGTTGCGTTGGAAACTAGACTCAACGAACTTCATATTAGGCTTTTGAAACACCTAAAAACTCTTAATATACTAGGATATATAGTACTCCAAAGTTGACTAAAAATCTCTCTAAAAACATTCTGCCAACTTATCTTTTCAAATTCAAATCTTATTTCCTTTCGTACGTTCTCATCTCATTCTCTTGGAATTACGGGGCGTAACACGCACGTCAACTAAGTAGAGTTAGATTGGAATAACTTTCTCGATTACATCATTGTTCAACAGTTCCAGAGATAAAGATTATGCTTTCTTGAGATTTTAAGGTTTTAAAACTTTTAAAAAATAAAATTTAGATCTAGACAAATCCTAACTCATATTATCATTAATATTCACTGTTATAATCACACAAAACAGCTCAAGCTCTGATACCACTGTACAAATTTTGTCGGGTTCGTACACGCAGCGAAATTTGAAAATTTATGTTTCAAATCCGACTTCGGCAGAACTGTAGGATGATTACAATAATGTAAAACATATAAGAACTGTAATGCGTCGATGAGAACACTTACAGTTAGAGCAGTTTCCAAATCTTCAATCTTGGATTGTGTATCCTGAGGGTGCCACGCAATCGTCCCCCCATTCTCAAGTCAGAGACTGTGATGTAGCTCTCTTTCGGAAAGCTAGGAAATCCGGCAGAGTTTCAGTAGAGTTTAATCTTATGAAAAGATGTTGTATAAAATATGAGGCTAAACCCTGTTTATATAGCTGAATAAATCAACTAGGGTTTCCCTCGTGGGCCAGACCCAGAAAATGAAGCAGATTTGAGTCAACTCGAACCCACTGGACGTGAGGCGCTGCGGCCCTTACTCCATTTCTGCATTGTTTCAATTTTATTTTAATGTCTCGATCATCAACCGAACGTTAATTGATTAGCTCTCTGATTACATCCTTTGAATCGACGAAACAATTGACTTAGTGTTACCCTTGAGGCCTTCACATACTGACACTAATATCATTAGGGTCTACACGGAACTCCTAGACTGCGCCGGAAGACGAACTCAATATGTGAAGTCTAGTTACACGAAACCTGTGAACTAAACCTTTATGCGGGAAGATAAAATCCTTTCATTCATGACACACTCAATCAAGCTTAGGATCTGTCAAGTGTCTATCCAAAAGGCTTGATCATTATAACTTACCTATATTAGTTGACAACAGGACCATATCACAGATATGTTCATTGCATTGGCCAATGACTTAGTCAACCTAATACCATATAAGTATCTGAGTGTTCACTCGAATATACATTCAAGAAATGAATTCTAATCTTGGTTCGATTATCACCTTTAATTCACTTCGTAACGTACCCAAAACAAGTCGCGTCTCAACCTATAAGGTATTTGAGCTTAGGACATGATCAAAGTACATTACTCTGTGAATAAGGTGAGCGTCAACCTCAAGTCCAAGGACTTCTATTTCCCACACACTGATGACACTTTAGACATACAACAAACAGTGCATCAGTAGGGTGTACCAATACTTCAACAAGTATTCACGTGTCCATCACGAGTTGCCATAACTCGTAGCAAGTGAGACATGCTACATCCCCTAAGGATATGATGCAGACCACATGTTGACGTATCGCATATCATCGGTATCCCTATTTCGATGATTATTAATCGAGGTAATTTAAGAGTTACGTTATAACATTAATTCTCACACCATTAATAAACACGTAACCTCTAGGGATGCATTTATAGAATATTATAAACAATCAACTAATAATTCAATAAATGCAAATGTCATAATATTAATCATAATTAATATAAATATAAATGTTTATAAAGTACATTATATCCTAATACAGATTGTCTCTAGGACATACATATACTTTCAGGTAACACCGAACATGGTTAGCAGATATGTTCTGAGAAGGAACACTGTAATAGAATAATTAGTTGGAGAGGCATACTACTTTGTTTAAGTTGCTAAAGTTGCTGTTTAAATTCCTATGTAGTCATATTTTTATTCTTGTATTGCATCTTTAAAAAAGCTACTAGTTATTCCATCGTAATTATCATAAGTTCTTCTATACATGCGTCAAGGGGTGTCAATGGTTCTTGAAAAATCAATTAAACCGACCGGACAGAGCCATATCAAATCAATATTAGGTTGTTTTTAGTAAAATTGTAGATTTCTATATAAATTTATAACTATATTGAATAACTAGAGTAGAATATATTTTATATATAAAATTTAAAAAATAATAAAGCATTAAATATTTTTCCTTTGACTTGGGGTGACAGAAAGGACTACCAGACAATAGGCAAGTAAAACCCAAGAATTCCAACTCCCAACACTATTGTGCTATTCATATTAAAATTATATTAATTCGATCGTCTTGAGTTTAACCGTAAGCTACAAGGTATTCCAACAATATTAAGTAGGTGTTTGATCATGCATTTTTATATCATAATTTCATAATTTAATTTTAAATCATCATTTGTTTATGTAAATTGGAGTTAATTTCAACTTCATATCATGATTTATATTTTATAAAAAAAATCAATAAGTTGGTAGATATATTTACTAATCATGTTTACCAATTATTTATCAAATATTAAAAGATCTGCAAGTTGGTTATATATTAAGAGATAGTTCATACCATGTGAGAGAATTATATTAAAGAATAGTTGCACTACAATTCAAGTTTAATTTTCCTTTTTATTGAACTAAAGTTCAATCAATTGATGTTGTATTTTTTAGAAAGTCTTTCTAATAATATATTAATTTTGTTATGAACTATGATTTGCTTATTTGGTAAGATTGTATGAGAATTGGGAAAGTTTTGATGATTTCCACAACTTGTGGAATTTTTATGTCTATGAAAAAAATACAATTTAAGAAACTCAAATTGCATATTCAAACAAATCTTCAATTTCAAAGCATCATAATTTCAAATCACTGATTTCATATTATAATTTCAAATCATGTGTAAACGGCTCCTAAATAACAAGTTATAAGGTATTAGATATATTTCCTACCGTAATTCTTTTATTGGATAATTAATCTCAGTATCAGCTCATCATGGTCCCACTTGATTAATATTTCCCACTCGTGGTCGTTTAAGTTTTTTGTCTCTGCTTAATATATTTGGCACTACTGTATTCATAGTGGGATGGATCTTTATTATGGTCATCTTTCATAATTCCTTGATTAATTCATCACCTTTTTGTTAGTTTTCGCAATTCGGAGATAATCGAATTTGCATGTTCGATCTCCTCATGCCATGTAGAGAGGAAAAAGAAAAGATATTGCCCAAGCTTTTCTCTTATTTTCTGTATTAGTCCAGCAACTAACAATTACAAACTATTTATACTATTGCACTTACACTACTAACCATCCTTATGTAGTGTAGCCACTTATTACAAACACAACCACATAATGAACTATGAAAATGAAAATGTATATCTAATACATATCCGATGTATAACTATATATCTAGTGTATATCTTCAACACTGCCCCTCAAGCTAGGAACTACAAACAAGTTTTTGAGTCCTAGCTTGGATAAGAGATAATCATGTCGACCTTGACTTAATCCCTTCGTGAGAATATCCGCTGGTTGCTCCTCAGTGGGAAGATGAGCAGTGGAAATCAAACCTTGTTGTAACCTTTCCTGGACAAAATGACAATCGATATCAATGTGTTTCGTCCTTTCATGAAATACGGGATTAGCAGCTATTTTCATAGCAGATTTATTATCACAATATAGAGAGACATGGTGAATAGGGATACGGCTCGTAAAATAACCTGCATAACCAAATCACTTGAATCGCAGAGGCAAGGCTTATATTCAACCGGTAGAAGCTTCGAGACAGTGCATTGCTTCTTCGACTTCCATGATATGAGATATGCACCAAAGAACACCAGGTAACTAGTAATAGACTTCCTTGTGTCAAGGCAAAAAGCCCAATCAGCATTGCAATAAGCAGCAAGTTTTGCAGTATCTTCTGCCGGCATGAAAATACCTAGTCCTGGTGCTTGCTTGATATATCTCACTACTCGATGTGCTGCTACAAGGTGAGAGGCTTTAGGAGCTTGCATAAATTGACTAACACTGAACAGCAAATGAAATATCTGGCCTGATATTTGTTAAGTACATCAATCTTCCTATCAATCTCTGATAACCTGCTGGATCACTCAATAAAGGATCAACAGACTTTGTTCCTGCTGGATCACTCAGTAAAGGATCAACAAACTTTTTTCCCTTAACATGCTCATCATATACAATGGATGTTAACTTGGCATTCAGTTCCATCGGTGATCTCATTGTTTTCCCAGCTGATAATCCAAGATCAGAGATTAATTCTACAGCATATTTCCTCTGATGCATTACTATCCCACTACTATTTCTAGCAAATTTGAAGCTCAGAAAATACCTCAAGGTTCCCAGATCCTTGATCTTGAAATTCTGCTGTTGCACCATTTAGTGTCTTGAAGAAGTTCTTCATCATTGTCACTGATAAGAAGATCATCTACATAGATGAGAACCACCACAATCTTGTCCTCAACTCTTTTAGTAAGAAGTGAATAGTCAAGGTGCCTTTGAATGAATCCTGAGGCCTTTAAAAAAGTTGTCAACTTAATGTTCCACTGCCTAGAGGCTTGCTTCAAACCATATAATGATTTAACTAGCTTGCACACTTTCCCTTGCTTGTGATCATCAAATCCCTGTGGCATCTTCATGTAAACCTCTTCATTTATATCACCTTGCAAGAATGCATTATACACATCCATTTGATATATGGACCAACCTTTGTTAGCAGCAACTGATATAACTTCCCTAACTGTCACCATCTTTTCCACAGGTGAGAACGTGTCTTGATAGTCTATACCTTCTTTTTGATTGTAGCCTTTTGCGACCAACCTTGCTTTGAACCTTTCCACCTCACCATTTTCTTTTTATTTGATCTTATAAACCCATTTGCAACCAATTGCCTTCTTGTGTTTGGGAAGATCAGTCACTTCCCATGTATGGTTGTCCTCCAAAGCTTGCATTTCAATCTTCATAGCATCTATCCATCTTTTGTCCTTTACTGCTTCAGAGTAGGAAACAGGCTCTTGTTCAGCTTTCATCTTTGCAATGTAGCATTGATAACTTGCTGTCAAACCAGAGTAATTGAGAGTGTCTGATATAAGATATGTTGACACCCAATTTTGACCCTCCCGTCCAGTCATTAACTATAAAAATTACAATTTTGTAAAAATAATTGTTTAGGATTTTTATAATAAAATGCAGCGAATAAAGCATAAATACAGGCATGAATAAACGATTTAATAATGGCATCGCGTCTTACGTAGAGTTTTAAGCACTTAGAGTCCCGCGCCCGCATTAATTAATTTCAAAGCCCTGTCATGATTCTTAAAGTAATAATAAATACATAAATAAATAATTTAGCAATGACGTCGTGTCAAGTAGCATAGCCGCATTTATTAATACGCAAGAGAATGTCATAGTCATTTATAATTTAAAATCAATCTTAATCTAATACATGCATTTTAATAGCGTCGCATTTATAAAAAGTTTTAAAACAATTCTTAAAAAATCATACTTGCATTTAGCATTTAAATAATCTAATTTAACTTCGCAATAATGCATAATAATAAGATTTTAAATAATAGCGCCACATTCTAAAATATTAAGCATTAATTAAATAGCACACCCGCATTTATTATTGTAATAGTTTATAATAATAACTTAGGCTAATAGAATACCTAAATAATCTAAGCACAATTTATTGATTAACTCACCATTAATACCTAGAATTAATACCTAATTAAACTCCTAATTCCACCCAGCCCTAATTAACTAGCCCATCAGCCTTTTCCATTTAAACACACCGCTGGCCCAAACCCAACCCACGGCTTCCCACTCTTTATTGTCCTCACCCGAAGCCACGATTTTTCCCTAACATGCAGCCCGTCGCCTACCCACGCTTCTTTTCCTTATCACCACTACCACGACCACCCTCATTCTCCCTTTTACCTTATCATCGTCTCCTCAAGAAAACAAAAGATAACCGAACGAACCCTAAACACTGCAATCGCCAAGACTCACCTCACCCTCGGTAGAGATTCTCGCCGAGAATCCGCGACACTTTCCTTACCCACACACACGTCTCAACGATTTCTTGCCTTAAAACCCATTATCTACTTTCCTTCCTATTACGAAATCTCCCACAAAATCCCTTCGAATCAGTACCGAATCACACCTAGAAATAGCACGAATCTCTTGCGAATCAAGCCCCAGAATCAGCCCTAATTGCCTACCTAACTTGGAACCCAAATGGGGGCTATAAGAACATGCAAAGGCATCGATAGAGGGACCTCGACAGCATTTAAGAAACACAGGGGGTGGAACATAATAAAGCGATGAAGAAAAGACGACAAGCGATCGAACAAAGAGCGTGGCGAGCTCGGGGCAATGAGCTCGATCGGGGAGAATCGACAGGCATCGGGAACCAGGGGACTCAGTACCTAGGCTACTAGCATCTCAAGAATAGGTAATCTGAATCCCTTCTCTCAATCTTAGCCAAAAATCCATGACGACTTTACCTTTTCATTCGAATCGCAAACCTAAAACCCGTCGAGTGAACCGACGACTTGATACGCTGCCCCGGGTCGCTGTCCGGAGAAGGCACCGGAGCAACAAAGAGTCTCATAGCGGGACTCATTGTGGCAAACGCGAAGACCCACATCTACACGCATTTATCCTCGCATCAGGAATTCTAAGCCACAGGCGAAAGACATCGCCATTCCTCGAGTCCTTTAAATTATTTTCTACCCCGCTCCATTCATTTGTTTATTGTAAATTATTTGACTAACGCTATTCTAATTAATAGGATATCTAGAATAATTAGCCTTTGAACATATAAGTGGGGAAGGTAATTTAAAGTTCATCGCTTAACTTACTTGCTTTTTTTTTTTAAGATTTGTCATGCATGTCTAAATAATTTAACTTGCATCACATTTTGTTTCTTACTAAAATCCATAACAGATTTCTTCCTAAAAAATCGTCTTAAAGCATCTCTTATATAATATTGTACGCAGGTTAGGCAAGATTAATTTAGCCAGCAGTATACACAATTAGTCCGTAAATAACCTTCGCGTGAACACATAATTAGTCTATAAAGATCTTAACATTTTTGCATTCTTAACCCCTCTTTAAACTTTAGTAATGTTTAGCACCTCCTAGCATTCTTTGTACTTTAGCATATAGCACCTTTTGCCCTTTCAATACTTTAAGCACCTTTTAAACATTTGACATGCTAGCATTTATTTCCTAACATTTTATTAATTATTCAGCACTTTAGCATTTAGCACTTTTAAGCCCTCTTAGCACCTTTAGCACCCTTCTATCATTTAATACATTTTAGCACCTTTAGCACCCTTCTATCATTTAATACATTTTAGCAACCTTTAGTATTTTAAGCACTTTTAAACATTTAGCATTTAGCACTTTTAAGCGCTTCTTAGCACCTTTAACACCCTTCTAGCATTTAATACCTTTTAGCAACCTTTAGTATTTTAAGCACTTTTAAATATTCAGCATTTAACTCTTTTATATACTTATAGCACCTTTAGCCCTTTTTATACTTTAAGCACCTTTTAAACATTTTTTAGCATTTTTAACATTTTATTAAGCAGGAAGAGCTTTTACTTTGCAATTTTAAAACATAATAATTACCCTAGGTTTGGCAGGACAACCGCAAGTTAGCGGATCTTAGAGGGTGCCTAACCCCTTCCCTCTAGATTAATAAAGAACCCTTACCCAGAATCTCATTAAGTTTAGCAGACCATAAAAATGGAGTTAGTGTTGACTTTAACCTAGTTGACATTTAGGTGTCCTAATTCACCCAATTAATTAGGTGGCGACTCCGCGAACCCTTAGCATTCTAGCAACCATTCTAGCACTTTTTGCAATTCTAGCACCCTTTTTTTACCTTTTTGCACTTTTAGCATCCTTTATTTTAAAATTAATATTTTAGCACTCTTTTCAACACTTTAAGCATTCTTTTATATTTTAGCATTCTTTTACATTTTAGTACTTTTTTTAGCATTTTACTTTTATTTTATTTTCTAACACTTTTCTAAGCATGAGTTTAGAAAATAAAAGTCGCACTCTTTTCAACACTTTAAGCATTCTTTTATATTTTAGCATTCTTTTACATTTTAGTACTTTTTTTAACATTTTATTTATTTTTATTTTTCTAACCTTTGTTATTTAAGCAGGAGTCTAGAAAATAAATGTCGCGGTCGAAAAAGGGCGCGACAGAAATGGCGACTCCGCTGGGGATTTTAGGTTCTTAACCACAACAGACCTAGGGTTATTACTTGGCAATTATTTTGCATCTAATTTTTGTGTATTGTATTTTGTTTATTTTTGCTACTCTTTATCGCTTTCCTTAAACCGCATTCGCTCATATTTCTTCCACTGGAAAATTCACACAATCACACACTGCATGCGAGTGCGCTTGGTGCATCAAAGAAAATTCTTTCTTCAAAATCCAAATTTAGGAGAGTCGGTAACATACGTGGAGTGCCCGGTCTAACCGGTGGCCGCGTAGCCTTCTCACTCGAGTTATCCGCTCGGGAACCTTGCGTCTAGTAAAGCCAAATCTTAGCAACTCAGGATAGAGCTATACCACCCTTATTTTAGGGCATGCATGCATTTACCTTAGGTGGGTCAATCCTTGGCATTGACACCACAATTAGGAAGACACCAAACTTGTCGACGGGTTTCTGAACCCAACTGACCAACATATTATGTGTAGCGTGACAATGACAAACAAATCCAAGCCCAATCATGACATGCTAAAATTGGGAAAAGTGCACCGTCATTTGGTCGTCATTTCCAACAAAGGCATTATAGTTGGACGACTTGGACAAATCCGTCATAATCTCGCATAAGTGACGTTTAGGCTTACCTCTGGCATAAAGAGGTCCCCCTGCATGTTAGGAAACGTTTGAATATGCTATGTGCAATATATCTGCTACATACCTGCAAATTATGTGCTTTATGCTAACACCGTTTGTTGCATTTTTAGAAAGATTTATCATCTCCCCAAAAGGTCGATTTGTATTTGACTAAGCAATGTGAGCGTGATATTTCGCAAGATCAAAGGCACGGTCCAAATGGCATAATCGATCCAAGGGCATTTGAAGCGAGCAGTCGGAACTGTCTTGGTTCTATAGGCAAAGCAGGGTCTCGAGAAAAGCGGCGTAGATCCGACGAGCACCTCGCCCGATTACGCAAAGAATGGCAACCCTACAGCCGAAATCGAAGGCCGAAACATCACTACATACAAGCAACTACATTGAGACCCACTTTGCGGACACCGCTTTTCAAAACGGGACAATGTAGGAAACCGGACAGGATTGCAAGTCCAAAGCAGGCGAACGCAGATGCCAAGGAACAAGCGGCGAAGTCAAATCTGAATCGACCCCAAAAACTCACAAATTTTCTTTGGCGCAGTTCTTCATATTATGAAGCGAGAAAGTGCAATAGCCGAAGAGAAAATACGGCGAAAAGTTTCTTCAGATAGCGTAAGCGACAAAAAGCAACAAAGCGAGAGGATGACAACAATCCAAAGTCGCAGCAAAAGCGGCAGCGGAAAGAGGCATCAATAATCGCGATCAAAAGTTCAGAGTCCCGCAACAAAACCTAGCGAATCAACTCGGGCATAAAGTCAAATTGGCAACTCGCGCATCACGCCCAACAAAGCATCGTGACAATTAAATCGATTGCGGCATTTAGCATGTCCGTGCAAGGACAACATCTCAGTATTCATCTGGCGTATCAGGGACGACATCTCGACCCATAAAATTGCACTTCTTATATACATTTATCATTTCGTTTAAACAGGTATACACTAACGTTTTTCTCAAGCTTAGCTCGCATGAGCATTTGTTCTACAGGAGCAGCGGCAATACGTCCAGGCAACGACGTTATCAGCATTGTGTCCAGGCAACGACACCACCAGCATTGCGTCTACGCAACGACGCCAGCAGCAATACGTCCAGGCAACGACGTTATCAGCATTGTGTCCAAGCAACGACACCATCAGCAGTGCGTCTACGCAACGACGCCAGCAGCAATACGCGTCGAGCAACGACGTTATCGGCGTGTGTCGTGCAACGACACCATCGCGTGCGTCTGCAACGACGCCCGGCGGAATACGTCCAGAACGCGGCGTTATCGGCGTGTGTCCAGTAACGACACCATCAGCATCGCGTCTACGCAACGACGCCCGGAAGAATACGCCCGAACAACGACGTTATCGGCGTGTGTCGTGCAACGACACCATCGGCGTCGCGTCACGCAACGACGCCCGAAGAATACGCCCAGAACGACGCGACGTTATCGGCGTGTGTCCAGCAACGACACCATCGATCGCCGGCGTCTACGCAACGACGCCAGCAGCAATACGTCCAGGCAACGACGTTATCAGCATTGTGTCCAAGCAACGACACCATCAGCATCGCGCCTACGCAACGACGCCAGCAGCAGCACGTCCACGCAACGACATTATCAGCACAACACGTCCGAAAATGACGCTATCAGCAGCATATCACATCTACGCAAGGACGATTTCTATACTTTCGAAATTGCATTCCTTATTCATGCTTTATTATTCGGTCTTAGCAGTTATGCACTAACTCTTTCTTGAGCTTTAGTCTACAGGGACAGTTGCAGCAAGGACAACGTATCCGCATTCACAATCGCAACACGTCCGTGCAAGGGCGAAATCACATCATTTGCAGCATCGCATCAACACAGCAGACATCACATTTTGCAGGATAACCTTTTCTATTCACAGTTGCATTACTTTTAAAATCATCCATCATCATTTTTGCCTTAACAGTTATGCACTAACCGTTTGTTCAAGTCTTAGCATGCAGGAGCAGGAGCACAACGTGGATTTTCTCTTACAGCGAACCGGGGCAATTTGTTGGGGGGCCAACCTTCCCAATGAATGGCAGAAGCGACCTCAAGCGTCGGTCCACTCGCTCCGCATCACCACAGAACCCAGCACCATAAGCCATAGCGGTACACCCCAGGTTCAAAGCCCGTTTATTTTATTTTTATCCTTTACACCACAGCCCAGTGTCGTCATGGCTCGACACTGGGACAGCTTTGAGTCCGCGTTAGCCCGCCTCGGTGTTTTGACCATGGTAACCCAGTGTCGTCATAACTCGACACTGGGACTGATTTTGATTTTTTTTTGCGCCAGTCTTGTCTACCCGCCCGGCATTTTTGCAATTCTGAAGGTCGAGACAAAATTGGCTATGAGTCAACGTCTTTGTCCGAAGATTCTTCCATCATCTCCATACAAAGAGGGACAGCTGTTGACACCCAATTTTGACCCTCCCGTCCAGTCATTAACTATAAAAATTACAATTTTGTAAAAATAATTGTTTAGGATTTTTATAATAAAATGCAGCGAATAAAGCATAAATACAGGCATGAATAAACGATTTAATAATGGCATCGCGTCTTACGTAGAGTTTTAAGCACTTAGAGTCCCGCGCCCGCATTAATTAATTTCAAAGCCCTGTCATGATTCTTAAAGTAATAATAAATACATAAATAAATAATTTAGCAATGACGTCGTGTCAAGTAGCATAGCCGCATTTATTAATACGCAAGAGAATGTCATAGTCATTTATAATTTAAAATCAATCTTAATCTAATACATGCATTTTAATAGCGTCGCATTTATAAAAAGTTTTAAAACAATTCTTAAAAAATCATACTTGCATTTAGCATTTAAATAATCTAATTTAACTTCGCAATAATGCATAATAATAAGATTTTAAATAATAGCGCCGCATTCTAAAATATTAAGCATTAATTAAATAGCACACCCGCATTTATTATTGTAATAGTTTATAATAATAACTTAGGCTAATAGAATACCTAAATAATCTAAGCACAATTTATTGATTAACTCACCATTAATACCTAGAATTAATACCTAATTAAACTCCTAATTCCACCCAGCCCTAATTAACTAGCCCATCAGCCTTTTCCATTTAAACACACCGCTGGCCCAAACCCAACCCACGAAGCCCAGTTCCCCCCAGCTCTTTATTGTCCCCCTCAGCCCAGAAGCCACGATTTTTTCCCTAACCCGCAAGCCCGTCGCCCCGGCCCACGCTTCTTTTCCCTTATCAGCCCACTACCCACGACCCAGCCTCATTCTCCCTTTTACCTTATCATCGTCTCCCTCAAGAAAACAAAAGATAACCGAACGAACCCTAAACACCTGGCAATCGCCGCCAGCACCTCACCCCTCACCCAGCCGAGATTCTCGCCTGAGAATCCGGCGACACTTTCCTTACCCACACACACGTCTCCAACGATTTCTTGCCTTAAAAACCCATTATCTACTTTCCTTCCTATTACGAAATCTCCCACAAAATCCCTTCGAATCAGTACCGAATCACACCTAGAAATAGCACGAATCTCTTGCGAATCAAGCCCCAGAATCAGCCCTAATTGCCTACCTAACTTGGAACCCAAATGGGGGCTATAAGAACATGCAAAGGCATCGATAGAGGGACCTCGGCAGCATTTAAGAAACACAGGGGGTGGAACATAATAAGGCAGTGAAGAAAGACAGACAAGCAGTCGAACAAAGGGCAGCAAGGCAGAGCTCAGGACAGCAGAGCTCAGTCGGGGAGAATCGACAGGCATCGGGAACCAGGGGACTCAGTACCTAGGCTACTAGCATCTCAAGAATAGGTAATCTGAATCCCTTCTCTCAATCTTAGCCAAAAAATCCGCAGACAGCTTTACCTTTTCATTCGCATCGCAAACCTAAAACCCGTCGAGTGAACCGACGACTTGATACGCTGCCCCGGGTCGCTGTCCGGAGAAGGCACCGGAGCAACAAAGAGTCTCATAGCGGGACTCATTGTGGCAAACGCGAAGACCCACATCTACACGCATTTATCCTCGCATCAGGAATTCTAAGCCGCAGGCGAAAGACATCGCCATTCCTCGAGTCCTTTAAATTATTTTCTACCCCGCCCCATTCATTTGTTTATTGTAAATTATTTGACTAACGCTATTCTAATTAATAGGATATCTAGAATAATTAGCCTTTGAACATATAAGTGGGGAAGGTAATTTAAAGTTCATCGCTTAACTTACTTGCTTTTTTTTTTTAAGATTTGTCATGCATGTCTAAATAATTTAACTTGCATCACATTTTGTTTCTTACTAAAATCCATAACAGATTTCTTCCTAAAAAATCGTCTTAAAGCATCTCTTATATAATATTGTACGCAGGTTAGGCAAGATTAATTTAGCCAGCAGTATACACAATTAGTCCGTAAATAACCTTCGCGTGAACACATAATTAGTCTATAAAGATCTTAACATTTTTGCATTCTTAGTCCCTCTTTAAACTTTAGTAACAGTTTAGCACCTCCCTAGCATTCTTTGTACTTTAGCATATAGCACTTTTTTCCCTTTCAATACTTTAAGCACCTTTTAAACATTTGACATGCTAGCATTTATTTCCTAACATTTTATTAATTATTCAGCACTTTAGCATTTAGCACTTTTAAGCCCTCTTAGCACCTTTAGCACCCTTCTATCATTTAATACATTTTAGCACCTTTAGCACCCTTCTATCATTTAATACATTTTAGCAACCTTTAGTATTTTAAGCACTTTTAAACATTTAGCATTTAGCACTTTTAAGCGCTTCTTAGCACCTTTAACACCCTTCTAGCATTTAATACCTTTTAGCAACCTTTAGTATTTTAATCACTTTTAAATATTCAGCATTTAACTCTTTTATTTACTTATAGCACCTTTTGCCCTTTTTATACTTTAAGCACCTTTTAAACATTTTTTAGCATTTTTAACATTTTATTAAGCAGGAAGAGCTTTTACTTTGCAATTTTAAAACATAATAATTACCCTAGGTTTGGCAGGACAACCGCAAGTTAGCGGATCTTAGAGGGTGCCTAACCCCTTCCCTCTAGATTAATAAAGAACCCTTAGCCAGAATCTCATTAAGTTTAGCAGACCATAAAAATGGAGTTAGTGTTGACTTTAACCTAGTTGACATTTAGGTGTCCTAATTCACCCAATTAATTAGGTGGCGACTCCGCGAACCCTTAGCATTCTAGCAACCCTTCTAGCACTTTTTGCAATTCTAGCACCCTTTTTTTTACCTTTTTGCACTTTTAGCATCCTTTATTTTAAAATTAATATTTTAGCACTCTTTTCAACACTTTAAGCATTCTTTTATATTTTAGCATTCTTTTACATTTTAGTACTTTTTTTAGCATTTTACTTTTATTTTATTTTCTAACACTTTTCTAAGCATGAGTTTAGAAAATAAAAGTCGCACTCTTTTCAACACTTTAAGCATTCTTTTATATTTTAGCATTCTTTTACATTTTAGTACTTTTTTTAACATTTTATTTATTTTTATTTTTCTAACCTTTGTTATTTAAGCAGGAGTCTAGAAAATAAATGTCGCGGTCGAAAAAGGGCGCGACAGGATATAGGAAAGGCTGCGATTGTCTGCTTGGATTACTTACAGTTCCACTTGGTGTTATGAAATCCTTCATCCATACTAGCTTCTTTTTTTGTCTATCTGATCTTCTTAAGAGATGGGCATGGACTCATGAATATTAGTACAATTATGGTCATATTCAAGGTGAACATGAATATCCTCATGATCACCACATGCAGGTTCAGCCCCCTGCAGATTTTTTGGTCATCCATTCACCATAGGAATAGAAATTTGTGAAATCTGTCGGAATACATCTTCTCCTTCAGGAATTGGGCTCTCCATGCTGTCTGTGCTGCATCTGATTTTATGACCAGACTCATTCTCCTGGTGGAATGGAAATATATCCTCATAAAATGTGACATCTCTGCTAACAAACAAAACATTAGTAGTTAAATTCAGCAACTTGTATCCTTTTTGCTTGGCTGAGTACCCAAGCATCACTGTTTTGACAGCCCTAGAATCAAACTTGTCAGTCTTGACTAAGTTTGCTGCATAGCAAAGACATCCAATGACTCTCATGTGAGATAAGTTTGGAACAACCTTATACAACTTTTCATATGGAGATATATTTTCCAGTACCACAGAGGGCATTCTATTTATAATATACACAGCTACTAATACACAGTCTCCCCAGAACCTAGCTGGGAGTTTGCTTTGAAACTTGATGGCCCTTGCAACCTCCATAATGTGTATATGCCTCCTCTCTACAACTCTATTTTGCTGAGGAGTATAAGGACATGAGCACTGATGTATTATCCCTAGTTGTGCAAACAGCTCACTACATGAACTGTTGATAAATTCTGAGCCATTATCAGATCTTATGACTTTAACAGAGGCAGTAAACTGTGTTTTGATCATCAAACATAACTCCTTAAGTACAGTAGCAACATTAGATTTAATATTCAGAAGAAATATCCATGTCCATCTAGTACAATCATCTACCACAGTCAAGAAATATCTCATACCACTATATGTAGGAACTTTGTATGGTCCCCAAACATCAATATGCAACAAATCAAAAAGGAGATTTAGTTCTACTCTTGCTAGTAGGAAAAGGTAGTCTAGTGTGCCTGGCCATAGGACACACATCACACTGTTGAATTGAAAATTTGGATTTATTTTTTAAATCACTTATTTTCCTAAGCACACTCATTGGCACATGTCCTAATCTTCTATGCCAAAGGTCTGCCTTCAACTCCTATGTGCTGACTATTGATACATGTGCTTGTGTTCTCATCCCTATGCTGTTATGTCCTCCTGTGGATTCCAGTAAATAGAGGTCATCCACCTCTCTACCAATCTCCTTCACCTTCCCAGTGAAGAGATCTTGTAGCACAAAAAAATTAGGAAAGAATCTTGCACTACAATTCAACTCCTTGATTGATACTGAAAGCAAGTTAAACTTAAAACTTGACACATAAAGGACATTGCTAATGTGTTCACCTCTTGTCAACCTGCAACCTCCAATTTGTGTAATAGCCACAGTGCCTCCATCAGGCAGTTAAACATGCCCAGGATTATCTGATAATTCAAGTGTGTCAATCATATTTTGATCTCTAACCATATGATTAGTGGCTTCTGAGTTCACTATCCAAGGATTAGTGTTGTCCTTACCATTGTGTTTACCTTCCATATGCACTCTGCCTGCTACAACAGTATCTGGACCTTTTCCCTTGTTGTGAGTTAGACTCATCATAACCATCATCTTCTCAAGCTTGTCTGGAGTATAGGACTTCAGCAAGTACTGAAGCTGCTCATGTTGATATGGAGAAAGTTGAGAGCCTCCTCCATAGCAGCCTCGATTAAAACCTACACCAGTGTAGCCTCCATTTGGACTCTGCTGCTGGCCTACTTCTTCTCAGTATGGATTCATAACTGCATTTGCTCTTTTCTTCCCCTTAACATCTTTAAAATCTGCAGGATAACCTACAAGTCTGTAGCATTTTTTCCTTATATGTCCTTGCTTGTTGCAATAATCACAATACATGAGTTTATAACAGTCTTCTCTATTATGCCTCTTCATATTGCAGTGATCACAAAAGGCATAAGCATTGTACTTTTTATTTTTGTTGAATGATGCCTTACTTGCAATTACCACATTGTCAGCAGTAGTCTGACCCCCCGAGATATACTTTTGGCTTTCATCCTGTGCTATCATAGCATAGGCTTGATTTACACTTGGTGTGGGCGACATTAACAATATATGACTCCTCGCTTGATTGTATCCATCATTCAATCCCATGAGAAATTCTAGCAACCTTTGATTTCCAAGATGTGCTATATACTCTCTCGGATTTGTACATTCACATGTGGGAGAAGGTATGATAGAATCTATCTCATCCCACAGATCTTTCATTCTGGAATAGTAATGAGAAACTGGCGAAACTCCCTGATGCAACATTGATAGCTCCTTCTTCAGATGATAGACTCGAGAGAGATTAATTTTATCGAATCTCTCCTTCAAGTCTTTCCAGACAGCGTATGCACTCGATCTATATAGGATATCACTCAACAGACTTTTCTCGACATTCCTCATTATCCAGGACATAACTAAGGTATTGCATTTATCCCATTGCCTTGTATGAGTAGAGCCATACGTATCGCGCTTTATAGATCCATCGATAAAGCCAATCTTATTTCTCGTCAATAGAGTCAAATGCATGGCTCTACTCCAGAGTGTATAGTTTTCCATTCCAATTAGTTGAATCTCAACTTGAATTGCTCTAGCAGTGTCTGATGCACTAAGGAACAACGGGTGATTGTGATCTATTATTTCAGACTGAGAATTTGAACTCTCCTCCAATATTATCGACGGCATCACATTTGTGTTTTCCATATCTCTTTTCAATTTACACTAATAATCGAAGAACTGAATCAAACTGAATTGATATCGTATACGTAATGCAGACTAAACAATTGATGAATCGATCACAGCAACAACCGAGATTTGAATTTCCACACAATCAGCAAAATAAAAAAAACAGATCTATACATACAAGTTGAATTCCTACGGCTCCTGCTATTACACCAGCAGATTGCTCTTCAATTCACCTTGTATGGCTTTGATACCATGTTAGTTTTCACAATCTGGAGATAATCGAACTTGTATGTTCGATCTCCTCATGCCATGTAGATAGGAAGAAGAAAGGATATTTCCCAAGCTTTTCACTTATTTTCTGTATTAGTCCAGCAACTAACAATTACAAACTATTTATACTATTGCACTTACACTACTAACCACCCTTATGTAGTGTAGCCACTTATTACAACCACAACCACATAATGAACTATGAAAATGAAAGTGTATATCTAATACATATCTAATGTATAACTATATATCTTCAACACTTTTAAATAATATAAATGTTTAAAGAGTTTTTTC